>JAQOWU010000008.1:3901287-4595437 GCA_030867685.1 Wickerhamiella versatilis
AGAAGCCAAAGCGCATCAGCCTAGCATTATATTCTTTGATGAGATTGACGGGCTGGCCCCAGTAAGATCATCAAAACAGGAACAAATACATGCGTCAATTGTATCAACTTTACTTGCGTTGATGGATGGAATGGATAACCGCGGCCAAGTTGTGGTTATAGGTGCAACGAATAGACCTGATAGCGTAGACCCCGCTCTCAGACGTCCAGGGAGATTCGATCGAGAGTTTTATTTCCCGCTGCCCAACTTGCAGGCTCGTCGTCGGATTATTGAAATACACACAACAAAGTGGGACCCCCCTCTGCCAGGTAACTTCCTGGACAAGGTCGCTTCACTTACAAAAGGCTATGGCGGTGCAGACATTCGAGCTCTATGTACCGAATCTGCTCTTATAGCCATCCAACGTGCCTTCCCGCAGATATATGCCACAAGGCAGCGGCTGCTTGTTGACCCAAGCCAGATAAAAGTCGAGCCTGCAGATTTCATGGCAGCAATTGATAGGATCCAGCCCAGCTCAATGAGGGAAAATGAAGGTGAAGGACCTCGACCTTTGCCAGATCGCATCGAGCCTTTGCTTCGTGATACTTTCTCAAAGATCAAGGAGCAGCTGGATAGTGTTTTGCCCAGGGCACCTATTCGGTCATCTCTGGAGCAAGCAATCGACTCCGAAGGGATCTCTTTTGAAGTGCAACAGCGTTACAAGGAACTCCAAGCAAGCCGAGTCTATCGGCCTCGACTTCTAGTCCATGGCCCGCCTGATCATGGGCAGGAATACCTTGCTGCCGCTATAGCAAACTATTTGGAAGGGGTTAACATACAGTATTTGAGTCTCCCATCTTTGTTAGGAGATACTATGAAGACACCAGAGGCAACTATTGTACAAGTAGTAGCGGAGGCTCGACGCAGGACACCATCCTGTATTTTGATCCCTGACATCGATGCTTGGACAGATGCAGTATCACCACAAGTGTTCAGCGTCTTGGTAGCTTCTTTACGGTCGTGCACTCCCAGTGAACCTGTGTTGGTTGTTGGCATATCAAATACTGAGTTAGAGGAGCTCAATCCTGCAATTGTTAAAATTTTCGGCCTAACAACAGTCAAGGCTACCATAGACACATCAAAATCGGTCCTCTCCGAGTTCTTCGCTCTGCTTCGAGAGTTGATCACAAAGGAACCCCCGCGTATTACGCAGTCTCGCCAAAAAATTCCAGAGCTTCCTTTGGCTCCGGAAGAACCTGTGGATGCCTCATCCGCTTATGAGGATCCTGAGGAGCAGCGCCGCAAAGACATTAAGACGAGAAGCCAACTCAAAGTCAAGCTAGGCTCCCTGTTGGATGGCTTTAAGAACAGGTATAGGCGTTTCCGGAAGCCTGCTGTAGATGACATGCATATTGCGTATCTGTTTGAAACGGAAGGTAATGAAGGTGGAGAGGCAGCAGAAGAGCAGGAAGATCATGAGTATGTACGCACAGGAGACGATATGATCTTGGAGGTATCGACAGAAAAGAAATTCTACAACATGGACCTAGATATCATAGAGGATCGGTTGTGGAATGGATATTACTGTGAGCCTTCTCAATTTTTGAAAGACATAGAAATGATTCACGCTGATTCGGTGGTCATGGGTGATCGTGATCGAATGCATAAATCTTCAGAATTACTGGCTAACACTGAAGTCGCATTAGATGATATTAATGAGCCTGAATTCTTGCAGGCATGCCGGGACCTTCATATCCGTTCTGCACGCAGGCTTCTGCAGGAAGTTGGTAAAGTCAAAGATATTGACGGCTCAAGCACCCAGGGTAATTCACAAGTTGACCCACAAGGTAATCCAGAAGAAAGCTCACAGGGTGGTATGCAGGGTCAAGTTTCCGCTAAAGACGTGGAGAATCAACGGGAAGAAGGCTCTCATCATTTGAATGGGAATGCAATAATGAAAGAAAAGACTGATACGGAGGCTGAAGCACATGTTTTGGCGGCAGAACATGCACCAGCTAACGCCGAGCCATTCTCTGACCCACATATAGGGCCGTTCAAAATAGATCTAGAACAGCTGAATTCCCTATTTGATCAAGTTATGACTGAATGCAGAGATTTCAGCCTTGGTCAACTGGAGTTGATTTATTCAGGGCTTGTTGACGTCGCGTGGCAGTACCGAAATGATCGTGACCGGACGGCGATGCTTTCAGAGCTACAGAAACGAGTTCAATTAATACACTACCTTGATAATTAGTATAGCAAATACCTATATCTATATTCGCAATGTAACTTAGAGTTTTTCAAGTATTTTGGCGACTTCAAGTACCAGCTCATCGTCGCCGTATTGACCCCAAACCTGAATTCCAACCGAGAAATCCATAGGCACTGTAATTGCCGGTAATCCCGCGATGTTTGCGGGCATTGTCAAAACGTCATCTATGTAATGCTCAACGGGATCCGCGTCAGTACTTTTATCTAAGTTCGGAGGTAGCTGAGGTGAGGCTGGAACCACAATGACATCGATATCTCCGGGTACAGTGGCCGGATCATGTAAAAGCGAATGCTGGGTTCCAAATACGCTGTTAAATTCGTTGATAATTAATCTCCTCACTTTTTGGGCCTTTAGGAAATGTTCATCATAAGCCTCAGCAGTCATGTTGAATGTACCCAATAAGATCCGACGCTGCACTTCTTTACCAAAGCCTTCAGTTCGGGTAGGTCCATATAGGACATTGTCTTTAGAATTTTGATCTTTTGACGCCCGAGTACCGAAACGAATTCCATCATATCTGGCCAAATTTGAAGAAGCTTCAGCAGAGGAGAGTGCAAAATAAGTTGGAAGTGCGAACTTAACGCCAGGGATACTTACGAGCTCGAGTTCATGACCCTGGTCAACAAGACCTTCAAGAGCTCTTTTCCATGCTTCTCGAACACGGGGATGCATGTCTATTATAGTTTCTTCAACAATCCCAACTTTTAATTGCTTTTTAAGAGGCCCCTTGATCCATGCCTTTCGAAGCCAGCTCGGTGCACAGGTAGGGTCCTTCTCATCAGGCTTATCAAGTATTTGAAATGTTTTTTCCAGCTTACCGAGATCACGGCTTAATATTCCGACAGTATCAAGACTCTGTGCAAAGCTAACAAGCCCATAGCGAGATATTCTACCGTAAGAGGGTTTGAAGCCGAAAACAGAGCAGTACGCAGCAGGTAGTCGCACACTTCCACCAGTATCTGAACCAAGACTAACGTCACAGAATCCAGCTGCTACAGAGGCTGCGCTACCACCTGATGAGCCACCGGGGCTCGTCGGGTGGTCATAGAGAGGATTCAAACATCGACCATGACAGCTATAACTGTTATCAATTCCCATAGCAAACTCATCCATATTTGCTTTACCGAGAATAGTTCCACCACTTTCACGAAGTAAATCAGCTACAGTGGAATCATATGGACTCATGAATCCCTTAAGGATCTGAGAAGCGCACGTCGTAGGTTGGTCCTTTGTACAAAAATTGTCTTTAAGAACATAACATAACGATTCAGACGAATTAGAGCTCAGCACAAGCTCGCTTTCCTTTTTCACGGATACCAAAGCATTTATTTTCGGATTAACCTTAGCGATCCTCGCAAGGAATTCTTTGGCTTTTCCACTCATCCGTTGACTCATCATGAATGTCCGGTCTACCAAGTGATGATCAATCTCCATACGTTCTAGAAACAAGTGATCATGAAAGTGAGCAGTCAGTCGAAGACCAGAGTGCTGTGGAAGTGGAAGGAATCGACACTGGGCGTATATCTCGTGATGCGGCCTTGAGGTCTTTCGTCACTGCGCCAGAATTAGCCCAAGGTCGAAATTTAGAGGCTCGAATTGCTAGAATATCTGCTGAAATTGAAGAATTGCGTGAAGAATCTGGTGATCCTAGGGTCTATGATCTACTATCTTCCCTGAGGAAATTACAGACAGAAAAGCTCGGACAGCCTTTTGTACCACCATCTTCGTTGCAAGAGACAGACACTTTTCAGCAACCGCTTTATAAATTCAACGAAGATAATACCACTTTTGTGAAGAGCCTAAGTGCTTTTGCTGATTTGGAGAAACGGGTTGCAGCTGTCGAATCTCGTGTGGGATTTTCCGAAAGACCTGAGCCAATTGCTGTGGTATTGAGGGATCTTCGTCGTAAACTTAATATAATTTCTGCATCTCCAGAAGAAATAGAGCTACAGAAGGCCAGACTGCAGCAAATTGCCAATAGGTCGGTGAACAGTGACAAGTATACGAAACTATATGACCGTCTACAAGCACTAAATCCGATTATTGACCAGTTACCGCATATCATATCTCGTTTGCAAACCTTAAATACTGTGCATTCAGAGGCAGCACGGGTATCTCAAGTAGTAGGATCTCTGGATACCACACTTGCGGCTATGGCCACAGATATAACTCAATGGAAAGAAACGCTCCAAAGGTTGGAAGTAGAGCTTCAGGAAGCCATAAAGGTTAGTAATTCTAACATAGAAGCTATGGATCGATATAAACTAGACTAGATAAAATTCAGCTTACACACACAAAACCCATAGATGGAGAAATTCCTCCGAGAGTTGGAGAGCCGACTCCCGCCTTCGAAGACTTTGGAGGTAGCTGATATAAAAATTAATGATGATCCGGTTGAATATGAATCAGAACCTTCGGATATATCGTCTGATTTCGATGACGAGTCTGAAACTAACGAGAATGAAGAGGGATGGCTTCTTGAGCAGTGCCAAAATATGGAAACACCAGAATTGGATGCCCAGCAATTGTACACGATAATAATAAACCTTATATCTGGTGACTCTGGCATGGAAGAACTGCAATCGTTGTTGGTTGACATAGTTGGATTCGACAAACTGGAATTTGTGGCAGAGTTACTGAGCCGACGTTCCAACCTGAAAGAATGCAGCACCAACTCAAGTATAGGACTTTCACGGCGGAGCCGTGAAGTTCAAATCCGAGATAATCAGCATGCAGCTGCAATTCGGAATGCAACTTTACCACAGCACGTCGCAGATCCTCACTATCCTCATGTGTATCGAAAACATGCAGCAGGAAATACAATTAGCTTTAATGGAATGAAATATGCCCTTCCAGTTGGTACTGAGCGAGAATCTTTCGAAAATTTCGAAGAGGTTCGGATACCTGCTCCCAGTCCGGACACAAGCTATCATCCAAAACAACTTGTTCCAATAGCTGATCTTGATGACCTATTTCAAGTGACATTTTCACGTTATTCACATCTCAACAAGGTCCAATCACTGGTTTATCCGATTGGATATGGCACAAATGAAAATATGTTGATATGTGCACCAACTGGTGCCGGAAAGACCGATGTTGCCTTGATAACAATTTTGAATACAATAAGGCAACATAGTATACAGGAGGAGGATGGCAGCTGGACTGTCGATAGAGATGATTTCAAGATTGTTTATGTGGCTCCACTTAAGGCTCTTGCAGCTGAAATAGTAGAGAAAATGGCTTCAAGACTATCTTGGCTGCGTATTCGTGTACGTGAGTTGACTGGTGATATGCAGCTTACCCGAGCAGAAATAGCTGAAACACAGATAATAGTGACCACACCGGAAAAATGGGATGTTGTAACGCGTAAATCAACTGATGACAATGGCTTAGCTACAATGGTAAAACTTCTTATCATTGATGAGGTACATTTGCTTCACGAAGACCGTGGAGCTGTCATTGAAAGTCTTGTGGCTAGGACACTAAGACAAGTTGAATCGCAACAGTCGATGATTCGCATAATTGGCTTATCTGCAACTTTGCCGAATTTCGTGGATGTCTCTGAATTCCTTAACGTTAATCCTCAAAAAGGGCTGTTTTATTTCGATTCTAGTTTCCGCCCTGTACCCTTGGAACAGATCTATGTTGGCGTAAAAGGAAAGGCAGGGTCTCGAGAAGCAGTAGCAAATACAGACGAATCCGCATTCAGACATCTAGTTGAGCAGTTAAGACAAGACCGCCAAGTTATGGTATTTGTACATTCACGCAAGGAAACTGTGAAAAGTGCGCGAACTTTTATGAGAAAGGCACAAGAAGAAGCGTTGACGGAGCTATTTGATTCTCCCCAGAAGGAGAATTGGCAGCGAGAACTATCAACGAATAAGAATAAAGACATGCAAGAATTGTTTCAATTTGGGTTTGGTGTGCACCATGCTGGTATGAGCCGTTCGGAGAGGAACTTAACTGAAAAACTTTTCAGCACTGGTGCAGTGAAAGTGCTTTGCTGTACTGCTACTCTCGCTTGGGGTGTAAATCTTCCAGCTGCTTGCGTTATTATCAAGGGTACTCAAGTTTACGATGCGAAACATGGTGGTTTTGTAGATCTTGGTATTTCCGACGTGATACAAATATTTGGGCGTGCTGGGCGTCCTCAATTTGAGAAATTCGGTACGGGTATACTTGTGACGTCCAGTGATCGCCTCGATCATTACCTAGGTGCTGTAACTCATCAATATCCAATCGAAAGTAGATTGCAAGCAAGATTGGCAGACACTTTAAATGCCGAAATTGCCCTAGGTACTGTCGCCAACATTGATGAGGGCGTCCAGTGGCTTGGTTATACATACCTTCATGTTCGAACGAGACATGCCCCACAGACATATGGACTTTTACCACGAGACATTGAAGAAGATACGACTTTAGTTTTGCACCGTCAAAAGCTTATCCGAGATGCCGCAAGACGCCTTGCAGAAGTCCAAATGATAATATTTGATGAGGAAGATGGCCAGTTCGTTGCCAAAGATGCTGGCCGAATAGCTAGTGATTTCTATTTGCAGAATGAATCTATCGAAGTATTCAACGAGAACATAGCAGCAGTGGCTAGTGATCAAGCTGTCCTCGCGACAGTAAGCAAATCAGGGGAATTCGATGGAATTAAGAGTCGACAGGAGGAACAGGAGGAACTTGAAAAAGTTGCTCGGAAAGCGCCTATAGCGATAAAGTCAGGTGTTGATTCGGCAGAGGGCAAAACTAATGTTCTTATCCAATCTTGGATCCAGCAAGTTGCATTTAAGGATACATCGCTTGGGAGTGATTTGAATTATGTGGCTCAAAACAGTGCGCGAATTGTTCGCGCCTTTTTCCTATTAGCACTTTCCCGTCGCTGGGGAGGTCTAGCGCAACGGGTACTCTCATTGGATAAGTCTATCAATCGGCGCCTAGGAGCTGATCGACATCCATTACTTCAGTTTGAGTTGCAAACCCCTATTATGCGGCAACTAGAAAGCAAGCGGCCTGCGATAGAGGACATGAAAGTCATGTCGGCAAATGAAATTGGTGATCTAGTCCATAACCAAGGTATGGGTTCACGCCTCGCTCGTTTCGTTTCATGGTTTCCACTAGTAACAATTTTAGATGCCGATGTACGGCCAATTACTTCTAACGTTGTTGTCATCGATCTTAAACTGGCAGCAAATTTTGTTTGGGATTTCCACACGCATCACAAAGCTCAATACTTCTGGATTTGGGTCATGGAGGACAGTGAAAGAGCTGAGATCCTACACACAGAACGTCTGATTATAAGCAAGTCAACCTGCGGTAATACGCATTCGTTCCAATTTGCAGTTCCAGTGCCTAAACACACAGAGCAACTAGTCGTTAAAGTGGAAAGTGATCAATGGATTGGCGCTGAAAGCTGGGCACCCCTGTCATTTCGCCATTTGGTAGAACCTCAAACACAGCCCATCCGTACTGATCTGCTCAGGTTAAGGCCACTCCCTGTATCTGCATTGAACAACCCAAAACTTGAATCCTACTATGCTAAAAGGTTCTCCTTTTTCAATCCAATGCAAACTATGGTTTTCCATAGTATGTATAATGAAAAGACTTCAGTGCTGCTTGGTAGCCCCACCGGTTCTGGAAAAACCATAGCAGCGGAGCTGGCTGTTTGGGGAGCTTTCAGAGACAATCCTAAGGCAAAGGTGGTTTACATTGCACCGATGAAGGCGTTGGTTCGCGAGCGTGTTCAAGATTGGAAGCACGGAATTTGTAAAGCTCGTGGGCTTCAACTAGTTGAGCTCACTGGAGATACAAATCCTGGCAGGGCAGCTCTTGAGCGTGCTAACATCATTGTCACGACACCAGAAAAATTCGACGGTGTAAGTAGGAGCTGGCACACCCGTCGTTTCGTACAGCAAGTTGCATTGGTGATTATGGATGAAGTTCACTTGCTAGCTTCTGATCGTGGAGCCATCCTCGAAATGATTGTGAGTAGAATGAATTATATGCGGCAAGTTACAAACCACCAAATTCGTCTCTTAGGTATGTCAACCGCAGTAGCAAACGCGGGTGATTTGGCCGGATGGTTAGGCGTGGAGGACAACACAGGCCTATTCAATTTCCCACCAAGTGTCCGACCAGTTCCTTTGGAAATGTACATAGATGGATTTCCAGATAATCTGGGATTTTCCCCATTCATGAAACAGATGAACCGGCCTGCATTTTTGGCTATTAAGCGCCATTCACCTTCCAAACCTGTTCTTATTTTCGTTCCATCGCGCCGGCAAACGAGACTTACGGCACAAGACCTGATTTATTTCTGTGGTAATGAGGAAAACCCACGTAGGTTTTTACTCATGGATGACCGGGAGCTTTCTGAAGCTTTGGAAAAAGTGCACGATGAGACGCTCAAACTATGTCTGCAATTCGGAATCGCGATTCATCATGCAGGGTTGGTGGATGAAGACCGTTCGATTGCACACAAACTTTTTTCAGAGGGAAAGGTCCAGGTACTAGTGGCCACCTCCACATTGGCATGGGGAGTGAATCTACCGGCTTACCTTGTCATTGTGAAAGGCACTCAGTTCTTTGATGGCAAGATAGAGAAATATCGTGACATGGATCTTACTGACGTGTTACAGATGATGGGTAGAGCCGGGAGACCTTCATTTGATACTTCAGGGGTTTCTGTTGTGTTTACGAAACAATCTACCAAACAATTTTACAAATATTTTTTGAATATCGGCTTTCCAGTAGAAAGCTCATTGCATAAATTTTTGGATGATCATATAGGAGCTGAAATCGCCAGTGGCACCGTCAAGATGCGCCAGGATGCCATGGATTTCCTCCAACGCACATTCTTATTTCGTCGCGTTCATGCCAACCCCACTTATTATGGAGTAGAGCCAGGAAAAATTAATGATTGGCTGGTAGAAAGGGTGGATGATTGTCTTTCGGAATTGGAGCAATCACATTGTCTTGTAAGGACGCCAGGGAGCGGTGGCCATATTTCACTTGGACCATCACCGTTTCTTCGGATAACATCTTTTTATTATATTAGCCACAAAACAATGAGGATGTTTTTGCAACGAATCAAACCCCAGATGTCCGAGTCACAAATATTGCAATGCTTGGCACTAGCTCATGAGTATGACGAACTATCTATTCGACACAACGAAGATATTTTCAATTCAGAACTTTCAAAGAATCTAATGTATCCTGGAGAAACATTAGGACTTCCGATGGTGGATCCCCACGTTAAAGCTTTCCTATTATTGCAGGCTCGAATGGTTCGGGTTGGACTACCAGTTGAAGACTATATTCAGGACACAGTAGCTGTGTTGGATCAGGCCATACGTATTCTGCAGGCAATAATCGATACATCTGCCCAAAAAGGCTACCTTGAAACGGTGGTAATGTGTATTCGAATTCTGAGGGCTGTTAAGCAAGGTTGTCGGGTTGATGATAACATGATTTGTCTCCTTCCTGGACTTCACAATCGTCAAGTCCATGCTACTCTTCGTGACGTTCGGGTTGAAGATATGAAAGAGCTGAAGATCCCTTCGCGTCACCAGAAAGCATTTTCACAGGTCGTTCGTAACCTACCCCGTGTGAGCTTGTCCCATGATGTTGGTGCCCAGATAGTACCGAAAAACCGACCAGTCTATTGTCCTTATTTTGCAAAGCCTCAGGTAGAGAGTTGGTTTGTGATATATATTGTAGAGGGTAAAATCAAATCCCTACAACGTGCCCAGAAGGAGCGAACGATTGCCAAACCTTCAACAGGCACAGTCATGATAATGAATGATACTCTGGATATCGACTACTCAATTAGTAGCTCATAAATATTTAAATTAGCAGAGCAAAATATGATTTGGTTTAGCCAATAGGACTTCCTTTAAGCTTCGCATTAGGGTACCTACCTGCAAAGTCAAAAAAGCCAGCACACTACACTGTACAACAATTAAATTACACTGTGCGTGTAAAAAAGCGATCGCTCTAGTATTATCTAGAACATTAAAAATGACAAAATATATGTGAAGATTATAACACCAACATATGGATATAAAGTTCCTATTAACTGTATATTAAAGACATCTAATCCATCTCCTCCGCATTAGCTGTCTTGGTAGCGATGGTATAGCGACCAACACCATGCTCATCGGTCTCATGCTCAATGGCAAGACGCGACAGACGAGCAACCAAGTTCTCGAGCTTAGCGTCGGCTTGAGAGCGCTGTTGACGACCAAGATCCTGCAGACCAGGGAAACGGTTGAGAATGAAGGCGGCGACAGCAATTACAATAGTGACGAACAAGGAGTACAGCCAGACGATGACGACTGTAACTACATCGGTCCAGCCATCAGAAGTCTCATCGAACAAGTCGAGAGGGTTCGTCTCCAAAGAGGAGCCTGGTCCAGACAACCAACCGAAAAGACAGAAGATGGTTGAAATGACATCCACACCGAGAATGGCACCAACCAACTCCCACGAGGGGTAGGTCTGACCACCACGGGTAACAAAGATCAACCAGTTTTCAGTCAACGACACCTCAAGGAAAATGATTTCCTGAATGGAACCATAGTTGGAGACGAATGCACCGTTTGGAAGGTACAGCATGGAGCGCATGACCCAGGTACCGAGTGCAAGGAGCAAACCAAGCAGCGAAGAGACAACCCAGATCTTAGGGAGCTGCCACTCGACAGGGCGGGGTTCGTAATGAGCATTGTCATAAGCAATAGCAAGAGTTGCAAGATCAGCGAAAAGGGCCAGGAAGACAACAAGCTCTACACGGATAGTCTCCTGGATAATAATAATGCCAGTGACAAGGTAGATCTCCAAATGCAAACAGAGGGCAATACGGTATTGAATGTAAGCCTTCATACGCTGGAAAATCTGGCGAGCCACCTTAATGGAGTCAACGATGGTAGAGAGACCTGGGGCAATGAACACGATATCAGCAGCAGCCTGAGCAGCCTCAGTTGCACCCTCAACGGCAATACCACAGTCGGACTTCTTCAGGGATGGGGCATCGTTAACACCATCACCAGTCATAGCAGTCAAGTGTCCACGCTCCTGGAGCATCTCGACGACCTGGTACTTGTGCTCAGGGAATACCTCAGCGAAACCATCGGCCTTCTCAACCAGGTCATGCTGCAAAGCACCAGTGAGACCACCATGCACAAGACGATCAGAGTTGTAAACCTTGGTACCGAGGGCAAGCATCTTACAGGTTTCCTTGGCAATAGCAATGGCATCACCAGTAAGCATCTTAACGGAGAGACCAAGGTGCTGAGCCTCAACGATGGTCTGAGCGGTATCATCACGAGGGGGATCGAAAAGAGAGATCATACCAAGTAGCTGCCAGTCCTCGTCACCCTTCTTGACGGCAACACCGAGAGAACGGAAACCACGGGAAGCGAATTCACGGGCCTTGTCACTGTAAAGCTGAGCGACCTCTGGGCTGCATGAAGAAAGCTTCAAGATAGCCTTAGGCGCACCCTTAGCACAAGTGTAAGTTTCACCGTTAAGCTCAGCAACAGCTGTGATACGCTTAGAGACTGGGTCGAATGGAGTGAACTGAATAGTGCGCCAGCCCTGCTGCATGATGTCAAGGGCCTTAGGGTAGCGCTTAAGAGTCAAAATGGTGATCTTGTCAATAGGATCGAGAGCCTTGATGTTGTGAGAGGATGCAAGAGCGGCGACAGCCATCATCCAGTTGACATCGACACCCTCAGAAACGAATGGCTCACGAATAGAAAGCTTGTTAGCGGTCAAAGTACCGGTCTTATCAGAGCACAGAATGTCGACACCAGCGAGGGACTCAATGGCAGTAAGCTTTTGAACGATAGCTTGACGGTCAGCGAGATAAGCAGCACCGACAGCAAGAGTGGTGGTGGTAACAACGGGAAGACCGACTGGTACACCAACGATGAGCAGAATTAGAACAATGTGCAGCAGATTGTTACTAGAGTGTTCAGGGGTAGCAATCTTGAAGTGACGGAAGAATGCACCAATCCAAGCTGCCAAAATCCAACCGACCACAATGACCAACAGAGAAGTTCCGATAGAGTCCATGATGGCCTTGAAGTGTCCCTGGTCAGTAGCTTCCTGAACCATCGAGGCGGTCTTACCAACGAAAGTACCGACACCAGTGTTCGTGATAATAACGTATGCCTTACCACGCTTGCAACCAGTAGTGTAATAAATGTAATCAGCCATGTACTTATCGACAGCAAGAGACTCACCGGTGATAGCAGACTGGTCAAGAGCAATGATCGAGTGACCAACCTTGCGGCCCTTGTCCTCGGCTTCATCCTCTTCGTCGTCGTCATCACCAGCGGCGGCACTAAGGTCAGAGTTGATATAGTCAAGGTACTCAGCGTATCCCTGAGGATTATCGTAGTCACAGATAACACGCGCATCACCAGGAACGACGGTACTTTCCTCGACAACAGCGATGTCACCAGGAACGACCTCACGAGCAAGGATCTGTTGCTCATGTCCATCACGAACAACGGTAGCCCTCATGGCAATATCAGCCTTAAGAGAAGCGACGACATCAGCAGCCTTAGATTCCTGGTACCAACCAACGAAGGCGTTAAGCATTAGAATACCGATAATTACACCGAAATCGACCCAGTCACGAAGACCACCGGCGATAAGGACAGCGACTTCCATAACATAGAGAATAGGTCCTTTGAAGTAACCCAAAAACTGGATGAAAAAGTTAACGTGCTCACTAACGAGCTCATTATAACCGACCCTCTTCCGACGCTCGGTGACTTCGGACTCGCTGAGTCCGGACTTCAGATCAGTCGAAAGCCAGGACTCCGGGATATCATGAGAAGTAGTAGCCTGCTTTTTAGCCCAGAACTTCCACTTAGGGGGGGCTTTCTCACCCTCTTCTTCATCACCCTTAGGTTCGTGCTCGTTAGCCTCCTCACGGTAGGTGGCGACGAACTTCACCAGTCCGGCATATTCTTCAAGATTTTCTTCGACAGGTTCCTGCGTCTTTGGCTCGTCAGACATGTTCGGGTATTACTGACTTTGTCGGCCGGAGGTAACACAAGCGTCAAAAGTTCCCAGGGGAAGGTTGGGTTCTTATATAAATGATTGGGAGTATCGCAACTGGCAACGTTACTTTTTCCAACAGGGTCGGGATGCACGTTACATAATCCATTCGGTCTGAATGGCGCACTATGATTGGCCCGGAGCGTTACTAAGTGATGCAGGCGGTCCGGACTTCCCAAGTCAGTGAACCGGAAAATGCGGTTTTTGGGGGCTATGAACGAACTTAAGATGGAAATGGTAATACTATTATTATATATTTGCAAATGTTAATAGTTTATGGGCCTAGCGACCTACAAAATCAGTGCTTTTTCTTGTTTACACCTGTTGACCTAGGCTAGATGTCGGAGGCCTAACCCTGCTGCATAACAAAGTGCCGAATTGAGTAAGACGGAGATGACGCTATTACATCCGATTCAGCTTTGGTGTTTGTGTACCCGAAAAAACCTTTAAAATTTTCTTGTATTTCAGCCATAGATGCTATATCTAGCTTTTTTTGCTCTCATTGGCAGACTATGATGGTTTCATGTCTAGGTTAGTTCAGCATGGGAGGTTAGGGGGAATTCAGACAACCCAAATGGTCGAATATATCAAACATAAACAAAACAAATCGCTCTTGCAATCGGTTTTCGGCAAGTCGGTGCTATTAATGTATCTATTCTTATTCATGAGGAAATTACAAGAAGATGCTGAAATGGGAAGGTACTCGGTGATTCCCCTATAGTTATAGTCTTGCTATCTATTATTAGAGTCTCTATTGTCCGCACCGGATCAAAGTGGAAAGTGAAGGTAGTTAGTCGGAACTGCAGTTGCCGCTCTTGGATTTAATTGCCCACCAAGGCAGAAGAGAAAAACGGAATCTGTGGATACCCTCGATAAATATGCTTTATATCTAGAGAAATATATTGTATTTGGGTGCTCGAACTTTCACTTATACGTAACTTTGGCTGGCTGCAAACCTTTTGGTCGGCCCTCAAAGATAAGGGTAGGGGGACTGAATATTTGAAGCCTTTTATCCCCCTCACATGACCACCGTAGTTTGCGGTAGAGGGGCCGAAGGTTCGAATAAAAAAGAATTTTAGCGGTCTAGAGCTCGAGTTAGATGATGTTTTTAAATGCAGGTTGCTTTTTCGATATCTAAAATGTCGCTGTCAGAAATACCTCATGTCGCACTACACCGACCAAGGCAAACCACTTCTGCACAAGCGATTTTATTCTCGGCGTAATTTTGAATCACAAATGCAATCTGGTAGTGCCTAAGGATCTTCGAATACGCCTTGATTGTTCGTAAGATAAAAAAAAATATTACGTTGCTAATTAAGGGGTCGTGCCCTAACCCTCGAATGATGGAAAACGAAGAATAAACAGGCATTAGAGATTTAGTCCAGGTCGAATAATAGGCGGATATTCTCCAAAGCGTCTGCTCGTCTTTCCTCATCGGTCACTACGCTCGAAAGAGCCCTCTTTCGCTCCTGTATATGCAGCATTCGCTCCTCAATGGTTTTCTCGACTATGAACCGAACAATGTGCACACTGTCAGTTTGTCCAACCCTATGTATACGATCAATCGCCTGCGACTCGACCGCCCAACTCCACCAAGGATCCATCATAAACGCCTGCTGAGCAGAGACCAGGTTGAGACCCACACCACCGGCTTTTAACGATATTAACATCACCAAGGGTTCCTTTGACGTCCTAAAGGTTTCAAGAACACTGGAACGTTGCTGCTGAGACATCGATCCATCAAATCGCACAGTTTGATGGCCCTCCTCAGTGAGCTCTCGCTGCAAAATGTCGAGAAAAGACGTAAATTGGGAAAAAACAACATTTTTGCCATTACCGGGTGAATTCCTTACAGCTTCTAACAGTGCTCTCACCTTTGTAGATTGTGCTGATACCCTATACCTTTTCAGGGCCTTTCCTTGAGGGGTCTCCCTCAGCACAAATAATCTTTCTCCGCTTATAGGTTTGCGACAGATGTGGCACTCTGGCTTTTGGCCTCGCTTTTCATGATATTCAATGTGATAGAGCAAGCAAGTGAGACAAGCAGTATGGAAACATTCGGTGAAAGCCCGTTGTCCCCGCGGGATCGGTTCCGCGGCACATATGGGGCATTCCACTTCCTCTCCACGTACGGCATTTAGAATAGCATCAGATTTATAGTTGTCCAAAAGGTTGTTTTCATTGGAAATATCGGTCATAAATGGCCTGAGAAGTTCTTCAAGTTCCTCATCGGAGCCACGCTTTTCTCCTGCAACCGGACGGCTTAGCTCTGCCAGTCGTGGGTGATCGCAAGTTTGTCTCAAGCGGGTAACCAGCGCCAAGATACTTGTATATGATGAGGAGGCGGTACCGGCTGACATCTGGCCCTCTATCGAACTCTTGATCCGGTGGTATACAAAGGAGTATAACTCACGTTCTGCGTGCGAAAATGAGATGCGGCGCACTTCAACGGTTTTCTCAGGAAGCTCCACAAGAGGTTTACCGTTCTCAGTCATCTGTTTTGTCCGACGCAATATTAAAGGATTTACTATTGTTTGTACAGTATTCATAGCACGCTCTCGTCCCTCGCGTGTCTCGAATGGTTTTGTCACAAAGGCCCGCCAGAAGCTAAAGTTTCGCCAAGGATCTATTTCCAGAAACCTTATCAGGCTGTAAAGGTCTTCCAGTCTATTGACCACAGGTGTGCCGGTAAGACACCATTTCTTTTGGGCACGAATATCATAGCACGCTTTGGCTGTTTTGGTGCTTCTGTTTTTGATTGTATGAGCTTCATCCAATACCATTCTATCAAATTCCACGCCGAAAAGTCCTATCAATTTGCTGTTCTTACCCTTCCATAAGCTATGAACAAACTTCTGATCCTGCTTGGAACGGAACTCTTGCAGAGCACGATGCTCACTTACGAGCACTCCGTAGCTCGTCAACAGCACTTTCTTGCGATCTGGATTTGACTTGAGGAAAGCATGAAGCTCAGCTACCTCTGAGCCATAGTAGACCAGAACGTCACATGTATTGGGCTTAGAGGCCTTAAGCGTCTCTGACTGCCACTGGGCAAGCAATGACATTGGAGTCACTACAAGGGTTAAATGTTGACTCCCTGAGTGTATCAATGCTAAGGTCGAGATCGTCTTACCCAGTCCCATCTCATCAGCCAGTATTCCACCAGAACCTTTTAATTCTAGGGTCGGCTTTTCAAGAGACAGTTCCCCAGAGCTCAGGTTGGCATAAAACGGCTTATCGTTGTTTGGTTCAGGCCAATAAAACTCGGTCCACATCGGATGTAACTGATCAGATTGCACTGCCTTATGCCCAGACTCTTGTTCCAGCATCCAGCTTAGACCTCGCTTTTGGAATGGCCAAAGTTCAACACTTAGCGTATTAGCAGGCTCTGCTTCGGAGAGCTCTGATATTGAGGTGGATTTATAAAGTTGATCCATTTGATCTGAACTTACTTCATCGGAAGTCTGCTGCTGGGTGTGGGCATTGATGTCCTCGATGGCCTTGTTCATATCCGGCAGCTTCGGCTCTATGAGACCCAAAGCGGCAAATAGTTCATTAATGGCGATTTGCCTCAGACGCATAACTCTTTCGGCTCCTGTTTCTTTGCCTTCATCCTTAAAAGTTGGTTCTAACTGAGAGCGTGGTATTGCTGCCGACTGTAGATCCATAAAATCTCTAAAAAAGGCTGACCACTTCAAGTAGACATCAACCTGGGTTAGAATAGAATCTCCAATATGCATTGGCTCTTCGGTGTAGATACACTGGATTTTAAATCGACATACTTCTGTATCCATTAGAACAGCCATGAACCTTGCACGATTCTCACAAACCCGGGCAAAATCTCGACCATTTTTATAGAATCGGATAATGTAGTCTTCACGGTCCTTCCTCTGTGAATTTTTCGTCGGTGCACTCGGCTGAATTCGCACAGGTTCAAGCACGTCGCCATATTGTACACCATGCCTACCACTACGAGTGCAGAATAGGTCACAGCTGAAGCTGCCTAGATAGCGATCTTCAAAATCTTCTTCAGCATTTTGCTCTTCTGTATGCGAAGGATGCACATCGGCATGTGATTGATTAGGTGCCGAAGAGGAAGCAGGTGGAGAGGAGCAGTCCAATTGATTACGACCTTCCTGAAGGAACTCAGGATGCGAGTGTGAATCGGACTGTGGAGGAGTAGGTGGAGTAGCTTCAAGCCATTGTATCACAGCTTGCTCGAAATCATTCGATGCCAAAGGCAGAATTTTCTTGAATTGCTCTTCCGTTAGTTCTCCTAGTACCTCTTCAAGCCTTTTGCGGAGTGACTTTGTTTCATTCACTTCTTCAATGCTATCAAAAAAAGGGCGACGGTCTCCACAAGAAGGAAATTCTTCCATCCACCGCGACGCGACGCGTAGTCAGCAAATGAGCCGGAGTTAATTGAATTGTATGGTCTTGGGCATTCTCTATAAGTGACTTTAGCCACTCTATTAGGGCCCATTATTGATATAAAATAGTTTTTTAATAAAGATCTGGTGTCAAAAGCGGTTGCACAGAAGCTAATAATGCTGGTTTTTCGGGGTACCTAATTGAGAAAACATATGATACAAAATAGAAGAGTATGTACATCATTGCAAAAATATAATCCTTATTATCATGTTTTTTTTCAAGCCGATGGCCATTCTTATACTAAATAGCTTCAGGTATTGATAAACATGATTATGTCATTAGGGCACAAGGGCGATGATATTTGTCACCTCTGGGAGCCCCCTCAGCTAGATAGACCAAGCTAAGGCCAATCTTCACATAACCAATATGGTGGTCGGTAAGAACAAGCGCTTGAGCAAGGGCAAGAAGGGCTCCAAGAAGAAGGCCGTTGACCCCTTCAGCCGTAAGGATTGGTTCTCCATCAAGGCCCCAGCGCCGTTCGACGTCCGTGATGTGGGTAAGACTTTCGTGAACCGTTCAACTGGTCTCAAGAATGCCAACGACGAGCTCAAGGGTCGTGTGCTTGATGTAAGCCTCGCTGACCTTAAGAGCAGCGAAGACTTCGCTGCTCGCAAGATTCGTTTGCGCATTGACGAGGTCCAGGGCTCGAATGTCCTTACCAACTTCCACGGTCTTGACTTTGCTAGCGACAAGTTGCGGTCATTCGTTCGCAAGTGGCAAACTCTTATTGAGTGTGACGTCACCGTCAAGACTCAAGACGACTACTTGGTACGTCTCTTCTGCATTGCGTTCACTAAGCGTCTACCTGGTCAGATCAAGAAGACAAGCTATGCTCAGTCTTCTCAGATCCGCCAGATCCGCAAGAAGATGGCTGATATCATGACCCGTGAGGCGTCTAATGCCACTCTCTACCAGCTCGTTGGAAAGCTTGTTCCAGAGCTCATCGGCCTTGAGATCGAGAAGAGCGCTCAGGCCATTTACCCGTTGCAGAATGTGCACATCCGCAAGGTCAAGCTTTTGAAGCAGCCAAAGCTTGATCTTGGTTCTTTGCTTTCTCTGCACGGTGAGTCTACTACCGATGACACCGGTAAGAAGATCTCTACTGAGTTCAAGGAGCGCGTCTTGGAGAGCGTTTGAATGCCGTAATTGCTAAAAGATATATAGGCTATAAGGCCAATGAAGTCGACACATTTGAATTATGTACGAATACAGTTGTCTCGTATCTAAAATTTTAAGCTGAGACCTCTTCCAGGTTCTCATTAATTCTTTGTGGGCCTGGTCCTACGCGACTAAGTATGACCCGCTGGATTCCCTCTCGCATTATATCATCGAATGGTGTTTCATGCGTAGCTTTTATAGTGCTTGGGAGGCCTGGAACTCCAGCAAGCATACCTAGGCCTTGCAAAACTTGGTGTTCATTCTCTGCCAAGTAGTAGACTACACAATTTGGACCAGCATCAAATGTATAAGCAGCCACAAGCTTGCCTGCTCGTTCGTTAATTGTTTCCACAACTCGAACCGCAGCGCGCGACGTGTCGTTCATGTAGAAAATAGGGGGGTCACTGTCAAGGCATACCGCATGGAACTGATTTGAATCCTGCATGGTGAGTTTTGCGAACGAAGGGAAGTCTCGGTTTTCAATCGCTGTCTTCATTTCATCAAATCTTTTTGGTACAACTTCGTTGATTCGGTACTTGAATAGAGATGAAGTATTCACAGTCACTTGCATGCCAGCAGTGCTTGAAACTGCCTTTTTTGATGCACTAGCTACGAGAATAGCTGCTCGCATCTCCGGCCAGTGCTGTAGTGGTGCAATTTCAACGGCCCTAGAATCTTTTCCGTCGGTGCGAGATCCCATATCCCAGGCCACATAACCACCAAAAAGAGATCTACAGGCAGACCCAGATCCCTGGCGGGCAAGAACGGATAGGTCTGAGGCCGAGTGAGGCAGTTCATAAAGTTCTGCCACAGCCTTCACCAATGCTGCAAACCCAGCAGCCGATGAAGCAAGTCCTGCGGCAGTGGGGAAATTATTTTCAGACACGATCTGCAGCTTGAAAGGTGATATTTTTGGCTTCTTGGGATCAGACTCCTCCAATCGATGACGCGCCAGGCGCAGCTCATCAATAACAGTCCGGGTACGCGGTTTTGTGTCAACTTCCTCAGACTTTCCATTTAGCCAAAGCTCATCTCGAACGTAATGCGGTGAAGCTCTGGCTGTAGTTGTCGCTCGCAAATCGTCTTGTGAGAGTGTTACTGAAATCGAGGAATTCGTGGGTAGATTAAGTTTTGCATCTCGCTTACCCCAATACTTAAGCGTAGCTATGTTCACCGGAGCTGTGGCGGTAGCCACAAATTGTGATGACATACTTGGAGTTATTCAGGAGAGTTATGAACGCGAGGTTGCAAGTGTGTGGGTGAGGTGTGAGAGTGTGAGGTAAGCTATGGAACCACCTCGGCAGTACGCTGAGTTGAGCTGAGTTTTTTTTTAACGATCATATGTATTATATTATATTCGAGTTAGAGTGATAATGGTTAGCAATATAACAAATTAGAGTGTAAAATTAATATAAGGATGAATTGAACCACATACACTCAAAACTATACATCTGATGTGTTCTCGCTTTTACCAACAGAATTTGGGTCAGATTCTTTATTTTCGAGGCTTTTCTTTAGGCTTGGATCCAAAGCGCTCATTATAAATGCCGAAGCTGCAGGCCCATCGAGTACCTCCAGGTGTTCTTGCTTGAATATACGGCGCAATAGCATACCTATAATCATGAATGCCCATAAGACACCTGGAAAACCAACTGCTGCAATAGTTTCGGTTATTGCAACCTCACCCGCGACACCAGCGAGCGAAAACCCCATATATAGCAAGAAAAACTTTTGTGGTATCTGATATAGAGGCTCTCCGGGATCTCTAAGCTTGGGGTCCGTCAATAGTAGTCCAACTCGCCGCGTTACTTCATTATGAAGCAGCCCAGGTACTCCCATCATGAAGAATAGGCCAGATAATACACCTTGTGGGACCAAATGGAGAACTATCAATAGGGGACCAGTCATGGTACCAATTGTCATAAGCCCCTGTACAAAATTGGTAAACCTTTGCTCCACAACTTCTGTTCTGCCGTCTTTGCCTGGTTTTTTGAGGCAGGCAGTATGCAGGGGTGCCTGTGGAATGAGGCCGTTGGGTGCCGGTATTCCTAATAGACCTGCCACCAAAGTGGTGATACCCAATAAGAAAAAATCCCATGTGAAAGAAGCAGGCTTCGTAAAATGATAAGTCGCTGGTTGACACATTATCGAGGAAATATTATGATCGAAATAAAAAAGGGCAGTCAGCAAAATGGCAAATGGTATAGCCAAGAAAACATCACCAACACTTATATCCCAGAAATGGATAAACCATCCCCATTTCCTGTCATAATCGGTAGATGTTGGCATGAATGCTGCGCTACGGTTGAGCCGGAGGAGGTCAAGATCTGAAATTCTACCTGGGAAAAACGTGAATCCTGTAAAGAAAACAACAACGAGAGGTAGGCTGTAGTCTAGTAAGAATGTTCTCATCCATGGAAGCAAAAGAGGAGAGTGCCTTCCAATCACCACAAATAGAACGCCAAAAATCAGTATACATAACGCAACCACTATACTGAAGTAGGCGCTCGAAGCATTGTTAGGATCCTTTTCAAATTGGCGAAGCAATATTTCGACACCTTTTTGGATATAGATAATATTGATGAAGCACCCAAATATATCACAGCTAAATAGAGTCACATACTTCATGAAACGCACCCCGTTACACACGGCTATAATTGTGTGCATAATAAACGACCATATATGAATCCACGCCATGAATGCAAAATAATTAGTACCACGCGGTTGCATTATTTCGAATACCGTGTAGTTGAATATAGTTATTGGACCAGTTACTCCAACAATACACAATGGCTGTCCCGCAAACAACCCAAACACGATCCCTCCCATTGCACTAGCCATGAGTACCTCATTAAGACCATATGCATTATTAGTCCGGTCGAACATATCCTGAGCGAATGCAATGGCAGGCAAAATATTTGCAAAATATATATAAATAGTTGCTGGAACAACACGATAATCAATAGCATCCGTCCAATCTGAGATATAATAAGGGAGCCGAGCCCTTATATCCTGTGTCATGTCCTTAGCGAACCATGATAATGTGAGCTTTGGACGGCGCATTATCTCAGGACTGAATTGCTTGTCACTCAGCCTTATTTCGCTCAACACGAGGTAATGACTAAAGATGCCTAGAGGAGCCATGCATTCATCCATTTAATCAATTAATCACGTGGACATTTATAACCCTTTCACTGGCTAAATTTCCTCAGAAAATGACTCAAATTTTCATAGAGACGACAGTCAAAATAGAAGTAATCACATAGTACTGCACCATAATCTAACAAAAGCTTAGTTGTGCATTCACAGATTTTAGTGGGGTAGTTCCCCACTAAATACTTCATTACTTCATTAAATGAAGCCTTAACCCTTGGTGTGCCTAAAAATGATGGTATGAAAACAACAGAGGGCCAAAAAAATGCATCGTAATCAAAAGGACCATGCTCTTGCGACCACAGCTAATCTTCAAACGGTTCAACTCGAGTTTGCCCGAAAAATTTTTGAATGGTTTGCCTAAAGGTATACAGCCCTATGCACGTCTTTCTCGCATCGAAAAGCCGGTAGGTACCTGGTTGCTCTATTCGCCATGTACGTGGTCCATAACTTTAGCAGCCACAGCCACAGGTGCACCGCTTAGTACCACCGCGTGGTATTTGGCATTATTTGGCATAGGAAGCTTCCTAACCAGAGGTGCTGGTTGCACAATAAATGACATATGGGATCGTCATCTTGATGCCAGGGTCGAGCGCACTAAAACCCGTCCCTTGGCTGCACGCGATGTTTCGGTACCTCAGGCTGTCGGGTGGCTTGGATTGCAAGGAACTGCAGCTCTGGCTGTGCTCTTTTCCTTACCCCCAACCTGTTGGTCGTTAACGGCAGCGAGTATCATCCCGCTTCTTGTATACCCGCTTTTCAAGCGCTTTACGAATTATCCACAAGCATGGCTCGCAATATGGTTCAGCTATGGTGCTTTTCTTGGGTTTCCTGCAATGGGATTGCAGAATTATTGGGCCATGTTTTCGATGTTGGGCTCGGCTGCTTCTTGGTGCATGATTTACGACACTATATATGGCCATCAGGACAAAAAATTCGACATACAGGTCGGTATGAAATCCACAGCTATAAAGTGGGCTGATAGAACGTTGCCGATCGCAAGACGCTTCTTTTTTGCTCAGTATTCATTGCTCGCCGCCTCGACAATTTTCGCCGGTGGGGTCGGGCCTGGGATTCTAGTTGGTGGAACCTTCGCCGCTATCAGGCAATGGAATATGATGAGCAAAGTGAATATTGACGATCCGAACACCTGTGGTAATTTCTTCTTGAAAAACGTCCTCAATGGTCATATCATAACAGTGGGGTTTTTTGTCGATTACATTCTGAAACTTCTAGGTTACTTGTAAATATATACGCATATCTATAAATCAAAAATTGGTTTTTCCTGCGTTTTCTTTTCCAATTTTCTCTTTTTCTTCGAGTGCTGCTCAGGGTTATCTGATTCACCCTTATCCCATAACTTCACCATACCCATACTACCAGTGACTAGTCGGTATTCATGATCCCAATCCAACATGGAAACCTCCTCGCTTTGATGATGCGTCCAGCGCACGCCTGGCTTCGCTGTCAATAAATTAACCTCGATGGCTTGGCCATCTGAGGTGCCTGCTACCACGTGGTCATCGGCTTCTCCAGCAATTACACTTTCTACACTACCGTCTCGGCTCAGTTTGACACGCTGTTGCTGGTCTATGAGGTGTTTATTCTTCCACACTGATAATACACCTTCAGAGAGTCCGAATGCGCTATGAGCTTCGCTCGCTACACAACCACAGAGCACCTCATCTTCTTGATCCTCACTTATTTCTTTTTTCTCTGGCTTGCGCAGATCGATGCAAGCTACATGCGTGCCCCCAGAAACAATAAACTGCCACCGATTTCGAAAGTATAAATTGGTAATAGAATTCACAGATTGTTCCAAAATTTGACCTAGATCATATTTCTTTTGAAGACTCGTTAACTCAAATCCTAGCAAGCATCCCTCTTCATCACCAACCAACACATGTGACTCCGTAATGGCCAAGCATGTAGCAGCATGGTCTAGCAATGATTTGGCCTCCACTTTTCCACTCTTTGAATCTGCCTTTTTAATCACCTTATCTGAACCAACACTGATGATGTGCTTTCCATTGGTTGTATAGGATACTGCACGACAACTTCGCTTATGTCGCTTTGTTGACCATTCGATGTGAGGTGGAGAGCCATCCGTTTTATAAGAGTAGCAAGTAATTCTGCCTGAAGCAAAACCAAGTGCAAATTCGGGCTTTTCCGGATGAAAAGAAAGACAAAACACCGGATCTTCCTCAAAACTAAGAGAGAACACAACCATGGAAGAAAATTATGTAATTAAAATTATTACCATAAGTTCTGGTCAAGGATTGATGAAATAACTTCGTCAAATTCAAGTAATCAATGTAAAATATATGCATGCTATTTAGACCTCATGTATGAAATTAATTTATTTGAAAATAGTTACGATCTTCTTCGTTAAAACATACTTTGGCACCATTGGGTGACTATTAGTTTTTGTTATTCCATCTAATTGTGATGTGCATTGTTCTACAGTGGGAAGTACCATGGTGCTAAAATATTCCAATAGATTTCTACTTCTTATTTAAAAGCTATCTAAATTCAGATCGCTTCTCTTTAGCAACCTGGCATAAGTGGGCAGCTTAACCAGCAAATTCAAACTTGGGCATACCCTTAGTATTAGTCTTGTATTTAAACAGATTCCCACCAAACTTGTCTCCTTCGGCTGATGCAGAAGTGAAGAAAAGTGTGTCGTTGTCGGCTCCACCCCAAGTGGGGCACGTAACGTTTCTCGGTGGCAGGCTCACTTGTTTCACAATTTCACCTGTAGGACTCAACGCGATTGCACGGTATCCACCCCACATCGCTGACCAAATATTACCATCAACGTCTACGACAAGGCCATCAGGCTCCTCTTGCGTACCTTCGTAATCTCTCAAGATCCTTTTTTTTGATATATTGCCGCTCTCATTGTCATAGTCAAAAGCAAAAGTCTTTTGGCCAACCGAGTCATTAAGGTACATTGTTTTAAGATCAGGACTCCACCCAATTCCATTGCTGCAGACAAATCCTTCGTCCATCTGGTGTAGACTTCCATCTGGGTCGTATCTCCAAAGTCGACCAATTGGTTTTTCCTTGATATTTCCAACGCCAAGGGCTGCTGATTGTTTATCAATTTCTCCACCCCAGAAGCGTCCCGATGGATCAACGGCACCATCATTGAAGCGACGAATAGACCTATCCTCTTTGGGGATGATTTCTTTGAGAACCGTCAGCGCACCTGTCTTCTCATCCATAAATGCAATACCCTGGTAATATAAGCAGATATAGGATTCCGGATTGTTTTTCCGAAAGTATTGCACTGAAACACTATCGCTTGTGTCTAACACTTTTGGAGATGATGTGGCTGCTGTAGCTCTGGTTGGATCAATAGGCAAAACATACGTTTTATTGTTGAAACAATCATTGAAGTGAAGAGTATGATCACTGAATCTATATATAGGACCCTCCCCAAGAAGAGCAGGGGGGTGCAGTTCGAAAAACGTCTCCTCAACTTTATCGGACATCTCGAGTAAAGATAGGCTAATCACAATGACTAATGACAGATATACTCGTAAACCAGTGATGAGACAGCGATTTTGAAACATTTACTAAAGATCAAAAACATACAGTATATTTTAAGCTACTAGCCAAGAATCATTATCCTGTTTACGTAGACGAATCGTTCTACCAGCTCTTTTTTCTGTGGGGCTTCCTTCTTCTATCGCAGCGACGCCATTCACAAAAACGTAGCGAATTCCAACAGATGCTTGCTGCGGCATTGCAAATGTTCCTTGGTCACGTACCGTCTCTGGATCGAGGAGAACGAGATCTGCCCGATAACCCACACTAATTAGGCCACGATCTTGTAGTCTGATCACGGCAGCAGGGCGTGAGGTTAAATGAGCTACGGCTTCCTCTAGACCTCCAGAAAAAACCTTTTCTGGAGATACTTCTCGATAAGGCACAGGCTGAGACTTGGTCTCAGCGGAAGGGATGTAGTATATGTCACGTTCTCGGCCCTCGGGCAGTTCGCGAGCATAGTGACCAAGATATCTCGTAAAGGTTCCCCAAGCGCGGGGGTGTGGCTTAGTTCCAACAATAATTCCATCACTTCCGCCACAATGATGGCTATCACGCATGATCTGTCGCACATTACCCTCGTGGCCAATGTGCTGAAGAATTGTCGTTCCTAGATTGTCTCGAATTAGTATCCGCACCATAACATCAAAGCCTGTTTTTCCTATGCTAGGTTCGCCGAGGGCTGCAGCAGCTGCCTGCGACTCACTGGAATTCGAAGGATCTGATATATCTTTCACGAGCTGGCCTAGTGTTCGCCCAACGATTGGGGCGAGAGACGAATTGGTTACCCCACTAATTTCTATCGCATCCCAGTCGATGGTGCAACCATGGCAGCCATCTGTTCCAATCACCTCGACGCCATATCTTATATCCTCCAGTGCTTCCTTGTTCTCTAGAAGGGTGAGTGTCTGATGTGGCCCCCCAGAAGCAGTCCAAGAGGGAAGGAGGGCAACTAGAGTAGTGCATCCTGGCAGATAAGGATATGTATCAAGTGTAATACAAACCCCATCTGCTCGGGCCTGTTCCAACATCTCCAAAAACTCTGAAGCCTTCCCACGGTTCTCAGGAAAGTTTAGGGTGGCATGAGTGAAGTGCAGCCTAATTCCTGTATGGCGAGCAAGGTCAATCATTTCCTTGTAAGCTTGTAAAGCTCCTTTACCATAACTGCGGTGGTGAGGGCTGTAATAACCGCCGTATTGTTTGACTACAGTTAACAATGCCGCAAGTTCTGAATCGGGGGCGTACATACCTGGCACATAGGTTAATCCAGAGCTCATACCGACAGCACCATCTTCCATAGCCTGGGCCAATAATTTTTGCATATCTTTGATCTCCAGATCAGTTGCATTGCGAGAATCATAGCCAAGAACTAGCATTCGTAGATTTCCTTGCGGTACCAAATATGCAGGATTTGTGGCCGTCTTGCGATCGTCTAGAGTATCGAGATATTCACTCACAGTGCGCCAATTGAAGAACCCTGGAGTATCAGGATTACCGTTCCAACCTGCTATTTGGGTTCGAATCATGGCAAGGCACTCGTCATTTACGGGAGAATATGAAATCCCATCTTGACCAATGACTTCTGTTGTAACACCTTGAGTTATCTTAGCAAGATGTGCAGGGGTGTGCAGTAAATTGAGGTCAGAATGGGCATGCATATCTATGAACCCCGGAGTCAAGGCCCATTTTCCATTCTCACAGTCGATTATACGGATATCTTCACTATTTTCTGGTACATCAGATTTACCCTCAATAATATTCATTATGAACGGTGGACGTACATGAACGCTCGCTAAACGCGAAGGACCCCCCGAGCCATCGATCAAAAGAGCATTCACAATATATATATCACCTGGCTTCAACGAGTCCCGTACTTCCTTTCCCATCTCTTTCGTGCTTGAAAGTCCCATGTCGGTATGGTTTTGTTGTTAACTCTCTGTTACTTGTTCCACCTTACCCTCCTTATCTAAGAATTGATAAGGACAACATTGTCACTGTCTATCGCCATACTTCATCTCCCTACTTATATTTGCTATGTCGAATACAAAGAATTTTTTTGCGCCTTCACCCCCTGAAGGAATATCGAGACGTACTGCTCTTGTTACGGGGAGCAGTTCCGGGATCGGTGTCGCTGTTGCCCGTCAATTTGGATATATGGGCTTTAGCGTCGGTCTAACCAAAATGCCGAATGAGGATCCTACGACTGTCACAAATTTAGCGGAGCAACTTCGGAGTGCATATGGTGTGGAGGCTGAAATATTCATTACTGATCTAAGTGAGCCCGAGACTGCTTGCTTGAAACTAATCAAGGACCATGTTAATAGATTCGGCCGATTGGATGTGCTAGCAAATAATGCTGGATGGGCTGCGCATGCTGGCCGTCCGTTTATGAAGCTACCTGATGAGGGATCTGACGAAAGTCAGGCGGTGTCTCAAATCCTTGGTAAGGTTAGGTCAGGTTTCGCAGTGAATTTTGAGTCTCCCCTCATTCTTTCATGGCTGGCCGTGGAGCAATTCCGTAAACAGTCACCACCAGATCCTACAGGGAGCACAGTCGATGTCGAAGACCCAGATCTTAATGCGGGGTTCTACACTCGACAATGGGGCATTGGCCGTATAATTAATACTTCTTCTGTACATGATATTACACCTCTACCAATGAGCTCAATATATACATGCACAAAACATGCACTTCGGGGACTCACTGTCTTCCTCGCCTCAGAACTTGGTCCAGAGGGTATAACGGTGAATTGCGTATCTCCTGGAATGGTTGCTACACCTCAGACAGAGATAAGACCCGAGGATGTCGAGTCACCCGAATATTATAGCAAGGGATTAGCGATTCCGCGTCCCGGGCGCCCATCAGAGGCAGCGTCGGCAATTGGCTATCTTGCCTCTATGGGTGCAAGGTATACCACTGGCCAAACCATCTATGTGGATGGTGGGTTTACTTTTGGAAACCCTCAATTCTTTTGGAAATTCCCTTAATCATCCCGACATGCAGATAATTAGTTCAAACATTAGGGTGAGACAACGACCGTTCGATTAGATAACAAAAAGGTAGTTTTTTCCACGACTAAACCTTTTGGCTTCTCTTCATTTCGAACGAGCTTCCAGGCTAATTTGAGATTTCTAAAAGAAAAATTGAGTTCGTAAGTCAGGCCTGTCTCTCAATTGTTCCCTCACAGCCGTTATGAGTACAGCAAGAGTCCTACGGTCGTGTGTTCCACTTCAAGACCACAAAGGGGTTTTGGCGAGCCCTCACACCCATGGAAGGCACACGAACCAATTCATTGTGGAAAAGGTGATTGGAAGACAGAAAAGCAGCGACTATGGTAGCGATGAAAGCTTTTTTGTGGCCGATTTTGGCAATGTCCGACGCCAGTTGGCACGATGGTGGAAATGCCTGCCGTCAGTCCAACCTTACTACGCTGTCAAATGTAACAATGATCCTAATTTACTAAAACTGCTGGCAGAAAGTGGTGTTAACTTTGACTGTGCGTCGCGCAACGAAATTGAAGCCATCCTAGGGATGGAAGTTTCTCCAGAACGCATTGTATATGCCAATACCGTGAAAAATCCAGGTTACTTGCGGTACAGCGTCGAAAAGGATGTGCGTCTTATGACTTTTGATAATAGCTCTGAGCTTGAAAAAATCGCTATCTGCGCACCCAAATCTCGTCTTCTCCTCCGGATTGCTACTGATGATAGTGGTGCCAGCTGTCAATTGAGTCTTAAATTTGGTGCTGCAATGGATTCTGCACTTAGTCTTCTCGAGAAGGCACGGGAACACCACCTGGATGTTGTAGGCGTGGCCTTCCATATCGGCAGCGGCGGCGGCGCAGCAATTGATGCTTTCAGGCGTGCTCTAGTGGATACACGTCGTATATTCCAGCTAGGTGCCAGCCTAGGATATGACATGCAGATTGTAGACATTGGCGGAGGATTCGAAAGTGCCACATTTGAAGATGCGGCAAGTCAGATCAACCAAACTTTCAGTGATCTTTGCTTCCCTCAGTCCACCAGGCTCATTGCTGAGCCAGGTCGCTTTTTTGCCGCAGATGCTTATACCTTGGTCGCAAGCGTAATAGGCCAACGTAGGGCCGACGACGGAACGCAAATGGTATACTTGACTGACGGGGTCTATGGTAATTTGAATTGTATTATTTTTGACCATCAGAGTCCCGCAGTCCACCCGCTATATGCCAATGGGGACCCACGTAGTCGCCCACCAACCGAGATCTCACTTTGGGGTCCGACATGTGACGGCATAGATATTGTACATAACGGTATCCACGTACCTCACGCCCTCGAAATCGGAGATTGGGTTTATTTTCCCGCTGTCGGTGCATATACGTTGTCTGCATCATCAGCATTCAACGGGTTCTGCATGGACACGCAAATATATTATGCCGACTCATAGGTTGTAAGTAAGTCTAAAAAGTTTCTAGCACCAGTGTTTATATTGATATCATGACTCTCAAGATTTTACTTACGTGCTCTACATGAGAGACATCTCCAGAGATGCGAATAATTAAGCTATTTTAGACAGGCCACGCACTTAGTACGAGGTCTTCTTTGGAGCCTTCTTCTCGATGGTGGTGACCTCAAGAGTAGGTGGGAGGGACTGGATGATCTTCTGAGCACGGTCGGCGTCCCCGACGGCCAGGGTGTACTGGTAACGGGATCCCCGCAGCTTGAACTTGGTCACAGACTTGGGGTTCTTCTTGACAACAGCACTCTGGATGTCCTTGCGCGAGGCAAGGGTCATCAGCTCGCGGATATCCTTAACAGGGCGGGGCATTAGACTGACGGGACTGCCAGACACGCGCGCCGGGTCTATTGGAGTGGGGTGGGTGTGAACAATAGTCACAGCCCTAAGCCCTAATAAGCCCTTCGAGGGATCGGCGAAGTTCCGCCAAACCTCGACAAGCGTCCATGTCAGGAGTGGCAGCGAGCTTAGTATGTGCAAAATCGATCAGACAAGCACGATATACCCATTCTTGTTCATTTTCCTCGCTCCCTGAATCCTCGTCCCCCGACATGGTGGGTGGTGGGTCCTCCCCTAGCCCATCGAGCTTGCGTCTCAGTTCGTGCTCATCCCCTTCATAGACTAGCAGTAGGCTCATGGAGTGGCTCTCTATTGGTTCCTGTTGTAACAATTCCAGTATTTCTGAAATACGCATGCATGCAAGTTCTATTATCTCCGAATGACCCGAATTGGCATCCTGTAGCCGAGGCCAGAATTCTTCGAGATGTTTACCCACTGTTTGGTCATTGCAATCACGACCGAATTGCTTTCCATAGAATTTACGTGTGCCATTCGGCTGAATGACAGACATTCCTGCAATACGAAATCCCAGGCTTCCAGAAGTCGTTGCGCGAGACACTTCTTGGAGACGCTTGACTTTCTCGGGAGTGGCGGACTCGTCCCAAAGACAAGAACCGAGCTTTATGTCAAGAACAGAAGGGCTTTGAAAACCTGCACAAAGATCCTCCATAACAGCTAGCGGTTGATGGTCCTCTGCAGTAAGTGTGCCCATAAACTGGGGAACAGCCTCAAGTAATGGACTTTCACGAAAAATCAACTGCTGGTAAAAGTCAATTTCTTGTGTAGTACTAGGCTTTATGAAAACCCCAGCTCCCTGCTGGGCACCTGGATGACCTGCCGCCTGAATTGCCGTTTGCATTGGCCTGCTCAGCGCCAAGGAAGGCCACACACACTTAGCCCAGATTCGTCAGCAATTGCCATCACATCGCTTCATAGGGGGTGGGGCCAGGGCCAGCTATGACATTTATTGATAAAGTGGCACATCGCATTGGGCGAGGTGGAGGCATTATATTCGTCACGGCATCCATAGTTGCAGCCCTGATTACGATTCAATCGCTGTCAACCGACGAGGGGCGTCAGGAAGAAGATGATACTGAGAAATCTGTCTCTAAGAAGGAGATGAATTCTTAACCAGAGCCTCATTAAATCGTTATTTTAGTTATTTTTTTTCTCAAATGTTGTGTTATATTATTTTATACACCTAACTATGAACAAGTCGAAAGCTTAGCCTTCTCAAAGATGTCTATCATTGCTTCGTAATGAAAATAAACCCCTGCAGTAACAAACGCATGCCAAATATTATGCGATGCCCCGAAGTAGTCAAAAATTGTCCCTGGGAACCATCTCTCAGGAATCAAGAGCCCATAGAAGATGACTCCAACACCATAGCACAATAGGCTTTTTATGACAGGGAGGTAGTAATCTTTAAATATATGCCAGAAGCCATGGTAAAAGCCAGCATGAAGGCCACCCAGCATGCCAGCCAGTGCAAATGAACAGAAGAACAATGCCCGGATGGGCCTGGCTTCAGGCGTGTCAAACTCGGGGTTGCAGGCGAAAACTACCCCAGAAATGGCAGACACAAGGGTGATAAACATATAGAAAGACTGAGCAAATGGATTGCAATATAGCGCCGTATACTCAGTGGTAAGAATCGATGCAGAGATTAGCACAGTGATTCCCAGGTAGTCTACACAGGCAAACCTCACTTTCCAGCTAAGCTTGCTGATATTGCAGAATGTGTGCCACGCTACAGAACACATCATACACTTAAATGCCGCAACCACAAATATAACCATTGGAATGCGATCAACCCACGTTCCCTGCTGCCACGCTAGGGTGAGAGGGAGTCGGTAGAAAGCAAGATACAGAACACCTATGCCACCTAGTAGATGTGTCCAGATATTACACGTCTCGTTATGAACGTGGAAGATGGACCACAGACATTCAGAGCTCGAGGCACAGAACCGGTACCCCTTCTTTATATGACAATTGTTGGACCAATGATGAGGCATCTCATCAACTTCCAGCAACCTGGTCCGAGCGGACTTAAGTGCGACCTGTATGGCCGCGGAAGTGTATGTTTCATCCAGTTGTGCGCGAACATTATCAAGATAATCCAGGCCAGCTGACAGAACGTCGTTCTTTGTACTCTCGCTCGACCACAGGGTTGGTATATGCTCTGACACGACATTCACCAGCCTGTCAATCTTAGCCAGGCCGTCCTCTGCCGAGATATGTTTGGTGCTCGACAACAAATTGTACGCGGATTCGCAATTTGAGTCTACGAAGGCAATCCCGCTGTTCTCCCATGAAGTAAAAGCCTTTTCAAGCCTGACAAGCACCCGATCAAACTTCTCGAGCACCCTATCCTCGATTTGGCCCAAGGGTGTACGGACTGGTTTCACGCTTTTGGGATCTGGTGCGGGATCAGTCTTCTTGGAGCGCCGTCGGTTCTTTTTCTTGCGTTCAGCCTCCTCATATTTCCTAGAATGAAGAATTGGTGCCTTTGCCAACGTCGTCATTCCTGAAAATTGAGGTGTTATCGCCAAGCTTCCTATCAAATAAAGATGCGAGATGACTAACAACCCGGATTCTGCCTATAGATGCCGAAGTGGGATTAAGTGATGTATAGACTCCCGCCTAACTAGAGAAGAGCGTCGAAAAAAAAATTACCTGGAAAAATATTTGGGCATATAGATCCTATATTGTGCAAACATATCCTGCCAGCCGTGCGAGATACTGTTATCGAATTTAATGAAACTAGGGTGCGGGTTAATTTACCCTCCCTATTCACGTGCGGAGACTCCGACCTGGGATTGAGCAGACAACATAGAGGTGTTAGGGGTCAGAAGATATTCAAAATAGGTTTCTAATGAATTTTTAAGGACACTTCCTGCACCATTGTGACGCAGGCCAGGGACTAAGAAGTCGCCAAAATATAACAGGGTTAGGATACAAAACAAGGTTTTGCCAAACGTATGGGCACCCCGAAGGAAGCCAGCTCCAACTCTTGTTTAAAATTAATTTCACTTGAGCTACTCCAATAGTGAGGAAAGCACAGACCGGTCCTACCTAACCCTCACAACCATTTTTGGAAAATAAGCTCAAGCGATCTGATGATCTTCCGTTGGTGTGGGCCAAGGGCACTGGCGAGTACATTCATAAGGTTAGCCAACGAGAACCTCCAATCGGGGCGATTAGGGTGAATGGTGCAATGCGCCTAGCACATTTCTGATGCCAAACCTCTAGGTATCGAACCTGGTGTTTCCAGGACTAGGATTGGCGTATGAACAGGGCGACCTCTGGATATCAAGAGGTGGCATTTACAGGGCAAACTCTGGTATCGAGAGCTGGCATTTACAGGGCAAACTCTGGTATCAAGAGCTGGCGATTCCAGGGCAAGGATCGTAGGAATCGACAAAATAAGTGGTACTTGAGATTGGCATCAAGCGTAACAATAATTTTACAAATAACAAAAAATTATCAAAATTGATCGATTCCACTTAACTATGGTCCCTTATGAGCAGCCATTGTCCAGTGCACTCGTGGCGTATCTAAAACCTAATCTCTGGCGGTACCAACATTTATGTATATATAGATATGATGGGACAATTGCGGCCTCCTTATACACATGCGTCCAGGTCAATCCTCGATCGTAGATTTCTTTAACCGAAAGCGGCACGAAAGATCGCAGGGCTCGCAGATTGCAACGGAGAGCCAGGAACGGTCCGCCCCACACCCCCGCGTCAATGCTGAACCTGAATCAATAACCCTGCATCGCGGGGAGGAAAATCAGCCAAATATTGAGCCTGACTCTGAGCCTGAATTTGAGCTTGGCTCCGACATCGACTTGGAGGGGCTTGATTCAGACGACGATTTGCTTGAGGAGGATCCGGATTCTGAATCTGAATCCGAATCTGAGGCTGAAGCCGCTGTAAAGCGGACTGGAGACCTATTCGAGCACAATATGGTTCATGATTATTTTGAGCCGGTCCATAAGTGTCCTGGCATTGAGGAGCACGAGCAAGTGCGTCTTGCATCCGGTGGAACTAAGATGGTCCGGGATGTGGTGGCGGGAGATTACCTGCTGGACCGGATGGGGAGACCCAAGCGTGTCACGAAGGTCACGCGTGCTACAGGCGAAGGCTATGAAATCACGAGGAAAAGCACCGCGCAGACCCTCGACATCTATGCGCGTCAAAAGGTTATTGTGGGTGCCCAGCAGCTTCTTGAGGTCTCGGTAAACCAGACAAATTTGCAGTCGCAGCTGCTGGTCGATAAGGTGACCGAGGGGAAGGTGGGTGTACAATACCGCGAGCTGGTTGAGGAAACATTGGTGGAGAACGGCACCCACCGCAGGATCCTCAAAGCTCGAGAAACGTCCGCGGGAACATCCTATGCGAATCCGCCCAAACCACGCATCACTATGGCGACTAAGGAGGAGGCCGAGGACGATGCGAGGGCCAAAGCACAGGAGAAAGTACCCAGGAACAACGACGGGGTTCCAGAGCCTTACATTCGGTGGTACGCTGAGGCACGAGACATGGTCAACTACCAAACACCACCCCCTTCGAATGAGGATTCTCGTGTTGCGGCAAATGTGGTCGCGCTCAATTTAGGAGTTAGGGTGCGTGACGGCATCGAAGTTCCAACGGGAGTGGTGGCACAATCGGTCGGGACGTGTCCTGAGCGCGAAGCATTTGAGAAAGCGGCCCGCCGCTTATCGCTGAGCCAGCTGGAGATTTTTTGGTACCTTGCTGGTGCATGGGTCGGTGATGGATCCATGAAAGCACCTTTGATTCATGTGGATTCCGTTGACGGGGAGTCCATGAGGCGTTTTGCGGAAGATGCGGCGGCGCTGGGGCTCTATTGCGACGTCGAATATCGTTATCTCACAGATGAAGAGCTCATGGAGTGGGGCGTCCAAGACAAGAAAGGAGTGAATATTCACTTGGCCGGCCCCACTGGGATCGCCGATGGAGAGTGGGAGAAAGTTGATCAGCTACTACAGTACACAACTAACAGGGCAAACCAGGCGAAAGAATGGAGGAACGAGTGGAATAAGCACCAAACGCGGCTCAAAGAGCAAGGAATGCCAGAATTGGAATATAAACCCAACCCGTTCTCACGTGGGGCAGCCAACGTCTACATATTCAACGGGTACCACCAAGAAAAACGGGTTCTCACGGAGAACAACTGGTTATGGGTGTTGTTTTGCAAAGCCCATATAAGAGGAATTGGCCGTAAAGATGGGAGAAGAATCTGTACCAAGACTTGCCCAGAGTGGCTGGTCACGTCTCCTATCGAATGGCGTGAAGCCTTCCTAGCAGGACTCACAGAGAGTGATGGTAGTAAAAGTAAAGTGAAAAAAGTATACAGCATTTGCACAATCTATCCAGAACTCTGTGACCGTGTCGTGGCTGTCGCACGATCCCTGGGCATTAAAACAGGTGTTCTTCCTACCATGTCAAAAGGACATCTCACGTTCGGTAAAGGGCGTCAGCTCGCATATACTGTACGGCTTTCTGGTGGCGAGTCACTTCGCAGAACCATGTCACGCGTAGCGCTAACCCGCAAAAAGCCCGATGCCAGGTGGCCGGTGGAGCCCGAGTGGAGCCTCACATCAGGCAATGCTAGGTTCGCTGCAACCCCTTTGCACAAAGAGTTTTCATTCGTACTTATTGAGATTGAAGGGCATGAATTTGCCTTGGACAATGGACTGGTGAGCCTGGAGGCCCACGCGAGCGGTCACTTCACAGAAACAGGGTGGCCTGCGTGTTCAGCGAAACCGATACCGGTAGAAGGGAAGGAGGGGTGCATCGCTTGCCACACTACAGATACACCAAAATGGCGTCCTAGCTGGGATTTCCGTGAAGGCAGGCTCTGCAACGCGTGCGGCAAGAAATTTGCTAACGTGAATGTGCACTGCACGGTATGTAAGTTTATTCCAGGAACCCCCAAATGGAAATCGTTACAGTCCTTGGCCAAAAGGAATGACAGCGGGGACCTTGCCTATCCCTGCCCCAACTGCAGTAAGGGCAAAAGCGAGCAATTCACAATTGTGCGGAGCGACCAGAAAGAGGCCCATAAATGCCTTTCTTGCCATACCACTGAGGCTGAACGCTGGTTCCCCAGCTGGTCGCTCAAGGAGGGTATGGTATGTCCCGGATGCTATAAAAGGCTTGTGTCTTTTAAGGCGTATTGCGAGAAATGCAAGTTGGTGCCGCACCTTGAGGACCATACGAAGCTAGTGCCCGATAGCGAGGGATACAAGAAATTCCCATGTCGTAGATGCGCGACACCCATAGCGGTGCGCGTCGATGCATGCTGCTTGTGCGGTAACTGTAAACCCAAGAAAATGACGAGAAACCTGGCGTTCGACGGCAAAATATGCCAGAAGTGCAATTATCGTCTACAGAAAGTGGGTGGTGTCTACTGCAAAACCTGCAAATACGTGCCGCTACCAAGTGAGTTCTCCCGCGATCCTCAGTTCAAAGCAACGTCAACATGCCAGAAATGTCGTGATATTTAGCCTTAAGCGTAAGTATGTACTTAAATTTAAAGCATATCAGGATGTTTCATGTCACGAAATCTTTATGCAAACTATGCTACCTGAAGTGCGCATTTAGCTAAGATAATGTCTTCAGAGGTATCTGTTGATCCAACGATTATCTCTAGTGATCTACACCTAGCGAGAAAAAATGCGAGATATTTTACTAAATATCTGCTTTACAATTGAATGGCACTGCCCGGCCAGTCTGGTACGCGCCGATAGCTCCTTCTATAGAGGAATAGCAGCACAATCCAGCAAGGGCTAGTGCAGCCAAGAAGAATAATGTGAGGGCAACCTTAATGAAAGTGCGAAGTTTTCCGCCATATGTCCAGGCCCGTTTATAGCGCGCCAAGGACAAAGAAAAATAACTGTCAGATTTATTGACATCAAGTGTATTAAGATCGAATGTATCGCCCTTTGAAGCATCATCACGAAGCATGAGGGCGATAGCGAATAAGGGGGGAAGAGTATAAGAAAATTGCAAAATGCAGAACGATCCTATGATAGTAGTCAAGACGTTAATATGTGGAATTGCCGCACCAAGGATGTATGCAACACCCCAATAGATGATGATAAGGACACTCCAGATTATTGTGCCCTTCATTGTTGTAAGCTTCGGGCATTTGAAGTCAGAAACAAGAAAACCTTGGTAGAGTACCTTCAAGCCAACATTTCCGTACAGAGTTGCTGCTAGCATTCCGGAAGTGATGGACAAAACATTAGTTGCGGTTTGAAATGCCTTCTGTGTAACTGCTTGATTAGCTGCTGTATAACACCATTGTCCTAGATAAGAGTAGACAAATACACCAAACACAAGATACACCACCAAAATTAAACTCTGTCCGCAAATCATACCTTTCCAGAAATCTTTAGGGCGTCGCAACTCTGCCATGGTTTCACAAAATATAGTGGCACCACCCCACGCAAACACCATATTGTTCATACCATCAATACGAAAAGACAGGTCTATAGTGGGCCCGCTTAAGATCGCCCACTTGTCGATCGAAGTGGTATTATATGGATATTCGTCACCAAATTGCGCATGGATAAGTTCGTAGTTTGGGTAGGGCCATATGGCAACAGCTATCATGGTCAGAACGCATATAGCGATATTCATCCATACGGCTGAATTAGCAAGATGTGCAAAGTTGCTGAGTTTCTTTATCTGGCCTAGTATCATGCCGAGGAATGCCCAAACCAGGATCATAACGGTATAGCAAAATTGGTCATCGTGTCCACGGTTCGTCTTAAGCATCTGTGCTAAGGATTGGCCTGTGGTCAATAATATTAGGGAAACATTCAGGATCATTTGAATGAACTGCAATATTGCAGTGGGGTATCGAAACCAGGAACCAACAACACGGCCGGCAAGATCTGAGAAAGTGCGGATTGGATAGTTATTAGAATCCACCTGATTATAACAGTAATTTAGCAACCAGCCACAAAAAGCAGCACAGACCCCGAACAGCACATAAAGGATAATACCAGGTACGTATCCCATTTGTGATATAGAATATGGAGCATTACTGGGACCGAGGATATCTGTAGTCACGAGATAGAACACCGCAAAGTAGCCAGCGGCTCTTAATTTCTTCTGTGAATCCAATTTATCTTCAGAAATGTTGCTATGAGGTTCATTACGGAGCTGGGTGGCCTGGAGTTCATAAAGTTCATCAAACTTCCCCGAGTCTTCATAATGTCGCTGTATTTCTGCGTAATGGCGATATAGTTGGAGGGGAAGGCCACGCGAGTGCCTACCATCAGTGGCGGCCTGAATTTCTCCACCCTGGTGAACAGCCTGTTCGACGTCCAGCTTTTTCTCGAGCTTCTCATCCTCATCCAGAGCCTTGGAGGTCTGGGGACTCATACCAAAGTTCGCGATTTTCGACATTATCGAGAGGTATTGCCGAAAAAAACCTGCGGATTAGAATGAGTGTAGTGGAGTGTAGTGTAGTTTAGTGTTTTTTTATCGATTACATCATCGTTGATAAGTACGATGATGCAGAGCAAGGCTGCTGGTCGACATCTGGCGATCACGCAATCTCGAGCATATTTAACTCATTTAAACAGTAATTTTTAACCGATGCTGTCGAAAGAGCGCTTTTATTCTAGTGGATGCAGGTGCTCGGGCGAGTTGCATACCAGTGACTGAATGGGCATAACCTAACCCCCAAGGCATCATCATGTTACATGATGTGAGAAGTATGATCCGGCCGGAAAGGAAGAAATCCGCTCGAGCTTTGGTTAACCGAGCTCGGATGGGCGACAGGCAGCGGGCGGCTTATCTCCATCTGAGACCTGATAATGCAACCAGACCTGCCTCTTAGGGCCCAGACCTAACCCAGTTGTTACAAAGACGCCCGGATTTTCGTCACGTAAAGCCGTGAAAGCTTAAACTGGAGGTGGCCTGCGGGTTTAGAGTAAGCCAGGCTCAGCCAGTTGGGCCCACCGGTAAAAAAAATTAAATACTATGTTGGAGCGCAGCAGCGCCTCTAATGTTAATTTACAGTGTAAATAGGTGGGCCAGCGTCCGAATAAGATAACATGTTTTGGGGCCGGCACAACAGCCGGCAGCGGCCGGCCCGGCGGGTTCGGCGTGGTTAGCGGGGTCAGCGAGGTCAGCGAGGTCAGCGGACCCCGGGCTCGAAAAATCCTGAGTCAGCAAAAAAATTGGCGGAAGCTATGGCCACGCTTCCCCCTCACCTCTTGGATGTTACCAGTGGCGAGGCTAAGCGGTTCAGCGAGGGCCTGTTCAGGCTTATCGATGCCCGGCGGGATCTTCCCATGGTGACTCCCGAGACAACCGCGGTATGGAACGGAACGCCGCTGGCCGGCCACGATCCGTTGGTCCAATTTTTGATGGCCATGCCACCCACCCAGCATGAAATCACGGGATACAATGTGCTGCCGCTCCCGAACGGCAACGAGTCGGCGCTTAATATGATGGTGGACACCTCAGGCCGGGTCCAGTTTGGCACCGAGCGGGGCCAGAACGTGTTTGCCTTCTCGTCCCAGTTTATTGTTCGGCGACTGGGGGAGGGTGCACCGTGCCTGCTGCAGACAATGGTATATAGACTGGTGCATAAACCGCATGATGCTACGATACTTACATAGACGGTACATAGAGTTGGTCGTCGTCAAACTGAGAAGACCCTGATACGTATATCAGGCTAAGCTAATAGAGGCTTTAGCCGCGATGCTACGATACTTACATAGACTGAGAAGACCTATCGCTACGTATATCAGGCTCAGAGGCTTTAGCTGCATGATGCAAGACCTATCGCTACGTGTATCAGGCTAAGCTAATGGAGGCATTAGCCGCGATGCTAGACGGTTACATAGAGTTGGTCGTCGTCGCCGGGATGACATCGATACGTCTATATGATTCTAGCAAGATCAGGCTCAGACTAATTTTTGATGTAAATAGAGGCTTTTCTGCAATACATTAGCTAGTTTATTTCTCAGCAGCCGCACGGTCACGGGCACGCTTCTCGCGGGCACCCTGGTACCGCTTGTCAGAGCGGGCAAGACGGAGGGTACGGAATGCGTCAGTAGTCTCAACGTCAGCAACCTTACCGGTGGAGACAACCTTCTGGGTCTTGTCAACGGGGAAGACGGCGTTGGTGTTGACCTGCTTGGCAGCGGCAATGGCCTCAGCAGATGCCTCGCCGCTCTTGGGCTTGCCAGCCTTGCGGGGGAAGACGATGAGGCGGGCAGTGTACTCCTTGAGACGCTGCACGTTGGCCTCGAAGCCCTCGACATTACGGTTCACCCGGCGGTGGTCGACGGCAATACCGACGGTGCGGGCGTAGCTTGGTGCAATGTTGACCGCCTTGAGCTCCTCGAAAGTGAAGCCGCGGCCGGCGCGGACCTTGCGGTTGTAGCGGACTGTGGGGCAACGCACTACAGGACGCAACAAGTCCAGGGGCCTTGGGGCGATCTGGGCAGCCTTTTCCGCCCGGGTCGAGCGACGGCTGGCCTTCTGACCTGGCTGGTTGAAGTGCGTCTTCACACGACGCTGCCAATCCTTGCGGAAGTGGTTCTTCTGGATGGGATTATTGTAGCCGCAAGCCATCTCGTGTCTGGAAGTATTCACCGGTGCGCTGGAGATAGGCTGAGTGTCCTGCTGCCGCTAGGGCTCGAGCCCTGTATGACATAAGCATCGCCTGGAGGTCACCGGGAAGGCACCGGGAAGGCACCTGGAAGGTATTGGTAGGAAATTAGTTAAAAGTTCTTTAATTGTTGAATATAACCCACCCGGTCACGGTGAAGTGAAGTGGGTCAGCTATCGAACCACACCGACTGGGCTAAGCATCGAGGCAAAACCATACTAATGCTTAAAATCTAATTTAATTATCTACGTGTCGTTTTTCACCCACATCTGATACCCACTTGTGGTACCTATACAGTCAACGACTCTGCTGCAGATCGCTGGCGCTGGCCGCTGACATGACGACTGATCGGAGGGAGTACCGCCGGAATGATTGGATTATTTCTACGAATAAAGCGCCTATACTAGATGCAGAGCGGATTGATAAAACTGAGGCTGAACTGCAGATCCCATTACCCGAGATGATTTTTGGAGATAACCAAGTTACGCTTCACCACGTGCCAACAAACTGGACGTTTACCGTGGACGCAATCTCAGCTTTAGGCCTTGTGGATAAACATGATGCTCACCTAAAGGTCGCACACGCAGATAGCTGGCACCAGAAACGACATAAGCACATTAATGGCTACGACCTGACCCGGGTGCATCGTCCGTTCGACTGGACATATTCCACCACCTTCAGGGGCAACGGCAATTTCAGTGACGCACCAGAGTCTGAAAGAATTCCTTTCGACAAGCTCAAACAACCCCTTCCCATCCTCTTTTTTGACGAGGTTCCCCTTTACGAGGACGAACTCGGCGACAACGGTTTAGTGACGTATTCGGCAAAGATCCGGGTTATGCCTGGCGACTTGTTGCTTCTTGTTCGCCTTTTTCTGAAGGTCGACGATGTTATATTTCGGATTCGCGACACCAGGGTCTACGTTGACCTGGAGAACGGGAAAGTGATTCGGGAGTATACCGAAAGAGAGGCATCGTTTGCGTCTGTCAAGGCAAAAGTGCCCGTGACGGTCTCTGACTACACGCAGCTACTCCGGGACCCCAATTGGATCTGCTCTGCATTACCATTAAAATCTTATGAAAGCTCTATTAAGCTACTGACGACCCCATCTACATCTACATCTACATCTACGACCTAAGAAGTTTCTCTGCAGCAGCTGCATCCCCTTCAAAACCACTGCCATCTTTGGCGAGTTGCTGGAGCTTAGTTCTGGCCTTTGTCTCCAATTTCTCCAGATCTCCCCCGTCCGGGCTCAATTGCTTAAGCTTCGAAGCCACGACGAATATCCCAGCCCAGCCGCGGATGTACGTAGGACAAAGCTCCACAGCACGGCAGAAATGCGACAGGGCGGAGGCGATTTGCGTCTTTGCCGCCTTAATACCACCCTGAAGAGACGTCGCCTGGAGATGTTGCAGCTCGCCAATGCGAGAAAATGCATTATACGCAAAAGGTTGGATAACCAGGACCTGCTGCCAGCAGCGCACCGCATCCTCATAATTACCGGTCTGAGCATAGGTTTCGGCAAGCTCTGCCCAGGTTTCAGTATCACAGGGATCCGCATCGGCCATGGCGATAAGGGCTTCCGTATACGCCTTCCACTTTTGGCCCACTTTGAGCCCGACCAGACCGATCTTCTTGGCATCAATACAGTCCTCAGGTATCCGGCTCAGGTGCGTTTCAATATTTTCCTTGTCAAGGGTTGCCCGGACGAATTCTGTCCTCAGGGCATACACCCGGCGCGATTCCAGCCCCACGCGGTCAATGATACGCTGCAGGCTCAATTTTGCAGACTGATCTCGACACGTTAGCAATGAAATGTGGAAATGGAGCTCGAGGATCTGCAGCCAAACGTCTGGTGAACTGCGAAGCCAGGACTCCGTGACAAAATTGTTGACAGCAGTCCACAAGTCCTCCAGCTCCTTATTTCCCAGTCTCAAATAGTTACTGTCTTTTGACAAACGGACCAGGAATTCTTCGGTGGGCCATTTTTTTTCGGCACCGGACATCCAGCAAGACTTCCTTCACAGCTCACTGCTGACAACACAGTTTGTCACCTCTATGCGTCGATTTGCCTCGGGGGCGGCCAACACGGTGAAGCTCCATGAAAAACACACCGTGGTAAATACAAAACAGGCCGAAAACCTTGTTCCGCATGCTGTGAAACCTTTGAATGTCAAACAAATGCCTCGAGGTAATTTGATTGCCCATATTCTCCAGCAATATAAGGGGGACACCGGCCAGTACAATAAACAGCTGAGTACCTGGCAGCGAGTTCTGGGCGAAAAGGTCATCCGCGTTTTCAACCTGGACATGGATCGAATTCGGAGCGGTCCAGTCGCCGGTGCTTTATATCGTGATATGTGCAAGGGCCAGGCCTACTTTGAAAAAGGAAAGCCCCTTCCCCCCTTGAGCAAATGGTGGTATGACAGGCTCGGGATGCCCCAGACGTTTTTCCAATGGTTTCAAATTAGCTCACTACATATCTGGATGCTTTATGTGCGAATGCGATGCATGCCGCGAAAATACTGTCGAGAATATCAACAGAAGCTGGCCAATGGGGTTTTTGACGACATCGACTACCAGCTCCGCGAGGTTATTCGGGTGAACAGCGACAGAACTACAAATAACTACAAGAAGCAGTTCAGCCAGCAGTTGAGAGGATCTGTATTCAGCTACGACGAGGGCCTCGTGGCTGGGGACGAGGTTCTGGCATCAGCTATGTGGCGTAACCTGTTTGAGCAATCACCAGTTGTGGATAATACTATTTTAGAGCATCTTGTGCATTATGTGAGAGCCCAGCTTTATGTGCTGGACCGCATGTCCGACGCGGATTTCGCTGCTGGTAGATTCCGATTCCTGGACCCTCGAATGCGTTACGAACCTTTGACGGAAGAGCAAAATTCAGCTTTGGCGGAAATGATTGAAAGCGCCCGACAGGAACCCGGGTTGGCGGCCACGGAGACTAAACTGAGCCGAGACGGCTGGTAGAAATTACATTATTTTATGCATGCTTGGTCTAACCTTGTGCTGCTCCCGCCCAACTTATTATCGTCATATACTACTAATTCTCTAGAAATAAAGAAACTAACTAATGCACAGACCAGTCTAAAGCTTCGCGATGTCAACGCCAATTGCCACATCGCCCTTCCGTTCTTTGAGCTCTCGGCGCAGGATTTTACCCGTTGTGGACTTCGGAATTTCAGGAATCACCACAATGCCACCCCACAATCGTTTGTGCTTCGCAACTGAGCTGTTGAACTTCCTCACTACCTTCAGGGGGTCAGCACCGGGAGCCAGTACAACATATGCTCGGGGGAGCTCAGTGGTTCCGTACTCATCGGGAACGCCGACAACAGCACTGTCAAGAACCTCGCTCTGGGTGACAAGTAAAGCCTCGAGCTCTGCTGGCGCTACTTGATGGCCCTTGGACTTGATAAGTTCCTTAATGCGGTCGACTATCTGAAATTGGCCCCTATCATCTAGGACGGCAACATCTCCTGTCATAAACCAACCATCTGGGTGAAGGGCCTCTTTTGTCGCCTTTTCATTTTTCAAATAGCCTTTCATAACCTGTGGACCACGAACCCATAATTCACCGCGCTCCCCCTTTTTGGCGTCTTTACCTGTCTCTACATCCACCAACCGAATCTCTGTTCCCGGCACGGACCAGCCGACAGTAGCTGCATCATAGTTATCCTCATCGTATATACCCATCTGAACTACAGGTGAGGTTTCTGTAAGGCCATAACCTTGTGTAATGAAGCAATTTGGCAGTCTCCTCTTTGCAAGCTCTTGCGTGGATTTCGACAGTGGCGCAGCGCCACTTATGATATAGCGCATTTGCTGTTTGAATTTCGGGTATTGGTCTATCAGCGGGTGCTTCCCCAGCAATAATATGATTGGGGGAACGGCTAGCAGCACATCGATATTGTATTTAGTACAGCCGTCAAGCAAAAACTTCAAGTCAAAATGCGAAAATACTACCGTTTTGCGGACTCTATGTATGCTGGACCACACGAAAAGACAGAGACCAAATATGTGGCTCATGGGCAGAACAGCCGCCGTCGTATATTCACCCGTAACGAAAGGCATCTTATCGTAAACAAACATTTGCCTCACGTTTGCAAGAATATTTGAGTGGGTAGTTATCACTCCTTTTGGCAAACCGGAAGTTCCAGATGAGAAACAATAGTACGCATGCTGCTCAAACGGATCAACACTTACTGGTGCCACCTCCGGCGCACTGGATGCCTTAGCAAGGCTTCTAAGCTTTGGTATGAGCTCGCTAAACGGCACGACACGGGTCTTCGTAGAGCCACTCTCCTTAATTGCATCTTTTGCGGTTTGCACGCCTTGGTCAAATGCTACAATGATCCGCGGCTCAGTCATTCTTAATTGATGCGCAAGCTCAGTCGAATTGTACATAACATTAGCAGGACTTAATACCGCAGCTAGCGAAATGGTGGCATGGTGAATTGCTGAAGTATAAATGTTGTTAGGCCCAATTAAGCAAACAACATCATCTTTAAGAACACCATACTCAGAACGAAGAAGCGCAGCAAGACGGAATACAAGCCTCTTGTGCTCTTCACCTGTCAAAGTCTCAGACGTTGCGGCGTCCACAAACAATGGCTTTGCCATCCTCTCCGCTGTTTGATAGGGAGACTCGAAAAGGCCCTTGATGGCGTTATCATTGTAGTCTTGCAAATAATCACCAAACTGGCTCTTGTAAATCACAGCCATCTTCAGAATGCTTACCACAAAGTAGTGGCTGAATGTGTGTGTATATAGTAAAACTCACCCAAGCGGGGTAAAATGCAAAATAACCCCGCAAGGATCCAGGGCAAGGGTCTCTAAAGGCAAAGGCGTTACCATTGCCTACTACATTGGAGCTTTAAGCCAGAAAATCCGAACGCTAGGATGAAAATAACCACAATGTAATTTTTCAATATACGAAGTTATGCAGTAGTTGGACTAAGCTTACCAAATATAACATATAGGTATCCCTGGAAATAAGCTTAAGCTGATTCATGCTTATCTTTGTGTCGAAGGTTATAAATAAGTTGGACTAATTATTCCGAATAACATATATGTGGTCCTGTGAAAATATGTAATGTGATATTCGTGTCGTGGTGGTACTGTAAAAATACTTAATCTGATTCATGCTTATCTTCGTCGTCTAAATTTACCCTTAGTCGGTTTCTGAATGCGAAGGCGCTTAAAATTCTCCTTAGGTTTGCCACGAGCAAGCTGGTCAGACTCTTGAACGGGGCGCATAACCACCCGTCGCGTGGAACGCTTCGGTCCCTTACGCTGATGCTTATTATGTTGTACACGATCTGGGGGACTTTCGTGGGATTCTTCTGTCTCTATCTCAGAGTTCTTGTGGGTATCATCTTTCACAGGCTGCGGTGAGGATGAGCCGGGTGGTGTAGGACCCTGTAACACAGCGGGGGTCTCAGCTTCCGCATGGGAGGAAGATTCAGGCAAATTTGTCTGGAAATTATCGATCTGATCCGCTATATTTGCCGATTCCGCTGCCAGCAACGCGGCCGTATTAGCTGCAGCCTCGTCAGTCTCGTCAGTCTCCTCTGTATCTTCGGTGACTGGCCTGAGTGCTAAGCTGCGACGTCGCTTGCCAAGCAGAAGCAGGGGACTGTCATCATCCACAAATCGGGCCCCACCATCCGCTAGATATGCTGGCGTGCGCTTGCTTGGTGGGGTCTTTATAGGACGCGTATTGTTGCGTCGAGGAGTCGACACCTTTTGAGGCGACTTCATTGGGCTACTGGAAGGAAGCTGTACATCAAATAACCCCAATGCTTTACCTGTCTTTTGAGGAGTTGGATCAATCGCAGCGACCCCTAATTTTGTCGGGGTGGTTGGTAAACCTCGTGCCACATACTTGTACCGTCGATACATATCATGTACCGCCTCATTAGCAGCAACATCTCTAGTAGATGGTTTGTGTCCGTATGCCTTAAAGAAGTCTCGTTCCCATTGTTTCACAGCAAATTTCAGCTCATCCATCAACCGCCGCGTTCACGCGTATGTTAGTCACCTGGGTGAATAATCATCTAATTTGTGCAGAAATGAATTAGGCCGATGCTAACACCAAAAGCCATAGCAGAAGCACCAGATTTCCTGAATGCCGTACATAAACGGGAACTCTTGCTGAGAGACCGTGGTATAACAGAAATATCTTATCTTGAGACCACGCGTAATGAGTTTGATGCTATAGATCTCACGGGAAATCTTATAGGAGCCGTACGTGGTGTACCAGTGCTAACTCGCCTCGAAGGACTTCTTCTCGGGAACAACATTATCGAGAGTGTCGATGCTCACATTGGGGAGATGCTACCCAATTTGATATGGCTTTCGTTGGCTGATAACCGCCTGACTGATTTAGCCAGCTTGAGTTTCCTAAATTCCCTGCAAAAACTAGAGCATGTTAACCTGGTAGGTAATCCGGTTACAGAATCCCCGGACTACAGATTGCACGTGATTGCAAGACAGCCCAAAATCCGATTTTTGGATTTCCAACGCGTAACAGACGCTGAGCGTAAGGAGGCCAAAGAAAAGTTTTCACAAAAAGGTAAAGATTCTGCAGAAGCTACTGATTGAAAAGCTTAACAAAGTATGCATAAGATAATAATATAATTAAAAACATTAGTAGCAATCCTCTTTATCGTTCAGAGAATTATGCCGAGTATGGTTGCACTTCAAGCTGCTTGTTCATCTCTGAATATATACTGCAAACATCGGCTTGGTACTTTTTAGAGACATCCTGCAAGGATATAGTAAGCTCAGGAGGAATTATATCTTCGGAAGTCAACTGAGGTGCCCATTTGCACGCAGGACAAAGCAGATGGAGGTCTTCCGTCTCAAACCAATACTGACGATTGACTGCACTACATTTTTCACATTGTAATCTTGAAGCATGCCGCCACCACGCGGCCTCGGCATTTTTCGACACAATGAAAGGTCGTTTTGCCGCCGGGTCTGACGCAACGATCGAGTCATCTAAAGAAGCTGCAATAGCTGCGGCGCCAAAAACCCTGCTAGAAGGCGCTCGCTTAGTCTGGGCGTAAATTTGAAGTGCCGTCAGCCTTTGGTCGGCGTCTATGTCTGACAATGGAATAAGACCCTCAGAACCGTGTTCCGCACATCTCACTATCGCTTCCATATTCCCCTTGTTCCCACGCCAAAGTGAAGGGCCCTTGTCATCGTTGCTAAACTTGATTCCCAGTGCATACAACCCAGACGTCCCTGCACAGCCTGCATGAACGACCTTATCGCAGACATCACAAGCAGACCAATGATGAGTTACATTATGGCATAATGAGCATTCTTTTTCCTCTGAATTCTTGAGATCCTTTTCCAGTATTACGGGCTGCAACGAATTAGGTTCTTCAAAGGACGCTTTGCTACTGTATAGGGCGCAACGGATATGCACCCATTTGCGGTCCACGGCTCGCTTGAGAGCATCGGGAGCACCAGTTTTTTCTCCAGCAAGCCATGCAGGATATGCAACCAGCTTCACTGGACAAAGAGCGCAGAGATATTGTCGTTCAGCCGGGGCCGGCTCCATTAAGTCATTGCTACAGCAGTCACAAATCCAATTACTGGGCGAGGGACTGCTGAAACCATAGCAAGCTGCATGAACACACATGCCACAATACAAGCAATTGAGCTGTGGCATCGAGGGATCAAGCTGGCAACATACAGTGCAATAGTTTGCTTGATTTCGTGATGCGTTGGTGTTTGAGGCTTGTCTGCTTAAAACCGCCATCCTCCTATCTAGCGCGTCATTCAAACCTTCGTCAATATCACCGGCAGCTTCTTCCTCGGCACCACCATCAGCATCAGCATCAGCATCAGCGTCGGCGTCAGCATCGGCATCGGCATCAGCTGATGGCATGGATGGCATAGCCGATGTCTGTTTCTTACCCTTGGGGGTTCCTGCATTTGACTTTTTCGACTCTGGTGGCTGTCCTTCAATAGGAGTTTGCTCCTTTGGGTTCTGACTCGAGTTCTTCTGCTTTTGAATAGCCGTGTCGATAGCCGTGGCGTCTTCTAAAAGCTCTGGCTCGACCTTATCCTTTTCAGGTATGGCAAGAACAAACTGAGGCGGCCGCCAAATGACTCCATACCTATACCATAGCCGCGCACAACGAGGACAGAGTGCCTTAATGATCTTGTCTTTTTGATTGGCTGCCTGCCTGGTGCTCTTCGCCACACTTTTCCATTATTGGTTGTACAATGCTTGCAGACAAGTGACTTGTTAAGATTAGAAACCACCTCTCCATCGATAACTTCTGGGTCACTAGTCGAAACAATTGAAACAAGAAATTCAGATGGAGGTGTTCTACGAATTGATGCGCGGGCGTCACAATTTGCCCAAATTTTCTGGCCTTCCGGTGTCTTTTTCCAGGTGTAATAAAAGTTCACTATATCACCAAAAGGCTTGGTTCCCACAGCTCGAAATGCGGCATGCATATTGGCCCCATTTTCCCTCACGGAATTCTCAAATCGCTTGACTTCGTCGGGGCTTAGAGAAGGCTGGTGAAGACTTTTGTGAGAGAAACGCGCAACCCGCTGGATTCCACGGCCTATTTGTCCCGAGGAATCCTGCAATGCCTTCAGAGATGCATCGATAAAATTCGTCGAATGACGGCTCACCTCCAGTCTCTCTGCATAGCTCTGAGCCCGTTCAAGGAACGCATCAGGATCGCCAAATTCATTGGTCCATATAGCTGTAGAAGTTCGATCATTACCGCGATCAACATAGCCTTTCGGGACTTCTTTTACCCAGGGCAGGCTGCGATCAAGATCAGGTGGATCAAAAGCAACCTTTGGTTCGGATTCTTTTGAAGAATTAGCTTCTGTTTTCTCACCAGCCTGTTTGCGCCTATTCGTGCGGATCGTACGGTAATATTGTACCGGTCTACCAGGCCACTCTGGAACCGCGAACTGATATTCAGGACCTACCAGTGGAACTTTCCGCGGGGCGAGTGGTGCATCAGGATTGAATGCTTCAGTCAAATTACAATGAATCCCCAGATATCTGAATGGCCAGTACGGATGTAGTCCCGAATCTTCCGCAACAGGAGGAGCAGAATCTGCTGCATCTATCAGCGCGGGATACAAAGGATGAACTATTTGATCAGGCATCTTTCCCCCGTCACGATTACAGACAGGGCATGTCCACTTTTCACGTGGCTTTTTTCCGAGACACGAAGTATGCGAGAAGCTATGGCAGCGACGACAACTCACGCTATCACGGTCTGAACACCATTGTGTGCAAACGCCGCATTGTTTGGCCGGTGCACACATATCACTAGTCTTTGTGCACTCCATGATATAGAAGGAAAATCTTTCCTCAAGAGAGGAGCGTACCTGCTCGGGCAGATTCGTCAATTTACTCGCGGATACAACATCGTACCTTGAACGCAAAGTCTCATCCCAGAACTGACCAAACCAAAAGTGGCTGACCGCACTACGATACTTTGGGGTATTTTCAGTGGAATGTACAACAGAGCACTTCCCTCTTAATCGATCTGCGGGTAGTGTCGCGGTGTCCATGGTCAAAAAAAGTTCGCGCGAATCTACATCTGAGCCGGCTCTTTTGAGCCAATTTACATGTACTTTCCCCTCTTCTGGGAAATTGAGAATCCGCGAGACGCTCCATGGCTCACCTGTCTGTTCAGTGCGGATATAAACATGGTCACCGCTGTGATACGAGCTTCCATCTTGCAGCTCTAATTCACTTTTATCTGGTGCCCATTTTGCATTGGTAAGATCAATACTGACCATCTTGTCGGTAGCATGGTACTTTCTTTGCCAGTTATCTGGGACTGCGGTAGTTTTACGCTGACGCTTACGCGCAGCTGGTGCAGTTCCCTCAGCCTTTGGTTTTCTACCCCTTTTTGTTGTTGTGACGGGTGCCTCATTAGAAGAATTATTTGCTTTCGGGCCGGTCTTCACATCCGTTGATTGAGTATCAAGAGGCACGGCATCACCCGGAGTACCAACCATGGACCCGTGACTAATCTCTCTGCTAGATAGACCACAGAGTTACATCTCCTAGTCGTTTTAGCCTAAAACTAGAGCCCCTTAGTGAATAATATCAATCATAGATCATATATATATAATTTGGAGCTGCAAATATGGTCAAACTAGTATGGTTTAAAGTACGTCCTCCTAAATCTTCAACTAAGAGGCCCTTACTCAGCTGAAAAATCGCGTTTACTATAACCTCTCTAGACAATGAGTATTAACATTCGTCGCGACAATCATGATCCTTTTTACCGATATAAGATGCCTCCAATAGCCTCGAAGATCGAAGGCAGGGGTAATGGTATCAAGACAGCAGTGGTCAACCTGAGTGACGTTGCTCGGGCGCTGGCACGCCCGTCTACGTACATCATTAAGTGGTTCGGTTTTGAGTTGGGTGCTCAAACCAGCGCTAGTGAGGAGACTGACCGATATATTGTAAATGGTGCACATGATGCCGGCAAACTGCAAGACTCTCTCGACGGCTTTATCAACAAGTTTGTGCTTTGTGGCAACTGCAAAAACCCGGAGACAGATTTTGTATTCCACCGCGATGGTACAGTAGAGAAAGATTGCAAGGCATGCGGTGCAAAATCTTTGGTTGACCCAAGGCACAAACTCACTGGGTTCATTGCGAAGAATCCCCCTCAGGCAACAAAGCAAAAAAAGAAGCCCATGGCCAATGCAGGTGCATCCACGGGATACGATGATGCCGATGGTGCTGATGAAGGAAAAATGCAGGCTAGCGGTGAGGATGAACTAACCCGACGAATCAATGCCGAAGCGGCAAATCTTCCCGCCATGGCTGCACATACCAGTAAAGAAGACGAATGGTCTGCAGATGTGAGTGAGGAAGCTGTGAAAGCTCGCCAAAAGAAGCTTGAGAAGACAATGGGTGCACTTGGGCTTGACGATACCACGAGTGATGAGGTCTACGATGAATTTGGAACCTGGATCATATCTGAGAAGCCAAGTGACATAGAAATTTACAAGCGCGCCGTTGAGCTTGGTATTTCTGACAAGCCGAAGGCAGTGCAAGTGTTAGCCCAGGCTCTTTTCACCACAGAGATCGTCAAGGAAATTGCCGAGCATGCAGGCTTGCTCAGCAAGATGGTCAGTTCCGAGGAGCATGAGCGGGCGCTTCTGGGTGGATTCGAGCGCTTTGTAGGTCTTGAGCACCCACAACTTATTGCACAGGTACCCAACATACTTTTCAAACTGTACGAGGGAGACATTATCTCTGAGGAGGTCGTAGAGCACTGGGGTACCCATGTATCTAAGAAGTATGTGGACAAGGATACGTGTAAAAAGGTTCGTAAGGCGGCTAAACCATTCATCGAATGGCTCGCCCAGGCGGATTCGTCCGAAGAGGAGGAAGAGGATAGTGAATAGAAGCAGTGTACTCATATATTGACATATTCTAGGAATACTACATGCAATGCAACGAAAGTCTATTTATATACCAACTTTTACTGACTGGCTAAGCCCGCGTCCTCAGGCATTAGCACATGTAGAAGTCCAACCTCCTCAAGGAGTCGTTTATGGTTCGGAACAACGGCACCAGGTTGTAACAACACCATACGGATTTTGTTGATAGCGACATGGCGTTCCAGACTAGTATCTGGAAGCCCCACGGTTAGTAGTCGATACAAAAACATTGGTCCGTGGGCAGGGTCTTGGAGTACTTGCTCTAGCGCTGGAGGCACTGCATCCGAAGTTGGTTCAAGCAAAGTGTTCAAAAGCAACCTACCAGCGGCAGGATCTACTTTGTTCGTGATCACCTTCAAAACCGTAAGGCCTGCCAACTTCGAAATGCACATCTGGCTTAGATGAGGCACTAATTGGGCGGCAACAAGCCCCCAGCGTTGAGGACCCGCTAAAGGATAAGTATCAAGGAGCCATGTAACGAGAAGAACACCGTTAGGATTAACAGCCAGCTGTGGGGTATGGTGAATGATCGCTGCCGCGACAAGCCGCTGGTGCTGCTTGGTCGTGTGTGGACTCTCAAGACATGTACGAACCGCTCGTGCACCGAATCTCCCGGCAGCAATTTCCGGCAGATGCGTAGCGCACGCCTCGAACACCCAGTCATTCCAGGGAGCACCAAAACGAAGGCAGCCTTGGATGACGTAGTTGCCAAACTGGTCCAGAAGAAGACCGACCGTGTAAGGCTGCAACGCCTTAGTGATCATAGAAAACTGCCGCTTGGTATTCGCAACTCCAATCACCTTTTGTGTTGCCCATGTGCCATTCTTATGGGTACCGGTATAGGCAAGGACCGGCATCAGAGCCCGCGTCATCATGTCCTTGATATCCTCTGAGCAGCGTTCAAAAAGTTGCTGAACCACGGTATTCCCGATATAATCGGAGGCGAGTTGGGGTAGTTCACTCATGGCATCCAAAGCCAGCTCCTCCAGCTCTTTTGGCCCTATAGCACCCATATCAATCCTTTTCCGAGTCTCCCTCAGGATACCACTACCATAAACACGTTCCTGAGTGGGCTCCTGGGGTCCGATTATTTCTTCTGTAACAATAAAATCCTCGCCACGCTTGAGCGCAGCCATAGAAGATGCAACCTCGACAGGCGATACCTCTAAGCTTTGCAGGATATATGCTATACCAGAGGATGGTGGCGACCCAGGGCTTGTCGTCTTCAGGGGTGGCGTAAGGCTGCCTTCATTAGGCTTTACAAGCTTGACAACGCTGGGACCGAGGCCGGCAAAAAGCTCTGTTCCGTTCCTAGCTGCTTGCGCAGCAGCCGCACTTGAAGGTTCCTGGAAGGTCACGACTCCGCAATGTTTTAGAGCATAAACCCGGGATGCTTCTATGCGGCCGAAAACGCCAAATACAGCCTGTAGCGTGTATTCCGTGATATTATGGGGCACATTCGAGATCCAAATCGTATTCGTTCTTAAGGCAGAAGGATCCTCTGTAACCACAGGTGGCCCATTCGGTAATTCATGCATAGGTTGACGTTGCTTCCCGAGAACGCCTAGTGGAAGATTATTTGTAGCTGTGGGTACATTTGATAACGTTTGAGCCCGCGGACGAGCCCAGTTCAATGGCGAAGGTGCAGCCATATGACCTAGGTGATTAACGGACAATTTTGACGCAACGGGCGGTACACCTGCTGCAGCAGAGCTAGCTGGCGGAGCGCCCGGTGCTGCGGACCCTACGGGCATTACTGGCTTGTCATATGCTGCTGGAGACGTCAACGTGTAAGAGCGCAAACGGCTGGGTTCCGAGCTCTTCTGTAACTCAATATTATAAAATCGCATAGGATCTTGGTCATCGATTGTCTCCGGCCCAACGGACGAGGCGGGCGAGAGTGAGCTGGCACCTGCAGAACTACTGGACCATATGCTATTTGAAGGCATAAATGGTCCAGCAGCCAGCGAATTCAGCGACCCACTGCGTACCCGAGCTGAGTTTGGCCTCATTAAGTTGTCCACAGTGCCCCTTCCCGGAAGGAATGGGCGCCTGGGTGGGGAATGATTATCCCATAGCACATCGTTGCCGTCCGGCGACAACAGCGCGAGGGAGCCTAACTGGTCGGGGGGATTTGTAGGAGTTTGTGTATTGATCGCTGGCATACGTGAGGGGAGAGTACCTGCTCGAGCCCGCCGAGACGGCATTTGATGCTGGACCGCTGGCCACCTGTCAGACCAAATAGAGAGTCCAGGTGGCGTTTTAGTCCCGGCCTGCCGGGTTGCAAAGTCCTCAGGATCTAGTGCCGGCATGTCCCTCTAACTTTCAACCTGTGGGTGTAGTCTGCGGTTGGGAATAGAGGGGGTATTACAATTGCTGACTGACAGTGGCTTCGGCAGCATGACCTGGGGCTGCCGCCGCCTGGATGACAAATGCCGGGTCCGGCTCCTAGCAAGGCGTCACAATTATTTGAATTTCGCATCTATCTATATGAAAAGAATGAATAGATAAAATTTTGATAGATGTTATAAGACTATTCGTGGAATTTGATCTTACTGCTAATCTCACAATAAAAGCTTTGTATAGTAGGGGCGAGGTGACTAGATCCTTACGTTTTACCTTGACTTTTTGACCTCAACCGGTAGAGGGACCAAAATTTCCCGCTACATCCATTGCCTAGGTGTTGAAAGCATATGTTCTAATAATATCCGCAAAGTGGGCACCGACACGCCTACGACGCCTACGACGCGTCTGAAATATTATGTTATCCGCCGCAACAACGATGCAGTGCTCGTAGGTGCTCCCAACGGAATTATAGCCCTTGCCCTGAGCACATTAACTCTCTATGGTAACCGAGTTAACACACATACACAGGCCACGTGTGTTTCCTAAATTAGAATTTCTTTAAAATCTTTTTTGTCATAGAGTTTTGGAGTCTCTAAACGAATATTGCTTTAGGGATAAAAAATTACAGCACTAGGTTATGGAGCTCATCGTTTACCGACTGCTTGGGGGCGGAGCGTTAACCTTTCTGATTAAGCATGTGTATACGAGCTGTGACACATCCTGACGGAAAGATTACGCGGCTGTGGATAACGTCGGATGGACCGCCCTCCCCCGCCGCAGATCTTCTGCTGGTAATTAAGCTACGTGGATAGGTGGAGTATGTTTGGAAAATTCAATTACCTAGTCCTCTACCGTACCGATGATCATTTTCCGGTGTTGACCTGAATAACCCAAATGGTCCTCGCGAACATGTGGGGTGGAAAATTCAATGGGCTACCCTTGCCCGACCTTTTGAGATGTATGAAAAAAATAGAAAACCTAGTTCTAGCAGATAGACATTCGTTTATTTTGCAATATATCACATTTTACTATGATTAAAACATAGTAATGTTAGTTTTTATGCCTGCTTTTAATTACGACGCCCGATAAGTACCACTCAATCACCATGGTGATTGAGTCATCCCTCACCCCGAGCACGTCATCCCGGGTATATATATAATAAGGATGAGATGCCGTACCTGACTTGACAGATGATGACCGACCTGGGTTTCTTCCCACACTACTGCTGCGTATGCGATGCCCAGGTCCTTGATGGTGATGACCTTTATTGTTCGCAGGACTGCCGCCATGCAGACTCGGTTCCCTGTGACCGTCGGGCCGACCGACCAGTTGACGATTATGCCACAACATTTAAGTATCCTTCCGTGCTCCAGATGCATGAGGAAGAGCCAACGCCAATAGGCCCGCAGCTTCCGGCGCTTGATTTTGCGAGCTCTTATTCTGACGACGAAAGCGATTTTAGCCTTCCTCCAAGCCCTGTGCTTGTTCCGAGTAAACATGTTATGGCCAAAATCCCAAAACTTATTCAACTCACATCGCCTCGTCATCATATATAGACTGTGGCTCTATTATTTATCTACCGTTACCTTTTTTCTACGGGTTTTATCATTAGCATCCCCGATGAGTTACGACATTTATAAACATATTCATATAGATAACGCCAAGTTCACTGGTAAGTTCAGAATGAGATTTTATCTTATGCCATTTTTTGTTTTTATAATATTCCCTGTTTATTTTTTTTTCTTGATTGATTAATTGATTGATTAATTGATTGAAAGATTATCCAGATTTCGGTAATCGATTAGGTAAGCTTCGGTAATCGCCGGCTCTCGGTAGTTGCCGATTTAACAGCCGCATCTGCGCTCGGTGGAGAGCTATAGCTATCTTACTTGCGAAAAAATAAACAACCACTCAGATATCTACCTATACACTAATATATATATCCTTTTAAATCGAGAGCCGTAGCCCGGCCGCTGCTGCACCAACCTGGGAGATACCGGTGATGGCACAAAGCTGGCCCTTTTGTGAGGCGTGGTAAGGCGTGAGGGTGTATGGATCCCGCTCTATGGGCTGACCTTGGTAAATGGGGGTTAGCGTCTTTGGACAGATATCAAATTGTGCGAATGTGTCGAAATCTATGTCTACAGCGTCAAGGGGATGCGAGTCACACTTGGCCTTGATCTTGCGCACCTTGGACGCACCAGGACTCTTCGAGTCCAGCTTCAAATATTCACTGCAGAAATGGGATGCAAGTGCATAATTTTTAGAGCCAAACGCCTGCGTAAGTGCCACACGCAATGGGAGTGTTGCATGCGACGGACGCAACTTCGGTATGGTAAAGTATGATGCAAGTTCCAAGTTACGCTTGACATCCGATGGAGGCAACTTCCTTCTCTGTAGCTCGATACTGAACGCCAAGATGTAATTACGGCAGGTTTCAATTATCCGCTTAAACTTTTCGACATCAGTTTCACTCTCCACGGCAAGGGTAGCTATAATGTAAAGAATATCACGGAATATCGATACAGCAAGTTCCAGTTGATTCGCCTTTACCTGGGAGAAAGCCTCGTGCAACAATTTCTCGACAGAGTCCGCGCCGGGAATGTAAGGATGCTTTCCTCCACTTCTCTGGACATAAAATTCGAGCGGGGGCAGTCCATCATGAGCTGTCATGTACAACTTAGAAGCACGGTAAATATCCAGAAATCGTGACTTTAGAGGTACAAAATTGACAACACCTATCTGCCGATTCAACAACTGCGCAGCAGTTTCAAAAGACCCGGCCGCAATGTGGTCGGCGGGGAGGGTTGACCCGCGCATCCAGAGCGCACGTATATCCTGCTCCTTCCCCGAGGATTCATCCACCTCTGCTGTGGTTTCCGCAACTTCCTCTCCCATTTCGACATCAAGGTCCCAATTATCCTCTTCCGCAGCTTCTTCCTCCTCTTCCTCGTTATCCTCATCAACCCCCAAAGCGTCGATCTCCGTGGTCGGTGGTACACTTGAATTTGCTGGTTTGATAGGCTGGTTGAGCAATTCCAAAGCATTATCGCGGTGCTTAAGGGGCCAGTTAAGTTCATATGTCCCGTGTGTGACACCAACTGCAGCCCTGGAGGCCACATCGTGTAATGTTGCCTTGGGGACAACACCTTCCGGCAATAATTCTTGAGTGCGCGAGGCGAGACCATGAGACTTGGCCAGGGCCCACGCAAGAGCGGGTTGTCTCATCTCCTGTAATAGCGCAACTCTTTGTTCAACAGAACCCGAGAATAAGCTGGTTTGGAAGCGGAGGGCGGAGTCTCCCTGATGTTCAGCAACCTGTTCCAAACGCTGCAACCTGCCAATGTTTCCTGTGACGAGATACAACATTGCCAGCTTGCCAAGGGCCTTCTGACGCTGATAGACACCTTCCAACACATCATGATTGCCCTGCTCAAGGGCTACTCGTGCCAAAATAGAGTCAGCTGCCGGTCCCAACGTCTTGGCTTGCTCGGTTGCCACTGTCAGATCACCACACTCTACTGCCAGGTCAAACTTCGTCTGCGGGTCACTTACAAACTCCATAGCGATTTGTGGGAACCCTCGCTTCTGCAAATAAGCAACGATGGACTGTCCAACAAGCTGGCTCTCCCGGATAAGCCGACCGACCTCGCCAAATTGACCTGTCACAAGAGCCCGTTTGAAACGATATTCGCTAGGATCGATCTTAACAACATGAATGTTCCCGCTACGGCTCAGGCAAAAAACTGAGTTGCGGCGCACGGACTCTACGTATAGCGTTTGGTTCAGGGTCTTCAAAACTCCTGAATCACCATTCAACAAAGAATATTTGAGGTGGTTAAACGTGGTGAATATCAGAACACCCGCTTCATCCCATCCAACGCTCTTAATTCGGATAGTCTCACGAATCATGGAAAGCTGCTCCAAAGTATTGTCTGGCTTACGCTCCGCCATTATCACGCTGTGCTTGGCCTGCAGAGCCACATACTTGAAGTCATGAGACCATACCGCATACTTAACTCCGGGAGCATTCACTTTACCAGTGACCTTGCGCTGCTGGATGTCAAATAGCACCACAGAGTTTGCCCCGAAGAGGAGTATGTGGCCAGGAGGGCCCGACGAAATGTGCTTGGTCTCAATCGGGAGCTGGATTGAGCGTGTCACAGAATTTTCCATGTCGCGAAGCTCAAGTTGCTGTTTCGAGGGCTGGAAAACCGCAAAGCGATTGCGTGTAACAAATAACGCCTGAGATGCTGGGCCCTCAAACCACGAGGAAGGCTCAACAGGCCCATTTTCTGGCAGTCTGGCAAACACATACAGCCCATCACCACGCTCATCACGGGTGGTAGCAAGAATAGCATTCTCTGCAGCATTATAACTAAGTTCCCGCATAGGTTGCCACTGACTGCCGAATTTTTTAAGACTCAAGAAGGCACGGTCGGCACCACCAAGCTCATACTGCTTGATTGTTTTCTCCTTACGGACAACATATAAAATGCGGTTTCCATGAACGACGGCCGGAGGTCGCTCACGTTCCAGCTTGAAAACTATGACACCAGAGTCATGGGCGGCCCCTATTAGGTTCATGGTGGGGTGGAATCGTACAGACCAGAATTTATCATTTTCACGCTTGAAACTATGAAGTTGGACACGGCGGTTAGAATCCCAGGTCCTCAGCGTCTTATCCGCTGAACAACTCAAAATGAGATCTTGGCTTGGATGGAAAACACCACATGTGACATCATCACTGTGTCCCCGGCACGTGTCAAGCTCCCAGGCCCTGGCTTCAGACATACGCCAGACCTTGAGCGTACGGTCGTCCGAAGAGCTTAGGATCAAAGGAAGGTTTGGATGGAACTCTACCCAGGTCACACCACGGTCATGGCCTTGAAGCACCCATTTGCACACCGCATCTGTGCCGAAGATATCGTCCTGCCCCGGGCCGTTTATAGGCAGCCCACCCACAGGCGGAATACCCATCTCGCCGAACCCACCTGGCGCAGAGTGTCGCTTCCGCAGTCCACTTATGTCCCAAACACGCACGTAGGTGTCAAGAGATCCACTGACAATCAGATCTTCGTAGGGATGGAACTGCGCGCAGCAAACCCAGTGGTTGTGGCCCGTTAGGCAGGCTATTTCCTGACGGTTTTGCCAATTCCAAATACGGATGGTTTGATCATCCGAGGCACTGACAATCCAGGGGAGCTCTGGATGGAAAAACGCTGTACGCACATAGTCAAAATGGCCTGTAAGGGTGAAAAGCAAGCGGCGGCTTGAAAGCGACCATACACGAACCGTGGCATCGTCACCACAAGATACAAACATTTGCTGTGTCGGATGCACGTCCACACCACGAACGGGTCCCTCGTGGCCCTCAAATCTGTCGATAACCGCACCCATACGGTAATCCCAGAGTTGAATAGTTGAGGTATATAGGCCCACGAGAATCCACGGTCGAGATGGATGGAAAGCCACGGCCTTCGCACGCGACGACCGCGACTCAAATTTCGTGAGCATCTCCATGACGTGGAATGCTAATGCTGACAAATCCTCGAGAGGTACAGAAGACTACTAGATTATAAAAGATAACAATTATCTTCTCGTATATAGCTACATAAATAAAGTAGGTATAAATAGGCCTTCGCTAAGGCTTGTACTCATCAGGAATGATTTCTACAAGGAGATTCACAAGACCTTTGCACATATGGATAAGGTCCTCTTTGCCCGTCCTAACGTCTTTTCCACCCGATGTAAACGCTCACCGAGTTCCTTGGATTCCATTTCGGGCAATTCCCACGGCTGAGGGTCATTTGGAGGAAGATCCTCGTATGCTTCTCTGGCAAGATCATCCAGTTGCTGCCGCTGTACCTTCACGTAGTTTGCAAAGTGGTCTCGAGCCATCTTCGGGAGGGATTCCCGGAACCAGCAGTTTTCCTCCAAGATGTCGGTACATGTATTCACCTCCTTCTCGACCTGATCGCGCAGCGATGTATCGAGAGGGGTCACACCATCCTGGTCAAGACAATTATTCTCAAATACATCACGGCGCATCGCATCTGGTAAATCGTATACGTCAAGAACATACCTGGCGCGCATAAATACTTTTTTGCCCAACGCCTCTGTTTCTGCCCAGGTCTCATCATCCCCATCCTCAGCACGGTCAAGTCCAAGATAAATCTCGTGTAAAGCTTCATGAAAATTCTGGTATAAGTGCCGAGTTTGCTCCACGCTCAATTTGACGCGTGAATCGGCCGACATGGCCAGTGGCAGTTGTCCTACTACTACCAAACACGATTACGTGACGAATTATAACAGGTACATACATCGTAGTAGCCAGCTGCACCGTCAAAAACAATCTTGCAATGTCCAATGGATTTAATAAAAGCGTTAGACAAGCCTGCGTTATGTCTTGTAGGATATTATTTGACCTAACTATGAAGTATTTGTGAAGACACCCAGAAGATTCTCTCGAATATATTTCTCGTTTCTGCATAAAGTTATATTCATATGCGGAAATAACCTGGTTGGCAATCAAGGGGTGGGCACTCTCTCTATCCTTATTTGGTGGGCCGGTAATCCTAATATGGTTAATTCTGGTGGAGATTTAGTCATCACGAGGATGGATTGCAGCACATCAGATTCTGATGGGTCCAGTGAATTCCGAAGTATAAGATTCCAGAGTCGCAGTCCTTCCACAAGTTCAGTACAAAGCCAAAAGTCAGGCGTGTATGACGCGATTCCGCTTTTGCGTGCAACCCATATTAATGACCTGCCCCCTGAGTTGATGCGGGAGGTACTTGGCCTTCTGGATAATATGCAGGACAAACTGGCATTCATGATGGTGCAAAAACGGTGGTTCGTCCTTGCTTTTGGGTCTGTATGGATGCGTCCAGTCATTCTCCAGCGTGAGACGCTTGAGACGATAAGCAATCTGTTAAGACAGAGTACTATCCCTGGACGGCCGTTGGGCGTACAATACGCGCAAATGATCCGTCGCCTCAACCTCAGTGCTGTCGCCAATGATGTTAATGACTCTAATCTAAGATCCTTCGCTCTCTGTCACAACCTAGATCGACTTGTGGTGGCGGGCCCCACACCGGAACAGAGACGTGAGCTGAATGGGTTTGTGAGGGGAGCTATACAGGCATTGCAGGAGGCAATGTCCCTCCTACCACCGCCACCAACAGCACACGCGTCGACAATGTTGCAGGAGGAGAATTCTCGGGTAGATGGGCTCCCTGCTGCGAATGAGGGCGGTCACATATTTCCGGGAAGTGGTCCAGCATTGGATGGGGAACTATCATTGAACCGAGAAGCTTCCCTACATGAAGAAACTCTTTGCGCAATAATTCAGAATAATCCACATTTGCATTCTATTGATGTCCTCACAGTTCCATTCATCACCGATGCATTCGCGGGTGCACTGGCATCATCGTGCCATGAGTTGCAATGTCTCTATGCTGGGGGGCAGATCACGGATCGAGGCATGAAATCGCTGGCTCAGATGTGCCCCAATCTCAAAAGAGTCAAGCTTTCGGGGTGTCCAGAATTGACAGCTGCAGGCATTCTAGATCTTGTCGAAGAGTGTTGTGGTCTAGTCGAGCTCGATTTAGGTGGGTGCTATTTCGCACAGCAAGGTGAGGGGCTTGACGATAGTGCTGCAAGCGCTATCCTATGCAAGCTGCCGAACCTGAGAGAACTAAAGATCGACGGAAACCACAAACTAACCAAAAATGCCTTTGTTCTGCCAATGAGTGTGCGACTAGACAATTTACGCTTATTGAGTCTAGGAATGTGCCATGGTATCACAGATGGTGCAGTCGCTCGGATAGTCGAGAATGCGCCAAAACTAAGGCATATCGTGCTGAACAAGTGCCCTTCTATAACTGATAAGGCGCTTGATTTCATATCTTTCTATGGGCCCCAGCTGCATTACTTGCATCTTGGTCACTGCCATAATATTACTGACCGCGGAATCCAGACCATTGTGTCCCATTGTATAAAGCTCCAATTTGTTGACGTGGCGAACTGTACACATCTCAGCAACGAAGCTGTAAGGGAGCTAAGCAAATTACCACGTCTTCGGCGCATTGGACTTGTTAAATGCAATCAGATTGATGATGAGGGGATCTTTGCCCTGGCACAGAGACCACCTGCTGAAAACACGCTGGAACGTATACATCTCAGTTACTGCTCATTAATTAGTGTTCCAGCAATCACAGCCTTGGTAAACTCCTGTCCTCGTCTCACACACCTTAGTCTTACCGGGGTGAGTAGCTTTATGCGCCATGATCTCATGCGTTTCTGTCGCATGGCTCCGTCAGACCTCACCCAACACCAACAGCAGGTATTCTGCGTTTACTCGGGGTCGGGCGTCTTGAGGCTGAGAGAATGCCTGAATGAACTTGCTCTCCAGACTGAGCTACAGGCTGCACGAGAGCGGGAGGAGGACGAGGAGATGGTCGATGCAGATGTCGCCCTGCTCCCTGTCTAGACATTATAAATTATTACGTCCTTATAGATATATTATGCATAATTCATGGACTTACAGATTAATCAAGAAGCTTTCGGTATTCCGAGTAAAGCACACGTAGGTGTGGCCTGTGGCCTTTTGAAGCAAATGCATCTATTAGTTTTGTCACATCCGATCTGACGGAAGCTAGTGTGCTTTCCGACTCTTTTGCAAACCGTGATCCATCGTCATAGCCAGCTATGAATAGCTCGAGGGGCCTGCTTATTGACTGCATGGACGCGAGTGCCACCTGGGTCCTAAACGACGGTTCGAAATGCTTGCCAACTGTGTAGTCCCCGGCATAGCCTAATTTGTCCAGCGTACGAAGAGCACTGTCGGGCAGGCGGGCTTGGATATCAGAGGTAATATCAATAAAATCCCACATGTTATTTGTCTCAACGAAACCATACTCACATAGGAGGAACCCGTTCTCGTGCGGGCCATAGTTTAGACACACCTCCTGCCCCTTTTGAAGACTCGGGGCTCGGACCACCATTGAACCTCTAATTGGGTGTCTCTCCACCTTAACGGAGAGTTCCTGGTGGCCAGTATGGTTCAAGAAATCCACAAACGGCGCCAGAGTCATATTTTCCTCCCGTGAGAAGCCAAGATCCCAATATAGACATCGCGAATTTACCTGCAACCAAGAAATTTTATACTGTTCCAAAGGCACAGCAGCTGCACCAAGCTCAAGCTTATATGCCTCATAGTCATACAAAAATTGCTGTAGCTGGTGTTCAGCTTGACTGCGATACTTTGGGGGAAGTTCCTCCCTCTCTGCATGACTCCAACATAAGGGAATACCGCTAAAATCAGTGGGTAACTGCTCGATCCACGGATCCTGCCGAGCACATAGCTCGGCAGCTAGCAGTTGATGGGAGGTTAATTTTTTATCCCTCAGGGACACAGTGTGGGCATTTAGAAGTTCATTTCGAGGAATTTCAATGATAACCTCACCGAGCTTTAGGTCCTCTGTACATATTACCGAAGTACCTCTGTCCTCCAGTGTGCTTGTGGCGATTTTGGGTGATATATATGCTCCTCGACTCTCAAGCCATGATCTCATAAGCGAGGCACCGGATTGTTTTCCACGGTACTAGAGGTTAAGCCTAGAGTAAATAAAAATCCATTACGATCAAATTTTTTAATGATAACACGGCCAATTAAGCGCAAAGTGGGGCGACAACCCAAACCTCATAAATTCCAGGATTGCAATACTACTTTTTCGACTGTGCCTGCTGAGTCAACCACATATACCATCACGCGTCCTCAAAATCAGCCTTAATGGAGCAGACGCGGGTGCCAGTGCCCGAAATATGGCAAGATAGCGAGAATGTACAGCCTGATATGCAGCCACCCGCTCGTGGCAAGATGTTGGGGAAGAGAGCCCCTTTGCAAGAAATGAGCAGTAATGCAACCTCACGGCCATTGTCCACACCGGTTGCCCCGGTATCACCGCAGTCAAGTCCACTCAGATATTTTGGCGACTCTAAGCGCCATAAGCCACAAGTGTCTCCAGAAATGCGTCGAATTCCCCTTATAACTAACGTCGAGCATGTGGATCTTGAGGAGAGCGAACGCAGTGACCCCCAATTAATAACAGAGTATAGCTCTGAGATATTTGCCGACCTATATGAGAGGCAGGAGCGCTATGTTGTTGGGTCTGGGTACCTTGCAAGACAGCCCGATATCACATGGAAGATCAGGGGTATAGTGGTAGACTGGTTGGTTCACCTCCACTCCCGTGCACGAATGCTGCCGGAAACACTGTTCCTCGGTGTCAATATATTTGACAGATTCCTGTCACGGGAACGAGTTAGTCTTCATGACATACAGCTGGTGGGAATATCATCGCTCTATATTGCGGCTAAGTATGAGGAGGTCATGTGCCCAACAATTGATTGGATGAGTTCTGCAGGTAATTATTCTGATGAGGAGGTAAGAAAAATGGAATTGCAGGTTATACTGGCGATTGATTTTGATATTGGGTACGCAAACCCCTTGAATTTCTTACGTCGGGTTAACAAGGCCGATGGATACGATAGTGTGGTTCGTGCCATTGCAAAGTACTTGCTTGAACTGTCTTTATTTGACCAGAATCTTATGACCTATAGGCCGTCCGACACCGCTGCTGCAGCAATATACCTAGCTCGTGAGATCCTTGGCTATGGAGAATGGAGCTCTGAACATATATTTTATTCCGGTGGGTGCACAGCAGAAGCTCTCAATAATATTACAAAGTACATGATACAGTTTCTTCAGGCCCCCTCGGTTTACAAGCATCTTGACCAGAAGTACTCTACATCAAAATCCTCTTATAAAGCAGCAATTATCTGCCGAAAATGGGCCCATGGTCTCTCTAATTAATTTATTTATCTAATTTTTAGTCGTACTTCAAAGCTTTGTCCTCAGCCTATCGACGAGTATAGAAGGCTCGTAGTCTGTCCGCTGGCCCCGTCCAAAGGCCTGCATCTGGGCAATGTTACGGTCCTTTAACGTGAACATGCCCCTGACCTTCTCTGCAGCTTCCGATGTCTTTTGGGATTCTATGTCTTTGGCATTACGCGCTATGACATGGAAGTGGACATGGTAGACAACTTGCCCTGCGCTCGGACCATTGTTTTGAACAATATTGAAATCGGTCGATTGAGTGGATTCACACAACGCTTTCGCTATTTTGGGGAGAGCTGCACCTACAGCAGACATCACATCTGGAGGGGTATCTGTTACACGGGCAAAGTGCCTTCGCGGAATTACAAGAACATGGGCCTTGGAGCTTACTAGAGGCTGGATATCCATAAAGCCTAAAACATCCTCGGTGCTATAAAAAACATCATCCTTAGTTACACCAGGAGGGTTTGCTGCAGCAATTTTGCAAAAAACACACTTCCCCATGCTTTGGTGGCTGCAGCGAGCTCAACTGGGATGGAGAGTGCTGACACAGATTGAACTCAGGCGAAATCTCGTACCATGACTACGGGGGAACAAATCCCCGTAGACATAATGGAAACGGTAAAGCGTCTCCAATCACTTGATTTGGACACAAGCTCTCGAGAGAAGCCAAGCCCGAGGATCCAATTAAAGATGTCCCGTGATGAGTATATCCGAAAGCAAAATGCTGTATTCAGAGAAATGTCTGGGCAGCCGTCTTGGGGTGAAATGTGTTCCAAATTAACTCACGATCGGTCTATGGCATTCCCTGGTCTTGTGGAGTTTCTTCAATTATATGTGGCTTCGTTAGATGAAAGAATATATACAGAGGTTGAAGCGCAGGAGGAAGCACAAAAGATTGTAGATAATGAACGTCAAATCTTATTGCAAAAATGGGAAAATAGCAGCAAAGAACCTCTTACCGCTTTTGAATGGCTTGCAGACCAGATGGCGCTGCTCCAGGGTGAATTTCTTCAGCTGAGAGCTGAAATTTCCGTTCTTACTGAGCAACGTAATGAATTGGAAAATTTGCGGGCAGATATAAAGCGCAAATATGCATATGAACTCGCCAGAAGAATAAGATTGGAGCATGCTGTACTGATGTTGGGGCGACGTCTCCTAGCCGCTGACGCTGAGATAAAGGACAAGAACGAGAAACCCACCAACACAGAATCTCCTAAACTAGAAGCTGAAACTCCTGCGGATCGAGAATTTAGTACAGAGGCACATCTCGACAACCTGGAAAAGATTCTTAATCTGCCTAATTCTAATGCATCACCCCAAGACCGTTTATCCGCTCTAATCCCATTGCTTGGTCCTAGAGTTGAATCCACCGTAACCGAAGTGCTCGAAGCGTCTCGAAAACAGTCAGATGAACGTGAAAAACAGCTACTGTCAGCGCTGGAAGAAGCTCAAGTAAGTGGTCAGATATATTTAGCACGAGCTGATAGGCTCACCTTACAGTGTGAAGCTCAGAGAAAGGAAATAGCAGCATTAGTGGAACGCTCTGCAGACCTAGCGATCACAGAAAAGGAATTGAGATCGGAAAATCAAGCGGTTAAGGGAGAACTACAAGATTTGAGAAATGTTTTGCTTAGCTTGTCATCATCAGATAAGTCTTAATGTTTAAATTAATTATGTTAGAGCTTTTGGCCACAGCCTGCTGGGCACTCTTCCATTTTTGAATCATCGACCCACTCCCTCCAACATGTGCGATGGAGACGATGTCCACATTGCAACACAGTTACAGCCAGGCCACGAATCCCCCGATTGCAAAGTGCGCATCCATCGAGAACGTGACGACAATGAGAACAATACCAGAAGTAATACTTAGTGTCATTTTTTGTGAGAAATGCTGCGTTGTCACTCAGGGATTCGCCACAGCGATTGCATACTGTATCTGGCGAGATCTCTGCAGTATCTGCCTCATACACCGGCTCTGCCCAGCCATAAGTGGCTCTTCTTAAGTTTGCCACGGGTACCCAACTGTGTTCTCGTCTCAACAATTCAGCCGTGCCTTGAATTAGATCCTGGGAATTCATATCCTTTACCTCTGGGAAATCTCGAAAAATGGAAAGCAGAGCTGTTGCGGTTTGGGGGAGACCGGTGTGTATTGCATGTTCGAGTGAATTTCTATGCATGGGTAAAAAATTCCATGGTTCCTGTCTTTGGCGACAGAAATCCCAATATTGTGCTTCTATTTCCTCTGGACAGGCTTCATTCCTGGTCAACCACTTTTGGGCAAATGGAAGTTCCTCCTCACTCAATGTTGCCAAGAAGGAATTCTGCATCTCATCCAGGGTTACTGATAAAGCGAGCCATACCTGTGCCACCCTAAAACGTCTCACATCAGACGCAACCTGAGCGTTGTGGCGGCAGGCGTCAGCATAACTACCGTTCCTGCGATCCCAAATATAGTTCTCTGAGCAATATCGGTAGCTCTTGAGGTCATCCATAACCATCGGTATTTCCAGCATTGCAGATCTCAGCATTGGCATCTGCTGAGGCGTATCTTGTAACCCTGCTGTGCTAGCTCGATGGTGGTGACTTCCAGTTTGTTTCCCTCCTAAGCTCCACATGTGCTGAAGTTGCTCTATAGGAGGGGTTTCTTGCGGTGTAGCATAGTGAGAGCCTACAGAAGGCTCAGGAGTATCGCTAGGGGTTGAGGACGTAGAAAACATGCGTGGAGTTGGATGTGGATGAACGGAGGACGATCGGTGTGGCGCAGAAGATATTTGATGGGCGCCAACACCAGGAAATCCTACAGCCACAAGGTCCCAAGGGGTCCATTTCACCAGAGATGGTGCGAAGGACGAAAGTACCGAGGGTTCATAGCGGAGATCAGTCTGTACAAATTTACCGGAGCGTGAGACACTCCAGATGACATTATTCAACGAGGAGAAATCTGTTACTTGGTCACTGTGGACATCCAAGTATTTCTCAGGTACATAAGATCTTTTTAGCGACCATATGTTAACGCTAGCGCTCCCACGGCCCGAAGTGGCGATTTTAGACGACGGCACTTGAGTTCCACCGTCCACCCACCGAACTTTCGCAACTGGACTTGGGGTATTTACTGTAAAATTTGGAGTACGCACATCTGGTTGGCCCATGTTCCAAACATGGACAAACCTGTCACGGCCACCCGTGGCGAGATAGTTCTGATGTGGGTGCCAGTTAAGCGTAAGACCTTGCTGGTGGGCGTTCAATCTCACTTCACATGACTGACGTTGACGCATATCCCACTGCTGCACAATTCCACTATCATATATTGCCGCAAACTTGAAATCACTGTCTGGCCGATATTGAACTTCACGCACAATATCACCATTACGGGAAAAATTCATGACAGCATTAGTGCGATTGCTTCTCAGGTCCCATAAGCGAATACTACCATCTGTAAGTCCGCCAATTATATGATGGTTTCCGGGTACTGAAGGGAAGCTCAATGTATTAATAGATCTCGCAAGGTTCGGCCTAAAGAACTTTTCCCGTTTCAGTCCATCACTAGGATCTAATATGTAGGTCTGCAACTCTCCACCTGAATTTGCAAGAGCAAGAACATTGTTCAATTGGTGAGATCCCCACTGTATTGCGGTGGGCAGGTACTTGTTGCTCACTCTTTGGGATTCCAATTCCTCAACCTGTGAATCATTCACTGAGAAAAGCTGCAACTTTTCTTTGGTGACTATTCCTGCAATTTTCGAATCTTGGTTGGCAGCAAGGCCATAAATAGGACTGCCTATGGCCGCCTCTGTACTCAGATTTTTATCGCATTCGGAGAGCCCAGTTCGACGTGAAAGACGTGGGCTACTACCGGGATATAGCGCTTTTCCTAGGCGAGAGAGTGACACTTGACTAGCCTCGAACGACAGTAGCCGACGAGGAGCCGGCGGATCCATCTCTGGTCTGCCCAGACGTAACCTAACCCGTGCGTGGAGAGGTGGACAGCCTAAGAAAATATGTAACTTATAACTAGCACAATTAATAGAGAAGTAGAGTGGGCAAAGCGACCCGCACCTTGTACATACCACAGTCTCTGCTTTTATATATCATAGAGGTTCTGCTGAGCCATTCTCGATTGCCTCTGAGATTGCGTCGTAACGAAGGAAGTAGGTACCACCAGGCTCAAGCTCAACTATATCCCCTCCTACTTCAAGTGCCTGTCCAATGTCGCGAACAATGTGTACAGCTACAGGTCTAGAGAAATCTGGGGGGAGAATCACATCTTCGTCGTCCATGTCTTGATCATCCGCAGGCAGTGCATCCAGAAACGATGCACTAAAAAGCTCACGGAGTAATCTGTAGTGCTTTTGGGCATATCTTTTTTCGGCAGGTGTTAAATTTAAGGGATTCTCCAAGTAATAGGCCAGGTGCTGGTCAATCTTCGATATCCGTGCCCGTGCATAACTACGCAGAACAAATTTTGCACGCTCAAGATCGGTTTCGACAACAACAGCCTCGAACGGAATCTCATTACCCGCAGTTTGCTCCTCCACATATGTCTGTAGGTCTCTGACCTGTGAAGACACCACATCAACCAGTTCCTGTTGAAGCGGTAATAATTTTGGAACGGCTCTCTCCTTCACCCACCAGCGCTCAAGTTGATGAACGGCAAGGTCCGACCCGCCATTCATGCTCCCAAATGTTACTTCACCGCTGTCTGGCCCAGAGTCGGTCAGATCAGTTTGCGAAGTAAGCAGAAGCTGGTTGAGCGACGAAGGCATGGATCTCCAGTCGGAGATTGAAGCGCGTCGTGCCCGTCTTGCTGAACTAAAAAGAAAACGCAATTTGGCTCCTAAGTATGAGACTGTCATCACGGAGCTATATTCAAACACACCCGCGCCAGCAATTTCTAGGGCTACCCAAAGCGTAACTTCGCAAGTTGACAAGCCTCGTGATTCCGGAAACTCTATCAAAGCAGATGGTCCCACGGTAAATGAGACAGCAGAGGATGATAAGTGGATTGTACGGCCCCCCTCGCCCAGTCAAGTTCTATACAAGTTTCTTGACGACGCTTGGCACACGGTTGAGCGCGTATCTAAGAACCAGGGATCGGCAAATTTCACACAATTGCCTTTCTCTTCCTTAGAAAATGAAGAAACCAGTGATCTCAAACTATTCTGCGAGATTCGTGATTCAGCTCTTGATTGTGACTGGTCTCCACATTTCCCGCAGCTTGTAGCATCTGTATCGGGCTCCGAGATCACATTGTGGAGTTTGGAAGGTTTAGATTCCCCAGAATATAGACTTCAAGCCGCTACCTCAACATTACGTGCGGTCCGTTTTGTTCCAGGACAGCCACATTTAATCGTAGCATGTGGCGCCGCCGGACAGTTATTTGCATGGGACCTCCGAGATGGGAGGTACGATGTTTTGCCTGCGATAAAATCTACGAAACTGGGCTATCCAATTGTAGATCTATCTATTGCTACAGCCGGCCGCATTGTAACTGTGTCAGATGATGGATTGGTCTGTACTTGGATGGCAGATAGACTTGTTCGACCCTCGCAAGAATTACGAATATCCAGTACCATTGTTCCGCAGTGTGTTGCTGTAAACTCACAAGGATCAGTTGCGTATGTTGGAGGACTTGATGGCTCACTTACTACTTTAAGACTCACTCCGAGTCTAGGGGCGGAGCCAGGTGTTATTTCAACTGTTTTTCCCGCACATGATGGCCCTCTGACATCATTAGTTTTGCGCTCACCACCCGCTGGATCGGGGTGTGCCTCGTATTTAATGACCTGTGGTCTCGATTGGACACTCAGGTTATGGAGGATTAACGCTGGAGACAAGGGACCTCAGGTTGTCGAAAAAATCCAACTCAACGATGCATTCCCATCAGCCGTCGCTTGGCGTCCTAATCACCCTTCGCAATTTGCCGTCGTGAGTGACCGGTGGTTGCAAGTGTGGGATCTACTACAGGATACAAGGACGCCTCTATATGCGGACTCCCACCCTGCAACGAAAGTGAAGTGGAATGTAAATATCGCTGCAACATCATTGGATGGACTGCGCGTGCTTGAGGTGCCTAAAGCAGATGCATCACTTGCAGACTGGCAAGCATTTGATAGAAAATTTAAGGTGTCATTAACTTAATATATCATACTCTTATAGTGATATCTCCGTAGGAATGGCTTTGTTGTGGATTGACTCGTCCACGGGCAGCTAATACAAGCAATTCACTAAATGCGTCAGCGCGCTCTCTGCGACCATGTGCTAGATCACCCAGTTTCACAGGTTTACCATCAGCAGCAACCAGTGCCTCCTCTATGAGGCCTCTCGCTAATGCCGTGTCACCTGAAACTTTCGTTGGTGCATCTATAGACATCTGAGAGTCCTGTGTGCTCGGCCTCTCAGAGCCTTCTGACAGTGGTTCTGGCTCTGGGCTGCCTGCGGCCACAGGGCTCCCCGTTATGTCCAAATCGTCGACACCAGGGCTGGTTTGGGTTTGATCAATCTCCTCCTCCGCGTCGAGTGAAAACCCCATGGCGGCAAGTCGACGTTTCTTAACCAGAGTGCGCACGTTCTCTGGATCGAGAAGGTTTTCAATTTCATCAGAGAGCCGTACACAATTCCTCTGCTCATCATCAGCTGTATGGGACACACTATTCTTTGCGAGATCCTGTTGCAGAGTTACGGCTGGCGCCTCTGAAGGAATTACTATGGAAATCTCATCATCAACGGGAGCCATTCGCTGACGCCTTTTTTGCCGCTTCCTAGGCGGAGATTTCTGTCGAGAAACCGGAGAGCTTCCAGCAATAGCAATTGATTCATTATCCCCATAGTCTTCCGGTGTTACCGCACCCCCATCGTCTGGTGGAGGTGAGCTTGAAGCTACGCCAACATCTAGATCTGGCCCAAAAGAGAGATCTCCCAGAGCATTTCTCACTTCATTTTGACCTTCTTCGGCATTAAGCAGATCCTCGCTAGGCGCAGCAGCAGCCTCCATACTCAAATCAGGACCTAAATCATCCCGCACCTGCGCATCGACAGATTGATCATAATCGAAAGTAGCATCTCCACGTACCTCATGTTCATGTACACCTACAGCAGACATTAAACTCTCAGTACCTAATTCTGTTGGCACATAACCGCGACCGACTCCATCAAGACCTTGCGACTCTTCCTCATCAGAAAACGTAGCAGTGGAACGATAGCCAAACGCATCTATAACATTTTTGTCCGTCATGGAGGAATCACTTAGCAGATGGGCTGCTTTATCGTTTAGCAGATGCGAAAGACCATAGACCAACTGACCCTCTATACGTAGAGGAACATCTTGAGCATTCAAAACTGATTGGGCCAATTCCTCAAAATCAAGTGAGTCAATTTGGTCTGGATTTAGCGTTTTTGACAACGTCGCTGCCTGAAAGATGCGCGACAAATCTTCCTCCATATGGCGACGCGTCTGTATAACTGACAAATCTGCCAGGAAATGTTGCGTAATCAATAAAAGAAGTCACATGCCAACCACATGGTTTAGAGGACCTAACCCCGATGAAATAACAGTGTTTAAGATAATCAGGGAACCATTGAAGGTTTGCTAACAACCTTGTATGCCAAGACGAATAATTTCGGGGGATGCGAATGCACGTACACTATCCAAGCCATTGACCCTACGAGAAAAAGCAGATGTTCTTGTGTTTCTTTTTTCGTTGCCTCCGTACGTTACCTATTGGTCAATAAAGCATTTTCTGCATACACACGGTGACAAGACTAGTAGCCTATATGATTCTTTGTTTTCGCGGTTGCTAAGACTGTCTACTATTTCGTTGAGCGTTTCTCAATTACGTGCATTAAGACCAGCGGTTTCTCTGAAAAAAGTAATGAATTCCCAAATGACTCGAGCAATTGTCAAGGCTGATACATTCACTAATTACAACGGCATATTCGACGTAGAGGGATCCTGTGCTCGCTGGTTACATGAAATTCCTAATCGAACAAGAGCGGATCCTGTCATTTTATACCTACACGGTGGGGCTTTTTTCTTCACGGTGGAGCCCAGTCAACTTGCTTGGTTGGGTCATGCCCTCCGCTACTTAGACAAAAGGGTAAGTGCGCTTGTTGTAGACTATACCGTCACGCCCTTCGCTAGGTTCCCAACCCAGCTGGAAGAATCAATGGCTGTGTATGAGGAGTTGAAAAAAACCTGCGACTCCATTATACTGCTTGGAGACTCAGCTGGTGGTAACCTAATGTGCTCACTCTTGCTGGAATTACATTACGAACGTATGCAAAGGGCCCCGTATGCAGCTATGTTCATATCTCCTTGGGTCTCTCTAGATGCGAGCCCTGATGGCTCCTTTAAGGACAATCAAAAATTCGATTTCATCGATGTTGCTTCTATAGATGGGTTCTCTCGCATGTATGCACCAATGGTGGACAGGTTCACCAGTCCTCAGATCAGTCCAATATTAGGATCATCAAGCATATGGGCTGACTGTTTGCCCCCATTGAGCTGCTGCATATATGGGTCGAAAGAGGTCCTATCCGATCATATCAAGGAATGGATGGTAAACGCTGGTATCTCGGATTCATTCGTGGACAAAGGCGTACATGATATCATGGTGTATGATATTGGACTATTTGGGTCTAAACCTAAAGCGCCAGGCACTCGATATGCTTTCGAGAAGCTTGACTCTTGGACAAAGCCTCTAAAAACAAGATTATAATGCTATCCTCTATGTATCTAGGCATTAGAATATCTCATTGTCGTTTCGTCGCATTAAGGTCATATATTTCCATATTAAGACTGTAAATTTCACCAACAAGAGTCTTTATAATAATAATTATTGCATCCAAGCGTTCATAAATACAAAAGACAATTTCCTGAGCCGCCTGGGCTAAGCGCACATCATATCCTTTTAGCTTGCATTCACTCTTTCGCTCTGAATACGTGCGTGATAAAAATCCTGGAGTAACAGAAGGTAATGCAATTCCTGAACAAAGGGCTTGACTTGACATATATATAAGAGAAAAAGAAGCGCTTGTCAACGCAGGATCCGTCCACCCTAAGTAGTCGAGAAACTCAGGTATGTCCGAATGCGGATCTTTAATCCCATCAAATGCAAGGTCAAGGAGAGTAAAAAGATGCACAAGTTCGCGAGTATATGAAATCAATAACTTGAAGCGTCTTTTTGGGTAATTTCCCGTCAAAGGTGGTTCGTAGCGCATACGAACCCGGAGGTCTTCCGCGCTGTTGAGATACGATACTATAGTGCGAACTTTATGCACCATGAGGTCCCTGGCAGGAAAAATGTGGAGTGCTGGAAATTTCCACCTTTGAATAGCAAAATTGCTTATGCCAGCCTGTAGTTCGCCTATGTGCTCAAGACTATTTGCAACGAGCACTCTTATAATCCCTTTACCTGTAATTACCCGAGGGAAAATAGTACCAAGGAAACTAATAAATAAGCCGATGCAAACAGTAACGAATCGAATCCATGCAACCCTGAAACCAGATCCGAGGTTCAATCCAGCAAGTGAATTGTGATTAGAAGCCCAGCTATCTCCAGTAACTAACACAGCCGTACAACTGAATACCACGGAGGCACTGGGCATATTGTGACTGTTATAATGCCTTTGATACACGATGTAAGCGTATACGAACGCTAGGACTGTCGCATATCCAAAAGGATTACTCCGACATATGTACCATGCAACCATACCTGTCAGTGCACCCCAGAATGTGTATGTACACTTGCCGAGAAGTCCGTATACACCATCAACTGCGTATCTTGCGACAGTATATGTAGCGAGAACAGCAACCCATAACAACCAATTGCGATAAGCAAATCCCGCAGTAGGGCGTATGAAGTACAAAACTAGGCACAGGATTGTAAGCCATGCTCGTTTAATGCAGAAAGTCAAATCGGGGTTGGTTAAGATACGCTTTATACGTAGAATTGTCAAACCACAGAGGTGAAAGATATTCCGCGGCAACGTTGCGTCCGGGTCCCGCCTCTCGATTTCATTCTGGTCTCCATAGAGGTTTAAAGCCTTGGCCGGCAGAGAGTCATCGTTAAAAACAAATTCCGGGTCAGCTAGATTATAGATGAGGGTAGCATCACTGGACAGTATACGCCCTGAGGACATTAGAGCAATGTTCCAAGAGGGTTGCCGTCTGTGATGATCTACAGTTAGGCAAAAATGACCTAGCGCATGAACTTGAGCCATAAAGTTACGAGCATTAAACTCAAATACCGAGGCCTCCTTATCCTCATGTATGGGTATATCCGAATTATCAAGCTCTTGCAAAGCATTCCGCAACGAAATGTGAAGCTCTTGCTGTCTTCGTACGTGCTTGTCATTTCGAATTATAGACGACAGCAGACGCCATGAGTTGCACTCTTCGAGCCATGATACAATCACACTTAAGCATTGATGGCCCTTTATCCAACAGATTTTGTAATGTTGCGTATATTCCTGGGACTTCGAAGTCTCCCGCATGTAGGAACGAGACGCTCTTTCGAACCTGCCAGTCGGTTTGTACTTACAATTAAGGCGATCATTAAGCCATTTGGGGCTATGAATCCCGAAATTCACTTCATCCCCATTCCCTCGATGCTCCTCAAGGTCTAGTGGCTCGCTGATTAGATCCTCCAATGCACAGGCAGATGTAGCTACGAGCTGAACGAGTGAACGCATTTCTCTGAGCATTTGTGGACTTAATCGCGAATAAGAAAATTCATATCGCATTAAAGTCCCATCCATCTGTGTTTTGGCAAAGTTTTTTATGGCTCCCTGGCTGGACGACTCTTTCAGCGCCTTAATCAATGACTCCGTAAACTTCTGATTCGACGTGACAGGGAAAATGGCAAATGCAAAAAATACACGGGCGGCATAACAGGTAAGAATAGGTAATAGAACTATTCGCCCCCACATCCACGGTTCAAATAATGGGGTGAAGTTATTGAACGTACCAACAATGATCATTGTTAGGCTATGCAGGAGCCATCCTAATGAGCAAAGCCGAGATTTCGTCTGCGCCAAACCAGTAAGAGTAAAACTGAAGAACATGCCAAAAATGGTGACTGCCGTAGTCCTTATGCTCAAGTAGCGCCCATTCTGCATTTGCTCTAATGCACATCCCCAATCATTGTGGTCACAAATACCTAAATTCTCCAGCTCCGCCATCACAGACTCGCGAGTTGGATAGCCATGAATCCTCCAGTTAATGGCCATAATTACCACCGTGCATAGGAAAGCAAAAGCCACAAGCGCCCCATTCAGCAACGAAACAAAAAATGCATGAATGTAACTTTGACCACCAGAGATCTCTATTCCAGCCGTGAAATCAGCCAGATATGCTCCAGGTCCCATATACTTTTCTGGCCCACCTTTTATGATGGTCAACAATAAAAGGGTCCACATGGTGAGCCAACTACGGAGTACCACTTTTAAAGATTCCTTGTCACAATGTTCTAGAATCATGTGTGGATAAACGAGCTCCCATATCCAAGTTCGTAGCAACTTTTTCATTGTAGCGTATCAGTGAGCATCTACCTGCTATGACTAACATGTCATGATCTATTAGTCCCTTGTCATGATCTACAGGTCCCCGGTCATTATCTAGACATCAATAAGAAGCCTATCACTATTTACAATGCTGAAATATTCTTTGAAATTACCATTAAGACGATATTGCTGTATTACCACGCTTGTCTCGAATTTCATCAGCGTCAACAATAGTGTTTGTGCATTGACTATCCCGAGATAATCTCTCCCCCCGGACAACACGCTCAATGTCCTCCTTATCGAGGGTCTCGTACTCGATAAGACCTTGAGCCAGCCTTTCCAATTCTAGATGTCGATTCTTCAACATATCACGAGTACGAGCTTCAGAAGCTAATAGCAAATCCCGAATTTCTGCTTCGGCTAAATGGCGAGTATCTGCAGACCACTCTCCCCATTGTTCAGACAAATTAACTGGCCCAATCTTCTGGGACATACCATAAGCAGTTACCATTGCCTTAGCCACGTTAGTTGCAGACCTCAGGTCAGAGGAACAACCACTTGTAACATTCTCAGGCCCTCGTATCATTTCCTCGGCTACTTTTCCTCCCATGCAGACGTCTAAAATCGCCAACAGCTCTGAGCGTGTTTGATCATACTTGTCAAGCTCCGGCAACTGGAAGGTAATTCCTAAAGCAGAGCCACGAGGGAGAATTGTAGCTTTGTAAAGTGGGGTAGCCCCTGGTGTATATAGAGCCATTATAGCATGTCCAGCCTCGTGAAATGCGGTATTGAGTCGAGTGTCCTGCGTCATTACCATGGATTTACGCTCCGCACCAAGCAGAATTTTGTCCTTAGCCCATTCAAAATGTCTCGTAGCTACAGCACGCGCTTTGGTTTGCGACGCATAAACTGCTGCTTGGTTCACCAAATTAGCGAGGTCCGCTCCACTGAAACCTGGTGTTCCCCTTGCCAGATTCATCACATTGACATGATTGTCAAACTCGACACTACGCATATGGTGTTCCAAAATCGCGGCACGCCCCCTAACATCTGGTAACTCCACATTGACGATTTTGTCAAATCTCCCTGGCCGAGTGAGGGCTTTGTCCAGCATTTCGGGAAAATTTGTTGCTGCAATGAAAATCACTCCTGAACTCTGATTGAAACCATCAAGATCAACTAGAAGTTGATTCAGCGTTTGCTTAGAATAAGCCTGATCTTTGGGGTTTCTCTTGCCACCAATTGCATCCAATTCATCAATGAATACAATTGCAGGAGCCTTGGATCTAGCAGCACCAAACAATTCTCTGACACGTTTCGCACCAACACCAACGTATAGCTCATCGAACTCTGATCCACTCATAAAAAAGAAAGGAACCCCTGCCTCGCCGGCAACCGCTCTTGCGAGTAAGGTTTTACCAGTTCCTGGAGGACCAGTGAGCAAAACACCCTTTGGCAATTTTCCGCCAAGTCCTGTGAACTTTGATGGATCTTTCAAGAAGTCCACAATCTCTTGAAGCTCATCGCGAGCCTCATCAACACCTAGCACGTCTGAAAAACGGACGTTCGACTTTTCACCACGAACAGCCTCTAGCTTTGACTGGCCCAAATCAATCCCGCCTGGTCCTTTGATAATTGAAGCCGAATCCGTGATAAAACTAATACCTACGGCAATGACATATGTGGCCAAGGCCATAGGGATTAACCACTTCAACCACTTAAGGATAGTGGATGCAGGCGTTTCCGTCACTAGTACATGTACAGGATCTGATGAAGTCCCTTTCAGCGAGGAAAAGGCATTACTTGGGGTGAACCCAGCACCTGAATGTTCTCCCGCTAAGCCTGAGGGCACTTTCGCAGCATGACCCGTCTGCTTTAGCGCCTCCACGTATAATTCGTCACAGGCAGAATCCCGAGCCACTCCAGGAGACTCATACCGTTTTACTACCACTTGAGGATACTTTGCTTTCAAAAGCTTGCGGTAAAAATCTGCCTGCGTAGTAGCATCCCCCAGGGCATGGTTGGCTGTTTGTTCATTGGCAGAAAGTTGCCTTGCACCTCTCACACCAGTAACTGAACGATTGAGTAGAAAACTGAGGAATGTCCTTCTGGCGGGTATGATCGCCATCCTTGGAACCATCCTTGGAACCATTCCAAGTGGCCGTACCATCGGACGCCACATTGCCAAACTCTTGCTGAGTAACAAAGGTGGAGACCAATTTGTTAACGCAAGAGTTCGCATAAGTTCGTAGTTGAGTTGTTCATAGCGATTTATTGTATTTAATTATGGGATTCCCTCGGGCTTTTCGCTATTCTAAGACTCCCCGACCAATCGTACCGTAACTACTAATTACCTTAAATAGCTTTTTAAGCAATACTAATTTTCTATCGGCAACGCATAACATAACAGTAGGTTAAAAATCTTAAATTCAATATAAATGGCGAGGTTACTAGCTCAGCTAGTTCCAAATGTCACAGACAGCGCCTAAAGCTCCAAATCATTCTAGCATTTTCGACTGCTGACTGAGTGAGTGGAGAGAGCACCGGTTGTCGCGATGGATGTAAAGCGTGTCCGCGAGAACATGAAAGAGCTCGAGAAAGCGAGCGGTGTAGAACGGGTACTCGAGGTACTTCATGACTTTGAAGATAATTTGAAGCCAACTGAAGCTCTTCTACGGGAAACAAAGGTTGGAGTTGCAGTCAACAAGCTGCGATCACATTCCGACAGTCGTGTCTCTGGGATAGTAAAAAAACTTGTTGCGTCGTGGAGAGAGCAAGTCCAACAGCAGAAACATAAAAAGGTTGCACAGTCACGACCATCCGCACCGCAGCAGAATTATCACCCCCCGCCAAAAAATGGGAAGCGCGATCACAAGGCAGACGGCATTAATATCCAGATATATGATGATACGACTCGTAATAGCTGTATAGGTGTGGTTTACAATGCTCTTGTTCTTGACAATGGTGCACCCCCTAAGGCAGTGCTGGATGCCGCGAAGGACGTTGAGGGAGCCGTATACGCTCGTGAAAAGGGCACCACCCCTGGTTATCGCCAGAAAATGCGCTCGTTGTACATGAATCTCAAAGATCCGAAAAATCCGGGTCTACGTACAAGTGTAATCTTTGGGGAAATAAGTGGTGAAAGGTTGAGATCCATGACTCCCCAGGAGATGGCGCCATCAGAGCTGAAAAAGGAAATAGAGGCAATCGCAAAGCAAAACCTTTTCAATGCCCGTGGCGCAGTAGAACAACACTCTGTAACTGACCGGTTCACTTGTGGTAAATGCAAGCAAAAGCGCGTATCATACTACCAAATGCAGACTCGTTCTGCAGATGAACCACTTACGACTTTCTGCACATGTGAAAACTGTGGAAATAGGTGGAAATTTAGTTAATGTAAGATAGGACATAAATATTCAATATATATAGACAAAAACGTACTTGTTGTGGGGTTAGGGTGATCTAGCTCGGTAGTTTTCTGTATGGCTTCGAGGCTTGTGGTGGGTCTTGAGGTACATGCACAACTCAAATCGGCACATAAGTTGTTTTCACAAACGCCTGTGGCTTTTCATGCGTCACCTAATAGCCTTGTAGGGTTTTTTGATGCTGCATTGCCTGGCTCTCAGCCAACCCTCAGCTGGGACTGTCTTAAGCTTGCCTTACGGGCAGGCATAGCTCTAGATTCGAAGATCTCTCCACTTATGTCTTTTGATAGAAAGCATTATATGTATCCTGATCAGCCAGCGGGATATCAGGTCACGCAGCAATATAAGCCACTAGCTCACAGTGGTTTTCTAGATCTCAACCCGAGGGATTTCCAAAAAAAAAGCCCACAAGCTCCGAGAAGGATTCGCATCAAACAGATTCAGCTCGAGCAGGACACAGGTAAAACGGTATATGTTGAAGATACCAGTCTTGTGGACCTGAATCGCGCTAACATGGCTCTTATAGAAATAATAACAGAGCCGGATTTTACATCCGCCGAAGAGTGCGTTGTTTTTGTACGCAAATTACAATTGCTCCTACGTCGTGTAGGTGTCTCTACCGGTGAAATGGAGACTGGCGCTATGCGCGTGGATGTCAACGTCAGTGTTGGGTCAGGTCCTCGATGTGAGATTAAAAATTTGTTCAGTACTTCTGCGGTGCATCGTGCAATCATCGCCGAGTATAAGCGGCAATTGGCTGATATGAAAGCTGGCAAGACGATCGAGCAAGAAACCCGGGGTTGGGATGGGTCCCACACCTGGAAACTGAGAGGCAAGGAATCAAAGCTCGACTATAGATATATGCCAGACCCGGAGCTACCCGCTATAGCGCTTCCACAGGCTCTCGTGGATAATACTCGCAGTCACATGCCTGCAACTCCTGAATCCATATTTAACAAATTATTGAAGGCAAATGTATCTCTTGTGGATTCTCGAACGCTACTCTACCACCCTGATATGCGGCTCGTGAATTTCTATTTCGAGGCACTTTCTGAATTTAAGGCTAAAAAAGGTGTCAATTCCGAACTAGTGGCGAAATGGCTGGTCCACAGGTGGCCAAGTGAGCTTGGTCCTCCTTCATTGCATCATTTTGTTGATCTTCTTTTGCAAATTGATGGTGAAAAGATCACAACTACATCGGCGAAACTAGTACTGAAGCATCTGGCTAGTCTGGCTGAAGAGGGAATTGAACCTGAGCCTATCAGTAAAATAATTACAGAATTCAATCTGGAAAAATCCGATCAGCCAACCCAAGGACTTGAGCATATATGTCGCGAGGTTGTTGCTTCAAATACTGACGTTGTGGAAAGAATTAAAAACGGAAAAAAGGGATCTCTCTCGTTTTTACTGGGACAAGTAATGAAGGAAACACAGGGAACCTACAAGCCAGCAGCTGTCCGAGAGATGCTGGAAAAGCACATAGGCTCGACGTAATGCATATATTAATTGTAGAAATATCGAATGTGACTAAGTGTCGCGTCTTGCATATATTACATGGACGGTAAATGTCCAATTTGTGGCCAAACTGCCTCTGAGGCTATTGTAAATGAGCATCTTGATAGAGGATGTCCCTCAAAGGCCAAAAAGCCTCGGACCGAGCGGCAAAGTACATTCTCTTCTGACACACGCCAGTTGAAATCATCTCCACCAAAAGAAAAGCCCAGCCCGAATACAGGCACAGAGCAAGCTACTAAACAGCCGGTGCGAGATCAAGAGCCTGCAAAAACGCCAGCTCCGAACATGGCTCCAATGGCCGAGCGGGCTCGTCCACGAACTTTGGATGATTATGTCGGGCAAAAGCATCTTGTTGGCCCCGAAGGCGTACTGAGGCAGCTAGTACTGAGCGATCGCGTGCCTTCAATGGTTTTATGGGGTCCATCTGGTGTGGGAAAGACCAGCTTCGCACGCGTTCTTGCAGCCACCACCAAATCGAAATTTCGCGAACTGAGTGCTACCTCAGCCGGTTCTTTGGACGTAAAAAAAGTCATTGAGGACGCTCGTAATGAATTTCGCCTTCTACGTAGACGTACTATACTATTTCTGGACGAAATTCATCGATTCAATCGAGCTCAACAGGACAGCTTGCTACCTGCTGTGGAACGAGGTGACATTACTTTAATTGGTGCTACAACGGAAAATCCCAGTTTCAAGCTTACTAGTGCTCTTCTCTCGCGATGTCGTGTATTTGTATTGCATCCGTTAGATGAAGAGGAGGTCGGCAAGGTGGTGAGAAGGGCTCTCAAAATGGAGGGCAAAGAACTGTCGCCAGAAATTGTCAAGCATATTGTTGCTTATTCTAAAGGCGACGGTCGAGTGGCGTTGAACATGCTCGAGCTCACACTTAATCTACCACCACCACTGACCTTAGACCATGTCCGTGAGGCTCTGAGACACGCCGCGGTTTATGATCAACGCGGAGATATGCATTATGATCTGATTTCTGCATTCCATAAGTCCGTGCGTGGTTCTGATGCAAATGCAGCACTATACTATGTGGCTCGGATGATGCAGGGCGGCGAAGATCCTTTGTACCTTGCGCGGCGCATGGTAAGAATTGCCAGTGAAGATGTGGGCCTAGCTGACGATTCCTGCTTGCCATTTGCCGTAGCGGCCCATACTGCTGTGCAACAGATTGGCATGCCTGAGGCTGACGCTATTCTTGCTCATTGTGCTGTAAAGTTAGCCAGGGCGCCAAAATCAGTTGATGTGTATAAAGCATTAGGAATGCTCAAGACGCAGCTTGACAGTGAGCCTGAAATGTCAGCTGCCGAGGTACCTCTACATTTACGCAACGCTCCTACTAAACTTATGTCTAACTTGGATTATTCCAAGGGATATAAGTACAATCCTGATTATATAGGGTCCGTAAAGCAAGATTACTTGCCACCTGGTTTACCACACACGGAGTGGATGGGGGTCTTCAAACCTAGACTAAGAGACAGTCCGTAGTAGCAAAAACAAAATTATTTGGTCGTTTCCTTCCATTCAGTTCTTCGCAAAAAATTTGTTCAGTAATGCTTGGGCTTCATCATACTCAGCTCGCCCACGCTTTATTAACGACTCAGCCCCAGAGTCAGATAGCGACGTCAGGTGCTGAATCTCTTCACAGGTACCCTGTACCTTTACCAGGCCAAGTGAAGCTGAAGATCCTTTAAGGAAATGGCCTAATCGGCTGAGCTTTTGCACATCACCCTCGACCAGCGCGGTGTCCATATCTGCAAATGTGCTTTCTGCTTGCTCGAAGTAATTCTCGACAATGCTCTTCGAGAAATCCCTCTCGTTCTCATCCTCATCCATTTCAAGCAGCTGGCCGAAGATATTCCAGTCAATAACGTCACTTTGCTCCAACATCGTAATACTTATCCGGTGTTCTGTGGGTCAGACTTGGCTGTTAACTTTACTTAAGCAGTACTGTGATGAGGGCAAGGTCGCTTTCGCAATTGGTATCGCAATACAATTGGCCTAGATAAGATGGACCGGTAATCCAAATAAGAGCTTTAAATAATGTATTATAACTCCAGAGTTGTTTTTTCTCTTAGCAGTCTGAATGACGAACAAACCTTTTCGTCAGGACTTATTTTGAGCTGATAAATTTGTTCCAAATATATCTTTCTATATGAAATCCGTAAAGTGGCACTAAAATATATAAAATGATTTTATCCGTGACTAGCGGTTGTTTCTCACACGACCACAGACAACTGAATCTGGCACTGCCTCAGTGGACCACCATTGAACGTCTTCGAGCTCCAGGCGAGCCTCTGTCGTTACTTCAACACCTTTATATCCCAAAAAAATGGGAGCAATGGTAATAATCACGGCATCTGCTAATCTCTCCTTTAATGCAGAGAGAATAACCTGAGCACCTCCTTCAACCATCAGGGACCTAATATTATGCTCACAGAGAAGGTTTTTAATAGATGACCATTCAAGATTTTGCGTTGATACTTGAAGAACCTTTCCACCAACAGACTCTATTGCTTTGATGCGGTCGATGGCATGACCACTTTTAACGTCGGCATTGGCACCTACCAGAACCCAGGGCGCCTTACCAACACCGGCTGCTGCATTCTCGATGAGGGCGAACTTTCGACCCAAAGGATCCCATTGAAAATTAGTGTCAAGTAAGATCGGCTGGGGAGAGTTAGTTGCTCCGGGATACCGGCAATTGAGTTTTGGATCATCTGCTTCAAGTGTACCCCTACCTACCAAAATGGCATCGTGTTTTGACCGCAAGTAATGCGTCATTTTTTTGGAATAGAGTCCAGAGAGTTGCGTTCGCAGTCCTTTGCCGGCTGAAATGCGTCCATCCAGGCTTTGTGCCCATGTGACAGTAACATGGAGCAACTGGGACCCATTAAGATTTCCCTGGGGAAGATATTTTGCCACCGCATGCTCGACTTCCGATGTATCCAACACCTCCATGACCGTAACAGATGTAGACTGAGGTAATCCACGAGTTAAAGTTTGCAATTCAAATATTTCGCGAGCGCAGCTCGCCTAAGCCTAACTAAGACTAACTAAAACGGCTAATCCTTCCGAAGTGCCATCCTCTCACGACGCATTCCATCTTTTGTGACAATGGCAATTTCGAGCGTGTCTCCTACCTGAATCTGACGTTCAGCCACGCCTACAAAAGCATCCTTAACCAGCCGCAACGCGGTATCTAGGTCGAGACTCTTTGGCTTCAAAGGCTCACCAGTTTTTGGGTCAAGCTGGTTGTGAGCTCCAACCTGATTATCTAGAAATGGCACCAGAAGCGCACTGGCGTTACCTGCTGCGCGGCTGGCCTCCCTCTCATAAGATCCAATAGGGTCAAACGAGTATACTGCACCAGTTCCGTCGTCAGCAATACCAACAAGTATGGGATTAACATAGTAGGGAAAGAATCGGTGGCCGTACAAGGTATGCATGATTGACCTGGCACATGCCTTGATATCAAGCTTCTTCTGATGCTTAAAGTGATACCACTTTATTTTTGTCCTCACATCGTCGACCAATGCCCGTGCATCTGCACTAAATCCATTTGAGGCGAGGAGGAGATTGTCACCCACCTCGAAGAGCTGGCTCTCATCTCTCGAATCTATAGAAAACCCAGTGGAGTGCCTAGTATCACCAGCTAGGATAGCGAAGTCTGCTCCAGCGATAGCTAAGGTGCTACCGCCACCGCTATCACCGTAGGGATTGAAGCGATGCTGCATGAGCTTGATGACAAATTGCCACCGCAGAGCTCGCCAAGATAATCTACTGGATAGAAGATATTAATTTCTCTACCTTTAATTTTTTTGCATGTCCGATCTCTAATGATGCTCCATATATTTTCGAAAAAAATATAATGTAGGTCCCCTTCATACAGGCAGCGTGAAGCTCTGTCCCTGGTAGACCTTAGTATAATAGACATAGAAGAAGTCTGAGTACAAAAGTGCCTGAACGATTCCACCAACAATGGAGATCCAGTCACCAGGCTTTGACGTGAAAAGCCCTCTATAAATCCAATTCAAAAGATAAAACACACGATAAATGCCCAATGCGAAAATATAGTGTGTAGTCATGGATTCGGCTTTTCCTGTGCGCTGTATCATAAATAATTGCGGCAAAATGGCCACACTTTCGAGCCAAATACTGAAAGACCACAATAGTTCTGTTACGTTGAACCGAAGATGGAATATGAGGGCCATCAGTGCTGAAGATCCGATGAGGTACTGGACCTTGAATGTGTCTACAGTGGCTGGAGAGCGAGTAGGTCTAAACTTGGACGTCATAAGCCATATAGCATAGCCTTGAGATCCCAAGTATAGCACCTTAAACAATAAGTTGTAGAGGCTCGCCCAAGGGCGCACAAACAAATCCACGTAACGTGTAATGTAGACCAGCATGTACAAAAGCTGGGTCTTGAGAGAGAGACCCGCTACAGACCGAGACGTGTGTATTTTGTGCAGAAGGAGATAAATACTCGCTACATGTACGAGGTCACCACCCACGCGGAACGGATTGTACATCACTTGAGGTGGCAGCTGACAAACAAGCTCAGCTCAGGTGATGCCGAATTAAGTGCAATGATTTCTTTCTCTAGTCCGACCATTCGGAATCTTTTTTTCGCTTAGCTTCCCGCAATAGACGAATTTCTTCAATTTCCATCAAATGTTCTTCATGCTCAGCCAATTTGGCATGCTCGCGATTCATTCTTCGTTTTTCTCGATCAACCCATGCACGATATTCGCCCTTAGGATCAATTCCATCAGTATCGTCTAAATTTGAAGGAATTTCTGGGGTATTCGTTGGCCTCACTGCCCTCTGAAATAGAAGTAAAGTGTCATGCTTCCTTGAGGGGTTCTCCCACTCTAGGTTCCCTTCCTGCTTTCGAGCTCGAACAAATCTAGGCTTTTTATTCTGTTTGCTTCTCCCTGTATCAGAATTGCTAGAGCTATCAGAGTCAGAATTGGTCTCCAGGTCCGACGATGATGATGATGATGATGATGATGATGATGACGATGCGGCAGGCAAAGCTGTCTCCTCCGGGTGAATTTCTTCTTTAGCTAAAGGTTCGGGCTGATCTTCGCGTATATTTACCACTGGGGAAGTTCCAGTATCTGCAGAATATGTATCTTGTTCCTCTTTTAGCTCATTCGCAGCTATAGTCGTGACCTCCACAGAATGCGACTCATCGCCACCTTCCACATTTACAGAATTCACCTCATCAGAATCTGAGGACGAAGACGAAGATGAAGACAAATCTGGATCTGATTCTAAATGAGGCCGGGCAAAATGGCGACGCATACCATTTACAACCTAATAAATAGAGCGGGTTTTGTAAGCTGGAAATAGCCGAGATCGTAACGATGTCACAACAGCTTCAGAAAGAGTATGACAACTATAAGACGGCGCTTCAGCAGCTTTCGCTCAAGGTCAGCGAGCTCGAAAGTGAATCTGATGAGCATCGCATCGTTCTCGAATCCTTGAAACCGCTGGACGGTGACAGAAGGTGCATGCGGATGATCGGTTCTGTTCTTGTCGACCAAACAGTGAAGGATGTCATACCAGTATTGCAGCAAACTCGCGAAGGCTTGAATAAGGCTATAGTAACTCTGAGGGGAGATGCTGCCAAAACTCAGAAAGAGCTCGATGCGTGGAAGGAGAAAAATCATGTCAAAGTAGTCCAGGATTCCTAGTTCTAAGGTTATTTTTAAAGACTTAATGAGAGTACCAAAAATGCCAAAAATGCAATCACGGTCGTCGTGATGCCAGCAAGATACACCCAGCTATTGCTGATTGTCCATGACCGAGGCCATTCGTCGTTAGCATTGTGACGGACAGTCACAACCTTTTTGTCCGAAATGAAACTCTTTCCAGGACGGAAGTACTCCAGGGAGAATGTAAACATGCCGTGTTGATCGGGCACGGTGAAATTTGTACAGAAAACGCCGGCATGATTCGAATCCAGGGTAAGGCGCCACCAAGGATCGAGCATGCGGAATTCAAGTTGAACATCATCGGAATCATATGGAACCCACAGATTTCCGTCCCACTCTTCTATGGTTGCGCAATATGCAACATCCTCATATACCTTGAAAAGGTCTGAGTCTGGGATGGGAGATGCGTCGACTAGTCGCAAAACGCCCTTCTCCTGAAAAGCCCAGTTGAAGATCTGAGAACCGAAGTTGCCCTTCAGTAGGTCTGGCGCACCAACCCAAACAAATCGTGCATTATTGCGGGCCTGGAGAGCAGCAGCAATAACACCATCTCTTCCTGACACGAAAGGTGCCCCTGTTTCATCCACATTACTGGTATAGCTGAGTTCGGGGGCCCTCAAAAGCGGAAGTACGAACTCATTCGTCTCATCAAGCTTTGCAACAGAGCTGTCCGCTACATTCACTGGATCCTCCGACGTCAGAATTTCTGGGACAGCAAAGTCCAACGCTTGCTCCTCGAAGTGATCTATGAGCTTATGACCCCGCATACTCACATGTACTCCCATCTGAGCTGCAAGCTCACGAATAGCTAATGGCGAATACTCTGGTGTGCTAAGAGTCACCACGTTTCCGCCATCTTCAAGGAAATTAACGAGGTTTTTTGACACCAAAGTCTTTCCCAGCGCTTTAGTACGCCCTGGTATTATGATAAGGTTGTCATAATTCCGCCTCCCTAGGTGGAATAGTTGAGGGTGCGACTTAACCCCAACGATTTCCAGACTGTGTCCCTGTTCTCTAAGAGGACTAGAGATCTCAGACTCCGCTATAGCCTGGTTACTTTCATCGAAGACTAATAGCGTTCGGTGCCCAAGTGGTGTGGCTAGCGCACAGACTAACGAAGCTATCAGAACCAGAAGCCACATGTCGCTTAGTCACGTGTCAATGACGGACGTGGGGGATATTTCGTCAGACGAATTTGCCGAAATTTGGGCCGAAATGGCTGCTGCAGAGAAGCAAGCCACAGAAATGGAGAAGCGCTTGATTGCTATTCACAAAAATTTAGATGGACTTCTTGGCACACTGCCTGAGACCGAGGAGAAGCAAGGGGATAATGACGCTGCACCCCAACCTACTGAAACAAATCTTCCAAAAAAAAGCAATTAAATATTTTTATATTAAAATTCATATCCATATCCATATATATATCTAATAAATATCATCTTACTTCTCGCCATAGCCAATATACCATAGCGGCAAAACAGCCTCGCGCCCCTGAGCAGGATCCAGATTCATAGCAGCACGTATGGCATCCTCCACAACATTTTCAGGTAAGTTTTTGGTTTGTACCACGAATTGTATGATATGCATACGGTAAAACAGCAAAATATATTGGCTAATATAGCCGATTTCGCCACCAAATCCGCAAGGCATCCCCATATAAGCAGATGCAAGGTTCTCATCTTTGAAACCTCCCTCCCTGCAGCCGAGATTTATCCTCTCGTCAAAGTAATGTGCATCATACTCGTCTAGAAGATTTTCAATAATATCACTCAATACCGAGTCGGAGAGAAATGTCTCAGCAATTTTACATGGTAACTCCAGTACTCCACCCGGTTTCAATACTCGCCTACACTCACTGAAAAACTGCCGGGTCTTTTCACGGTCGTGTATTAGGAACCAGCACATGTAGATCGATAAGACGTCAAACGAATTGTCCGGATACGGAAGGCTTGACAGCGTTTCACCGACGAAGGAATGATAGTTATCTGGTCCAACATGTTTGTTACTGCGTATGATAGATGAGGGCCAGCCACACTCGGCTCGGTAAGACTCCACCTGAGCCTCGGGATAATCTAGAGCAAGCACCCAATTCTGCTGCTCAGTGATCTTCCAGGTCGAAATAGTAAGTATCTTGGCACCTGGAGATGAAGCTAGTTTCTTAGCGCGTGCATTTATAATGCGCCCACCGAAAATAAGTCTCTCAGCTTCAATCAGCCAAATTTCAGTTAACAAACTATGCCGATCCACACCAATGAAGTGTTCAAGTGCCTCCTTACGAGTCTTAGCGTATGTCAAAGCATCTGCTTCATGGGCAACCGACATGTAGTCAATAAAATACTCCCAAACACTCTCCTCTGTGATTTTCGTCTTGCCATGAATGTCACCAATATCAGGGAGCTCCACAGCACTCGGCTCCGCACTGTCATGATCAAGACGACTGAATGATGATGTGCTCAAGGGTGTTGCAGGTTCGTGCAGGCCCTCGACGGAAGAGAGCTTTTCTGTAGCCATATCTGGAACACTCTTGATAGATTACTCAGATGCGTCATTCACGTGTTTTAAAGATAATTGGTGGTCATACATACACAGCTAGACTAAATAAGCGATCTATATGGAATAGACTTACCGCTTTCGCTGTCATCCAGATCGAGCAAGGAGCTATCTATGGAGGGCACTGGCTTGCGACTAGGAGTCGACCCATACTTTGACGAAGCTAAGCTCTCGGAGGAAGTTGTCATCGGGGGCAATCTCACGGACTTATTATCAACAAAGTCGTCCATTTTCATTGCTTCTGCTGTGAAAGGGTTAATTTTTTCTGGATTGAGAACCATTCCGGGCTTCGGTGGCACGACGGGTACCCTCGCCGGAATTCCCTCGCCAACCCACCATTTACCGGTGTCTGTGGAAGGATGGGGAAGTTTGGAAGGTTTGACTGAGTCACTGGTCTGCATATCCTTTTCCCAGTCAAAGTTTGGATCCAATAGTTGCTTGCGCCTCTTCTCGTACAACCCCTGGAACATCCTTTCCCGTTTTTCTTTGTCGATCAATGCGACCGTCACATCATATATAGCGTAAACAGGACGGTGGTCGCTGAACTTTAGAGAGGGTGCGGAGTTGTAACAAATCCGATGCAAATTGTTACCTCTAGTTAGAATGCGGTCGGTCCAAGCCGGCGTGCGTGCCTTGTCGCTCGTATCATAATCGTCCGTCCCTGGATCAAATTTATAGGTAGGAAGAAAGTTTATCGTACCCTCATCATAGAATGGGAAGGTTTCCCCACGCTCCATCTGAGAAATGAGTTGGTCATGCTCCTGCAGCCTTCGAATTGTATCCGACTTGGAATTGTGTTCCATCATGCCTCTCACTGTTTCGTTTGGAAGATCTACACGATAATTGAAGTCGCCTGCCCATACAACTGTATCCATGTCTCTTGCTCTCTTTCCACGAGCAAACCGCAATCCAGTCGCCAGAGATTTGTAGTCCTGGTGTCGTTCTTCCAGGTTGCTTAGCCCAGCTGCCAAATGAGCGCTAATGAACATGATGTTCGTACTATCATACAAGAAACTGACAGCCACACCTCCCTTGTTACCAGCCATACCACCTAGTGCCGTCTTTTTTGACGTACCCTCCACCATTGTCACAGACTCCATCTCAGAATATTTGACGAACATCATCAATGCGGTACCCACAAGTTGCCCACTTCGCATAAGTACATAGTGATGACGCCTATTCAAGCATCTTCCGACCATATCCTCCCAATAGGCTTTCCTGGCTGAATCCACGTTCAAAATCTGAGCCGTCGTAAGTTCAACGAGTTCTTGAAATGCTATCAGATATACGTCCGGGCTACGGGTCATTTCTGGTGGAAATAACCATGCATTGAGGTCAGAGGGAGGCCCATCCTCTTCAGGGAGTTCCTTTCCATTCACGTTAAAGGTACCAACAAACATCGATATCTGCTTGTCAGATGTAAAGTCCTTAGAATAATTCTTCATTTCATCCCGTACATAGTCAATGATTGGGTCATAAATGTTTACTTGCACTTGGCCCTCCCCGCGGCCTAGGATAACCTCTATAACACCCTGTCGTGCCTTATCCTGGAAGTTGTTAACATAGAGACGACCTACACTCTTGGTAACATCCGACAGAGCTCCTGCCAAATTCATCCTGCCAGAACGTGTGAAGCTCGATTTTAATGCCCCAGTACCGGCATAGTTGACAGATAATTGATCGCCATTGTCCGCCCAAAGCTCCGCATGAGTGGCCCATAAATCATCATCGGTATAGAGGTTATAGTAGTCGAAAAAGAGATCCAGAGCATCCTTACTCAAAAGTTGTTGAATAAGGTTGGTACGATCAAGACAGTCTAGGCAGTTTGTTCGGAATATACCGATTTGCTCTGTTTCAGACGCACCTGTCATGGGGTTATAACTATAAAAGCCAAACTCAAGCATAGAATCTTGAACACGTTCCACCAGTCGAGTAGCGGCACTATAGCCCTGATTGCTGACCTCCCTATGAAAATCAAAATGGGTGTAACGCACAGCCTGTGCGAACTGGGCATCCTGCTCGCGGACGTGATTTCTGTAAGCTTTACAGAGATCAGCTTCCCCAAGCTTACTGGAAGACAAAAGATTAACTATGTGCACAGCACCAAATCTATCTGTCAATTGGTCGTAATGCCTGCGAAATGCGGGTTGCGTGGCTTCGAATGATCGAGTTAGCGACAACTTGGACCCTAGAAGATTCGCATCTTGTTCCCAAAATACAGGAACAGAGCCACGCAACTGAACATATCCAAATTGTTGGTAGTTCTCAAGCCATAGAACTGTCTCCGTTTCGACGAAATTTGCGACATTACCCTCGTCATCTATGCCGCGTGAATTGTACCGCGTACCTGCACGCAACCACGACTGTCGACTAATGATACTCAACAAGCCCGAGTAGCTATCAAGCTGAATAGGTCTAGTGCCCGTGTACCCCCGGATCACACATGTCAGAAAGCCACCTTTGTCAATCCTCTCACGGTCTTCGGCAGGCAACCTACTTCGAAAACTGCCCAATTCATGCATCATATAACAATTCCACATGAAGCTCTCGTCAGTCGGGCTTGAAAATGACGACTGGGCTCCTACGTCCTGGCTATTCTGCAGAATTGCAGTTAAGTCGAAGTCTGTAGAATAGTAGAAGCCACCGGTACTAAAGAACTTCTTTATTGCCGTACATGGATGTTCTCCAGACTCGGGAACATCATCAGCAGGGACGAAGTCCCACTGCGAACGTCTTAGACATATGAACTCGACTGCGTGGATACGCCATACTGTACGGCCCGGCGAAGGAGTAGCAGCTTTTGATCGATCGGTTATAACACACAAATAAACCTCTGAGTCTACGTTAAGTAGACCTAAACAGCCATAACAATTCAAGCTCAGCTGGCGACACAAGGTCAAGTCAACCTCCTTACGATCCAACAGTTCCACTATACACTGCCGACGCTGATCCAATGTACCCCTAGGGTTCGAGCTACGAATAGTCAAAACATCAAACTTTGTCGCAATGTACAACGTCCGCGGATGAGGTCGTACGAGGACCTTCATCCGTCCAAGTTGCTGACAAACCTTCCTTGGCTAACGTCTACGCGTTACATATTTACCCGACTGGGGTTGAGCACCTTAATTCAATTCGATTTAATTTAACTATGTGGAATTTCTATTGTCGTTATTTTAGGAATTCGGTTATCAAGGGCAAATAAACATTCTCCTGGATTGTCTTTCTTAAATGGAGGCATCAAAAAGATCATGACAGAAGTGATCAATATAAACAATGAACACTTAAATGTATGGCAGGTGACCAGCACATCAACCAAAAGGTATAAAGATTGAAACACTTGTTTCAGAGCCTCGAGCAATGATGGTTTTACTCTGTTCTTGGCTCTTTGATGTGTGAGGAGTCGGCGTATCTCACGTCGTAGATGTTTGTTATTTACGAGAAGCATACTTTCGTCCCCTTCATATATGTCTTCAGGCTCACGGTCTGCAAAATATTCTGATCCGTCTATATTAATATTAATGTCTTGGGGCGGGGAAGAAGCTTGCTTGCCTGGTGATGCAATTCTCGCGTTATGGCACCGTGCAAGTAATGCAATCTCCTCCTGGGTATGCTGGAGCTCAATAAGAAGTCGTGATTTGTAGTGCACCGGGGCCCAGTCGGCTTCAGTGGAAAGTCTTGGGGAAACATGGGGCGAGGTGGGTTCAACCCCAAAATTTATTGCTAATCCTGTGGCACGAGACTCAGTTTCCTCTCCCCCATGAGCCATAATCCACAATAGGCAATCAAGATATGTGTCGTGAAGCAGCCTATGGCAGATTAGGGTTGTGACCTAGGCAACGGCTAAGTACATAAATAAAACTTAGGAATTTAGGTTTAGTATGTCTCGGATAACCCTGCCCATTCATTTGGGGGCCCACAAGCTGTATAGTTTTTCTGATATTCCAAGGAAGGTAAGATTTTATTAGACCACATGTCATAATAGCTCCATTGAGGATTTGATTCCGTCTTCCAGGTCCAATATAACCATCCCCAGCTTGCCTCAGACTCATATATTGCAATCTGAGTCTCACCAAACGTTCTGAGAAATCCGCTGTATTTAGGATCGTAGTTTTGTGGGTCATCGAAGGTTGGCGCACATGTACAGTTACCACCCGCACATGGACCCTCAAGGACTGGCATGGAGGTATCAGTGCCCATAAATTTACCTTCCCATCGACTTCCTTCACCAACATTGTTTAAAAATGTAGCACAATCGGTGTCTGCTACCGACCATTCACCAACTATTACGGGAATCTGAGCTTTTCTTAGGGAATGCCTCCAATCTCCACATACAACTCCCAGTTTCTCACCGTGGGGCAAGCTGAGTAGGTACTGATCGAATATCAGATACTGGTGTATATCAAGTATTATTTTTGTGTAATTTGCAACAGGCATTTTGTCGTTGTAATAGTCGGGTCCCATGAGACCATCGCCGTATACAATGTAATTCTCATATCCTTCTTCCCTTACAATGTTATAAGCCTTCTTGTGCCATTCAATCACCCTGTCAGGTCCCAACTTGAACGTGAGGGGCTCATTTACAAGCCCATATACTGTAATAATCTTTTTGTACCTCGGCTGGGAAAAGAACTTTGCAAGACGACGGTGAATTTCGAGAGTCTGCTGTGCAAAGTCATCTCCTCTCGAGTCTGTTTCGTTCAGCCATTTCACCTCACCTTGCCTTCCACTATGATTCCAGCCATTTTGAGACCCTGGCACCGCATGGAGGTCTAGAATAACCCGGATACCATATTTTCGGGCCCATTCTATCCCCCGGAGAAGATAGCGCCAGCTCACATTAGCAAGGTATGGATCTTCGTTCGCACTGAAAACAGCCCAGTACCCAAAGGGTATACGTACATGGTCCATTCCAGCTTCCTTTATCAGCTTTAAATCATTTTCCTGTATGAAATTGGCGTAATGTTCCTCAAGTTGCTCTTTTACTGACTCTGGGCCCTCCGTATTGCGTATATGGTTACATAGTGTGAATTCATCAACCGTGGCATTCTCAACACTAAACAAAGATGGGGTAATAAAAGGCTCAAGCGTAAGCCATCCACCAAGATTTACACCGCGAATCGGTTCTTGGCCGTAATTCCACTCATTTTCGAATTTGGAGTCGTCATAGCTATCAAATAATCCCATGACAGGCAAACCACCTACAGTATCAGTAGTGAATGTCATATTAAAGTCCCTTTTATCCTTCCAAGTTGAAGGGTCGAAGTAAGTTCCGTTGTAATCTGGTCCACAGGCACAGCCACAGCTACATGCACTGTCAGATGAATACGTGCAGTCTTCTCCGCAATCACAAATTCCGAAACCACATGGAGGCATAGGCTGATTGGCATCACATCCACTCTGTCCACAAGAGTCTTTGTATGCTGTAACGCCGATTGGAACAGCGATAGAAGCACAGACGCCAAGTACTATTAAGGTGCCAATAATCCAAACCTTCAAGTGAAGGCTTCTATGCTTCGGTTGCTCGTTATCTGTTTCGCTTTTATCATTACTGGAGTATACACTCCATAGCTCCTCCTCACCGCTCTTCATTCCAGAATGCATTGCTGAATGGAAATTGCCTATTCTCCAATTTTACTTATATTGGACAGGAATATAACATCATACTAATATTAGACTATTCATACAAAATAGTTCCCTAATTCGCCTCTACAATTGGCATAGTTCACCTAAATCGGTATTTGCCGGTCCCTATTCCATTATGTCACAAGGTCGCCATAAAAGGAAATTAGCATCCAAAGAGGACATGGATGTCTATCCATGTTTTATAATCTAATGAAGATTTCGTTTTTATTTTAGTTGTGCTAAATACAAAAAAAACATTAGTATCTTCATATGTCGACTTACCGTTGTTGCATTAATTCTCGTAAATCAGACATCTCTTGAATGATACATTCTTGATCATCACTAGGTGACATCCTAGTAGTCAAATATTTTCTATGAGAGGAAAGATGATCTATTGCCCGTAATAGCTCATCACGATTAAATAATTCTTGAATGTTTCCATTTAATTCTTCAGGTGCCAGTGACGCTATAAGTGAAAGGAGAGCATGAAGCAAGAGAGTCTCCTCTATAAGAGCAAGAGATATCTGACCAGTTTGAGAAGACCACTGCTCGACACATGTTCTTATTTGCAATCGGAAGCTATCTAGAAATAGCCACGCTTCTTCCACTATACGAGTTCCAAGCTGTTTCAGTAACTCTAGAAGAATTGAGAGAAGTCCATGGCACCAAGTAGAGTGTACATGTTTTTCAGCTGCTGGGATTACCCCACCTTTTTGAATTCTTCGCGACATTGGCGACTCAACCAAGACTGTGAGCAGACCATTTGATACAAAGTGGTCTGCCATTATACCAACAGGTAACCATTCGTGGATATAAAGCAGTGCTAGTTCTCCAAGTCCACCGTGGGGATCGATATCTAGCGCATAGGAGTATAACCTTGACATGTATCTGTCGCTACAGGTTTCAGCCATCACCTGGCCCAACGGGCTCATGATGAGTGAATCATGCCCAAGTAGCCGCAATGCGTGGTGCAAAATGGCGATTATCTCCTCTAAGTCTTGTGAAGCGCTCTTGGTCCTATCCGGGTCTAACGCGAGTGATGCAATGACTTGCACAGGACGAATAACCACTAAATCAAGAGTTGAAAGAAGAATTTGTGAAAGTCGGGGTTCGTTAGAGCGCCCAAAAAGTGATAGTTGAAAACTTAGAATCTTTAGAACATCACAGTATACTCTTATACCTTGTGCAGCGTCGGCATTTGCTTGTATACCTACAAGAGGGTCAGCCAATAACTGGAGTGCAGCATCGACCACCTCAATGGATGCCTTCTTGGTGTAAAATATCATCACGAACGCCATGTTCGTCCTCATCTCCAAAAGCCGCCGGAAAAATAAGTTGGTCAAATCTACGTTTGCTTGCAGCCTGTCTAATGCAAGTAAAGCGCATTTGTCAAGATTAGGAGTCTGTGGATGTGCTGCTGCTAGCGAGACACACCATTTACGCCAACTTTCAAGAAGTTCGGTTTGAGCTGCAACGCAAGACAAATTAGCATTCAACGACATGATATCAGCCCGATACCTAGGCCAATAAGGGTCTTGGTGGAAAGATGCATTGAGCTTTGATATATCATAAGGGTAATGCTCTCCATATACCTCATCATGAATAAAGTCAGTGAGCCTCGCCCGATATTTGATCATAATAGCCTTATGGGTACGGTCATAAAGCTTGCTATCAAAATTCTTGATTGATATAAATTTTCGAGTGTTTTCCAAAATATCCGCCGTGCGTAATTTCTCAGGGAAATGACTGCGTAATATATCCACTGCGTGCGCTGTGGATCGCAGCTGCCAGCATGAATCATCATTGATATCTACAGGCACATTTTCCAGCATCTTCAGCAAAACGTTATCAAGACCAGGTTTCTTCGCCATTTGACCAGCTGAAATGGCTTCCAAAAGGGCAGCTTGTAATTCCCAACTGAGATCAGGCTTGGTGGCAGTCGCCTCCAGACAGGGAAGCAGACCAGAAAACTTCTTGCCTTCAAGGCCTTCTCCAGTCTTAAGCAAAAACAAGAGACCCTCTTGTTTCGAGGCCGCAACAGCGGTAAATAGTCGACAAATCGCAATAAGAACCACGTCGTTCTCCAGATCATCTTGAACGCTACTAACTAATAGCTTGAGTAAAATCTCTGAGAATTTAGGGCCAAGGTAGGCCAATAGCGAGGGTGCTTGCTCATGTACCATTCCTCCTGCGACTAGAATACCCAATACTTGTAAAACAAGGGGTCTCAGTGAGGGGTGGCGTATAAAAATATTAACCAGTGATTTTGACTGGGTATAGAGCTCCTTGCGGAGTTCTGGAGTGTTTTCGTTGTTTTCTGCACAATATTGTAGGGTGACTTGAACATCCTTCACATTTGGCGATTCCAGTGCACTTATCAGCGGTGAACAAGATCGCAACCCAAACTGAAGCCGCGAGAAAATGCCAAGTATAGAGCTCAAAATAGCCTGTTTTTGTGAAGCTATAGAATAAGTCCAATACTGAAAACTTTCAAATACGTCCCCAAGATATCTTGTGATTTGAGCTTGCATTCTCTTCGGAAGTTGTCCCTCGTCTTTAAGTATCCTACTGATGAATTCGAGGAAATTCAATGTAAATCCAAAGCGCGTTGAGAAAATCTCTACGCTACCTATGACATCCGAAACGTAGCCATTACCAACACCACCCATGAGAGAACTCCGTTCTAAAAATGTTTGCACTCGGTGAGGGTAGTGGCGTATTAGCGCTTTAAGGAAGTTGATAAGCTCTGCAACTCCATCTATATGCTTGAAATCCGCCATCCAATTCTCCATGCGAACCATCACAAGTTCCAAAAAGTCGCCACGGGCAAGACCACTGCTTAACGCTAGCACAACCGGCTCTGCATCTATTACCGAAGTGAAAGTCTCGGTTAGCAACGTAATTATAGGCATAACTGACTCAAAGTCGTCCTTCTGGTCAGCATTTTCCACTACTCTTCCCAGCAGCGACCACCCGTTGTAGCTGAAGGTCCACATGACGAGTGTCTTGGCGGGTGCTGTACTGATCACCTTGCCACGGGTACCGCCATCCACAACGACTGCACCCTCGTTATCACTAGGTCGCGGAGGAAATATTACGATATCACGCTTAGCGACCGCATCAAAGTCAGATATTTCTATATCTGATGTATTCACTTCGTCTATAAAACACGGAATGCTTTCGAATGACTTCAGCCTGTCTTTTATGGGAAGGATACGCGCCATATCGACAAAGGCGTCAATAGCGGCTGGTACTTTGGCACGAGTAAGTTCCCACGCCTGCTGCACTACGCTGCTTGAGAAAAATTCTGTTTGTAGTACTGCATAAGGAGCAAGAACTTTCCCAAGACCCTTAGCAAAAGCCGGTGTGATTTTGCATACCTCTAGTAAAGACCTGAGGACATCGCTCACCGTCTGTGCGTACTGAACATTGGTTCCCAGTAACTCTAGTATGTATACCAGTTGTGTATGACCATGATCTTGTAGGCTCTTTTGCACAAAGTCTCGAGCATACATGTCAAATTGGACCGAATCACGGGCATCTAGTGCCGTCAGAAGGGCCTCACTCGGACTACGAAGGGCAATATGATGCAGAACTAAGCCCCAGACAAGCTTGATACAGGGCGGTGCGTCTTCCATTGCACTAGCGATACTCTTCATGGTATCTGGTTGCCGTGCGTAACTATCGACGCCCCAGCTCTGGTGAACGTTCAAGAATTGTACAGTGGTCAGGACGCCTAAAGGTTCGCCTGCGAACCATTGGGCCTTTTTTGATGCTAGATTAAACCACTCGCTGATAAGGGCCGAGCTGTCCGGAATTACTGAAAACAGAGCCTGATACGTAAGTTCTTGAAGCCTGGGAGAGCCAACGGCCCGAGAAAAAACATTGGGCCAAAATGACCGGTCTTCCAATATATCTGGGACGTACTTATCGACAGTTTTCTGTAGCTCTTCGTCGATGCTTCCCTCACTTCCGCCCTCATATAGCGTGAAGAGCTGGCTAACAACTTTCACGAGCGCATCTTCCTCGCGAATTAGAAAAGTAGCACAGTCATCCATCCACATCTCTGTGGGTACTCCCAAAGTAGCGACCGCGTATTTCGCAGCTTTTAACGGTATCTTTCGAGAGGAGGCAAGCTGTTGTGCTGCATTCTGTTGATGATCAGTACTAAGTGATGTCTCAGGCCAGTCCACGTCATAGCAGGTCGCAAGCTGTCTTCTCGAGCGTTCAAAAAACTTATCAAGTGCTTTCAAATTCCGAGCACTTGGTTTTTGTGCCTGAAGTACACCAAGGGCCCCAGCGAACGTCATCTGTTCGCTTAGTCACGGACCCACAACAGGCGATTCTAGTCAAGAGCTTGCCTGGTCATGACTAGAGTCGTATGTTGATGTACTTATTCTTCTCTGTCGGGTGTAAACTTATTGTTGTATCGTGGCATAGTGGTACTTTATTTCTGTATTACTACTGATCACATAAATTTTATATCGTCTAATTTGGTATTACAAGATTAGGAAAAACAACTGGTACAATAAAAGCCTAGAGTTGTTCAATTACAAGGATCATCAGACACCAACCACAGAAAGGAGGAAAAAAAAATTGGAGTATTTAGTACAAGTAGCTAACGATTATGTCTCTTACCGGGTGGCTTACTTATAACATAAGAGACATGCCGATTGCGAAGATCTGTGGTCTACGAACAGTAGAAGCAGCAGAGACAGCTATCGATAATGGTGCGGACATGCTCGGGGTTATAGCTGTACCAAAATCCAAGCGCTGCATCGAGACGCACGTGGCTAAAGCGATATCTGAACTCGTGAGGCAGCGAAGAGAACGAGAACGAAGAGAAACTACCTTGCTTGGGCTCCAGGTCCCTCTGCTCACTGGTGTTTTCATGAACCAGCCCTTAGAGGAAATAATAAGACTTCAAGAAGAACTAGGACTTGACGTGGTTCAGCTTCATGGAGACGAACCAATTGAGTGGTGTGAAGAGATACCGGTGCCAGTTGTAAAACGGTTTACTCCGGGAACAGCTGAATTTGAAGCACTTGTTAATGGAAAACTGCCCAGCCAACCAGATCTGGTGCTCGTGGACACCGCGGCCGGCGGAACAGGAAAAAAGGTTGACTGGACCAGTCTTGGTGCCCTTGCAGATGCGAACGTACCTTACCTGTTAGCCGGTGGTCTTGACCCGGAAAACGTGGTAACCGCCCTCAATCAACCTGGCATACTAGGAGTAGATGTAAGTTCTGGGGTGGAGACGAACGACATGAAGGATCCAGAGAAAATCAAAAAATTCTTGCATACCACTAATAGAGGGATTTAAGGGCACACAGAACGTCCTGCATAATTTGCATGGAAACATAATAGCTTTAAGAAGCCCAAATGTCTAATGATGTTCTAAAAATTAATGGCTAGATTTAGACAGACGCACCAGAGATGTAGAACCACTTGTCAATCGAGGGGTCAATAGGGGCATCTGGTTTTGGCGATGCGGGGGGCACATCGCTTGCAGAAACAGTTGACTGGTTGTGCAGTGTAGTGTTCGCGAGAGAGGTGGACTTAGCGTCAACCTTTCCAGCTTCCAATCGCTCCCAGGCCTCGGCACACTCCCGAATGACCTCATTCGCGTAGGCCTTGTTCTTGGCCTCTCCACTGAAAGCAAACTGGTTCTCAGGCTTGCCGTCAGGGATCTTGTAGATGCGGAACCACTCGTTAGTGGCACGCAAAAGACCCGGGAAATGGCGTTCCACATCCTCGATGTCATTCACCTTGGATGCATGCGGGTCCTTCACGTCGATAACGATGACCTTCCAGTCAGTCTCGCCCTCATCAAGGAGCGCCATCACGCCCAGGACCTTCACCTGCTTGACCTGGCCGGTGTACCCTACGGTCTCACCAATCTCACAGACGTCAAGAGGATCATCGTCACCGTGTGCCTTGGTGTCGGGATGAACGCTGTTAGGATCCTCCCAAGTCTGAGGGAACGCACCATAGTTGTGAATATAGCCCTTGTGAGGGAAACAGTTGCGGACAAAGCGCAACTTACCCTTCTTTGTGTCCTGAATGATGGGGTTGAATTTCTCCTCCTTGCTGATCTCGAGCTTGGCGTTAGTCCAACGAGGTACCTCAACGATCATGTTCAGGACCGTCTTCTCCGGGTTAGCGTACAAGGGAATATCATGGAACGGCGAAACTATTTGACCGCTCTCACTGTCCTTGACATACAGCTTATAGTCAAGTGTATTTTTCGCGCCAATCTGATAGGTTGTGTAGGGCATAGTTGGAGTAAGGTGTTTGCTGAGTTGTGCGAGACGATGTGACATCGTGGCAGCTCTTACTGAGCCATTACCAAGCGATGACATAACCACCTTTGTCGAAAGAGGCGGAAACAAATATGGACGAGTTATGGTGGAGAATTTACTGCTGTAGAGGGTATTCAAACGGTGCTCACCGAAAACGAAGATGCTTGATGGGAGCCCTCTGGGTTTTACCAGCGATAACGGCATGAAAGACACCGTGTAGCTTACGTTACCTAGTCTTACATGATTTATAAATGAATAGCTCGTACTAAAATGCACGAGGTTGTAGGCATAGGAAAAAGGATCGCTAATTGCTTAATTTGGTGATACCCCGAGAAATGCAAATTGCTGCTCCATCAAGGTATTTGTATTTGTATGCATATAAGGGAATTAAGTCGTGATTTCTCATACCACACTAGCTACAATCGAAGTTTACCAAACTATACGTGCCACATAATACCACATATTCAAATACTAACAGCATGTGGGTAAAAAAAATCATCGATTAATATGTTGTATAAGGATCACGAAACATTCAAGGCTCGCCACCAATTATACTTTGTCAGCAAACTAGATAGACAGTATCCACCTCTACACTTATGAGATTGATGCGAAGCCGAGTGGCGCTGGCGCCGCTTCTACCGCTTGGTTCAAGGAAGATAGTGTCTGTGCGTGGATTTTCCTGCAGTCGTCTAGTAGCCAAACAAAAGTCAGGGGACGATAATGGAGATGACAAGGACAACTTAAAGGAGTCAGGGCACCCACCTGGTTCTCCCAAGAATGTAGATGATGCGTTGAGACAGAAGGCGCAGCAATTACGCGCGCGTGATCCTAAACGCGAGGGACTGTTTCAGCCTAACAAGCAAGTAGATTCCGAGGTCACACAGGGCAAAGACGATAGAGGTGGCGTTGGTGGCGATGGAGATGGTGATGGCGGCGGTCAGAATTCATCACCTATCTCGAAGCAGGAGCGCGTCCTGCCCATTCAGCTCCAGTACAGGCCCGTGTTTCCTGGAATGGCGTCACATTTCACGTCGACTGACCCTAAGTTTATTTCCACTGTCACCAAGCTGCGCGAAACAGGACACTGGAATCAACGTGTGATTGCTGTAATGTCCAAGAAAAAGATTGATACTGCTCAGCTGGTCACGAATCTTGACGATGTGTATGATGTAGCATGTTGTTGCCATCTGAGCCGTGTGGTTATCGCAAACAATGCCCGTGAGACAATGTATGGTGTTCTCTATCCCCAGTTCAGGGTGAGAATTGGCGAGCTGGTCGAAAATGTTCGGGGTGCCACGAGCATTACAAGGGGAGATCAACCTGCTCCGGCGGATGAGTCGCCACTTGATAAGGTGACAGTCCAGTGGATGAAAGGCGTAACAGCTTTGCCGAATGAACCATATGCCGTGAATGACGATGAGATCCAGCAATTGAGCCGCAAAATTATCGACGGACTGCAAACCATGTCGGTTTTGTCGGCTGCAGTGAAGGCAGAGGTGGAAAAGTTCAGCCAGCTAGTCCCTCTAGCCCCTGGCGGAAGCTTTGATCAGCCGGATTTTCTCGCAGACTTTGCTGCAAGCCTTCTACCTAAGAATGAAGGTCTACAGGAAATTCTTGAAAAGACGAATGTGGCGGACCGCCTTAGGGTCGTTGCAGATCTTGTCGGAAAAGAGGTCGACTATATGCGGGTTCAGGAGGGTATTTACAAGTATGGTCATGATCAGACCCAGCAGAAAAATCGTGAAATGATATTACACGAGTACCTGCGTTATATTAAGCGCGAGCTAGGAATGGATGGTGATGAAAAATCTCGTCTCGCCGATAAGTTCCAAGAGCGTGCCGACTCCATGCTTGATGGAATGCCACCTGATGTTCGGCGGGTCTTTGAGGACGAAATGAACAAGTTCCGTTCCCTGGAACCAAATGCAGGCGAGTACAATACTGTACGTACATATCTTGACTGGTTGACATCCCTGCCATGGGGTAAGTACTCCCAGGACAAGTTTGTGATTAAAGATGCTCGTAATATCCTGGATAAATCTCATTTTGGACTCAAGGATGTGAAAGAACGTATCTTGGAGTTCCTTGCTGTGGGTAAACTCCGTGGCACAGTTGATGGGAAGATTATCTGTTTAGCTGGTCCCCCAGGAGTCGGGAAAACTAGTATTGCCCGCTCTATAGCTGATTCACTCAACAGGAAATTTGACAGATTCTCTGTTGGTGGATTGTATGACGTTTCTGAGATTAAGGGTCATCGCCGCACATATGTTGCGAGCCTTCCTGGGCGCATCATCCAGTCACTTAAGAAATGCCAGACACTTAACCCGGTCATTCTTATCGACGAAATTGATAAGCTGGCCAGAGGAGGCTCACATGGCGACCCATCAGCGGCTTTGCTTGAAGCCCTCGACCCAGAACAGAACAAAGCTTTCCAAGACACTTATATGGAGGTTCCAGTTGATCTGTCAAGAGTTCTTTTCGTCTGCACAGCGAATAATCTTGACACAATCCCCGCTCCTCTGATGGATAGAATGGAGGTCATACACATCCCAGGATACTTGCCAGACGAGAAAGTGTCAATTGCTCAATCCTACCTTACACCCAAAGCGCGCAGAGAAAGCGGCTTGGATGATTCCAATGTTGATATAACAGGTGAGGCATTGCAAACTCTCGTGATGAAATACACCAGGGAGTCTGGAGTTCGTGGTCTCTCCAAGAATATCGAGAAGATCTTTAGAAAGTTTGCATTTGAAGTGGTTAACGGCCATGAAGCGAAAGAATCAGAGAAAGATCATAAGGAGGCAGTTCGTCAATTTGAGCTTGTTCTGAAGCCTAAAGATTTGATAAAGTACGTTGGTGTAGCTCCCCATCCTAACGATCGACTGTATGAACCGCCACTCCCAGCCGGGGTGGCCATGGGACTTGGGTGGACTCCAAGTGGTGGAATGCCTCTGTTCATCGAGAGCGTGATCCAGGAACCACTAACCAAGGAGTCAAAGCCAAAGTTTACACGTACAGGACAGCTAGGTGAAGTGATGAACGAGTCAACCTCGATCGCCTACTCATTTGTGCGGATGTTCATAGCTAAGAAATTTCCGCGAAACCGCTTCCTCGATTTTGCATCTGTCCACACACATTTCCCGGAGGGTGCCATCAAGAAAGATGGCCCTAGTGCGGGAATTGCAATGGCAACCTCGTTGTTGTCTCTTGCCATGAATACGCCTGCGAATCCTGATGTAGCAATGACGGGTGAATTGAGCCTTACAGGAAAAGTGTTGCAGATCGGTGGCCTAAGAGAAAAGTCCGTAGCAGCACGCACCCTTGGGATCAAGACAATCATATTCCCCGAAGATAACCGTGCGGAATGGGAGGATCTGCCATTGAACATTCGCGAGGGTATCGAAGCGCGCCCCGTAAAGTCTTATGAGGAGGTTTTCCCCATAATGTTTGGTCATGCGGATCCTGCTGTGGTCAATTCTGCCTGGCCCGAGATAGAGGGAAGTAGCAAGCGGGCTAGCAAACAGCAAACGGTTGCAACTGTCTAGATCATTAGCTATTAACGATTTAACGATACCGTAGCGTTCTTGCAATAGTTTTCATTTTAATATGAAGCACAGAATTAGTTGTTCTGAGCATTTTATAAACCTGCAAGTCGCCCGAGCTCCGCTGCGGAGATGACTGCTTATATAATCGTAATAATCGGCGGCTAAATCTGTGAGGTAAGGAAGTAACACGCTGATCTTAAACATCACTTTACGAATGACATCGAAGTTGAAGCTAGCGAGACCTGAATTACTCCGTCATGCAATGCTCATTAAGGGAGAGTGGGTAACTAAAGCAGCCACTTTTCCTGTTTTAGATCCGGCTTCTCTTAAAGAGCTGGGTCCAGTGCCAGCTGGCACGACTGAAGATGTAAATACAGCGATTGTTGCCGCAAAGGGAGCATTCAATACGTTTAAAAAGACGACGGGTCGGTATCGTAGTGATGTGCTGCGTTCTTGGGCAAAGGCCATAAGAGAAAATGTCGATGATCTCGGCCGAATTGTATCGTACGAGAATGGTAAGCCTCTTTTAGAGGCTAAGGGAGAAGTTATGGCGTGTGCTCAGAATTTTGAATGGTTTAGTGAAGTGGCTCCTCATTACACAGGTGACACTATTCTGTCCCAAAATCCAAACGTGCGATTGCAGACGTGGAAACAGCCTATTGGTGTCTGCAGTATTATTACCCCCTGGAATTTCCCTGCATCGATGATTGCTCGAAAGGCTGGTGCTGCCTTAGCTGCTGGTTGCACGATGGTCATCAAGCCGGCTGCAGAGACACCTTTCTCCGCGTTGGCCATGGCGTATTTAGCTGAGGAAGCGGGAGTACCTGTTGGTGTTATCAATGTGGTTACTGGTAGCCACGAAGGAACACCAGCCATTGGTAAGGAGCTTTGCCAGCATCCTGATGTGGCCAAAGTAACCTTTACCGGAAGCACGCGCGTTGGCAAGATTCTCATGGAACAGGCGGCTGTTGGCATGAAGAAAGTAAGTTTCGAGCTGGGTGGTAATGCTCCATTTATCGTCTTTGATGATGCAGACATTGAAAAGGCCGTCGCCGGGGCTCTTGCGTCGAAATTTAGAGGATCTGGTCAAACTTGCATTTGTGCGAACCGGTTCTATGTCCAAGAAGGAATACATGATGCCTTTGTTGCTAGATTCGCTGAGGAGGTCAAGAAACTCAAGGTAGGTCATGGCCTTGAGGAGGGCATAACACAGGGTCCTGTGATAAGCAATGTCAGTTTTGACAAGGTGCAGAAACTTACCAATGACGCAATTGCCAAGGGTGCGGTGGTTCACACAGGTGGCCATCCTCTTCCTAACTTGGGTCCACACTTCTTTGAGCCAACACTTCTAAGTGGCGGCACAAAAGACATGGAGATATTCCACGAGGAGGTCTTCGGTCCCCTTGCTGTTGTGGCTAAGTTTAAGACAGAGGATGAGGTTCTGGAGCTTGCCAACAATACAAGGGTTGGATTGGCTGGTTACTTCTTTACCAAAGACCTCGGAAGGCTTTACAGGGTCGCTGAGGCCCTGGAAGTTGGTATGATTGGTGTGAATACCGGTCTTATCACTGAAACTGCACTTCCATTTGGTGGCGTCAAAGAGTCTGGCTTTGGTCGTGAGGGATCGAAGTATGGATTGGATGATTATACCATTGTTAAGACAGTTGCTGTGTCGATTTAAATATTATGCCAAGTTTTACTAGTCTAGATCGTTTAGTAGATTACTAAGTAGAGTCGCGACAATACAATCATATGTTTTCAGATTATGGGAGTCTTCAAGAGGCATTTGTGGAGCACGACCGTGACAATTGGGAAGTATTTGCAGATGATCCTATGAATATAGTAAAAGATGTCCATCGAAGTGTTTATGAAGTTCGTAAATTTACAGCTGCTTATCGAACCTTCATATCGGCTCGATTGCCTCCAACAAGAACATTGGCCGAAACAGAACCCCCTCTAGTGCTAAAGACGTGTGATAGTGGTATAGATCGCCTGCTGGCGGGTGGTTTACGCGTAGGAAGTCTAACGGAAATCAGTGGTGAGGCTGGTGTTGGAAAGACAGGGCTCGTGGCCCAGATTTCCCTTGCCGCTCAAAAGGTAACGCCAGTAGTTATATTTATTTCAACGGAGGATAATTTATGGGCTCGGCGTATTGAGCAGATTGCTCCCAGAGTTTTCCAAGCTTCTCTTGACAGAATTATACATCGCAAATGCAATGATCTTGAAGATTTGGAAACGCTTGTTTTTGGTCACCTTCCAGCACTAATACGCCACACTCGGACACGATTAATTATTATCGACAGTATCGCCAATGTAATGCTTCACAAGCATCTGAATCAGCAACAAATGCAGAATGGTAGTTCCTCCACAGCACGAGACTATAAGCTTTATTCTCATTTAAAAAAACTTGCAGGGCAATTTGGCGTTGCTATCATATCAACGAATCACGTATCTGACTGGCGGCGTCGAAACTTGAGCCCGGAAGTGCATCCCAATGCACTCTACTTCGAGAATCAAGCTAGATGGCTTAACGGTAGTGAACTTGATTTGCTAGTGGATCCAGAATGTGGCCCCCCAAATCCTAAGATTGTCAAAATCCCGAAGCTTGGCTATACTTGGACGTCACAACTCGATCAAAGAATTGTACTTGAAAGGAATTTTCTGGGTTCAGGCCGCATCATGAAACTAGTATTTAGCTCATGGGCAGCCCCCTCTACCTTGGAATTCGATATTGATGCTTTGGGACTCTGGTCACGTGAAGAGCGGGAGTGTGACGCGAGGAGACGCGTAAATCCCAACCCTTAATTAACCCTTGACCATCAATCTTCATAGCAGAATCCTTACTACGACAACATCTCTTAGTTCCACTTTAGCGTCTCTCATTTCCAACCATGGCACCACGTAAGAGACATATCCAGGAAGCAGGTAGCGATTCTGAAAATGATGCCTCCGATGTCGAGGTTGGCCTTCTACCAGGCGAGGGAGGAAGGGATGCCGAGGGTCCAGGAGAAGACTTGATTGGGGAGAGTATGTATCATGATGTGGGTGACAGTGAAATAGAGGAGGAAAATGAGGATGATGCAGCATTTATTGATAGTGATGATGACGATGACGCCGATGCCCATAGAGGTGATATTGACATTGGAGCAAGGAGGCAACTGGAAGCTCAACTGGAAAATCAAGATAGAGAGGTGCGTCATACTGACTGGTCTCTAGGACGCGAAATGAACCCTGCTGACATGGGTGGTTTTGAAGATGGCAGTCGCCGTAGTAGTGGGCGAGTTCCTGGAATGGGCTCGCCTGGTGAATTAGCGTCGTCGGACCCGGATCTTCTATTCCCACCCAGTGACGGTGGGAATTCGCCATCAAGTCCTAATGGAAGACCCCCTCAATTTGATGAAGATAGCTCTGATTCTAGTGATGAAGACGAGGATATGGCTAATATGACACTTGACGAACTTGCCGCTGTCAAGGCACCATCTGTTGCAGAGTGGATTACGATGCCTCGGGTTTCGAGGTCCATTGCTCACGAATTTCAATCGTTTTTGACGGAATTCACAATAGATGGTCAGAGCGTATATGGTACCCGTATTCGTACGTTGGCAGGTGAGCAAAGTGAGTCGCTGGAGGTTGATTTCCAGCATCTTGTGGAAACACGGGCTGTCTTGGCCTACTTCCTTACAACAGCCCCCACTGAAATGTTGCATATTTTGGATGCAGTGGCTGTCGAATCAATCTCATTGATCTATCCTGAATTCATCCGCAATATTCACCCTGAGATCCACGTACGTATTTCAGGTCTCCCGGCAAGCATGACTCTTCGGCAGCTCCGCGAACAACATCTTAACATGCTTGTACGTGTTCAAGGTGTTGTCACACGCCGTACAGGGGTCTTCCCTCAGCTGAAGTGGGTAAAATTTGACTGTCAAAAGTGCGGTCAAGTGTTGGGTCCTTATGCACAAGACTCATTCGCCGAAGTGAAGATCAATTTCTGTTATAACTGTCAAAGCCGGGGCCCTTTCTCTCTTAATAGTGAGCTTACTGTCTATCGTAATTATCAAAGGATTACGCTGCAAGAGACACCAGGAACAGTTCCTGCAGGGCGCTTGCCTCGTCATAGGGATGTCATTTTGCTTTGGGATCTTATAGATAATGCCAAGCCTGGTGATGAAATCGATCTTACAGGGATATACCGCAACTCTTATGACGGGGGTCTGAATGCCAAGAGTGGGTTTCCGGTATTTGCCACCGTGATTGAAGCGAACTTTTTACGCCGTCGCGATGCAGGATTGCCCGAGAACCAGAGACTCACCGAATTGGAGGAACGTGAGGTACGGCAACTAAGTCGAGAACCAAATATTATTGATAAAATCGTGAAATCCATTGCACCTTCGATTTTCGGTCACAACTTCGAAAAGACTGCGCTCGCATGCTCGCTATTTGGAGGTGTACCTAAGACCGCAGGCAAGGTTCGACTGCGCGGTGATATCAATGTCCTTCTTCTGGGTGACCCAGGAACAGCAAAGTCTCAGTTTTTGAAATACTCAGAGATGACCTCGCATCGTGCTGTTTTCGCAACTGGTCAGGGTGCCTCAGCAGTAGGGTTAACCGCCTCTGTCCGAAAGGATCCCATGACTCGTGAATGGACCCTAGAAGGTGGTGCATTAGTGCTGGCGGACAAGGGGATGTGTCTCATCGACGAGTTTGATAAGATGAATGATCAAGACCGTACATCCATCCACGAAGCAATGGAACAGCAGTCCATTTCTATTTCAAAGGCAGGAATTGTTACATCACTTCAAGCACGATGCGCGGTAGTGGCCGCGGCTAATCCCGAGGGTGGACGGTATAACTCAACGCTGCCCTTTGCGCAGAATGTCGATCTTACAGAGCCCATTTTGTCGCGGTTCGATGTACTCTGTGTCGTCCGAGATGTAGTGAATGAGGAGCAAGACACAGAGCTTGCGAGTTTCGTAGTTGACTCTCATTCACGTGCACACCCTAAATCTACGACCAATGCACCGGAAGATGAGGTTGAAAGTGAACAGCTGCGACGAACTAAATACCGTCGCAAAGGTCCAATTCCCCAGGAGCTTCTTCGGAATTATATTTTCTATGCCCGCACGAAGGTGCGTCCGCAGCTTCTCTCGTTGGATGAAGATCGCATATCAGCCCTTTATCAGCAGCTGAGGAAGGAAAGCTTGGCCACCGGATCTTTCCCTATAACTGTGCGTCATCTTGAGTCTATCATTCGACTAAGTGAAAGCTTCGCCCGTATGCGATTGAGTGACTATGTAAGTAAGGATGATGTTGACAGGGCGGTCAAAGTTACTGTAAAGAGCTTTATTGGAGCACAGAAGATAAGTGTGCGGAAAAACCTGATGCGTACTTTCGCCAGGTTTTTGGATTAATATCTACTGTAATTTAATTTAATATATTGTTTGTATTTGGGTATGTCTTGGTGCCAAATGAAAACACACGGAAGGGAAAAAATTATTGCTCAAAATAGCATCATTATAAAAATACAATCGTCAAAAGGGGTATCATATTTAATAGGAAACCTTGCAGTCAATCCTATTTGATTACTGGTCAAGGACGCCCACAACCTCGTCATCCAAGGTTGTATCGTAGTCTTCATTCCCTGGAACAGAAGGTGCCATCATTGGTGATAGCAATCGAGTAGTCAAGTGCATAAATATCACTCGTTTCCGCCGCTTGTTGAAGAAAAATAGCATCTGGGCCCATGCAACACCGCTATCGTCATCCTCAAGAAATTGCTGCGGGAGTGTAAGCGAGTATATCTTACAATCACGCAAATCTATCTCCCGATTAATGACTTCCCATAGATTAGGGGGTGGAGACATGCCGTAGCTCAACAGAGCATTCGTCACCATATTGGCCACCCGAGTTGGACTTCTCTCACGCTCAAAGTTGTCTGGATGCAAGGCACTGAAATCTCTGTCAGGATCACTAGCATTAAGCACACTTATAAGGTATGCGTACTGCTTGCGATTCGAACTTTGGTCCATTGGACCAAATGGGCTAATCGGAAGTGTTGCTGAATTGGCCCGTCTCTTCTTCTCAATACTGGCTGGCGGAGAGAGCAGATGGCTATGCCCAAGCGAGGTGGCATCAATGTCGACCACTGCCTCGTCTAGCTGTTTGTCGAGAGTTCGTTGAAGCCGCCGATCGGACGACGCTTGCTTTGTCGTGAAGAGTTCAATTCCGCTGGTTAGACGCACGTCTTGAAAAGTCCGAGACATAGCATCACCTAGGTGGGATAACTCAGGTGACTCGACGTAACGCATTGCAACAACGCGTTAGTTTCACGTGGATTGTGATCGGTGCACACCTGATTAAGCGTAACTGGTAATAACCCTAACCATAATATATTCCAACTTGGGGGAGAGAACCAGCCCCTCCCACAATTTAGGATTAATAGGTCAATTCATATATGAACATTTCTTTTACTTGCAATTCTGTATTCCTTTGAGATTACAAGAAGTATTCGGGCCGTGGCTGTTTCATAGGCACCACCTGCCGCGTATCGTCGGGTTGCACTGCCTCGAACACATCGTAATGGCGCTCCAATTCATCATTGATAGTAAGGATTGCTGCAACATTACCACACCGATAACAGTAATTAGGAGCACTCCAAACAGTAACAAGTTCACGATCAAACAGCTCCTTATAGCCCTCCAAAATCAATTGGTGCGCTCGCGCAATCAGGCTGGTATTGTTTATTTGGTTGAATAGACGAACAGGCTGTTGCCCAAATAGGAAACCTGCCCCACGTGTTGATGTTGCCCATGACCTGAGGGCGAGACTTGCCGCACTGTCGTCAGGATCGCTCCCGTTACCGAGTGTATCGTCGGGATCGCTCCATAATAGATCACACATTGGCCCTTCATGGGGAACTTCCTGTTTGCGGTCTATTGCCCTTATCTCATCCAAACGGTTTATATCCGGTGAAAGGCCACCGTGCACGCAGAATACGCCACCAGGTCCCCCCACCAGTGCAGACAGGGACAGATAATCAAACACGTCACAGCACATACGCCACACGTTTGCTGATCCATACTTTCGCAGACATTCATCGTAAAAACCATAAGACGTCGTTATTTGGCGGGATTCATGGTTGCCTCGAATCAGGGTCATGCGATCGGGGAATCGCACTTTGAGAGTCAAGAGTAATAGGAAACTCTCGACACTATAGAACCCACGATCCACAAAATCACCTAAAAACAAGTAATTTGTATCTGGACACTTTCCCCCTGTTTTAAAAAGCGTAAAAAGATCGTGAAGCTGTCCGTGTATATCACCACAAATAGTTACGGGAGTTGCCACAAGTTGTACGTTACTCTCCTCGATCAGAATTTCTTGAGCCATGACGCAGATCTGCGCCACCATGGGTTCAGGAACAAGCTCCCCCCGAAGAATTTGTTCCAGCGCCCTGTCAAGTAAACTCATGAAACTATTTTGTGGGTTGATTACTACTACACTATTTGCATTTGTTGGTGTTATCGTCTGTGCTAACATACTTGGGAAAGTTCTTCGGCTGGTAGTCACAGAAATAAACTGCGACTATAATTTGCTATTTTATTTGCCGTAGCAAGGAGGAATTTTCCTGTTGCTCAATCAATATTGTAAGTACGGATGAAATTATATGTCTTAGGATCTTAATGAAGCTGATAACTAGAGCGAGTAAACTACCAAAAAAAAGCCAATTAGTGTCGAATCTTTACGGCTCGCACACAGCTTCGGGTGTAACCTTTCTGCCTCAGGTCACGTGTATATCGATGACATAACAAGAGCCATAATCAGCCCAATCACTGTCCTCGTAATACTCTAACACCGATCCCTAATGCAGCGGGTAGTTGGTCTTCGTGCTCTGTCTCTTCTGAGCCGAAGGAACCCCATGGTCATGGGTGTGCGAATGCAGTCGAACTACGCAGTAGGTAATGAGACTGGAGCGCCCCCGGCTGGGTTCCGTGTCAAGCCTCCTAAGTCGTGGGAGGAGGAAAGCGAGAGCGCACTTAGCAAGGCTACGAAGTGGTTCTTGCTCTCTGAAATGTTCCGTGGTATGTATGTTAATCTCGAGAATTACTTCAGAGCGCCTTACACCATTTATTATCCTTACGAGAAAGGACCCATTTCTCCCCGGTTTCGGGGTGAGCATGCCCTGCGACGCTATCCTACTGGGGAGGAGCGATGTATTGCTTGCAAGCTGTGTGAGGCTGTCTGTCCTGCACAGGCTATTACCATTGAAGCAGAAGAACGTGTTGACGGTTCGAGACGCACGACAAAATATGATATAGACATGACGAAATGCATATACTGTGGATACTGCCAGGAGTCGTGCCCCGTGGATGCAATCGTTGAGACTCCGAATATGGAATTCTCCACTGAAACACGTGAGGAGCTTTTGTATAACAAAGAAAAACTTTTAGCCAACGGCGATAAGTGGGAGCAAGAATTGCAATATTGCCTGACAGCTGATGCAAACTATCGCTAATATGTGAGGTACTTTACTTTTTTTTATAGATCAATCTAGTATGGAAATAGTGCTTAGCTTGATATATATGGTTACAAACTACCGGCGAAAAAGAAAATAATCGCATGGGCATCAAGCATGTGCTATGCCAATATTCTATAATTTAGAAATTTCGAGCTATTACTGACTGGCACATTGGACACGTTCTCCACCTGGCATTCCATCTTCGTCTTCATCCATGGGTTCGCCAGCGGAGGGCATTTGTGATGGGTCCATACCAACCATTTCAACCTCTTCTGCAGTATCCGGTACATCCTTGGGCTGCTGCTTAGGGGGCAGAACTGCCTCAACCTTCTGAATCGTCTCAGGTGTCATGTAACTAGGGTCTGGGAACTCAACTTCGAAGATACAAATCATATTACCATAACTGAGAAGACGCTGAGTGGGCATACCCTTTTCAGGGAGATACTTAAGATCACCTGGCTTGATAACTTCACCCTGGGGGATCTCGATGTGGTAATATTCACCATCAAGCTGCTTAACAGTGAAGCTACCACCACACAATGCCGTGGCCAGATCTATCTTCACGTGAGTGACCAAATCATTTCCGCGACGCTCGAAACGGTCATGCTTCTCTTCCTCTACAACGAATACAACATCGCCTGGCAAAACATCAGGACCTGAATCACCCATACCCTCGAAGACAATACGCTGTCCATCACGCATACCCTTTTCGATATGCACTTCAAGCACCTTAGTCTCCTGGACGGTCTTGTTGCCCTTGCATTCCTTGCACTTATCAGCCGGCTTAACAGATTCACCCTGGCCATCACAATCAGGACATTGAGTCTGGAATTGCTGTATCATGGGTCCCAGCTGCCTGGAAACGATCTTCACACCTTGGCCGCCACAAGAATTACAGGTCTTAACATTCTTGCCACCCTTACCGTTACAGGTGGAACATTTGACAGTACGCTTGAGGGCCATTTTCGAGGTCTTTCCATTGTACAGATCTTCCAAACGCACATGGATAACGTGCATGATGTCCCGCGACCGGCGCGGGCCCCGTCGGCGACCACCTCCACCAAATCCGCCACCAAACATTCCACCACCGAAGAACTGACTGAAAAGATCTTCCGCGCCACCAGCGCTTGCACCGCCATTCTGCAAGCCCTCTAAGCCAAACTGATCATACATAGATCGCTTTTCAGGATCGCTCAAAATCTCATAGGCCCCTGTAACCTCCTTGAATTTCTCAGCGGCCTCCGCATTTCCTGGATTCTTGTCTGGATGGTACCTCAAGGCAGTTTTCCTGTAAGACTTTTTGATCTCAGTCTCTGTTGCCTCTGCATGCACTCCCAGCAATTCATAGAGCTTGGTATCCGACACCATAATTTACTTGAAAAACTAAGAGTTCGAGACCAGTTTCTCCTTGTATAATATCAATTAGGTTTGGGAGAAATAGATTTTTCTGGAAAAACCTCCTTACTAATCAAAGGAATATTCTAGTTGTATCGTGCATTGCCCAGCCCGATCGATAATCTAGGTTGATATGTGCAATTTTCGAGACTATATCAATAAAAAAAAATATATGCAATTGCGAAACTGAGAAGTCGCAATAGCTTTCCCTTCTTCTCGATTAATTAGTAGTTAGTTTTCTTAGGAGTATTTTTTGGCTTCACCTCCATCTCCTTTACCGCGTGGATCTTGATGTTGAGTGGGTTGCTCGGTGTGTTGAATTCATAGCCCTTTGACCAGTCGTAACCTGTAGAGTATGCCAATAGATTGCCCGAATGGTTGAAGGCCATCGACGTCACAATGCCACCAACGTCTTTACTATATCGTATCCGTAATTTGCTTTCTTTATCCCAAATTTGGATTGTTCCATCAGCACCACAACTTGCTAAGGTATTGTAAACCGGATGAAAGCACAAATCGTTCACAGCATAGAGATATTCACTAGGCTTTCCGCTCGAGGGCTGCTTTACGCGATGGCAACGGAATGAAAAGCTTGCGCTGGCAGGTCGAGAGGGATCTACGTAGGCAATCCCGCACCTGGCCTCTACACCAGCATACGCGTAGCCGGCACCATCACTATGGCATGCCACTACCCTCAATCCCTGTTTTAACGAGCATGGGGATGTTCTGAAAATCTGACCAGGGTTATCGAGATTGAAAATGCAAATGTTTCTGTCGGCACACCCTACCGTGAGAAGCTTTTTCTGAGTATCCATCGAGTAGGCACGTTCAGGAAGTTGGACGGTGGCTACAGGCTGCTCTTGCCTCATGTCCCAGTATTTGACAGTTTTGTCCCACGAGCAGCTTGCCACCATCGGCTGTCCCACATCTACGCAGGCAACACCGGACACTGGTTGATCATGGGCACCGATTTGGGCTGGTTGACCTGAGGCTAGATCGTAAGCACGAACGGCATTATCACAGCCACCGCTGATGACCTTGGAGCCATCTGCAAACCATGCAGTGTCCAGCACTGGTGCTTCATGGTTATACAAAGCGCGGCCTTGGGACTCCTGGGTCGACCCATTCACCTCGTAGATCCGCACAGCCTTATCCCAAGAGGCAACACTCAGCAAGTCCGCTGTGGGGCTAAACTCCATATGTGATACAGTATCTGATGGACCATTAGGCACAAGGCGGTCGTTACTCAAATTAAGCTCCAGGTTATTAGCACCTATGCCCGTGCGAGCCAACAGTGACATGACTAAGTAAAAAGTCAGAAAGCACCGCTTACGTAGCTCTCCTTGGTTTGGCCAAACAGATAGAGCGGAGGATGTAGGGACCGCATTACTTTTGAGCCAGTTGATCTAGGCTCAATTTTTTTTTATATTTCAGGTATTTGACAAACCATGTATCTCTATCTTAAAATATTTAAATACGCTTGTGGCTAGCCCTATTGCTTAGTTTGACATTTTTCCGGAAGATCCATCAATAAGTAAACTGTATACTAAGTATATATATGTACATATGTGCACATCGGTAGACCCGTTTCTTTCTTGGCACTAATTCACGTAGTATTGAGTACAAAGCCTAAAAGGCCATGCCAGAACGCAAATGAGACGTCAAACTCCAGAGAATAAATGAATGATAGTTGCAGTGTATCTATCATCCTAATGAGACTATATCTCGAAGGATATCCCAGAAGGAGCTGCCAACATAATCAATAAAAAAATATCCTTACGACTCTCTCACATTATTCGCTAGGGGCAAGTAAGCACCCATCCTACTTCGGGCTTGAAGTGGCTGGAGTGGTTCGCAACCCGTACATTTCCCAACCCTGAGAACATGACGGTTACTGAGAAGCAGTTGCTTAGAACACCCAATGTCGTTCTTGGTTTTGTCGAATAGCTTCAAAAAATATAATCAGAACCTGGAAAAGCATAAATTTAGCCCAAAGTGTGACGAAAACTACCGAAATATGAAGGAGATCATGCATAGCCCTTACCCTCAACTGTTTACGCGATGCGTGCGGCTTGATGCTCGTGCACTAAGATCTCCAATATAAATACATTGCAGTATCATCGATATCAACACGACATGTGGCCGCTGCTCATATCTTTCATTTTTGTCCGTTCATTAGCTTTAGCGGATCTCGTCTATGTTCACGAAACAGTGACTCTCTGCGACTGCGGGTCCGAGAGTTCTGTGTGTACAAATTCGGGTATTGCCCCTTCCACTTCCTTTTTATATCCATCTGAAGCTACATCTGGTAGTTCTATTCGGGTTAGTAGTTTTGCGCCTAGTATTAGCGCCTCTACTGGTGATGTTTCCAGCGAGTCATCACCTACGGGCTCAATTGCGTTGACGAGTGAGCAGACCTTTTTTAAGAAACCTAGAGGTTCGACATTTTGGGGCTACAATGACACTGCCTCTACCAGTTCGTCAATTAGTGGGCCTTACAGTACTGTTGTTGCCTCGACCGCTCCCTCGATGACATCAGAAAGCGTTGGACCGAGTTTAATAAAGAATTCTACCTCAAAACCTCGCATTACCAGTACACGTATATTTAACAGCAAGAGCAGCTCGTCAGAAATCTTCAATTCTGATAGTGGGCCGCATTTGGCTATACCCTCGCAATCTTCCCTAGGCGAGAGGAGCGTCAAGAGTTCGTTGGTCTCTAGTACGCGCTCACATAATGCCACTACTGTGCTAGCATCAAGCCGTCCATTCAATGCCTCAAGTAAAGTGTGGTCTTTTCCCACTCCGAATTCTAAAGCCAGCTCATCAGCCAGCTATAATGAGCGACCAAATACTTCCACAGTATATTCCAACAGTTCAGTGAGCAGCAGCTATAAGCCACCAACCACGTCCGCAGTGGTTTCGAACGGTTCAGTGAGCAGCTCTCCTAAACCAGCAACCACGTCCACAGTATATTCCAACAGTTCAGTGAGCAGCAGCTATAAGCCACCAACCACGTCCGCAGTGGTTTCGAACAGTTCAGTGAGCAGCTCTCCTAAACCAGCAACCACAAACACAGTGGTTTCGAACAGCTCACTGAACCGCTCTCCTAAACCACCAACGACATCTACAGTGATTTCGAACAGCTCGCTCCGTAGCTCTCCTAAACCACCAACCACATCCACGGTGGTTTCAACCAGCTCACTGAGCAGCTTTTCTAAACCACCAACCACATCCAGAGTCGTTTCAACCAGTTCATTGAGCAGCTCTTCTAAGCCAGCAACCAGTTCATTGAGAAGCTCTTTTAAGCCAGCAACCACATCTACAGTGGTTTCAACCAGCTCACTGATCAGCTCACAGGCTAGCAGTAGTGAGTCGTCGACTATTCCTACTACATCCACTGGAGCTAGCTCATTGATCAAGTCGACTCCAGTCAAGAGATCGACATCGCCAACTTCGCATTATAGCTCAGAGCTCTCTACATCATCGCAATCTACTACGTCAACAACAGCCTCGACCACCTCAAGCTCAGCTGAGCCAACCCAAACTCTCAACTCCTACCAGGAGGACATTCTAGACTATCATAATAAGGTCCGGATTCTCCACCAAGTAGGTTCGTTGGTATGGAATCAAACTCTTGCAGATTTTGCAACTGAGTATGTGAACGAGAGGGTCAATGGTACCCAATGCCTTTTCGAGCATTCGTATGGGCCATATGGCGAAAACATAGCCTTGGGATTTGGAAGCACCGATCAAGCTATGCAAGCCTGGTATAATGAATATTCTAGCTACAATTATACGGCTGGGCAGTTTGGTGAAAACACAGGACATTTCACTCAAATGGTCTGGAAAGGAAGTACAAGCGTTGGTTGTGCCACAAAAAAATGCAGTGACTCTCGACCCTATCTGGCCTGCGAATATTGGCCCAGAGGCAATGTTATCGGTAGCTTCACCGAAAACGTTTTTCCAGCCAAATAGTCCCTGGTGCAATTCAATTTATAATTATTTTTAATATAACATATTGCTTGCTTTAACTAGCTAAGATGTTTGGTTGTGTCATAAGCTCGAACAACTCGCTCAGCTCCTACGTCCGGCTGCGAAAAAGCAAATCCACGCTGCTTGCGCATACGCTGCACTTGACGTACTTTACGAATTGCTCTTTGGAAATGTCCTATGCGTGGCTGTGGATCCGATATATTGTACTTTTGTATTTCCTGAATATAGTGGTAATATTCAGGCATATACATGCGTCGATAATATTTCCATGCGATATCTCTGATCAAGCATGTTGAAGGAACCAGCAAATTCAGGGACCAGAACATGGCTGTGGGATAGACTGCGCCAAGGGTACCTCTTAATTCATCACTGATATTAGTTAAAGGGGCAATTTTCGAGTATGGCGGGTAAAGCGCTAACCAAAAGAGTAGCGAGCCAGGTATAGCCATAAATGTGTATCGATTCCACATATTTGTGATCAGAGCTGCCTTCCCTAGAACCGTGAAACAGCAGGTGGTGTACATGACCACACCCCATGCCCACTGGTTTTGAATTGTACCGTTACGCAACACATTCCCAGACTTGTATGCTCCATAGCAAAAGAAATATATTACAATCGAATGGAAAATTCCGTTCGCGATCCACTGCCAGAATTGACTGACACTAAGAAAAACACCTTCCTGTCCAAGTCGATATAATTTAGGATATCTGTTCAGCAATCTCGCCGACACGAACTGGTCAAAGATTCCGATGACGAAAGGTGCAAGCATTGTCACGAGAACATTGAAGGCTGTAAGTATCCACGATTCATATAAGGACTCACCACTGAAACTATTGAAGAAAACATACCAGAATTGTGTGATGTACAAAGCTATATTCTTGTAGAAACTGAAAAGAATCGCACGACTCAGGCGGTTATAGCTCCAGCTGCCATGTACTAAAAGTAGCTTTCGCAAATATCTAAACTGACCAATAGCCACATCTGCACTGCGTGCGGCCTGCTGGCCTTCCATGCCAGATATTCCTACCCCTACATGAGCAGCCTGAATCATTGAGACATCATTTGCCCCGTCCCCTATAGCCAAAAGCAACGCTTTCAGATGTTTTTTCACTAGTTTGACCACCAAGGCCTTCTGTAAAGGCGAGACCCGGCAGCAAATAACGGCTTTGCACATTACAGCCAGATCCAAGAAATCTTTTTCGACCTCTGGAGTGAGGGTAAATCCCAACGAAGTACCATCTATAACTAGCGCCAGACTGTCTAAGTCTGCCTTGGTGTTTTCTGCTGCGGCCACTGTATTTAGCTTCTGCTGAATATTAGAATGGACTTCACCAATAGTTTTCTCATTAACAATCAATAAATTCATGTCTTCGCTTAAGAGTTTACAGCTCATCCCAATATTAATTGCTGTTTCCTGACGGTCACCCGTCAGTACCCAGATCTTGATTCCTGCATCTTGCAAAGCATGAATTGTCTCAGGAACCCCGTCTTGCAATTTGTCTTCTATTGCTGTGACTCCGACAAACTCCAAGTTCGTCTCTATAGTTTCTGCCACGGCATCGATTTTCTCTGAACGATTTTCTAGGGATGTAGCTGCCTCATCAAAGCGTTTAACCCATGATTGATATTCATCCTCGGAAATATCACGCTGTGCGAGGCAAAGGGTCCTTAATCCTTCACCAGCAAATGACTCCAAACTAGTGATAACATCGCCCGATACTGGCGTCGCCAATCTTTCAAAAATGACAGTGTCAGCTCCTTTCGTCAGGATACGAATAGTTCCATCTGGAAACCGAAAGATAGTGCTCATACGCTTGCGTGTTGAATTAAACTCACAGATGTTCAATAATTCATACTCTTGTTCTGTTCCATTCGGAAGAGTAATACTAATACTGCGTGGTTTTCTTGCTGTGAAGCGGTAGCCAAGGTCAGCTGCCCCCTGAACCAATGCGCCCTCGTCCGGCGAAGACGCTTGATATTTGATATGCTCATCATCCTCTCCCACCCACTCTGGAATCACAGTATGACACGCCGAGAGGAGTAGTAGAAAGTTCATCATCGAGGGGCTATTAATGTCGATTCGTTGCATATCAACCCACTCGCCTTGGCGATCCTCGGGAATGTCTCGGGAGAAAGTTTTACCATCCACGTGACAAGCTTTAAACTCCATGACATTTCTCGTGAGAGTCCCTGTTTTATCACTAAAAATGTATTGGATTTGGCCGAGCTCTTCCACCAGGCTGGATGTTCGGCACACAGCGGGGGTATCTGTCGGGGCGTAGTACATCTCAAGGTCACTACTTATCAAGAAGGCCTGATAAAACTTAATTACTTCCACTGTGACAAACATCGATATGGGAACAAGATTTGAGAATAAAATCCAGTAAGTCAAGATATCGAGGAAAAAAGTAGATGCTGCACTGGTTGTCGAAAGACTTAGGTACCAAGCCTTGTTTTTGTCTGAATTCTGGTGAATCACATTACCAAGTGATGATAATACTGTCATCACTATGAGAATGAGAAACAAGAATACAATCTGAAGGTTTATCATATGCTCCACAGCAGTGCGCTTTATTGGTGTTGCAGTAGCGTTACGCATTAGCTTTGTTTCATGACCTGTAAAAACAGCTACGCCATATATATATTGTGTATTTCGAAGAAGGGTACCACGAAGAATCATTTGGTCTGGCGTGAGTGCCATTTTTTTCTCTCCATCAATCACCAGGGTTCCCTCATAAGTGTAAAGACTTGAATTTGGGTGCTCTGATTCGATTCTGCCATGAATGTCGGAAAGTTGTTCCGGTCTAGTCAACTTCGACGTTCCAGGAAGGCTCTGCTTTATCTTCAGATTAGTTTCGCCGTCAAGATTAGAGGTCTCTACATAGCAAAGCCCTTCTGGTTCAGAGCTCGCAAGTAGGACCAGGTCTGCAGGAACCTGCTGCTCTGACTCTACTTGAACAATGTCACCAACGCGCACTTTGACCCACCTCTTAGAAACAAAGCTACCACGTGCGGGGTCAAGTACTTTTACGCGAGAATTATTGAGTTCACTGTCGCTGACACGCCGCTTCCAGTCCTCAACGAGCTCTTTAACAGCACTGACAAAGAGAACTACAATCAAGGTGCCTATCGTGGTAAAACGGTTAGTCGGCGACACATTTGGAACCTGCTGGATAATTGCAGTGGCAAGAAAAAACAAGTTCGAGTATTTCGAAAATTGCTCGAATAAAAACTTGGGAAGAAACGTGGCTATGTTATATTTGGTTGTCGAAATTGAATTTTGTGCAAAGCGACCTTGATTCGCAAAATCATTGAGAAGAACAGTCCTAAATGGATGAGATGGTTGGTGATGACCACGTTTGATCCATTGCCAAAGCCTTCGAATGTCGAACCTTCTATCCTCCCTTCCCGGCTCGCTATATTGTCCAAATAATCCAGATTCTGCAACGTGACCTGTCGCGTCTAAATCCTGGAGCTCGTGAACTTCATTGCTGTCATTGAACGGATCCTCTAGATCAGGCTCAAATGGATTTTCAGGCTGGGTATCAGACAATAAATCGGGCGTATGGCGTGGAATGGAATCATTCGGGACAGGCAGATCGTCAATCAACCAGAATTCATCATCATCCCGCTCTGCTGCCATGTGAATCGCGTATATTTGTCATCAGGCTTCTGGCGCTTTAGCTCAGTGTGCATTTAGATTTGTGGAGCGATCAAAGCTTTTAAATGGGAATTAACCGAGTAAACAAGAAGATTAGCGACATAAATCCAACTATGAGCTTAACAACTACCATGTGGGCTTATCTGACTAGGCGAGCTCGTATATGACCCATACGAGAGCTAAGCGAGGAATAAAAAGATTTATATATTCAAGAATTACAGGAAAAGTGAATAAAAAATATATATATAAGAAAAAGAGGCATTAACGCCTTCCATCTTCAGTAAACATAATCAATTACATAGTAACATTATGTCATACAAGGGCTTAGGGCGTCAGCAGGAAGAGCACACTCCTCTAGTAACTCGAGCACCACTGTACTCTCGACACAAGACATGTCTCGCAGAACCAAGAAGGTCGGAATCTCCGGACGCTACGGTGTGCGTTATGGTTCATCCCTCCGTCGTCAGTGCCGCAAGCTAGAGAGCTTGTCTCGTGCCCGCTACGACTGCCCTTGGTGCGGAAGAAAGTCATCCAGGCGTCAGGCCGCAGGTATCTGGTCCTGCCGTCCGTGTGGTAAGGTGGTAGCTGGCGGTGCTTATGTCCCAAATACGCCCGCAGCAATCACTGTGCGCACCACCATTCGTCGTCTGCGTGAAATGGCGGATGCCTAAAAAGCAGAATTTAGTATATTGCAGATTCTTATATAACGGCCGTAGAAACACGGTAGAATGCCTTTCAAATTTTATCACAAAGTACATGTGCCCTTTTTCTTGATTTAAAGTAGCTCTTTAATCTGAGACCAAGTGTAAGGTTGTATTGGGCCAACTCGTATCTTTACTAATGATAGAGAACTGCATGTCTTAGATCGGTTTAAGACCTCGTAATTTTCAGACATGTCTGTTTTTCTGAAAGGTGTATGTGTGTAAACACAGCCTTCGATATGACGACTACAGTAGCTTTCCGAGAAAGTTTAGCTATTTATGACATTGATCCACTATTCTGACAGAAAAGAGTAATGTATCTGCTATTGGTTGAATATATAGTAAGAATATTTGACTGATTTCATTACGCTAGACGTATTTTTGAGATATATTATATCAGCAGATCGATCGTCCTTTCATAGCCTGACTACCTGTAGAAAACATGCAATTTTCAGACATAGTCCGAAGCTATAGTCGGGATTTCTGTTGTATCGTTAAAATTATAGTTAACTGAGCTGAATATGAGATTTATGTATGATTTACTGGTGGGGAATAGTGCTTTCGAAACACTCAGACATCGCGAAATCACCTTCCTAACCCTTGAATAGACTTTGATACACGAGCGTTTCGGGCCCGGAGACTCTCTGGCTTCAATCAAACATGTTACATTGCTAAATTTGCTACTATATAAAGTAAATAATATAACCAGAGTACCCATAAGAAAATAAAAGGCTGAATTTACGAAGATTGGCCACTCGCAGTGATCTGTGTCCACCTGTACCCCTAACCGTCATGCATAACCATCCTTTTATGCTCACATGCAATGGGCAAGGGGCTCAGATCAATGAGGGCAATTTAAAGTCAAGGCGGTTATTTCTGTGCAGTCCGCAGGCTGGTGAGCTGCACACCGACGTAATACGTAAATATTGCGTAGGACACACAAGCACTCCAGATATGCGAATGAATGATATTCGCATGGAGCAACGGACCCCTGACAGCTCTAAGAGAAAGAAAGAGCTAATTTACACACCAATTGAACTTTTAACTCCGCCGAAAAAAAAAGGACACTACCTCCAAGAAATAGATTCATTGGGCCTACCTGATATTGTACCAAGGCTCACACCACCATCGCCACTTGCGAAACCAACCATTCTGAGGCACTCTGCCCCCGTACGCTACTCGTCAGGATCCGACCGACGTGGGTTAGGATCTTCCAAGTTCCCTTTACCTACACATTTACCTAATCAAAACAACACGCGGGCGACTGCTACTCAGTCAAGGAAGTCGCGTCGTGACATGATAGAGGATCCATTTGGCCGGCCACGCGTTAAGCTGAGGCGTTCGGAAGGCCTACTTAATTTGGAGGAACACTCCAAAGGACCGTCTCTCAAGCGACCGTTACCGCTAGAGACGTGTGCACAACCCACGACAAACTTTTTGGCAAGATGTGCAGTATCACCCTCACGGACGTCACCGACCACTTTTGCATCTCAGGCTAAACGTCTTCATCTGCCGGACGTGTCAAGCGGCACAGAAAATGCGATAATCACACCTGACAATAGTTTTCGTACAGCGAAGCCACTACAAACGGCATTTGTTGGCAGTGGACTTATATCCAAGCGACATAGACCGGTGACACAAGGGGCTGAACCGCCAGAGACTCCATGCAAACGACCTTTGTCAACGCCCATGGCGGCTCCTCCGAGATTACCATCTGTATTAGCACCACCCACATCGAATACATCGGGCTCGGACCGTCTACCCGGAACTTGGTCGGGCTCGTTACAAAATTCAATGGAGCGGATCTCGTTGAATCAGAGCATCCTATCGGATTCTTCGAGCCCTGGGACACCGACCCGTCAAGAGGCCTTCCAGACGTCTACTCCCTTCCCTTCAGCTAAAGCTGCTACTCGACAGATAAGTACCGCATCAACTGTAACACCGGGAACAGTACGCCACCGCCCTCCATTATTTGTGAATGGGCTGGACCCAATGGAATCTGATGATCATGACGATGAGCTTGGAAGTCCCCGAACACCAGATGCGTCCCGTTTGAATACCTATTCAGGAAATCTAGGCATTCATTTGGTAGGATCGAGCTCGATGGACTCGGGCACGTCTGTATCTCCTCAAGCCAGTCCACGGGCCCACAGACTCAGGCATAGTGGCCCAATTTCTGAAATGTCGGCTAACATAGCTGCTAAGCGAAAACTGGCAACCTTAGAGAGCCCCCGAAATGATAGCATGACCAATGAAATACCCCAAACCCCTGGGCACTGTCGCACTGCACCCGAGCTGGATCTCACACTGGCGCAGAAGTTTGACAGTACCCAGGAATTGGGGAGCGGAGAATTCAGCGCTGTATTTGTAGTTAAGAGTGGCAAAGAGCGGTTTGCTGTAAAACGCTCTAGAAGAATGGGCACCATAACACAAAAACGCTTCGAGGAGGAAGTTTCAATTTTGCGGGAGCTATCTAACTCGCCTCTTTGGCAAACTGAAGAGGGTAGCGAGTATGTGTTGCACTTGGCTGATGCATGGAAAGATCCCTCCACTGGTATGGGCTACATAATGACAGAATTTTGCGAAAATGGAGATTTGGATAGGTTTCTCACGGAATGTGGAAGCGTGTCTAGGCTTGAGGAATGGCGCGTCTGGAAAATCATGGTGGAACTTGCATTGGGTCTACGTTACATACACGCACTAAATTTGTTGCATTTGGACTTAAAGCCAGCAAATGTGCTTATTACATTCGAAGGACAACTTAAGATTGGCGACTTTGGCATGGCAACCCGCTGGCCTGTCGCTAAAGACATTGAAAGGGAGGGCGACCGTGAGTATATCGCACCGGAGATACTGAGTATGGGTGATTACGGAAAACCAGCAGATATGTTCTCCCTGGGAATCATGATGGTTGAAATAGCGGCTAATATTGTTCCTCCTGATAATGGAGTGTATTGGCAGAAACTTCGCTCCGGAGACTTGTCGGATGCCGGACAGCTGAGTTCGGGAGACTTGGCGGCTGACAACAATACTCGAGAAGGGCATCATGGTCCTCCAAAATGGGCACCATTTTTTATGATTAATGATTCGCAGTCACTCGACAAAATTGTCGAACAGCTTTTGAATCCGATTCCGTCACGACGGCTGACTGCTGATGAACTTTTATCCACTCCTGAAGCTGAATTGGTAAACAATCGTCGCCAAGCTGGCGCTATTGTTTATGAAGGTGCCTGGGGACCAGAACCTTTGATGCTGGACGACCCCGAAATGCATATTTGGCGCAGATAAATATACCCAATACTTACTTGTAACGATTTCGATAAACGATCAAACTATTAGATACCCATTACTTATATATATATATTATGATACGTAATTTCCCCACGTAATTTGACTTGAATCATCTCACGGCCAGCTTCATTCGGTTGTTTTAATCTTGTAATTTTGGCCAGAAAAAAAGAGACTTGGGTCAACAGAATAAATGGATATTAATTTGGGGTGAATAAAATTGCAGCTCAGGCCACCTCGGGAAAATTAGCGACCACCAGACCAACTGGTCTGAATGCTCTAGAGGCTGAAGTAAAGGTCCTCAGAATTTATAATTAAGGACTATCTTCATATATATATACAATCTATCTAGCCGTTTTGAGACATGACATCCTTAAAGTTTCTCTCATATTCACTCAGCTTTGTCCTACGACACCCATGTGTGATTCTATGTAGCGCGGATAACGCAGCCGTGCTAGTGCTCATGACTTAGGTTTATAGAAGCATAAGTTTTTTTTTCATCACACCTTTCTAAGTAGATAGTGGCGGATTCCCTATCAGTTCAGCGTTGACCTACGTAAGCCTAGAGAATTACCACATTTGTATACATATAGGTAGAAATATATAAATTACATACCAAGCTTTCATAGTTGTCTTCAAACGACGAAGTTTGGCCCCCGGACTCATATGATGAGACGTCGAGAGACCTTGATCAACCAGCGCATAGTAAACCCTACCCTATTACCGTATGCAGTAAGGATTCCCCATGTAGGATCCCCAAGCTAGCTTGACAATGCTCAATGCTCAATGCTCAGGTATATTATATTTGCAACAACAACTATATTGTGAAATGATTTTATAATTTCGTTTCAATCGTTCATTACGGTTTAAGCAATCAGTCAAACACTGCCAGCACCGGCGCGCTTTGTCATTCAGCGGCGAATGGACTACTCGAACGTGCTGTTAAACCAGTCCCCAGGGCGGGCAACTGAGCTATTGCGAGCACGTATGCAGGCAGCTCGCCATGTTGATGAACGTCTAGCTGACTGGATTGCTGATTACAGCGCTCTTGTCTCTAAGCATGCTTCAGAGCTCGAACGGCACCTCTCCAGACGGGTCTTACCGGAGCAAGAGCTTGGAACTTTGGCTTCGCCTTGGCAGAGCGTGGCAAACATCCTTGTTGAGCAAATCCGAGCTGAAAACGTTCTTAGCAAGCGTGTAAAAAGTGAAGCTGAGGGTCCTATACGGGAAGCACTCAATTTCGCTCAAGCTGACAATTACCTTGAGCGTCTTGAGGAAATTGATGGCCCTAGTTTTTCGGAGCAGGCACCCTCAATAATAAACCGTATTCAAAAGCTGGATGAAAATCGGCTTAACTCTCTTAAAGACTCGCTAACTCGTTTGACGACTGTGGAGGTCGATTCAAAGCAGGCTGTAATAAAAGCAAGTGAACAAGCAATGGAAGCAATGATATCATTCGAACCAAGCGACGATGTCCAGTCGTACGTAGCCCAAATTGTTTCAGGTATCGCTCCTGTTACTGCCCCGAGTAAGCAGCAACAGCGGCAGCACCACGAACAAAACCACGGGCTACACCTTCCCGGTCCTCTTGGTGGTGGCTCTCGTAAGGCTAGTCGGTCTTCCACTATTAGGGATGACGGATCTAGCCACACCTCAGAGAAAAAGAAAGGTGCCAGTGGCATTCGTGCACGAGTAGGGACTTTATTCGGACGACGCAAAACAAAGCACCAAAGTGTCGATATAGACAATGCTTCGTCACGGGCAAGTCGTGAATCAACTCCTTTGCCTGGTTCGGGCCAGCAGAGGCGTATTGTCACAAACCCTCCAGATTTCGGGTTGAGATCACCGTCACCACTTCGTGAGCCTCAAAGATCGCCTACGGAAGGGTTAGACCATTCAAAAGCGAAGCCTGCACCACCTCCTGCTCGTCATCCAGCCAATACTCATCCGGCTGTCTCTCATCCTACCTCGTTTGATGCCCCAGCATTGAAACCGACCCCAGCTCAGGCTAAGCCCACAGAGGACCTGCCTTCCAGTCAGGCTGTCAAATCCACCAGCGAAGGAGCCCCACCCACCTCTGTTCCCTATCAGACACCAAGCAACGCAGACCGCTCAGGACCTGCACCGCCTCAGGCTGCTCCTCAGGTTACTCCTCAGGCTGCTCCTCAGGCTGTTCCTCAGGCTGTTCCTCAGGTTGCTCCTCAGATTACTCCTCAGGCTGCTCCTCAGGCTGCTCCACAGGTTGCGCCTCAGGTTAAGTCTCAAGTACCAAAACGTACCGAATCATTCGGGACAGCCCCGTATGATACTGCACCTCAGGGCCCGAGTTCTAGGGACGCAACCAGGGGATCTATCTCGGGAGTTTCTTCTCAGGCATCCAACCAGACCGGACCTTTTAGCGGGGTACCATCCTCCCAGCCCGCGGCTACTGCTCCTCGGGTAGGCTCACCTGGCCCTCCAGCGTTCTCTCCGAGGCAAAGTGATTTGTCTCAGCCATTGGACTCTACTTATCAGCAAAAAGCCTATGATCTAGGCTCTGATCCGTTCATTAGGCCTCAAAATGAAACTTTGCCACCGATACTCGGCCGGGAAACTCAGCCGCTGTCTCCTGGAGGGAATACTCCTATAAGTCCCCTCAATAAAGCAAATAACCAACATCCTGGTGGAAACACGGGCTATTTTGATCAAGCCTCTATTCAGCAGCAAACTGAAGAAGAGGAGCGCGTGGATTCTCTAGGAGCATGGGCACCCCGATCAGGTTCTCGAGCCGCGGATGCGGGAGCAGCCTCAAATAGATCTCAACGTGTACAATCAGCACTTTTTACGAACGTTCAACCCGCTTCAGTTGAGCCAGCAACACCTGATAAACATTCCGGGGAAGAATTTTATACTCCAGCACAACACTTTACGCCACAGTTCCAGCCAATAGAGGCGCAGATCACTGGCACGGAAGACCCAGCGGCTTCTCAAGCACCACAGCTTCCTGATGGTGATGGATTGGTTCTTTCTGGATTGGAAAAGGTATCGGCCCGTTTTGTCAGTGGGCATCTTACCTATTCTCAAGTTAATGCGACTGTCTATGGTGGTGTGAAGGGTAAAACTGCATCAGGACCAAATTCTGCCATCCTAAGAGGTATTGGTGATGCAGATGTGATTCCGCACGCGGACGCCACAGTTCCAATCGGGCAAGGTTTATTCCAGGTGGACCTCACAAAGGTTGGCAGCGGTCCAACTCCGCTATTTAGTTATTCAACAACTCATGCTGGTGCTGTCCCAATCATATTCACCCCTGTCTGGCGTATCGAGGATAATCAGGCAAGGCTACTTTTAACTTATGGTCTTGCAGAGTCTTCTCCTCTGACTGAGCTGGAAGTTCGTGACCTGATTGTGGCAGTGTCAATTCGTGGTGGATCTGCACGTTCTGCCCAGTCAAAACCTATGGCAACCTTTTCGAAAGAGAAGCAGCGAGTGACATGGCGTTTCCAACAGCCGGTTATTTTGCGTCGGGACCGGAAAGAGCGTCTGCTATGTCAATTCACCACCGATTCTAGAGCGCAAGATTTGCCAGTTGAGGCTAGATTCCACACAGCGCCCCTACCTGCTGCTGCCGTGGCGTGGCAAGTCGCTGATGGACGCGGAAATTGGCTGCCCGTCTCTCTCGCCGCAGCTTCAAGCACAGAGAGTTATCTATCCGAATAAACATTCTATCTAGTTTAATCATCTACGGTGTGCCCCAACGGGCTAACTATGTCACAATTTTTTACCTGCGAAATTTGATTCGCAGATTTAACATTAAAATAAATTAATGTGCACGTCATTGGCTGTTGGGTAATGCAAGATAGCAGAATCTGAGCTAGCGGGCTGTCTCCGTACCGTTGTTATTTTCATACTCAATTTCAACGTGTGCACCCCGACGCGGTCGTTTTGTGGGCCGCTCTTTGTCGTCGCTGTCGTCATCGCTACTTTCACTGGTGAAAGCACCACCCTCTTGGCTGCGAGGGCTATTTTCCAACCATTTCTCAAGGTCCTCCATATCCTCCATATCCTCATCATCATCCTCTACGTATTCCACTTCGTCCTCTGCTTCCGATTCTGATTCACCTTCGGACTCCTTCTGGACCTCGGTGTCTTCAACGCCTTGAAGGACCTTGGACCATACTTTCTCATCAACATTCAGTGGTTGATCACCATAAGCTCCACTCTTCAAACGATCGAGTAATTCCTTCTCTATGGCTCGCTCAATCTTAGCAGCAACTAGAGCTTTACGCTCACGGTTCCGCTCCCTCCGTCTCACCTTTGGTGCAACAGATTCGAGGTGACGTTCTTCCGTAGTCTGAGCTAACCTTCGTTCGGTCATTAGAACTTGGAAAAGACGAGTAAGACGCTGCTTATTTTTGTCTATAAGGGTTGCCGGCCAGTAGGCAAGATGTTTATCTATCTGGGCCAATGCCTTGTCATAAGAATGCGATAGTTTCACTCTTTCCCACCATTTGGAGGGCAAATGAACCCTCTCAGGCTCTTTCACGTAAAGATACATCCGTCCATCTACATTGCGGACCGTAGAGTACCTGGAATTCGCCAGTGGGCAGGTACCTCTACTACAAACACCAGTTACATTGTATTCGTTACGACAGAAACCATCCTTTTGAGGAGTAACAATTTTGAATGAGCACTGGTTATTGATCAGGTCCCAAATAAGATCGTCAGAGGCCTGTGACATTTTTCTACGGTGAGAAAAAAGCTCCAGTGATTATGTAATTTTTCTTTTCAGAGGTTGATTACGGACTCGTCCCGCGAGATTAAAATTAAGCTATCTAAGTTCGTCTAATTCAGCTGTACTCAAAGACTGGAGGTACAGACATTTTGAAAGCAGCGAATGCTGCTGACGAATGTTATAGTTCTTGCTCCATTCTATTGATTGAATGAGTGAGCGAACTATGGATGCGGCAGTCTGATATTTGGAAAATCCTACTGTAGTTCGTTCATTATTTGCAACAAGATCCGTGAGGGACAGTCCTGCAAAAGGTATACAACCCTTGCTGAAGTCAATTGATTTCTGAGCGCGACGTAGCTTCGCAAAGTTGTTTTTAGGGCTCACCAAAGCGTCAAGCCGAGCCAGCATATCCTTATCGCTTGGGGCGACCAGCGCCCAGGCTGCGTAAGTATGTTCTCGATTAAGATCCTGTGATGTTAAGGCGAGTACAATTTGCATCAATGTTGCATAGTTTTGAAGAGTCCTTGCGGCCTCAGCGATGTGTATGAATCTAGAGATAGATTGTGCCTTCATGGGATTAGAATGACAAAGTGTGACTTCTGATTTTACCCATCCAACAACTAGGTCAAACCGCGCAGATACAAGGCTTACCCCAGTTACTTCAGGTTGTTGGGCTAAAATTTGAAGCCATGAGTGTTGATGGGTCGATTCCCGCGACCAGCGTAATTCTACCAGCTCTTTCCAGTCTATCTGTTCAAGAGCATCGCGTTCAATTAGAGTCATTTGCTCGCAAACTTCTTCCGCACTTAGGCTCAGTACGAAGGGCGCATGCCTTTTAGACAACGTGGAGAGCGAGGGTAGAGGAAATAATTTCCCACTGGCAGGTTTTGGAGCGATGTTGATAGTGGCTGGTGGATCATGGACTGCGAGTTGACTCACGATATCCGTGCGAGATGCAAATGCATGTGAATAAAGACCACTTGATCCTGACATGTAGCTCAATACACCAAATGGAGGATCTTTCCTTGGAGCTGTTTGTGTTGTTGACTGATATATCGCTGGAACTTGCTGTTCAGCGCCGTCACTAGATGTCTCATATGTGCCTTCAAGTTTCTGAAGTGCCATCAGAACTGCATCACCCTTTGAGTAGTCGTCATCTGGGATAGCAGCGAGATCTGCAGCTACTCTCGAATTAAATCCTCTGCATGGTGCCATGGCTTCATTGTCTTGTTCTGATAGCAATGAAAAGGTTCCTGCACTCATTCGCTGCTGCTCTATCATTTCGGTCTTTGATGTTGCGATGCTGGCACTGGTACTACTCAGCGAACTCATGTTGTCCACATAGGCAATATCGTCCAAGTCCAATTGCCATTTTCCTGCCGCTGATTGTCTGAGGTTCACAGTCGACTGAACATCATCGGCATCATCGGCGTCATCGGCGTCATCGATATCCAACTCACTTTCGCTGGACGTATTTGCCAAGACAACATGATTCATATCAAGTGTATCCATTGTATTGTCTCTGGTAGGAGGAAAAGCTCCCTGAGATTGTCTTAGCGTGGATAGTGAGGTTCTCTCAGACTCAGCGAACCCCGACCGCATGGAATGAAGTGGACTACCCGGTGGCGTTGTCATTTCCTCATCAATAGTACTGGCACCTATTGATGCTACTATCGATCTTCGCAGGCTTGCCATTTCTTCATGATGCGCTGGTAACATGCTGTTAAGCTCTTCCACGACACGCAGTGCAAGGACATCCACCTTTCCATCTAGTAATATCTCCTCCGATGGCGTGAATCTAGGTTCCTGATCATTACGATGGTGCCGGGGCATGCGGAAGAAAAGGCTTTTCTTGGGCCGTATTCTGATAGGACTGGTTTTTATTACAGGAACTCCCACATGACCATCAATGAGCACACCTCCTTTTACAAGACTTCCTAATGCACTTGATTCTGACGACTGTGATACGATTTCTGCATCGGTATTTGGCTGTATGGGCCCATTATAGAACCGAAGTAGTGTAAGCCGTCTAGATTTGAGATTCGCCGGGTCGTTTCTTATTATCTTGCCGCATGAACTCTCAAAGTCTCCGCCACTGAATACTGGAAGTGCTAAATTGACGGGCTGCTCCACGCTCCAGAAGTTTGATATTTCACAGACCCAGACCCGTTTCAGCTGCTCCATGATATGCGAGAAAACAGGTTTACTTTGGACCTCTGGGGATTCGGTGAGCGAGTTTAGAACCCATGCTGTTCTTTGGCGCAGCTCAACATTTGCCAAAAAGTCATCAGCGAAAAAATTATTTATCCAATGCCGGATGACCACGAACGTACGAACACCCACGTCACGTCCATGCTCACCACTTACCTGACATATGGCCCATACGAGGCGGCTGAAAAGTAATTCGAGGACCTTCCCAGCGTCCGTGAACATCCGAAATGTGAGAAAAAAGTCCGACATGGCAGTATAGTCAATAACCAGGTCACAGGTCAAATAAGCGACTAATGATGCCAAGTCACCATTTTTACTAGGCTCCAACGAATCATATATTCCAGGTATAAGCTGAAATGGTTCGGAATTCATCCCAGTAGGCCTCTACGCCTGATGGGACTAGTTGGGATGTGAGGATAAACAAAGTGACAAATCTCGTGCATATCGCGTTGCCTGTAATTTTGCTTCATGCAGCGGAAGCATAGGACACATAATGGTGCCCGTTATCTTCGGGTCAGTTAAATTTTCGTTCATATATTTACATGTTTATTAGGTGGAGGCCCTTGAGCTCGCAATTTTCTCACTGTGCTAGTTTGTGTTTCACATCATGAAACAATTATATTCCGGCAAAGGGCACTGCAACCGTGATTTTTTGGGGGGATGATCGGGAATTATCCACTATTTACTAAATATGCCCCTTTTTGACAGATCCCTCGCTCCCTTTGCTGAAACTGCATGATTCCGTCGCCCGACGTAGAAAGACGCTTTGGTCCCGGTAGGGGAATATAGTAAGCATCAAATAAGCAACCATGAATCAATCGGGGATTGGGATCTCGCCTAGTCTGGCCGAGAAGTTCCCAGCGTTTGTGGACGGTGATGCTCGTGCCGCCGTACTGCAAATTAGGGATGAGGCATGTGAGCTCCAGCTGGTTGTAGAGGGCAGTGATGATCGGGCAAGGGACTTTGAGGTTTTACAATCGAAGCTAGAGCCCACCCATGCCAGATTTATCGTCTTTCGCCTGCAAAGAAAGCCTAGGGAATTTCTTTTTATTTCCTATATGCCAAACAAAGAGGCATTGCGGGAGAAGATGAAGTACGCCTCAAGCACCAATACTATTTTGAAGGAGCTTGGTGGGTCTCAGTTGTTTCCCCAGCAGGTCATATGGACGGAGATCCAGGAGGTAAGCGAGGTGGGGTGGGCTGCCCAGCTGCGCCACGAGCAGGCTGCAGCCCCATTGACAGAGGAGGAGCAAAGCCTCAAGACAGCCACCGAGTATGAGCGTATTGGTACCCAGACCAGGTCCGTGGCAGGCCAGTCGACGCTAGGAATAGCTGCAAAGGTCACCGACGATGTACAGGACGCGATTAAGAAGCTACATGACGCACCTAATTCCAGTGTGGCTGTGTTCAACGTCGATCCAAATGAGCAAGTCGTATTGAGTGATCTGCAATTTGCCACAGATGCATATGAAAAACATTTCCATGAAACCGAACCACGCTACGGATTAATTCTACATGACGGAAAGCTAGTATTTATCTATGTTTGTCCTCAGAAAGCCAAGTTCAAGGACCGAATGGTATTCGCCTCCACACGTATATCGTTCCTAGAATGGCTGAAAAACAAAGTGCCTATTGCCGGAGTCGTAAGTTGATTTATTTTACCCCACAAGTTTTTACATCATCAGTACTAACCCTAATAGATAGAGGCTCTGACACCGATGGAAGTTACACATGAGTCCGTTAAGAGTGAGACACAGGAGCAAAAGGATGAGCCTGAAAAACTTACCTCACGTAGAGCCTTTAGGAAGCCCCGGCCTCCCGGTAGACGCTAAGATATATATCATTTTAGAGACAGGACGGGCCGAAAATCGGGCAACGATGATGACACATCCGTACATCCTGCTTAGAGAACAACGGAACCGGACGTCATGATCATCATATATAACGTAAACCAGACGGTCTTGAGTTAAATCCTGTTTGCTGACAGACCCCTAGAAGATGAGCGGCAAGAAGAAGAGTGGTAACCCCATCATAGATCTTACGGCAGGCGGTGTTGCAGGCTGCTGCGAGGCGCTATCATGTCACCCGCTGGATACCATCAAGGTGCAACTTCAGATTCAGGGGAAGACGATAGCCGCCGCGAATCAGGCGGCCAAGCAGGCAGCCGAGGCAGCTGTGGCCGGTGCTAGCGGGCCTGATGCGGCTCAGTTGAAGGCCACTGCCGAGGCCAAGGCTGGCAAGGTTCAGAGCTTGATGGACAACCGGAGAGGCTTTGCTGGCACAGGCAAGCAGATCTATGGCAAATATGGCATCCGCGGGTTGTATCGTGGGCTTGGTGCTGTGATCACCGGTATAACCCCGAAGATGTCTATTAGGTTCTGGTCGTTCGAAGAGCTCAAGCGACTCTGGACTGGGGCCACTGGTGGGCTCAGTACGCTCGGTATCTTCTTGAGTGGTATAGGTGCGGGTACAATTGAGGCTGTTGCTGTAGTTAACCCCATGGAAGTGGTGAAAATCAGGCTGCAGACACAGTCACACTCGATGACCGACCCTACCCAGGGCCCCAAGTACAAGAATGCGTTTCATTGCTTCTTCACCGTGATTCGCGAGGAAGGACCTGGTGCGATTTATCGCGGAGTCGCTCTCACGGCTGCCCGCCAGGCCACGAATCAGGGAACGAATTTCACAATCTATACTTTGCTTAAGCAACAATTAACAGCGATGCAGCCGGAACACAACGGAATGCTCCCAGGATGGCAGACCTCTCTGATTGGTCTCACATCGGGAGCATTGGGGCCCTTTTCAAATGCCCCACTTGACGTTATCAAGACCCGTATGCAGCGGGAGCGTCGTATTCCAGGTGAGAGCGGGTTCAAGCAAGGGTCTCGCTTGCTGAAAGAGCTGGTCACTCATGAGGGACCTCGAGCCTTGTGGCGTGGTATAACGCCGCGTGTAATGCGTGTGGCACCAGGACAAGCTGTTACTTTCACAGTTTACGAACGTGTACGTACTGCAATGGAGGCATTGCCGATTTTCCAGAAACCTCTGAGTGCTTAGACGTTTTAAAAAAGTACAATACTCTGTATAGGACTATAGAAACCTTTGTATCCGAAGCGAAAAAGAGCAGCAATGCTTAATTCTAGATTTGTTATTGCCCCTGCCGTTGCCATTAAGCTGGCATCTCTCGCAGGAGCTGATTACATACACAATTAATAACCAGCCAGGTTCGGATAGAGGCGAGGATGCCACAGGCCTCGCAAGACGAACAATCCCATTCCAATAATGAGCAGGCACCGCCATTATCTTCAGGAACTGGCAGCGCTGGTGATGAGGTGGAAGAACAGCATCCTGTCCAGTCATCCAGTGGACGGTCGAGTGTCCGAGGTGGACGGACGGCGGTCCCGCAAGGCAATGATCAAGTGACTGTCGAGACAGAGACCGTACCAGCTGTGCCGACTCTCGCAGTGGGTGCTGGAAGCAGTGCTGGAAATAGTCTGCGGATAAAACGTAGTCAGGATAGCGTGCCCCGTGTGCAACGACCTCAGAAGAAACGTAGTGCACGGTTGGGAAGCTCCAAGGCAGACTATTTCGCTGCACGAGTTGCTAATGCTATGGACGAGGCTCATTCAAGTGATAGCGATGAGACTTTTGTGTATGACACAAACCCGAACGATAGCACGAATTCCCGCCGACCTTTTCTCCGCCAGCACAGCACTCAATCCTTGCTCCAAGTTTCTCCAAGAAATAAAAATCCAATTTTACGTCCCGAGAATTCTCGTGGGGACATTTCCCCTATAGAGTCGCAGCACGAGCTGTCAGATGGTAACACACAACCACGGCCGACTCGAAATTTTGTCGTGAGCAGAAATTCACTTCCAAACAGACAGTCTCTACGCCCGACTTACTCCGGGCGTACCGACTCAATGCGGGCAAAAAATTCCTATCTTCAGCGTTGGCGTAGTGCGCCTGGCTCGATAGACGATGAGGAGGATGAGGAATTGGATTATGCACCATCACCGAAGGCAGGCGAGCGTACTCCACTTCGGATTCAAAGACATGGTGAGAGTGGCTACATGGGTGGCTACGGACGAAGGGGCCTGTTCGACGAGGAGAACTCACCTCACGACTTCAGAAAGTCTCCAGCCCAGAAACCATCTCTTTATGTACAGTGTGCCATATGGGCTGCGTCCGTTTTCATATGCTTTCTTTTGTTGACGCTTGTCGTGGGTGTTTTCATGGCCGTAAGCCAGCCGCTGGCGAGCTTGGATGCCGTGAGTATCACGGAGGTTCTTCCTAGTGACAAAGAGCTTGTATGCTCTATAATTCTTCGTGGGCAGAACCCAGGCCTTCTTAATGTAGAAATATCCGATTCGGAGCTTGACGTTTTCGCGACCACCGAGTATGCAGATCCATCATTTGTAACGCTAGACGAAGGATTGCGAACAATCTTACTTGGTAGTGTCTATCGGCTAGAATCGCCTGTAATATTCCCAGGCAGGCTGTTCCGTTCTAGTCGGGATCAATATGGCCAGTGGGCATCCGCCCCGATTAAGCTACTGGCCAATCGGGACAATAATGCAACACATACCCAATGGACCAATATTGTGAACCATCCTTTCGAGCTAACGATTAAGGGTGTGCTTAAATATCGTTTGAAATTTGGATCTAACGTGCGCGCGGCTCTCTCAGCCACCACGCCGGTTAACCAGAAAAGTGTCTCGCTGGTCGAGAATGAGAAACAGGAGTCCTCGTAATATTTTAATAGCTTCGTGTCTAGGAGAAAAACATATGCAAGTAACTTAAATTGCTTTTGTTTTTGTCCCATTATTTTAAATAGGGTAATAAACGAGGGTGGAGTTACCGAACTAAGAAATTTCTTATTCCATGGTCATATGGTAACTTTCCCAGTATTACCCCAGTATTGCATATCTCAATCAATAACAACAACAAGAACAAAAAAGTGTACCGCGCTACTGCTTTTTCATAATGATGGGCATACATTTTTTTGGCCAGTGGTGGGAAAATAGTGCAGAAGTATCGCGGCTTGCTGCTGAGATAGCTCAAATGCGCCGCAACTACTGCTATTACGAGGGACTAATCTCAGAAAAAGCTAAGTTACTGGAAAAGAAAAAGGCGCTCCAAGTGAAGTGGACGTTAGATTATGTTCCTGCCTTACGTTTGAAAGAAGAGTTCGAGGATGAACTTGACTTTTCTCTCACACGGCCTCAGGAATACCTGCATTGTATGATGGAGCAACTGAATGTCGTTGAATTAAGTGTTCTCAAGAAACTAGCCAACGTCACCACACCTCCCTTTTTACCAAATCTGAATGTGAGTCCTTATATGGCTAATGATCTTGCTACACCTGAAATCTTATCCCCTGATATACAGTTTCCAAAATTTCCGGTATCCGCGTCTCTTTTAAGTCCTTCAATTACCGCAAGCCGGCTTCAAGAGCTTAGGGTCCTTGTAAAACAACTTTTGAAGGAAAAACAAGCCATATCATCCAACACATGTGTATTGGTACATGAATGTAATCGACTGCATAAAGAGATCGGGGTTCTGCGTGCGAACATGGCCTACCCACCAATATCACTTTATGAGCCTGCAAAGAGAGCCATGGAAGCCCGTCGCAAGGCAATAATTAGACATATTTTTGCTATTAGGGCTCAATCATATTTATCTGAAGCTTCCACCTCCAATATGTCACTTGGCTGCAGTACCGCTCGATCATCTGTGGAAAGTGGTATGGCTCTCAAATAACGAAGTCTCTCTAGGGCGCAACATATACATATAGTTTCTATTAATGTTTAATTTTGTGTTGAATGCTTGCTATGCTTCTGGCCACGGATTTGTATTTCTGGCGGGCTACTGTCTCTTTTGCGCGGTGAGCTATCCAGGACATTCGCGCGATATCGATATAACGGACGAGATTTTATTGAGAGAAGTTTTTTACTGCATGGTGACAACATTGAGTCTGTTGGGGAACTGGGTACCAGCTTGTGTTGAGAATTATCCATATGAACCTAGTTCCGATAAGGATATATTATTATTAATAATAATAATACTGCGATTACCAGACACGCAGCGTAGCGGATGATACGTAGCTATTACCAACATTTGTATCGTTTAAAAAGCCACTTAAATAGCTATCGTCAACAGGTAGAAAACCTAATCTATCTATTTGGTAGAGAAATATTTTGAGGCTTGATTCGTGTCAATAGTCTCATCACCTGGATGCCAGCCAGCTGGGCACACCTCACCATTAGCACGAGTGAACTGGAAGGCCTCAAGGAGACGCTTGGTCTCATCAGGGTTACGGCCAACAGATGCATTATTGATGGTGGCCTGCTGGATAACTCCATCAGGGTCGATGATGAAGATACCACGCAACGCAATTCCCTCATCCTCAATGAGGACACCGTAGTCACGGCTGAGAGAGTGGTTACGGTCAGAAACAAGAGGAAGCTTGACTCCACCGAGACCGCCCTCACTGGACTTAAGCTGGTTCCACGCAAGGAGCGAGAACTCAGAGTCGGTGGAAGCATAGAGCACATCAGCGCCAAGCTTGCGGAACTGATCAAGCTGCTTGTCGTAGGCGATGATCTCAGTTGGGCAGACGAAGGTGAATGCCATAGGGACGAAAGCCAAGATCAACCACTTACCCTTGTACTGCTCAAGCGAGACATCTTCAAAAATGCCGTCAACAATAGCGGTCTTCTTAAATGCCGGTGCGGGCTGTCCAACCTTTGCAACCATTTTTAATTTTCTGTAGACACATACAGTGCAGGAGGACCCCAATTTATATGCTTCACTTTGGGCTAGGGTATGCTGATTGCTGCGTGGTCTAGACTTGACCGGTTCGAGATCATCTAACAACTGGACTATCAATGCCAAGTATTTTAGACGGTGAATAGGTCAGAACAATTGATTTTCGGTCTGAGATTGTGTCTATAATACCTTACTAGCTGGCTGGCATAACTTGGGCTGATCCCGTCCTCCTTATCCCACCCGGGGGATATCACGTGCCACCGAAGGCTGGACGTCATAGAAGATTCCGAGAGAAGCTTTGACTGACCCCGTGTCTCGAGAACGTAGCGAGACCAGTAGCCTACTAAGAACATCCATTTGCAGGAAGATATCTGTATTCGTCTATTGAGTCTTCTCTTAATGACGACAAGTCTTGTTGGGTTCCACGTTGGGTCGAACTAATTCAATTAGTGAACTTAAACCGATGATGATATGGTATTCTGGTGTATGCAGTCTTTAGAGAACTAGGTATACGAAATTAATGTAAATGGTCACTAAGTATCAGCCAGCGGCCAGCACAAACAGAATTTGTTGAACGGGACAAATTTGAACTGGTAATGGTTATGATCACTATTGATAGTTACGAAAATAAAAGCCTAAATGAATGCTATAATGCTGCATCAATGTTTCTTGTTTTCCTTTCATTCTGTGACATACACTTCTCAGAGTGTGGGCTGAGTTAATCAGATGACATGAGCGAGCCCTTGGCTGGTGGATGGGAATCTAGCCACTTTTGGCAACAGCAGGCGCGGCTAGCGCAAGTATCGAGAGATTCCGTAGTCCCACATGCGTACGCGCGAGCTGCGGCAGTTGCGTCCAAGTCGCCCCAGACGCCTAGGGCACAACCCGGCCCCGGGTTGACACTTGTTGATGCAGCTGCGCAGCTGCTCCAGCAAGACAAGCTCAGTGTGCAGCAGCAGCAGCTTGCTCTTCATTCGCATACCCCACTATATACGGCGCGTTGGTATGCCCAGGAGAAGCGTGAGCGTGCTGAAGAGGAGCGCGTACGACATATCAACGAGGATATTAACCATCAGTTTTGGACGGCTATTGACCTGAGTGGCCAAGGTTTAACTCATTTAAGTCCAAAACTCTGTGGATACACGTTTTTGCAGCGGTTATACCTCAGCCATAACAACCTGACGACTCTTCCCAGTGCGTTAACCAAAATGACGCAGTTGAAAGTGCTCGACTTAAGCCATAATCTACTCACTGAACTGCCGGCGGAAATCGGATTCGTCACAAGTCTAAAACAGCTTTTTCTTTTCGACAATCAAATTAAAGTGCTGCCATATGAAATGGGGTACCTTTTTCAATTGGAATTGATTGGCCTTGAGGGAAACCCAGTGCTAGATCTCGAGCTTCGTGAACTCCTTGCCCGCTCTGGTACAAGAGGACTCGTGACAGACTTGCGAGACCGTGCACCACCAGGTGATCCTCCCAAGCCACGAGAGTGGATGCAGTTGACGGAGGTGCCCAGTAACTCATTTGAGTTCTCAGTTTTGACATATAATACTCTTTGTGACCGCATGGCAACGCCCCAGGCCTACCCTTATACGCCATCATGGGCACTTGCTTGGGACTACCGGAGCCAATTGCTGAAGGAGGTTCAATTAGCATGTTTAACTGACATCGTTTGCTTGCAGGAGGTAAATACAGATGCCCTGGAGGAACATTGGATACCACTTTTGGGGTCTAGGGGCTACAAGCACATCTTTTATCCCAAAACCCGAGCTCGAACTATGTCCAGCCCCAAGGAGGCACGTATGGTTGATGGCTGTGTACTCTTTTACAACGCCTCACGGTTTAGACTCATTGAGAAGCATTCAATAGAATACAACTCACGCGCCCTCGCTAAAGATGACCTTAAGAAGTCCGAGGATATCTTCAATCGTATAATGGTTCGGGATAATGTTGGAATGGTGGGGGCATTTGAACTCGTTGAGGCTCCAGGCCAGGTTTTGCTAGTGGCCACTACTCATTTACACTGGGACCCTGCGTGCCGGGATGTGAAGTTGGTGCAAACTGCCCTTTTGCTTGAAGAAACAGAGAAGTTCGCCCAGAAATTCGTGCATAACCCACACTTCTCGCGGGCTCGTGACATGAAGTCGGTTCCTATTCTTGTGTGTGGAGATTTTAATTCAACTGCAGACTCTGGTGTTTTTCAACTATGTAACTATGGTAGTGTGGCACCGCAGCATGACGATTTAGACGGATTTTCTTACGGAACGTTCACGAAAGATGGTATTTTGCATAGGTTACCACTCAAGACCGCGTACCCAGAAGGCGCAGAACTACCTTTTACGAACTATACGCCAGATTTCAAAGAAGCGATTGACTATATTTTCTACAGTACCCCAACACTTCAAGTCACCTCTGTACTGGGGCCTGTAGATGAGGGGTATGCAGAGCGATACGTAGGATTTCCGAATGCGCATAATCCTAGTGATCATATCCCTATTGCTGCCTCTCTGGCCTATTCGATTTAGTCGTGTGATTAGCATGAGCAAGGAAAAGATGCTCATACATACTTCTTGCTTGCTGGGATATAAAAACATCATCTGGTATGGTAAGAGGGTAAACAATGCCTGTAGTCGTAACAATGCAGCAGCCACGTGATTATGGAGTAGATGGTTTTAATTACCGTCAAACGTTTTTTTCGAATTTGACCTGTTAAATAAAATAATTGTTGTTCAGAGAGACTAGTTATCTTGTAGTATCGTACGAAATGCAGCATTTTTAGCTTCTGTAGAGGTCATAGGAATCTTAAAAAAACACAACGTGATTGTGATCTTGAACGCGATCGTGACATTAGTTATTAATCATGGACATTATAATCTGAAATGTGTAGGACCAGACCAAAAGAAGTCATACCCGATTCTGCTGCTGAAATAATAACGGAAGATGATAGCAATAGTCCTGAATCAGTGTATGATGAAGAGCAAATGGATGCAGAGGATCTAAAGCTCAAGAAAATTGCGAGTGGTGTGGAGTATCCAGATTCCATCTACACTGGTTCTTGGGAGCGAGTTTTATTCGCTGCAATCGTCGCCTTTGCGTCAAATACATCAACTATGTCCATACCAATATATTTTCCAGCACTTAATGTACTCGCTTCTGCTTTTCATACAAGTGTCGAGCGCATAAATGTTACAGCTACCGTGTATTCCATCTTTCAAGGTATTTCTCCAGTATTCTGGGCTACAATAAGCGATTCTATGGGTCGGCGGCCTGTGTACTTTGGGTGCTGTATCATTGCTATATGTGCCAACGTTGGTCTTGCTTTGTCGCCAAATTACGCCGCACTCTTTTGTCTTAGATGCTTACAAGCATTTGGAGCCGCATCTACAGTTTCCTTGTATGGTGGGGTGATTGGAGATTTCACTACAAGAAGGGATAGAGGTGGCTTAATGGGAATATGCACCGGTCTAAGCCAGGTCGGGAACTGCATTGGGCCCTTAATCGGAGGTGTTCTAATTTATAGGTGGGATTGGCCCTCAATCTTTTGGTTTCTCGCATCACTCTCGGGGCTGGTATTAGCTCTGATATTCTTATTCCTTCCCGAGACTAATCGACGCGTTTGTGGCACAGGCTCTCGAGTCCCTGAGTCTTATATTCATCGATCTCCTTATACTTATTTTCGACATAAATTGACGGGAGTTCCCTACTACCCAAGCCAGGCAGAATACGAAAAGCAGTGGAAACTGGCACCAGCTCGAATAGATTGGCTTCGGTTCTGGTATATTATAAAACAGCCAGACACCATTTTAGTCTTGTTACCAGCAGCAATGCACTATACAACATGGTACATGGTACTTACAGCACAGTCTACTCAATTAATGCGCTATTACGACGGATTTAATGCCCAAAAAGTCGGCTTTACTTATCTTGGTAGTGGTGTAGGTACCATCTCTGCAAGCTTTGGAACAGGCAGATTCATGCAATGGAATTACAAGCGGAGTTTTGCAAAATTCAGTAAACAGTGTGAAATGCAGGGTGTTGAATGTCATGCATCTAATTTCAATATTTATCGAGCTCGTTTGAGCATCTCTTTTTATGCATCACTCCTTTTGGTGGCGGCGACAATTGTATTTGGCTGGACTTTGGAATACCACATCTCGTTTTATGTGCCTATTGTCATGACATTCTTTATTGCCTTCTCTGCAACAGTTTTCCTTAACGTTACATCTACGCTCCTCGTAGACCTTTTCCCCGGAGATGGTGCCGCTTCTCAGTCCTGTAATAATCTTGCAAGATGTTTATTGTGTGCTGCTGGATTAGCTGCGGTCGACAGAATGATGAATAAAATGGGTACAGGTGGCTGCTTCACTCTCATGGCTGGCTTTTGTGGACTTACTCTTTTTTGCGTCTATTTCGAAATGGAGCATGGTTCACGTCTTGCAGCTCGTCGCAAGCATCCAACAGCCGAAATGTAAAGTTTTCACAAAGTAATAACTTATAGTACATAATAATAATTAGCTGTTTCAGACTTCAAGTACGGAGGTAACTGCTGAGAAAAAAATTATATCTGTGCAGCTGGGCAGAACTCTGTTAAAGTACATAACTTACACTTTTTCCCCCTCGACGGGCATATTGTTTGCCCGAAGCCAACCAACAAAGGATTTATTCCCTTCCAATACTCTCGCGGCAGCCAACGTTGTAATGCTTCTCTTGTTTCTTCTGGAGTTTTTGTATGAACCCAACCCCACATATTGGTGAGACGATGAACATGCACATCGACACCAATTCCATCATTTTTCCCCCAAGCAGCAGATTGCAGAAGATATGCCATCTTCGGCCCCACTCCTGGCAATTCCAGCATCTCATCAATCGCTTTTGGTATGTCACCATCAAAATCAGTGGCTAGGCGTTCACAAGTGTTCTTGATATAAACAGCTTTACGGCTATGAAAACCAACTGGATAAATCAATTCATCTAACTTATCAACAGTTATTTCACGTAACGACTGGAGGCAGCACCCTCCAGGAAGATCATTTCTAAGTCGCGACATCACTAAAGCATTAGTAGTATCTTTTGTTTGCGATGAGAGCATCAATGAGATAAGGGCCTGGAAGCGTCGTATCTTAGGATCAAGATTTTTTGGGACCTTTTCGCAACCGACGGTGTCCACAGGCGCGGGGTATTTTTTGCGCATTTCCTCGATCCGATTATACATTTCCAACCAGTGAGGAGGAGTTTCAATATCCGCATCCGTCGATTTCGGGATTGAATCTGTCTCTACTTTTATACGCTTGCGTGGTGTCGGCATATGTGTTTTCTAAAGTTAACGTAACGTACGTAATAAATCACTCGTAAGGGTTCAGAAAATACTTCACGGTTTTTAGTCCAGTCATATGCTGCCATTATAAAATTCTATTGGTGAATTGAGGAGAAAAACAGAGCCCCTTGAAATATTTGTTGGCTTATGGGATATTAAACTCGAACACTACTGGTTTCAATCAAGACTTATTCGTTGATATAGTATCCGCGTAAAACCTGATCAGTTTGCCGTTCACTCATAGGACAGTTAGGTTCCACCTTACTGCTAACAGGTAAAACGTGCACAAAAAGTATTAATTAATCCTCTAATAACATAATGACTGATATGAGACTATGGCTATGTCGCTATGGATTGGTAGACTTCTGCTTGACTTAGATATTTATGTTATTATTGGGTTTATCATGGAGAATAAATCCATGGTTCCCGTATGAAACCCTGCGGGATTGATATTGATGGTAATCATGACGATGCCCTGGCTTTACTTTATGCCGACGGCTCTACCTTGGTTTAATGTTATTAGGGTTTCAACAGTTTTTGGCCCAGTATAGCTTGATATTGCTACAAAAAATACGATAAGCTTGCTAACAGTTTATAAAGGATAAAGGATCCTGTTTATCCAGGCGCTGAAAGACCGTTGTCAGGATCCATAGTATGCCCTCGCGTTCTGGTTTAGATAGCTCCAGCTTGCTCCCAGTACCAGTTATGATCCAGAATAATTATCATAGTGCAGTTGATGCCCTGTCAAAGGTAATATTAATATACCCTGATGGACTACGCCTAGTGACCACAGCCCCTTTACCAACATTGCATTGATTGCTATTAAATTCTCGCACTTAATTCAGGATATATCTGTAATAAGTATCTCTAATTGGCTTGTGCTGCCAAATGGCCGCGAATTCGACACCCTTGATTTTTGAGTCGATTGAAGCATTAGAAAAGCAATAAAGAACTTACAGTCCTCCTCAAGTTTGACTTTTAATTGGAGAGCTATAAGAAAATTCAATAAGAATAAAACAGTAAAGGAAAAGATTGTCAAACAAATTATTTACTGGCTGTATAAATTATTATAGTTCACGCCAAAGCACATTGATATATAGGCTAATTCGTCGTTGTCGGAAGGACTTTTTTTGATATTAGCTGTCAACGACTAAAGCATCAAAATCCCAGCCTTCTGCAGTGAGACTTGGCTCTGGATCTTCAGGCGGTGTGATTAATTCTGGTATTCGAGCCTGTTTTGCAATATCGACACCAGAAAACACAGCCTTAAGGTCAGCAATAGGAATAAGTCCTTTCCAACCATCGGAGCCAGCTTGAGGGGTATCCAAGTTACTTGTTGCATTCTCTCTAATAGCCTTGCAGACTCTTTGTGCTTCATCTATGGGCACTTTGAAAATAGTGCTTAAAGCATATAAGAAATACTGTAATGAATCGCCTTTAGCTAATTGATGTAGCTTGGCAGAGTTATCAATCAACGGTTTTTCAAACAAAACATCAGGTGTCGGCAGCGATACAGAACTATGACTTGGTGATGGTCTCTTCGAGGGTCCAGCTTCACCAGGCTCATGTTCATTTCCACGTTCACGCTTCCGTTGGACCTGTCCTACTGAACCAGTCAGTGTAGAGTCCGTAGCTGCATTTAAAGGCTTATTATCATCGAGTAGATAGTTGTCAAAGCCCTGAGAACTTGCCGGGCGTGAGACCCAGTTCATTCGCTGATTTTGTCCATCACCTTCACCCTGGCTTTGAGGTAGTGGCCTCTGCTGTGTTTGCAAGGAAATACCATGCAAAGGCGCACCTTGTGCAAAAAGGTCAGTATTTCCCTGATTTTGGGCCTGTGCTCTCAAACGAGCTTGCATCTGTGCCTGTGCTTGAACCTGTGCTTGGATTTGTGATTGAGTCTGTGAGTCCACAGGTTTGGCCGGTGTGGGATTAATAGATAATGGATTTACCGACATTTGCTGCTGTAGTGGCGTTGGTTGCCGAAATGCTTGTCCAGGTGCAGGGGTTGCATTGGGCATCATTCCTTGTGCTGGCTGTGGGGTTGCTACTCCACCGGTAGCAGCTTTAGCAATGGCCTTCACCTTTTCTTGAACATACTGCATAAACCATCGCGATTCATTTCTCCACGTAGCTATCCTTTCTGGAGTGGCCAGGAACCTGCCTGACTGAGCACCACGAGCCAGCTCATTCCAGAACAGCTTTAGACGCATCAATTGGAGAGCCGCAGCTTGATTCTTGTTAGAGTAGATATAAAATACTGGAAGTACACTATCGAGCCTTGATATGAGCCTCTGTAGGTTTTCCTGTGTCAACAGCTGGCGAAGAGTGAATTTTTGTTGATCACTTAATTGCGAACTAACATCCTCTAACTGAGGGGGGTTCGTTTTCAGTTTCTCTCCTAACAAGAAAAGATCTCGTCTCTCATTGGGTAGCTTTCCCGTATTAAAAGCTTCAAGAATCTGCTGGGGCATGAGCATTGCAAGTTTACCTTGGTAGGCTTTTGCTTGCGACGCTTGAATTGCCTGGGCTCGTACTCGGGCCTGAGCCTGAGCCTGAGCCTGGACTTGGGCTTGAGCTTGAGCCTGAGCCTGCTTCTTCTGTTCTTGCTGATGCATGAGAATCTGAGCACGGTAACGTACCTGCGCCTGTGCTTGAGCCTGTGCTTGAGCCTGAGCCTGTGCTTGAGCCTGAGCCTGTGCTTGAGCCTGAGCCTGAGCTTGTGCTTGTGCTTGGGCCTGAGCTTGTGCTTGAGCCTGGGCCTGAGCTTGCGCTTGAGCCTGACCTTGAACCTGTGCTTGCGCTTGGACCTGGCTCTGTGCTTGAGCTCGTCTGTCCTGCCCAGCAAGGGTGTACAGATACTCAGTATATCTCTCTTTGAACTGTTTCCATATAGCAGGAGAGATTACTCCTCGCCGCACCAGATCCGTTATACCTTGCCAATTATTTACGTTTGGAGGGAGCCCAGGAATCGATGCTAAAATTTGAGGGGGAATTGGTGTTGACGGACCTTGTGGAAGCACTTGTTCCATGATTTTGCTATTTAGTTTGGGTTGAGGGCGTGCGCCTTGCTGCACTTGGGCAGACGAATACATGTTTGGTACTTGTTGATTTTGCGGCGCTCTCCAGTTCGCTTGATACGCACCATCCCAAGCAGAAGACGAGTCCTGTGTAGACGAAACAGATTGAGGGCGTGTTGGCGGTTGCTGTGGTTGCTGTTGTTGTTGTTGTTGTTGCTGCTGCTGCTGCGTGAGTACCGTCTGAGGCAGGGTCTGATCCTGCTGCTGTGCTCTGAGCAAAACCTGCTGCCGCAAACTATTAACACGCATCTTTATTTCGTTGAAATATTCTTCACGAGAACGTGCTTTAAGAAATACCATTTTTTCATACTGGTGTGCAAGCCCCACCATTTGTTCATTGGGCGGAATTCCCTTACTTTGCGCGAGGTGACGGACAATTGCCTGAATGACCTTCCGCCGCTCGTCTACCACTACATTAATACGAGGTGTTCCCGCCTGTGCATTGTACTCCATTATGCTGGTATAGCGGAGGGTGTGTTAGTGAGGTTAGTTGATTGATTATATTTATTACATCGAACAACGGAGACCCTAACCCCAAAACCTACGCGCAGGTGAACTTTGGAAACCTAACTAAGTGCTCTACTTTCATCGGTGCGAGCTGTTCTAAGAGAGGCTTAAGCCCATTCATAGCTGTGCAAAATCTTATATACAAATAGAACTATATTGTCGATCTATTATAAGCCATTAACCCACCAGGCCCAACTTCAAAAAGCATGAGATTTTCGATTGCACCATCATATACCAGCTGAGGTACTCAAAAACGGTTTTTTTTTGAAAACGTAAATCAGACTAAGTTGAGCACTCACATTGTGTGCGGTCTATATGTCGCTCAGGAAAATCAACAAATGCAAACAAACAAATCAGGAAAATAATCTCTCAGCCAACTCTTTGAAATCTCGAAGCTCATCCCCTTTAATTTTGTAAGTGTGATCAGCGGTTGGGAACTTCCGCCCCCGTACTTCGTCACGATATTCTTCAATGGCAGCCACGCTATTTGTTAGCAAGCTTGAATATCTTTTCAAGAATTTTGGCGTGAAACCGTCAAAACCGCCTAACATATCGAGTTGCACAAGTACCTGTCCTGAGACGCTGGGCCCTGCTCCAATTCCAATTATTGGAATTTTCGACTTTGTTGCTATTATTTTAGCTACCTGTGCTGGAACACCTTCAAGAAGAAGCATTGAAGCTCCAGCTTCTTGCAATGCAACGGCATCCTCCAAAATTCGCATGGCTTCTAGGCTCGTACTACCCTGCACTTTAAAACCACCGGTTGAAATTGCGCGTTGGGGCGTTAAGCCTATATGCGGCATAGTGGCTATCCCATATGAAGCTAGATGACTGACAGTGGGCACCAGCTCTTGCCCACCTTCAAATTTCACCGCTTCTGCACCACCTTTTTTTATCATCCTCAAGGCACTCTCGGTCGCTTGGGTTGGACCGAGTTCATAGGATCCAAACGGCAAGTCCGCAACCAAAAAAGGTCTTTTAGATCCCCGTAATACAGCGCGAGTGTGATATATCATGTCTTCAAGTTCTACCTCGGTTGTGGAGTCATATCCCAAGCTCACCATTGCAAGCGAATCACCAACCAAAAGGAGATCCACACCCGCGCGATCAGCAATTCTTGCACTAATGGCATCATGAGCAGTTATGCAAACTATAGGCTCCGAATTCGCATGCATCTTCTGAAGTTGGGGGAGTGTCATCTTCGACAGACCGGCTGAATGCGGACTGTCATAATGACTGAACCGCTTTCCGATATTGCGCAAGACTGATTTGCTGCCTAAACTCCCGAGATGCTTTGAAAAAACAGAATATAGCATAAACCAGAGTGCAACTAAACGTCGGAAGGAATAAAGAATGAACTTTCCTTTACCCAGTGATTACAGTAAGCACACGCGGTTCATTAAATTGTTGTTACGCCAAAGATATTTGTTGCTAGTATTTCATCATTAAAAGATATTACTTGAAAAGCATTGAAACTAGAACCTAAAGCTTCGGAGATTATGGGCTATCTTGCAGCATAATGGTAACAAAAGCTACTAACAAAACGGCACGACGCGAACGATGTGCACGTGTCGGGCCCGTGTCGGGCCGCTTTGATTCTTCTATTCCCAGTCAGAGTCACCATTTAACCCAGGGAAAAGGATTATTGATTTATCATGGCTAATTTCGTTACTATTATTATTATTATTATCATTTTAAAAGTGGAGTGTACACAATTCGACTTGGCAACTGGATCATATTAGTCAGGTAGACATCAATGTGGTCGACAGTTTCAGCTTATGCTGCTAATAGCCCCGCAAACCTTAAGCTTAAAGATGGAAAGGAGATCAATCACTCAGAGTTGATTGAAGATATCACTGAAGCGCAAGATGGGTATTACTATGTCAATCAAGCTTTCATAAATAATGGTCATTTCCAGACGCTCCTAGCATCACGGCCATATGATGATCAGTGGCAAGTTTGGTATGGACGTAGACTCATTCGCTGGAGCGATGGCTCCCAGAATAGCGTGGACTATGCTATTGACCCCCCAGCATCGAAAACAGAATGGGAGGAAGATATTCAATACAAGCCAGTTCCCGACTTGCCAAGATTTCCTGTTAGAACACGTTACCTGCGTCCTGAGGAGATTAAGCCTATCGAGGAATCAGATGAGCCACTGGTGATACATCTCCACGGACTCACTGGCGGGTCCCACGAAAATTATGTTCGTTGTGCAATCAAGGAGCTGGAAAAAATGGGTCTCAAGTCATGTGTCTTAACCACACGAGGTTGTAACCGCACACCAATTACAACCCCATATCTTTTCAATGCTTGTTGGACAGAGGACATCAGGAACTTTGTCAATCATCTTATATCAGTCTTTCCTCAGAGACCGCTTTTTTTGGCTGGTTATTCGCTTGGAGCGGCAGTTCTGGCGAACTATCTTGGTCAAGAGGGTGACAGACTTCCACAGCAGATTAAAGCAGCAGTGTCTGTAGCCAATCCTTGGGATCTGAACATCTCAAGCTGGTCTCTGGAAAAATCGTGGTGTGGTCAATATTTGTATGGTAAAGCAATGGCTTCAAATCTCATAAGACTTTTGCGCAACAACAAGAAGACGCTTGATGAGAGCCCTATATTCCGGGATCAGTGGGAGAAGGCAAAACATATGCAATTTAATAGCATATCAGACTTCGACAGCATGTTCACCGCACCAATATTTGACTTTGATGGGTGTAGGGATTATTATCGCGCTGCCTCACCCATAAACCGTATCCACACAATTAGGGTTCCACTCCTCATTCTTCACGCACTGGATGACCCTATTGTCACCAAGGACGTCATTCCCTTCAAAGAGACTGAGTCAAATCCGTATCTTCATCTTTTGACAACGTCAACCGGTGGCCATCTTGGATGGTTTGGCCGAGATAGTGACCGATGGTATTCGGTGGTTCTCGCAAAATATCTGGGCGGCTTCCTGGATAAAGTAGATCTTAATGTTCGTCCTAAAGCTACAGTGAGGGAACGATGGTTCCAGGGCGACCGTTTTGTTGTTTAAATATTTTGCAGTATTTAGGAACATATATTTGTTGCTTGCTGGAAGAATTTCGATGCATAAAACCTACTTACTTTCATTTTCGGTGCTCAAATGAGGACGACGATAATCCTGGCGGAATACTGTCATGCTAAAAATTCCTGCATTAACAAATCGAACCGGATATAGGGAAGGGCGGACTGGCATAGATTGCCCTTGTATCCATGAATCCGAGTCTTCGGGTGGGTCACCCTCAAAGAGAAGGGTCATTGAACGATCTTCATCCGTGCTAATTGAATTAGTAGCACGGGTCATGGTTGATACAATACAGGAGCGATATTGTGATTTTAACTCGTCAATTTCCAAATCGATGGTATCGAAGTCGTTTCCAGGACGGGGGAGATGGCTTATGTCCAGCACCAAACGCTCATAAGGAACGAAGCCATCTGTGGTAACTAGGCACAACCTTTTTTTGTCCTTTGTTGTTCTAATGACAGCTACTGCATCGCGGGCAGCTTCAGTAGCCCATTGCTGAACGCCTGGGTGGTTACTATGAGGCACAGCCATATCGTAGCTGCGGACATAAGCGAATGTCTCACGAGGATATATGTCTCTTGCATATGCATATGTATGAATTAGGGCCTCGATGAACTCTTCAAAGGCGTCCCAAAGGTCACTCAAGAAGGCCATGCCATTCTTGTTGCGGCTGACACACACAGTCAGTTGGCTATCGAGGACATCGCAAATTATGGGTGAACGCTCGCCATCTAAAATATTGTAAATATATAAATTATAACTCTTTTTTACCTTATGATGTTTATTGAGAGAAAACCTCTCCACAACGATTAGGTCATACATACTTAGAACGCGTGGGTAGTTGGTGGATGCCATGATAAATGCAATTGACCAGAGGTCAGTGGATCAAATTACTAGTGGACAGGTTGTCACAAGCCTCGCGTCAGCGGCCAAGGAGTTAGTAGAGAATGCATTGGATGCAGGCGCAACATCCATTGATGTGCGTTTAGTGAATTATGGTCGCGATGGATTCAGTGTCCAGGATAATGGTAGCGGAATCTCACCAGAGGATTTTGAGCTTTTAGCTAAAAAACATGCAACCTCTAAGCTGCGGACTTTCACTGATCTTAATTCTGTAGTCACACTAGGGTTTCGTGGAGAGGCACTGGCGTCCCTATGCGCATTAGCAAATGTCGTTGTGACCACAAATAATGGTAGTGGTGGCTTTCGTCTCGAGTTCGACGAGTATGGTGGTATCAAGTCAAAACAAGAAATTGCGGCACCCCGTGGGACGTTGGTTCAGGTAAATGATCTTTTTTGGGCCTTGCCTGTGCGCAGAAAGGACTTTGAACGCAACTCACAGCGTGAATATGCCAAATTAGTCTCAATTCTACAGGAATATGCTATCATAAACCCCGTGAGACTTACGATTGAGCACAATATTAAGGGACGCAGAAATCGCACGCTTCAGAGCCAAGGGCAAGACTTGAAGCAAAGGTTAGCCTGTAATTTTGGGGCAAACCGTTTGAAATCACTAGTATTCATGAATGTAATGCTTACCGACAGAATTTCTCTGAAAGGCTATATATCTGAACCTGTATTTGGAAAGGGAGAACAGTCTGCGGAAAAGCAGTTTTTATTCATCAATGGCCGACCAACGAAGCAACAAAAGGTTTGCAGGGCAATCACAGAGACATATAAACTTTTCAATTCCGTTGAATCGCCTTTTTTCGCTCTGAATTTAGAGCTTCTGCCTAGCGAGTATGATGTTAATATATCACCCGATAAACGCCAGATACTCCTACACAATGAGGAGAGACTATTGCAAGAGGTTAGAGAAACCGTTAAGAATTTCTTGGACAGTTCAGGGCACAACGTTCCCCGGGTTGCAACCATAGAGGGACCTCCACAGAAACGTGCTCGCCAAGCCAGATTATCGCTTGCAAAATATGCAGGAACAGGTGAAATATTCAGTCAAAATGAAACCGAGGTTTCAACAGAAAACAGTACTTTGGATGATTCCTCACGCATTTGCGAAAGCATTGCTGATGCCCCTACAGTCGAAGAAGATGTTCAGGAGGATACTGCTTCCCAGCCTGCTGATCCCGAAAATAGTGAGAGTGAAGAAGAGAATGCAGTTAGCGAAAAAGAGCATCCAGCAACACCAACGACACCAAGAAGACCAACACAGCCCAACTTGGTACAATCGCCAAACAAAGATGAGCAAGTAGCTAGTCAATATAACTCGAGATCGAACTCAGAGCGAGAAACACCGAGGGAGAAAGAAGCTCAAACGGAAGAAATCGAGTTATCTGGTGATGACTCTGAGTCCTCGACTGGGTCCGTCAGTAGCCAGGAGTCTCAGCAATCATCACCTATGGTCTCAGTTAATATTTCGGATGTTTCTACCTCCAACAGGCCTCGAGCATCTACTTCTAGGGCTTCTAGGGGTAATCAAAGTGGCAGCTACGAGAAGCGGAACTCTCACAATACCTTTGAAGTGAATATCGCGGACCTCCCAGAATCCGTCAAGGAAGCTGAGTCTGATCTTCTCAACAGGAGGCCGGTACCTACCACTGGGTTTCTGCAAAACACTCGCAGAAGTCCAATTAAAGTCCATAATTCACCGAAAAAGGAAAAGCCTGGGAGAGATCCGCATACAACACTCCTCAATACTCATCTTCTTCTACCAATAGGTATTGACGAAATTAAGGCACAGATGGGGGAATTGAATACTCCCAAGAACGAGATTCGGAACTTTGACATCGATGGGGCTAATGCAGAGGAACGTTTAAGCTTGACTGTGCGTAAATCTGACTTTAGAGAAATGCGGGTGGTTGGCCAATTTAATTTAGGGTTCATTCTTGTCGTAAAACCGGGCAAAGACGACGAACTGTTCGTTATTGATCAGCATGCGAGTGATGAGATATATAACTTTGAGAGGTTGCAGCGTCATACTGTGCTGAGTCGACAACCGCTGGTCGTACCTCACCCCTTAGAGCTGAGTGCTGTTGAAGAGCTCACTGTCCAGCATCATATGGGCATATTTGAAAACAATGGGTTCACAATTTCAGTAGACCAAAGTGCTGAACCGGGATCTCAGTGCTCACTTTTGGCACTCCCTTATTCCAAGAATACCGTCTTTAATGAAAAGGATATACACGAATTAATTTACAGAATACAGGAGGCACCAGAGAACTCAGAAGTGAAATGCTCCAAACTAAGAGCAATGTTTGCTATGAGGGCTTGTCGTTCTTCTATCATGGTTGGACGACCGCTCTCACTTGGCACAATGCGTCGTGTTGTAACAAATCTCGGCACCCTTGATAAACCATGGAATTGTCCACATGGCAGGCCGACATTGCGCCATATTACTACACTCTACTAGGTTTATTCCAGAAAAGACTCAAATTTCCATAGATAATTACGCTAGACATGTAATGCTTGCGACGTCTGGGTTGCAACGTTGAGCAATTCCAACTGCTCATCCGCTCCGTCGCAAAGTCTTCTATCAGCTTCACTAAGACAAAGTGCAATAAGATTTTTAGCCTTTGGATTGATCGCAGGATCACAAATGAGACGGTCATGAAGCTGTTCAATTAGACGAGCCACACTCCATCCTTCAAGAATGCAAGACTGAACGACATTTTCTATACGTCGTTGTACACCCCGATTCATTGACTGTACAAGGGTATCAATGCTGGCCTGCGGAATTGTTCCACTGAGTTCATCGATAAGCTCCACGGTCACATCGGGGTCGGCAAGGCCTGATGCAGATTGGAGCAATGTGATCGCTCGCCTCAAATCACCAGAGCTAATATCGAGAAGGTGACTCAGGCAATCATCGGTTGTACTAACATTCTCCTGGTCAGCGATATATTTGAGACGTCCCAATGAATTAGTCTTGTCCAGCTCATGAAATCGGAATTTCGAACAGCGAGATGCAAGTGGGTCAATTATTCTCGTTACATAGTTACAGATAAGACAGAAACGAGTCATTTTTGAGTAGTTTTCCATTGTCCGACGCAACGCTGCCTGTGCATCCTGTGTCATTTGGTCTGCCTCATCCAATATCACCAGTTTAAAGTCTGGACATGGATAGTGCTCCCTGCTTTCTGCAGATGGCGCACTTACTACCGTCCGGGCAAAATTCTTGATTTTATCTCGAACAACTGATATTCCACGTTCGTCACTGGCATTTAGTTCCAGTACACGCGTTTTTGAAAGCTCAGGTCCAAACAAATCCTTCGCTAGAGCTAAAATTGTCGAAGTCTTACCTGTTCCAGGAGGTCCGTAGAAAAGCATATGCGGCAGATTCGCGCTTAACAACATTCTTTTCAGAACATTGACTATTTGCGTCTGAGCAGCCACATCGTTGAGCGTTCGAGGCCTATATTTTTCTGCCCAAGGAGCCTTGCGTGGCTGCGTTTCGCTTGGCTGCTTTCGCTTAAAAAAGGCCGAAGACATAACTACGCGACCCACAACTGACATAAGCTGAATGGTCCGATACTTATCAAGGATGATGTGGAAAGCTTAGAGCGGTATAAATTGCTATTTACTTGCGCAGTAATTTGGTTAGGAAACGGTTATCCTTGTGTACCGGTAGAAATTCGTGTTGAATTACCAATTATATACAATCGAACGAGTCTGAGATGTCTATTTGCACAGTACAGTGGCTATACCAACTTAAACTAAAAAATCTCGCTGGTGGCGTCAAAATCACTCAAATGAGAAGCCTTAAGTTTTAATTCTTGGATCAGGTTTATGAATCACGCGATCTGACGAAATCATTGAACATTTATAGCGCAACCTGAGGCTAGGGTAACACGTCAATCATGCCGAAACGAATTGAGTTCGCAAAACAGGGAGGCCCCGAAGTTCTGGAATACGTGGATTTCAAGCCTTCGAGTCCAGCTAGTGGTGAAATTCTTGTGAAATTGCATGCTATTGGATTGAACTACATTGACACCTATTATCGTAGTGGTGTTTACCCGGTTCCAGGCCTACCTTCAGGTTTAGGCGGAGAAGGTGCGGGTGTTGTCGACGCCGTAGGACCTGATGTCACTGAATTTAAGGTCGGGGATAAAGTCGTTTACTTGGAGGCTTTTGGTTCTGATGCGGAGTACCAAACAGTCTCTGTGAAGAGTACTGTCAAGCTCCCAGACGGTGTGCCATTCGATACTGCTGCCGCAGTGTTTCTCAAGGGACTTACTGTGCAATATCTTCTGCGCAAAGTCTATCAACCACAGCCTGGGGAAACAGTACTATTTCATGCTGCGGCTGGTGGCGTCGGTCTTATCTTCTTGCAGTGGGCACGCCATCTAGGCATAAAAGTCATTGCAACTGCCGGATCAGAAGAGAAAATAAAACTCGCAAAGAAATTCGGTGCCTGGGAGGGTATTAATTATAACAAGGAGGACTTTGCTCGTCGGGTGTCGGAACTGACGAATGGGGAGAAGGTGAAAGTCGTCTACGATAGTGTGGGGAAGAGCACATTTGAGGGGTCTCTAGATTCGTTGGCCAGAAGGGGACTACTGGTAACTTATGGCAATGCTTCGGGTCCTATCACAAATGTAAACCTTGGAATCCTAACGGCAAAGGGATCACTATATGTTACAAGACCGAGCCTTGGTGGGTATATTGATAGTCATGAAGACCTGATAACCTCAAGCAACGAACTATTTGGGTTGATCAAGGATGGTATAATAAAGGTCGAGATTTCACAGCGTTATAGTCTTGCGGAAACTCGCAAAGCTCACGAGGAGCTGGAATCGCGCAAGACTACTGGCTCGTCTGTTATATACCCCGAGGAGTATTTTAAAGCTTAAATTAAGGTGAAATAGCTCTATAGTATGAACCCGCGGTATCACTCTTCAAGTACAAATATGCGATTAATTATAGGATTATTATTATTTTTTTTAATCTGTTGTCCACTTGAAAGTGGAGCGATAGTCTTGATAGATGTTTCGGAAATACGCCCGACTTGCCTCGTCCATAAAGACGGTGGTGGTGCGAAGATCATCACCAACTAGGATATTTAGGATCTCATAGTACGCTGGCTGTAAAGCTGTACGAACTTCTGGAGTGTAGCGACCTGCCAAAGAGTTTTGCAGGAGATTGACAAGTAGCACACCAACATATTTTGCAGCTTGGCGTTTAGCCCGACTAACCATGGATGATAACTGTCCCCTTTTACCTTTATATCGCGGATTGCAAAGGTTCTCCACAAGCCGAACATACTGCTTTGCCTGCTGAATATCATGTATTTCGTCTGCTACCTTACTGAACGCCTTCATAACGAGGTGCATTCGACCAGCACATCTGTGCCGTTGTGAATATAGTATTCGATTCATCAATGCACATCTGCCATCCCAATGGCCATATGTTATTGAGATCAATTCCAGGAGAGACTCTAAGCCAAATTGAGAGACAAGATTAGGTCTATCTCTCATCAAAAGGTTCGCCCACACACAAAAAGGATCGAAGTTTTCAGGTTTTACTTTTACTGCAGCGACGGACAAGAGAGATTGATCATCTTCAGGACAAAGTGCGACCAAGTGAGACAGCAAGCCGAAATGTTGCTCTTCAAGAGCTTCATACACTATATAATATAGTGGCTCTTTATCCAGACGTGCGGCGAAATTCTTGAAGGCGGATGCAAAGTTGTCATTATTATGCCAAACAAAAAGTGCAGTTACTTGCAAGAACAATTCTGGAGGCGCAGTTCTACACAAAATCTCAAATATTGCCGGAAACTGGCTCCATCCTTGGACTAATGGTGCAACTTTTGTAAAGCTTATATTATCAGATGAAGCCCCCACAGTGAGAGCAGTAAGAGCAGCCTGCACATTGATATTGCGTGCCAGGAAGTCGCATGCTTCTTCGAAAATGCCACCAGTTGCAACTGCCTTCAAAACAATATCCAGGTCATTTCTGTTAGCCAGCTGTCGTCGGTAAGTTTCCGATCTACAAAGCAGCTGAGCTACATTAGCAACAGACGTAGGGTCATCTTTGTTACATCTTGAGAGATCAACCAAATAGCTAGGGTCAGATTCCATTGCTGTTAGGTGAGGCGGATGCTCGAGCAGTGTAATAACACTACCTAAATCTGCATTATCCCAGGAACCTTGAAGCGCGCGTGCACGATGCTCTTTAGAAAGTGCTTGCCAGGGTATCTGAGCAACCACATGATATAAATTTCGCTTAAGACACTCTGTGACCACCAATGACATCTCAGGTGTCTCTTGCACTTGGGGATTCTTTGCAACATTTTCGATAGAAGAAGCACGGGAAAGAAGGGTTGCCAGTGTTTCTGTGGTAGTAGTGACACACAGAACATCCCAAAAACGCAGCAAAAGTGGGCTTGTATCACCTTGAATCAGCTCAACATCAAGTTTCCAGGAGAAACTAACAAGTTCGCGAGCCCTAAGCAAGCAAATCTGGTGTTCCATAGGAGTAAAACGGTCATCAAATTCCACCCATTCATAGGGATTGAATTCCATTTCAGGACATAATTCAAGTATTATACGCTTTGCACCAAATTTACCCGTTGATTTTATTATATTACCAAATTTCTGGCGAAGTGATTCACCTACTTCTTCATAACCAAGGCATTTCAATAATTTTTCAACTCCAGCCTCCGTGGAACTTCGATTAAGCAGAGAAGCTAATTGAGTCTCAGATAAACTCCTTAAGGCATTTGATACGGCTTTAAGGGCCACATGAGAATCCCCTATTTCACATCTCATCCAATGCAGAATGAAATCGAACATGACTCGAAGTTGTGTGGCTTGCTGCACAAATTCACAGAAGAAATCTTCATTATAATCAATGATCATCCAGTCAAAAACGTCTGTCATCATAGAAATTAATAACGGTGCATCCAGAACGAGAATCATCGATCGCGTTTTCCATCCGCATTGTTGGCTTTCTAGGAGGCTTTTGAGTGTGGAGCTTGAGAGTTTACAACCGTTCGAAACTAATATAGAAAGCATTGTATCTAGTTCTTCAGGAAACGCCTTAAGCAACTCAAGAAATCGCGCCTCTATGGCCTGGTCAGCCTTAATTACTGAATTCAAGACAGTGGGGGCCTGCTCTTGCGATAGTCCACTGAGGTTTAGGACTGCATTTGGTGCCTTCAAATATTCAACTAAATAGTGCTCACTTCGTAAGAGTACCATCGCACTCACTTCCACGTTGTTAAAAATGCGGTCCTGATCTTGCGTTGCAGTTTCAATGAACTTATCCAGAACTTTGGGTGCACCAGCTTCGAGCCAGGAAAGAACCAGCTTTCCAGCCTGATGTGAGCTAGAGACCCAAAGCTGAGTTGTAGCCTGAATGGTCTCAATTGCATTGGATATAGACTCGACGGGGCCATTTGGTATAGTTTCTATTATAATGTCCAATAACTTCTGGCTTCGAAGTGAGAACATAGCAGTGTCAAAGGATGTTGACTTCCAAAGACAACTTAATAGGTCCCAAAGATTGGGGCATGAACGGCTAGACTTGTCGATGGAGAGCATGTCCAGAGCCCATTCCAGCAAAACTTTCTTCGGATGCGGCAAGTAGACATCTATCTTTTCATGTAATACCTGCTCGGCAAGGGATACACGTTCTGTTATTGGAGTATTCCTATTTCTCAGAGCCCGCGTAAGTTCAGCCGCCAGCATGCCTCTGACGTTTTATGTAATATTTTTTTTTATCTTCTAGATTTCTTGGTGAGAATAGAAAAAGTGAATTTCAAATGGTTCAAGAAACGTACAACGTGTTGTGATTTTTTAGTCTCGACGGAAACATCATATATAGTAGATCGTTTGTAAAATGTATACTTTTTTCAATCAAGCAAAATATTACATAAGCGTAATATGGCAGAGAACCAAGGAAAATCTTCTGAGGAGCTCGAATTAGAGCGGCTAGTGTTCGGGGACACATCCACTTTCTTTAAAGCATTGGAACTGGATTCAGGAAGTGAGAGTGAGGATGTATCTGATGGCGAGGTGCCTATGGCAGAAGACGAGGACATGTTTTTTGTCGACGAAAAAGGCGAAGGCTCTTCAGAACTTGATTCAGACTCTGGGTCCTCAGATGAAAATTCAGAATCCTCTGACACAGACCATCCTGTTTGGGTCGATAGTGATGATGCTGATGTTGAAGTTTCACTTGTGAGCGCGAATAGATTGCGAAAACTTAGACGATTTGAGTCAGAAACAAAAGTTAGTGGACAGGCATACGAGAAAAGACTTAGAAGGCATTTTGAAAAACTGAATCCACGACCAAAATGGGCTAGCAGGACACCACTTGAGCCAACAAATGGTAGCGATGATAATGACGACAGCGATTCTGCTGTCGTGGATAATAACGATGTCACTGCTGCAAACCCTCTGAAGGATATTCTTAGCTCGCAAGTTAATTATACATCTCAAGGACCCAGAAAACTACTTCCTCCGACAACAATCAATATTGGACGGCTCGCGGATGTCAATCGACAGTTGCCCTCCAAATCTGCAGTTCAGTCGCTTCAATTTCATCCAACCCATCCATTGGTTCTTAGTGGTGGGTATGACCGTACTCTCCGAATTTTCCATGTTGATGGAAAGGTGAATCCATTAGCAACATCCTTATTCGTTCGTGAAAGCCCTTTCCAAACTGCACTCTTCCATCCAGATGGGAAGAGAGTTTTTGCTGGCGGTAGGCGCCGCTATTTGTATATATGGGACCTTGAATATGGACAGGTTGATAAAATTACCCGTATGTATGGCCATGAGGACCGTCAACGCAGCATGGAAAAGTTTCTAATAAGCCCAGATGGCTCCTTAATTTCCCTTGTCGGTGGAGGTGGATGGGTCAACTTTCTGAGTGCTGCTAATGGCCAATGGGTTTCTGCCATGAAGCTTGATGATGGTGAGGTAGCTGACATCTCGTGGCGGGGTGGCAGCAGTCCTTCATTGTCAGTTATAAGTACTGCTGGAGATATGTACGAGTGGGATTCTCGTGAGCGCCGAATCGTGAGACGATGGAGAGACCAAGGCCTGGGTGGTGGAGTCACTTCATTGGCCCAGACAGACAGGTGGATGGCTGTAGGACAGAGCAGTGGTATTGTCAATATATACGACAGAAATAGCCCGAAAAATTCAATGAAACTGTCTGACTTAGAACCAGAGGCCCTTGAGCCCAACTTCGTGGTTGATAATCTGGTGACATCGATATCAAGCCTTAGGTTTTCACCAGATGGCCAAACCTTAGCTGTCGCCTCTAGAGCCAAAAGAGATGCATTCCGGCTGGTCCATGTACCATCGTTTACTGTTTTCAAGAACTGGCCTACATCAAGTACCCCACTTGGGAAAGTGACTACGGCTGCTTATAGTCCTGGCTGCTCAATGCTTGCCACTGGCAATGAAGGTGGTCATGTCAGGCTCTGGTCACTAAATTATTATGCTTAATCCATGTGCTAACAGGATGATAAAAATGAGTGGTTACTCACCAACACAACGTTCTCTCGAAGTGAGAAGAAAAAGGGGCTGTATTGTAGCAATTAATTTCAGTCACTGAGAGACACGAATTAATGCTTTTATAGGGATAAGCTATATAAAGCTTGCATGTAATTGTAAATGATTATATTCTATCCTCGTTGTCGATCTATAGCCAGATCACATGAAAGGGATAGTGGGTTATTTCCGGTCTTAGCTATTCTTAAAGTGCAATTGACTTAATTTGATTTCATGATATCAGCTTTTACAAAAGTGGGAGACTTTACAGTAAATCTGCTGGTTCTGGATATAGATACTTGATAGTTACTTGCTTGGGTCACGATCTATACCTGTAAAGGAAATTTACCATTTCTGTAGCAGCTCATTTTGGAAAATACTAATTTAAACAAATTATGGCTATCTTCATCACAACTAGAGGCTTCAAGAGTTATGCGCGGACTAATTTGGCTGGTGAGCTTAATATGCGTAGCGGCTCAACTAGTACCTGACCAGTATGGATGGTCATGCTACAAAATAGCAGATTCACGAAAATGGCCCCACTGCGAATCTACAAAAGGAAATTCTCGTAAAGCATGTCTATGTGGGCAGAGTGAGTTCATTAAATTCACTCAGAACTGTCTTGTCACCGCACTGGCTAACGTGACCGATGTTGATAAAGCAATGGTTAAGGCTCAAAAAAGCCTCTGTCCTGGTACTTTGGATGCATTCTTAATCTCAGAGAGTAATAATACTGATGCAAGTAAAAAAGACCACAAAAAAGTTTCTCTGGAATGGATCGAAGCTCAACGAGTCTATTCGCCGCCATCAGGATATGAAGAAATTAAACCGGTGGGTGATGAGGAATTGCAAAACGCACTTCTCAGCGCTGGCTGGCGCATTCATAATGATGTTACATCAGAAATATATGGTGTTGCAATATTGATATATTGGTTCGGCGCGATGTTCGTCATTATAGTGGTCCACGTAGGACAACTTATAATTACTCGACCTCTACAGAGGCTAGCACAGTGGAAACCATGCCGCATTATTCGTGCGTATATCCTGTATCCTCCCCTTTTCTCCCAGAAACACAGTCAATTGGTGAAGAAAAGCTGGTTTGTATTCTCTCTTCCCACTCGAGCAACCACAATATTAATAGCCATGTTTGCCGCGCTTAATTGGTCATTACTTTTTACTGGTTTCGAATATGAGCCCAAAAATATTCTTTTCAAAACATATACGCAGCAGCTAAACAAGTTCATCTCAATTCGCTCCGCATATTTGGTAGTGTACAAACTGCCTCTAATTATTTTATTCGCTGGTCGCAACAACCTGTTGCTGAATATAGTACCATGGTCACTGGATAATTTTAACAATCTACACAAGTGGATTGGGCGAATGACTTTCTTCGACTTGTGTGTTCATGCGGTTTCAATATCACTCGTGAAGGTAGAGCAGGGCTCATATGGGTGGTATTGGAGTGTCTGGTACTGGCGCTGGGGCGTGGCTGGGATAACTATAGTCGGACTTCTAGTATTCCACTCAATGCGGCTACTAGTTCGACATCACTACGACTTTTTCGTGGCTTGCCATATTGCACTAACTGTCGCATTTCTAATTGCGGCATACTACCATGTTCTTGTTCTACCGCTTGGTCGTAAGCAAATAATTGCTGCTTGTGCTATATGGGGATTTGAACATGTAGCCCGCCTGACAAGAATAATCTTGGCTGGGTGTACGGTGGAGGCACGCATCACACATTACGAACAAATTTCGATTGTCGAAGCGAAAAACCCCAAGTTATGGGGAGAATATTATGCAGGCTCTGGTGGGAACTACAGCTTTGTGCATTTTCCCTTTGCCTTGTCGTGGTGGCAGAGCCATCCATTTACCATAGTAAAGGAGGAAGAGAAGCTAGTGATGTGCATACTTCATAAGGACGGCATGACGAAGAAGCTTCTCCAGATTCCCGAAGGACCGCTGAATATTGCTATAGATGGCCCCTATGGCTCGAGAAATCCTCTGTTCCTTTTCCCCCAGGTGGTATTTATAGCTGGTGGAGTTGGAATAACCTCAATTCTCAGCTATCTCAGAGAGCTTCAGTTTAATTGCAGCATGGAGGATAATACAGAAAAGCCCCAACAACGGCTGATTGTCCATTGGGCAGTCTCAGATCCCGCAAAAATCGAATGGGCGGCAAGAAGGCTGGCAGTTCTGAAGGATGTCGCCGAAATTAACATTTACATGAGCGATGCTAAAGCCATTACACTACCAGATGCCCCTTATAAAGGTATTGATCACCATGGGCGCTTGTCCTGCGCGGAGGCAATTGCTGAGGCCTGCAAAGAACCTGACAATAAAGCCACTGCTATTTTCACTTGTGGACCCGGAACATTGAATGATGATGCCAGGAAGGCCACTTGTAAAGCAATATTGAAGGAACCGAGATATATAACCTACTTCGAGGAGTCCTTTAGTTGGTAGTAAGACTAGCTTAGGGTTAGGTAAAAGAAATTGTTTCTGCATCCTAGAAGTTTGAAGGATGAGTGACACGCTGAAGGAACGGCTTAATAGCCATTCAAATGCCTTCCAGGGGTTGCTTTCTCTTATTCCTGCGAAATACTACTATGACGAGGATTCCAAAAGTCAATGGAAGAGAGAGAAATCCAAAAGAAGTCGAGCGATGAAATTTGACCCTGAGATAGGAGCCAGTGCTCTTGATGAGGCACGGCGGAGGGAAATCACAGAGGATGGTCAAGATTCGTCAAGTGAACAAGATGTCATATATGATGATAACGGCAATGAGATTAAAATGAACGAAGGGAATGCAGAACATGACGACGAGAAAAAAATTGAAGAGGAGGATGCAATACCTGCTAATATTCCAGAGAAGCCAGAGAGGAAAGTAAATTCTTCGGCGAAAAAATCAGCAGAGCCAAAAGATTCCAGCGGTGTGGAACCAGTCAACGTGCCATCTGAAGATAAGATGTCTGAGCCGCAACACCAGGAAAATTCAAAATCCAGTGAAAAGAAAAATCCTAATGGAATTCAGGAGCTCAGAAAGAAACTACAAGACCGTGTAAATGAATTAAGGGCAAGAAGAAAAGCTCCAGGATCAAGAGCAGAGGGTGCCCCGCGTAGCCGTGACGAGCTAATTGAGGCTAGAAAGCAACGGGAAGAAATCAGACTTAAGCGGAAGCGAGATGAGAATCCTGATACACCTGCAACAAAAACAGAAGAGAATGATGCGACAAGCGAAGAACAGCCTCCAGTCGTCGATTCCCCAGAAAAGCATGAGAACTTAATGTTTGGCAAGGTGAAATTTGGTGAAAAAATGTTGGATGAACAGAAAAAACCTAAAAAACGACAAGCAGCTGATCAACTCCGCGTGATAGAGCAGCGCAATGCTAAGATAGCCCAATTGGACAGCAAAAAACAAGAGGAAATTGCCGAGAATGCTCAATGGTCAAGTGCTATTTTAAAATCTACGGGCGCTAAATTGAAAGATAATGAAAAGCTTTTGAAGAAGACTGTCAAGTCTCAGCAGAAGAAGAAGCAGCGTTCTGAAAGAGAGTGGAAGGCCCGGCTAGCAACGGTCGCTCACAACAAGGCGGCTAGAGAAGCACAGCGTAATGCAAACTTGGAAGCTCGCAAGGAACAAAAAGGTATGAAGGTCAAATCAAAACCGAAAAAGCGAGCCGGATTTGAAGGTAAATCTCGTAAAAAGCATTAAGGATATTTAGAATCTTAACTTCAGTAAACATCTGTACCTGATGACGAAATCATTGCTTGATCTGGTAGCCTCGGTTGACAGTTCTCCTTATGAGACTGACCGACGGATCTGGTATCTTGAGTCCCACGACGGCTTTTTGCTCGGTAAGGTTCCACCATATGTAGTCGAGAGGCTACCTGATGACCTACCGATGATCCGAAAAGATGAACAGAGGAAAATGCTAACAGTATGCCAATTAGGAGGTGTGAGTGAACGGTCTGAAGCATTTGCAAAACTTTGTCAATATTTCCGGTCTCAAAAGATATTTGTGTGCTGTGAAGGATGGAGAAATGAACTCTACGGCGTTTACACCCAGGGACACCAATTATATTTCACTATTGAGCGGTCTTGTGCTTGCCTTTTTGGCTTGACGACTTATGGAGTGCACATAACTGGATATGTGCCTGCAAACCGACCCGAAGACTATAAGATATGGGTCCCCCGACGATCGTACACCAAACCCACTTGGCCAGGTATGTTGGACAATACAGTGGCAGGCGGTCTTGGCTACCCCGCAGGAATGTGGGATACTGCAATTAAAGAATGTGGTGAGGAAGCAGGATTGAGTAGCGATTACGTGCAGAATCATCTAAGGCAAGCAGGTGTTGTTACTTATGAATTTCAAAAGATAAATGACGTTTATTCGGAAGACAGCGTGTTTCAACCTGAAGTGGAATGTGTTTATGATCTTGTGATGAGTCCGGGTGTAGTTCCCAAACCAACAGATGGTGAGGTTCATAGCTTTGAATTACTGAGCGTCCCTGAAGTTCGCGAGCTACTTGGTAAGGGTGAATTCAAATACAATTGCGCTTTAATTCTTATTGACTTTCTGATACGGCATGGAATTGTAAACTACGAGAATGAGCCTGACTACTTGCAAATTGTTTGCCGTAGCCACAGAAAGCTTGAATATCCTTTACTCTAGAAAAAAAGAAGCGGCCGAATTGAGATTAATGTAAGTTTATATAGTTTTCAATTTTTCCGATGCTAGCATGGGGTCAGAATCTACAAGATGAATTATTAACTCTTTTGGGGCAGACCTCAAGGTCCATTTCAACCTAACCAAGTTTGTTGACTCTTCTATTCCGAGAACGTACAGACGATCGAGATCAGGCAAATTTATACCTGCCAAGTCTTCCGACTTGACTGCCAATGCACTTTCTCCATTAACTTCGTAAAACTTACTGATACTGGCATCATTGGGTAGCACTACGATCCCAGCTCCATTCCAACATTGTTGCAATGCTCGTGCGTAGCTTTTCTCTCTTTTGTAGTCTGCAGCTATGCTTGACTCCTTGCTCAATTGTCCTTCACTTGTCCAAACAGCAACTTTAACATCATCTGATGGTGGTTCATGCTGTCTAACATCATATATATCTTGCCAGTTCTCTAAAAAGTTAGGTAGAGATTCGAAGGAGAGCGGACGGCCAGGGCTGTAGAGAAGCAGAAGAGAAGGACGCTGTGTCCTCAAAAGATGTTCAGTTAAAATTTCAAGGGTGGTTTTCCCTGTTTTAATGGGATAAGCATCAAGTTCGTCCACCACAACCTGACTTAAGTTTGACAGTCTTGTTCCTATATCCGTGTAGCACAAATAGTCCAAAAGACGTGAAGGAGTGGCTACTAAAGTATGTGGAAATGGATTTTGAGTCAGACTGGTATGTTGAGCTTCATCACCATCAACAGATCCGGTGCGATAAAGGCTTTTCACAGATCCTGGCACTAGTTGGTTCATTGACTGGACATATTGATCTGCCAGGCCTTGCCTAGGTACCACGACAAGGTTAGTAATTTTATTTGCGGCTACTTGTGGCCTTTCCATCATGCTAAGTATAGCCGCGGTACTTTTGCCAAGACCTGGTACTGATTGTGCAATACAAGAGAGATTAGAACTAGCAAGAGATAAAATCTTTCTTTGAATACCCAAAGGCTCTTTAAATGATGCAGGTAGTTTTGACAAAATATTTCGACTAATTTGAAGGTCACCAAAGGATGTCACATTGCGAGGATCAACCCGAGGTGCACGCCGCATTCATACTTAGCTTACTTAATTATTTTACACAATGGATGTTGTGACGGCGTCAAGAGAAGATCTTTTTGGAACGTCTACACAACGTGATGATGATGATGAGGGATCTTACAATGATATACCAGATTTTAAGTTTGAGACTGTGGATGTTGAGCCGAGCTCTGCCGTAGCACAGGAAAAGAGTCCTTCGCCTGAAATTCCTACGTTCCAATTATTTGCTGGAATGGATCTTCGACCAATTAATATCGAGGATGATGATAGAGAGCATCCCATCAATCAAGAAAAATCAATTGAATATTATATTTATAACTCGACACCTGAAAGCAAATCTCGTGCGCAACAGGTGGCTGTGTCTGGTGATGATTTATTATTTCAGGCCCAAAAGTATTTAAAAGAAGCCAGGCCAGTAGGTGAAGATATTAATGCCCATTGGAGGCCGTCAAAAAAACCTTGTCGGCCTGGTTCATCTGTTCGTAGGGCAAGGCGTCTGAAACGCAGACGATCTGGACCACCGCCCAAGAGAAGGAATTGGTAGCTTTCAATATTTTTGCTCTAGTTTTGAAATGTTCTTTCAGATGATAGTAAATGGTGCCTATTATAACTTTAGGGTTGTAAATCCTCTATCGACAAGTTTAGAACTGCGGAAAATTGCTGCTATTATAACTAGCAAAGACACAATTTCTTCGAAACATAATGAGCTTCTATGAATTATAGATATTAATGGAATACTATACTTACTGCTACATTGCAGTATTATAATGGCTATAAAACCCCGGCTGTAATATACCTCTAGAAGTTTACAGCAATTATGACCTCGCTATGTATAAGGGTCTGTCATAGCGAATTACCTAGAGATTTCAATTTGAAAATATCATAATATACTTGGTAATATTTAAGCATGCAAGATCCAATTCACTTATTTCTTTGTTTTCCGGCATAAGTTGATTAAACCACCTATACGTAATCAGACAAATTGTGGTTGGTGTATGAAGGGGATCAGTGGCATCTTGGGCCTGCAACTTTATGTTACACTAAAATTAAGTCAGGTCTTGATGGTTTTACTGGTTGTGCTGTTAGTAGCAGGATGGGTGATCCGATATCGAGCTGTCACCGAGTATGCTCGGTTACCTCAAGACTTACCAGAAGAGGAAGAGGACCATGACCAATGGCTTGAGGATGAAGCGCTACTCACTGATATGGAGGAAGACTCACCCGAAAAAAGTGCAGGAGGGTCATACTTTGATGAGTTTCTGAGTGCTATCCGGGTATTTGGATATCTTGATAGAAAGGTTTTCTACGAGCTTACACGCCATATGCGTACTGTTCGCTTCGAAAAGGGTGAGTCTGTACGTCTTAAGGATCTGGACGGCTTCGCAGTTGTAATTGATGGGGAAATGGAAGTATTCTGTGAGGATTCCCAGGGTAACACTATGCTCTTAACTGAAGCCCATAGAGCTGCTCACATATCTTCTCTATCAAGTATTCTTTCCCTATTTACGGATATTGTAGAGCTCCCAGAGACCCCAAACTCTGCTGAAAAGTCAGAATTTCGTAAAGTCAATGACTCTGTTGTGACGAGAGCCGCTGAACCCTCTAGTATTGTGGTAATACCGCAATCTGCATTTAGGCAGCTTACTCGAAAATACCCTAGCGCTACTGCTCAAATTGTGCAAATCATTTTGTTGAGATGGTCCCAGGTGACTTTTCGCACCTGTCAACGTTATTTGAATTTAACTCCACAAATATTTGATACAGAGAATATGCTGAACTTGCGTGGAAGCCGCCGAAATGTACCTGATGTAATGCGCGAGGCAGCTATTCAGCGCTTAAAATCTCTATCCCGTGAGTGCCCAAATGATACCTACCTCGAACTAGATGAACATTCAAAGCGGTTCGACAATCCGTCATATCCAGGAGATCTTGCGCCGCATAGGAGCGGCGGACTAGATGATAGTCCGCTGCGTCTTGCATTGATTTCCTATATGTTCAGCTTGATGGGCTTTGATTCACGTGTTCAGCCCGCAAATTCAACAACAGAGGAAAGCAACTTTAGCAGAAATACTTCACCCGAGATGTTTGACAACAGCCAATTGCAATCTAGTCCGTCCCCAATGTCAACTCCAGCTCCTCTAAGCCGTCGGTCATCCACTGGTGAAAGTGAGGACCTGCGAAAGTCGAGTTCATATGAATCAGTAATTGATGAAGCAAGCAGAAAAGTGGAACTCGCTTTTTATCGGGCGGGTCAGCTGGTTAGTGGTGCAGGGAAAAGGACTCGTGGGCTGATTTTTGTATTAGACGGTGAACTTGAAGTTGGCCATGAGGTCGTGGATAAGCGATATGAATATCTCCGCTCTGTAAAAACTGGAGAAGTAACTGGGTATTTGGAAACTATAAGTTCTTATGCGGCTTTCGTAGATGTACGTGCTAAGCAAGACACCTGTGTTGCAATTTTATCGAAGTCAACATTTGAACATTTGGCTGAGAAGTATCCATGGCTATACATTGGCGCTGCAAAATCCTTGACGACACTTCTAGCACGCCCGATAGTGCAACTTGACTTTGCACTCGAGTGGATTAGCTTAAAGAGTGGTCGAACGGTTTTTAAACAAGGAAGTCAAGCTGATGCACTCTACTTTGTATTAAATGGCAGGCTACGCGCTCTACGAAATGGTGAACTTGCTGGTGAGTTCGGCCAGGGCTCAACTGTTGGTGAGCTGCAAGTCTTACTGGGTGACCGGCATACGTCTACCCTAGTTGCAGTAAGAGAAACAGAGGTTGCAAGGTTTCCTCGTTCCCTTATAGAATCGTTATCGCGAGAGTATCCCTCGATAACATTTGAAATGTCGCGAATGGTTGCTGCAGGCATTGCAAGAGCTCAAAAAGAACCCACTGCTGAATTTAGAACGATTGCTGTTTTGCCAACCAACTCAACTATGCCCGTACATGATTTTGCAGAAAAGTTGGCAGCAGCTTTTCGAGCTACCAGTAAGTCAGTCGCTGTTCTCACTAATGCTACAGCACTAACATATTTGGGAAGACTTGCTTTCCACCGCATGGGTGATCTGAAGCTCAAGGCATATTTGGCAGACCTTGAAGACCAAGTTGATATTGTTCTCTACGTTGCTGATACTGCACCAGCTTCAAAATGGACGCGCACATGTGTATATCAGTCTGATTGTGTTTTATTATTGGCAGATGCTGCCGTAGCTCCATCATTTGGGGATTATGAACGGCTGATTGTAAAATCTAGGACGACCTCACGAACTCATCTGATTCTATTGCATACAGACAAAAATATTCTGCACGATTCTACTAGAGTCTGGCTTCGACGCAGGCCTTGGGTAGCAGCACATCATCATATACAACTGCAATGGGAGCGTGGTGAAGTTGTAGAGGTACCAGAAAAACGCCATGGAAGACTTCGCAAACTGAAGCAGCGGTTTCAGGATAGAATTTTGCAGCATGTATTGGTCCCTATAAGGAAGAAACCCACCATACCGTTGCGAACCCAGGGTCTGAGACATAAAAATGACTTCCTGAGACTTGCACGTCTTTTATCTGGTCAAGCAGTAGGTTTGGTACTCGGTGGTGGGGGTGCTCGTGGGCTGTCTCAAGTAGGCGTGATTCAAGCTCTTGAGGAACTAGGAATTCCTGTTGATATGGTTGGTGGTACCTCAATAGGTTCATTTATTGGTGGCCTTTATTCTCGAGATTATGAGCTACTTACCTTGCTAGGTAGAGCTCACATGTTTTCGATGCGTGTATCATCTTTATGGAGAGTCCTCTCGGATGTCACTTATCCAGCCACTGCATGGACCACCGGTCATGCATTTAACAGGGCAGTATGGAAAGCGTTCGGAGACTCGCGCATAGAAGACTTTTGGCTGAGGTATTTTGTAAATACTACAAACCTCACACATTCGAGAATGGAAATCCACCAGCGTGGATACTCATGGCGGTTTATAAGAGCCTCGATGTCATTGGCCGGACTCGTGCCCCCAATCGAATATAATGGCCAGATGCTGTTAGATGGCGGTTACGTCGATAATTTACCAGTAGGAGAGATGAAGAAGATGGGAGCGCGTTATATTATCTCTGTTGATGTTGGAGCCGTCGATGACACGACACCTATTAAATACGGTGATACCCTCAGCGGGTTTGGTGCTCTATTTAATAGGTGGAACCCTTTTTCATCCTCGAAGCCGGTTCCTAACATGGCTGAAATCCAACAGCGACTAACATACGTTTCTAGTGTCAAGGCTCTGGAGGAAGCAAAAACGATGCCTGGTGTAATATACCTCAGACCACCCATAGATCATTATGGGACTCTTGAATTCGGAAAATTTGACGATATAGTTTCTGTCGGATACGATTATGCTATCGAAGCACTAAAAGAAAAGATGGATGATGGCGAGCTGCCCCAGTCCTGGGAAAAAGAAAGACCGAAAGCTACATTCCGGCGCTATAGCGTATGATAGAGTTTGTTCCATGGTCCAACAAACTCGAAGCAAAAATAAAAAGTATAATTATCAGTGGTTCCATACACTGCCTAGGTTATGTGGATTTAACCTGAGTTACCTGCATCAATATAACTAAGTCAATTTTATTCCTCTTTCTTACACAGAAGAAATTTGGCAAATAATAAATTGTACAAAATTTAGTTAGTGTTTGTATAAGCTCAAATCTGTGGACCTGCGACCAAATATGGTCCAAATTTGAAGCGATTAAGCTGAAATGCGAATTCGAATTTTTTATCTTGGCATAATGATTCGATCCATTAACTGAGTATGGTTCAGCAATAATTATTGCCTTATCAGTACAACAGAATCACCTCGTACAAAAAGCATTGCGCTACTGTTTTTAGTTTGGGAAACGTTACCAGATTCTTCCATGTGGTAAACTGTCTCCTCGGCATCTCCTAGAACCATATTACAATGCTCATCATATGCGTGTAGAGTTCCTCTCAGCTCTCTGCTGTTCCTGAGCTTGACGATGACAGGCTCGTCAAGCAGAGACCTAACCATATCAAGAGGAGTGCTCATGGTGTATGAACTTTGTGATTAGTAAGCGAGTATATCATCCTACCTGAAATGCGACGAGGCTTTTCCACATCTCTTGCAGCATTAAGAAGACACACTAGCGCATCCCCGAACCTGGTGTTACGTCCACCTATCGAACCACGTGCTGCAGATGTTGGGACGCCTGAAAATCATGCCTTATGGCAGTTTTTTTCAAATGGGAAGTACATGCGTCCTGCAGATGAACTAGAAAACGTTGGTGAACCATGGTCTATACCACAGCTTCGACGCAAAAGTTTCGAAGACCTTCATACATTATGGTATGTTTGTTTAAAGGAACTCAACCGTGTCCTCCGCGAACTGCGGCTCGTGCAACAGTGGAATTCTCGTCCCCAGCAGGATACTGAAGCTGGAGACCAAGGAACTGCATTCGATGAAACAGCAAAAAAGATTCGCACAACTATGTGGCATATTCGTAGTGTTTTGGCAGAACGCTACCATGGATGGCGTCGTTCTGAACTTTTGGCGTCAAAAGAATATCCAGGTTTGTTCTCTAAGTTTCGTCAAGAGTATCTGGAGGCAGATTCTAATTCTGACTTTGAGGTAACTGCACAGCTCGAGCGATTCCAGTATGCATTTTATGGCATTAATCCTCAGCTCGAGGGAAATTTCCCTGAGCCTCGGCTACTGAGAGGCTTGTATGTTGTTGCCAGGCTCAAGCTCGAACGTTATGCAAATGAACAGGCCCGTCTGAACACAGTAAATAATGTCCGGGAGGCATTTTTGCTTTTTACGGCTGAGCATAGCCCCGAAGGCGTTGAGCGCGCAATATCTGATATAGAACAAATCCGTTCTCTCGACACTCAGGAGGGCGAAGAAATGGAAACGCTTGCAGAGCTGATGAAGAGTTTTCAAAAAATAGAGACTTGAAGTTTGTACATATATTTCAGCTAATCTAGCTATAAAAGTACCCAGTATAATCTTGCCTTCGTGGATTTTGATGGAAACAACGCAAGTATTTCGTCCGCAATCAGTAAATTTATCATATCAATAATAATTTTACGGCCATGAAAGTGCGTTCATCATCAAGTCGCCAACTGAGTACATAAATGCGTATAAAACAATAGTATGTCAAAGCAGGTCCCCAAACTCAATTGATTTTAATGCCTATCTACATCCTCGTGACCATACCTATACACATTATGTCAGAGTGGGTCTAAAAGTTCCGAAGGAACCACGAAGCAACCACAAATATCTCAAGCAAGATCCAAAAATGAGTTCGCAAGCTTGAAGAAAAGTTAAATTAACCATGAAAAATAAATAAATACTTTATTCGCGAGGCACTCTAGCATCACGACCACAACGTGGTATAGGTCCCCATCTATAAAACGGATATAGTATGAAATTTGCTTTTCCCAAGACAAGACCTAGAGAAACTGGACCGAACTCATTACTGTCGACAGAGTGGATGTTGTCACCCTCCACCCATAAGTGGTTTGTAGGAATTTTCACTTGGTCCCTTGGGTATTGGGATGTTGGTCGTACACCTATTGTATGACCACCAAGACCCAGTACACGTTTTATCATGATTTTCTTTGGGTCCAAAGGCGAACGTAGGACAACGACGTCTCCTATTGCGAGCGTACCGGACTTTGTCAACCCCCACTTCTGAAGCAATACTAAATCACGCGAACCAAGCGATGAATCAGGGTTAAGACTAGGCTTCATCGATGCCCCTTGAACCCAGGCTACCTGTGCAACTGTCTGCGTGAAGGTCACGGCCACAGGAACCCAACTTATTGTCCATAGGATGGCACGCATATAGATGACTTAGCTAGTCACTGTCCCACTCTAAGCTGAAATGTGGAGTAAGTGTACTTGTCGCACGAGGCCCTCAGGGCGAAGCGTGATATTCTCAGAAGCAAGCCACCACTCATATATCATATTAAATAAAAGGCCAATAACTATCGATTTTATATAGGTATATCGTTCGAATATAATGGCCACATACCACCTATCTTCCCATTGGCAGTGTAAATGACGGGTCAAAGGGTATGCTCTTCAGATTTGACCAATGCAGCCGTATATGAGACAGTCTAGGAATATTCTGGATCCGCCCTAACCCACACAGAATACCCTACTCCGGCGCGTAATCAGGCAACGTGTCACTTCACTTCTGCTGTCATGAAGCTACTAACACTACTTCTTGTTGAAGCCGTTCTTTGTCAAAATCCGGCAGGAGCGCCACCTAAGCTGGATATTCCTAAAAGACCAGAGCCATCGGATACCATTGAGCATCCTGCTTTCGAGGCATATCCCGTTTCCCCGGGAGAGTTTGCAGATGCTAGTTTGTTCGAGCAATTTTCGGATGTTGAGGATGCTATTTGGTCTCGTTGGAAGAAAAGCCATGCTAAAAAGGCTGGTACCGACGAGGAATGGTCTTACGTAGGCGAATGGAGTATTGAAGACCCGAAGGTGTTTCCTGGTTTTAGAGGGGACAAGGGCTTGGTCCTCAAGAGTGAGGCGGCCCATCACGCTATCAGTAACGTTTTTGATAAGCCTCTTGATAATAAGGGTAAGACGTTGGTTGCGCAATATGAAGTCAAGCTCGGACAAGCATTAAATTGTGGAGGTGCATACTTAAAGCTTCTAAAATCCACCCCAGAGCTTGGTACGACTGAATTCTCAAATGACACTCCATACGTCATAATGTTTGGTCCAGATAGATGCGGTGCGACCGACAAGATCCATCTGATCATCAACCTAGGAGGCGAAGAGCATCATCTGAACCTTCCACCTCGCAGTGACTTGGCAATGACCTCTACTCTCTATACTCTAATAATCCATGAGGATCAGCACTTTGAAGTTAGAGCCAACGGTGATGTTGTTAAGGCTGGATTGTTGACTGCGCCAGATGCGTTCACTCCAAGTTTGTTGCCACCGGCTGAGATTGACGATCCCAATGATGTCAAGCCGCAGGATTGGGTTGACGAAAAAGTTATTCCTGATCCTGAACAGACAGAAAAGCCTGAGGACTGGGATGAGGATGCCCCACTCCGTATTCCTGATCCAGAAGCTGTTATTCCTGAGGACTGGCGTGAAGATCTCGAGCCTTTTATTCCTGACCCTACGGCGGTCATGCCAGAAGAATGGGATGAGGATGAAGATGGTGAGTGGATTCCTGCAGAGGTGCCGAACCCCGAGTGCGAGGGTCTTAGCGGATGCGGCCCTTGGAAAGCTCCTTTGATACACAATCCGGATTATAAGGGTAAGTGGACTCAGCCATTGATCCCCAATCCTGAGTATAAGGGTGAATGGAAGCCACGCAAGATCCCGAATCCGGATTACAACCCTGATGCTCGGCCATCAGATTTGGAACCTATCGGAGGAATTGGTTTTGAGCTCTGGACCATGCAGCCAGAAATCCTTTTCGACAACATCTATGTGGGACAATCTATTGAAGAGGCTGAAAATATCGGTAACGCTACTTGGTCTCCTAAGTTCTACCTTGAGTCTCAAGAGCTTGAGAATAATAGGAATGCAGCCAAGAAAGCTGCTGAAGAACAGATGGGTGAACTGTCTAGTTGGGATGAACTGAAGGCAGATCCCTTGGGATTCTTGGCTTATCATTACAATGTCTTCCTGAACGATCTGCAGATTGACGCTCGCACAGCATTGGTGCAGCACCCAGTCACTGCTGCAACAATTTTTGCTGTTTTGGCTGTAGTAACCTCTGCCCTATTTGGTTTGTTGAATATCCTTATTTCCACGTTTACAGGAAGCAAGCCTACAGAGCCAGAGAAGGTTACGAAGTCAGCAGAAAAAGAACCTGCCACATCAGTGGATAGTGATAGCACTGCCTCTGCGGTAGCTTCTAAAACAGAAAGTGAGTTGCGAAAGCGAAAGAATTGATTAGATGAATAAAATAGCCTAGCACAAAAATTCTTTAAGTTTCGAGGGCCTGAAGACGCACGAGTTCAGCGTAACGGCCATTCAAGGACATTAGTTTTGGATGGTTTCCTTGCTCAACGATACATCCATGTTCGAAGACATATATAATATCTGCTTTTTGAATAGTGGAGAGTCTATGTGCAATTGCAATTGTTGTGCGGCCGCGAGCTGCCTCATCCAAGGCCACTTGAACTACGCGCTCCGAATCACTATCAAGTGCTGAAGTCGCTTCATCCAACAATAATATTTTGGGGTTTCTGATCAGTGCGCGCGCAATGGCTACTCTCTGTTTTTGCCCGCCGCTCAAAAGACCTCCCTGAGAGCCCGACTCTGTATCATAACCATCAGGTAGACCAGAGATAAAATCGTGTATATTTGCTTTGCGTGCAGCAATTTCAATCATTTGGTCAGTGACTTCACTTGGATCGCCCGGCCAACCCATTTGGATATTTTCCCTTAGAGTGCCGGAGTAGAGTGTGGGTTCTTGTTGCACCAGTGAAATAAAAGAGCGCAAAGTTTCAAGATTATAGTCCTCAATGTTGATTCCATCGATTTGAATTTTGCCAAACTGTGGATTGTAGAATCTTTCCAAAAGGCCTATGGTGGTAGACTTGCCGCATCCCGACGGACCAACTAACGCGACATATTGTCCTTGTGTTATATGGAGATCTAGTCCGCGTAGAACAGGAACCTGTGGACGTGTTGGATATCTGAATTTCACATTATTAAAGTCAACATTTCCCTCTATTGTACCTTCTTTCGGCCGGTATCCCTTATTATCCCAAACATCAATATTAGGTTTGGCACTAAAAATGCGATAGCAGGATTCCGCAGCCGCTTGTGCTTTTGTGAAATCGGGGGCATAGCTAAATATACGGCCCGCAGATTGGGCACCAAGAACAATGGACATAAATACTGTGTAGAAACCAATCAACGATGACTTACCCTCTCGCATACAGGTGGATCCCCACCAAAATACCAATGCCATGACCCACGGAATAAGCCCCTCTGCTAAGCCGAACATTACTGCTGAGCGGAGATTTGCCATATTACTGCTTTGAACTTGTTTGTCAACCTCCAGTGCATATTTATCAACGACATCATCTTCACGAGTAAGACTCTGTACTGTGCGTACAGCAGAGGCATACTGAGATGCTAGTGCTCCGCTATCTTCGTAAACCTTCCTTGCTCGTTCGTGTAAAGATCTTAAGACATGAATTCTGAAAAACCCACATCCCATAACAATAGGCACAGTTGCCATTGCAACAAGACCAATACGCCAATTAAAGGGAATTCCTGTAACGATACCACCAATTAAAACAGTGAAACTTTGCAGTATTTGACCCAAGGTAGCGCCACCTAGACCATCTATTGCCTTAGCCTCTTTGGCAAGAATTGAAGTAAGAGCCCCCGGTGTATTTCCAGGAAAATCAAAAAAAGCCGTATCCAGACGGAGTATTTGTCGAAATAAGCCTATCCTTATAGCTCTCACAAGTCGGTTCGACGCAGCGCTAAGTGATATACACATAGCTGCTGCGGAAAAGAGAGACATCATTCCAATAAAAAAAAGCCATCCACTGTACACATTTATTGAATGTCTCATTTGTGTCCCCTTCTCTTCAATAATTGATTGGATAGAGAATGCGGCCACCATTCCTAAAGATGGATAACAGTATCCTAATATTACTGCAGAAGCTGTGCCTCCACAAATTAACCAGATCTCGCTGCGATTCAGCGCCCATAGCATTTTCAGATACCTGAAAAGCCCTTTATTAACAGGAGATTCTATTCCAGGGATGATTTCGTGTGCAAAATCGATTTGCTCCTCTTCAACGTCCACTTTATCCTCTTTAATACTGAGTTCATTATTCGATGAGTTGCTCTCTATTTCTGCATCATCACCAAGCTCGGCTTTTATGCGCTGGGCTCTTACAAGATCCGAATAAGTACCTCCTGACGCCAATAATTCTGCATGTGTTCCCTGTTCTAAGATCTTCCCATGGGACATTACCACAATTTTGTGGGCATTCTTTATAGTAGAAAGTCTGTGGGCGATAACAATGGTCGTACGGTTGATTGCTGCTCGGTCAAGTGCCTCTTGAACTATTCCCTCGCTTTTAGTGTCTAGAGCCGAAGTTGCTTCATCAAGTAAAAGTATTGGTGGGTTTCCAACGATGGCGCGTGCAATAGCAATACGTTGCTTCTGTCCACCACTTAAGAGAAATCCTCTGTCACCAACATTCGTGTCTAGCTTTTCAGTGAGAGCCTGGACAAAATCCCAGGCATTCGCAAGTTTGCAAGCCTCTTCGACCCTCTGAATTTTAACTTCGGGAGACGAATTCTCATATTCAGTGCCAATTAATCCGTATGCAATATTATCAAAAATAGTTTCAGCAAAAAGAGTAGGCTCTTGAGGTACATAGCCTATACGTTGACGTAGCCATTTCACATCAAATTTCTCAATATCATGACCATCCAGGGTTATTGAACCACTCAATGGCAAGTAAAAGCGCTCAATCAGGCCGACAATTGTAGACTTACCTGATCCTGACAAGCCTACCAGTGCTACAGTCTGACCTGCAGGAATATCAAGAGAAAAATCTGGCAAAACCATAACGCCAGGTCTTGAAGGATATTTGAATGTGACATCGCGTAGTTTGATTTCGCCTTTAACTTTCTCCAGTCTTATCCCATTTGTCGACCGGCTATTCACCACTGGAACGCGATCTATAGCCTCATTCAAACTTTTAGCTGCTGCCATTCCTTGAACAATGAACCTAATATTGGGGGCGCAATGACCCAACTGAAAACTTCCAATGAGCATAGACATTACGACGGTTATAACATGTCCGATAGAAGTCTCGCCCCGAACAATTAGTCTGGAACCTTCCCACAAACCAAGTGCATACGTGTAAAAAAATGCAGCCCAAATACAGGCAAGCATGATACCTTGAGATACGCCTGCATAGTCGGCTTGCTTAACCACAGCCCCAAGATAACTATCGAATTTTTGAGCTATTCTGTCCTCCAGATTGAAGGCCACTGTGTTTCGAGACGAACTGAGTGCTTCTTCGGCAACAACTGAACCTCTTGCATAAATTTGATCGACTTTTATTTGTTTGCGTATCAGAAAATATGATCCCAGTACCATTGACATTACAACAAAGAACATACTTGGAAGAAGGATACAGGCCAATTTCCACTGACTGGCAAATGACACCACGAGAGCCGCCACAAAAGCCGCCACACCTTGCACAACATTACCCGACTTTTCTGAAACAGCTTCTTGGATGGAAGTTGTGTCATTCGTAATACGGGTGGTTATTTCCCCCGTCCCCAATTTGTCAAAGTAGGCTATGTTTTGGTGGATGACTGCACTCAAGTATGCCTTTCTATAGCGAGCTGCAAATAATTCTCCTCTGTTGACCAAGATTAAGTTCTCGATGAATGATGCACCAATCATTGCGATCCCAATGTATACAAAATAAAGAGACTTGTGGTCAACATTGCTTTGAAACACCTGGCCAGCTCCCGCATTGCCGAAAAAGTCGTTAAAATTATTGACAATACCACCTACTACCAGGGTGAACATGGGATATGCCACACCATGGACAGCACCGCAGACCAAACCTACAATTACAAGAACGGTGTCCTGCACCGTTGCAAATCGATATAATGTAAATAAGGTGACTTTCTGCTTATCTACATGATTCTGTTGTCTCAAGAGTTCATTGCCATCTATTTCAGTTCCTGTGTAATTGACATGTTCTGCAAAATGGTTTTCAGAGGCCGAGGAGCTCGAGGAGGCCCCTTTCTGTTCCTTCATTACCAGATGAGTCATCAGTAAAGATAAGAATCTCATTAATTATTACCGTTGGGGTTGCGGTTATCTTTCTAATCTAAATTGGATTCCCAGAAGTGGTGCTAATGACGAATTCTTTTTAACTATAGGTACGAAGATGCATTGATTTATGCTTTTAATATATATAATAATAAAAAACTTCAAGTTTACTGGCACGATTTCTCGTGCAAGATTATTTGTTCAATGTATCAGAGTAGGTCTACTCTCTCCATAGGTCAAAAAAGTGGTGCACTGGACCATTTCCCTTTCCGATCTCGAGATATTTGGCTGCCTCAAGGGCCCCCGTAACATAATCCTTTGCAGCACGCACAGCATCATCTAAAGGAAAGTTTCGGGCAAGATATGCCGCTAGTGCAGAAGACAGTGTACATCCAGTTCCGTGTGTATTTTTTGAATCAACGCGTTTGGATTTCAGTTCTTGGTAAGTTTTCGTATTTGCATTGTACCAAATGTCAACGATGTCACCAGGCAAGTGGCCTCCCTTGAGCAAAACCGAGGCACCGCCTGAGATTTCACTGAGTTCCAATGCCGCTTTCTGCAGAGCATTGATTTCGATCTTTCGCCCCAGAATAATCTCAGCTTCAGGAAAGTTTGGAGTTATGACTGTGGCTAACGGTAATAACCTTTCACGAAGAACAGAGATGGCGCTCTCCTCCAGCAGTCTTTGGCCCGAAGTAGATACCATGACAGGGTCGAGAATAATGTTAGGTAGACCTTGCACCTCCTGTCTTACAGCCTCAACGAGCTCAGCAGAATGCAGCATACCAATCTTTATAGCATCTGCACCAATATCATCGAGGCATGACCTTATCTGAGAACGCACGAACTCAACCGGTACTGGATGGATCCCGTAGACACCCTGCGTGTTTTCATCGACAAGAGCAACAATTGCACTTTGCCCGTAGACACCACAGGCAGAGAAAGCTTTTATATCAGCTTGAATTCCAGCACCCCCACTACAGTCACTACCAGCAATTGTAAGAGCCTTACGCATGTCAATGTTAGTCCCCTGAAAGTTAAGTTACCCGCTCCCGATTTTCCGAGTCCAAACGAAGTCCACCCTAACCCATGATAGTCTATTTCTTCTAAATATTCATCCATTTAGTCCTTAAGAAGTAGTCTAGAAGCAAGTGCGGGATCATCAGCCATGGTAATGGCTGTGACAACTGCAATACCGTCAACACACTGCTTCCTTACTGCCGATGCACGGTCCACAGATATACCACCAATAGCAACCTTTAAATGGTTCGACGATCTACAGAGCTCATTGAGCTTGTCCAGACCTAGCTCGGACTTAGCATCCTTTTTTGTAGCTGTCGAATAAACAGGTCCAACGCCCAGATAGTCCACATCTAAATTTTTCGAGTCATGAACTTCCTTCAAATTTGTAGTGCTCAGTCCAATGATCTTTGATGGCCCCAGAAGCTTTCTTGCAACAGGCACAGGTAAGTCTGATTGACCGATATGGACCCCAGCCGCATTGACAGCAAGTGCAATGTCAACGCGGTCATTGATGAGCAAAGGAATGTCATATTCGTCACATACCTTTTTGACAGCTTGCGCTCTAGACAGGAAATCCCCACTATCACAGTTTTTTTCGCGAAGCTGAACTACAGTGACACCACCTTTCACTGCTGCCGACACAATTTCAGGTGTAGTTCGACCTAAATTAAGATTTGGATCGGTGACAAGATAAAGTGATAGATCAATAGGCGGTCTTGCCCGCGATTCAAACTCCGAGAAAGTCATTCTATAAAGTTCGTCCAGTAGATTTTGATGCATAGACCCAGTTCCTTTCGCACTGAGAGCAGCTATTTCACCAGCGACTCCGTAGTAAGTCAAACAATAACAGGCAGCCCAAAATGGGTCTGGCGTAGTCGCAGCAAACGCCCCTAAAATACACGTCAGTGTACATCCAGATGCAGTGATTCCGCCCATAAGTGGATGACCGTTCACCACTCTTGCAGTTCGCCGGCCATCTGTGACGAAGTCTATGGGACCGCTTATGACCACAACGGTATTGTGTGCTGCAGCCAGCTTTTTAGCATCAATCAAGACGGTCTCGGTTGACATAGTGCTATCAATGCCACGCGAATGAGCATCTACTCCACACAATGTCGCGATTTCTGAGGCATTCCCTCTAATGATTGTGGGCTTGAGAGCTATGAGTGTTTTACAAGCGTCTTGTCGCATTTTTGTCGCGCCAACGCCAACTGGATCAAGAACCCACGGCTTGCTCTGTTCACTAGCTTTTCGTGCCGAGTTTTGCATTGCCTCTAGTGTAGCATCATTCAGAGTACCTATGTTAATCGTTAGAGCATTAGCAATACTGGTGAGACTGGCACTCTCCCTAGGCTCGCTACCCATCATTGGTGATGCTCCTACTGCTATAAGTCCATTGGCCGCAAAATTTGAAGCGACTTTATTCGTAATATTGTGAACAAGAGGCGTTTGTTTCCGTACACGCCCTACAGCCTTCCAAATAGCCGTGCTCATGTGAAATAACTAATCACGTGACTATTATTATTATTGTTATTATTATTATTATTATTATCCTGTAAGCTGATTAATAGTGAAACTATGGTTTCTTGAATGAGAATAACTTCGTATTTTCGACCTACTTGGTCGAGCACGAAAGAATAGGCTAACACTGGATTCAATAAACCAATCTCGTAAGCATATCCGAACTTATATCTAAGATGATTGCAAGGGTATTTCAACCCAATTGCCGATACACGTGCGTTACTCATCTTGTTGATTCCGTCTCAGACATGGATCCAGTGCTCAATATCTTAGGCTGTGAGATGGCTATGAATGAACAATCTGGGCAAAACAGCGATCACCCTGAATTAAATATATTCCAGGAGTTAGGTGAAGAGCTACCAAGCAATGTCGTGGGTAGTAGTAGCGGTGGTGGTATCGCTACGCAGATAGCTCCGCTGATATTGGCATTGAGCTCGTGTAGAGCGCGTGGAGGGCTCGGCAACCAGCATTCTCCACTCAATACTGTTCAGTGTCAACAAAGCGAGCATCCAAGACTGAAGTTGACCCGTTTACGAGGACAACTTCACTCTGTAAGACGACAAATAGCTCAGCTAGTGAGTCGCAGCAGTGGGCTTAATGACCGTCAACTGGCACGCTTTGTTAGCCTATTGAGTCAATCACTGGATCTTGAGGCTCAGCTTCGGAAAACGGCAGTTGCCATCCGTGGCCGAAGTGGCCATTCTTCAGTGCCTTGCAATGTCCGCAGAAAGCGTCGCCAATTACGCCGAAGACTTTGATAATTTTTCATTATCATGAGACTTTTGTTTATTTATTGCAAGGTGGCTCTTATGTTTGACAATGTGAGTCTATTCATATGTGGGCCCGGCCGCTTGAATTACCAATTCAGATACCAATAACACTCACCATTGGCAGGATAGCCTACTCTGAATCCAACTTAGTGAGCATTAGCCTTGAGAACATCGGCTTTCAAAATTCTTAGAACAATACATAGGCCGGAAATACACAAATATACCTTCTTCTTATCTTAGAGTATGCTAATTTCTATGGGCTGATCTTCCAACAACGACGCTAGCAGAATCGTCATCATTGGTTACTCTGCGATTATGACAGATGCCGCACCCATTCCAGTACCTATGCACATCGACGTTACGCCAACTTTCTTCCCAGTACGATGCAACTCAGTAAGAAGCGTGGATACCTGGCGGGCTCCTGTGGCACCCAGCGGATGGCCCAAGGCAATTGCTCCGCCTTTCGGATTGACTTTTGCCATATCTATGCCAACTTTACGAATAGAGTAGAGGGCCTGGCTCGCGAAAGCTTCATTGATCTCGAAAATATCTACATCACTCAAATTCAGCCCAGTATCTTTAAGGACGGCTGGAATTGCCACGGCAGGGCCAATACCCATGATTTCAGGAGGGACACCGCAAGTTCTGCAGTGCACAAACTTTCCAATAATCGGCAACCCGTGTTTGAGCGCAAAAGAGCGGCGAGCAAGAATAACTGAACCAGCGCCATCAGAGACCTGAGAAGCATTACCGGCTGTGGTAGCACCATCTTCCCTAAATGCAGGGCGCAATTTGCTGAGGGATTGTGGGGTCACACCCTTACGAATACCCTCATCCTGGGAAATCAAAACCATCTTGTCATTGTCATCCAGGGCTTCGATAGGTAGGATCTCTTCTTCGAAAAGTCCAGTCTTTTGTGCCTGTTCTGCCTTACGGAATGATTCTGCTGCAAAAGCATCCTGGTCTTGACGGGTGACATGGAATTCCTTTGCCACATTCTCACTTGTGATACCCATTGGAATAAGGCAAGCGGAACCAATTTTTAATTCTGCAAAACTAGCCGGGAATGTAGAGATGTCTGTGGCGCTATTCGACATTGATTCAACACCAGCACCAATACCGATATCAATTTGACCAGCAAGAATCTGAGTTGCAATATTGTTTACCGCCATAAGTCCACTTGAGCACTGGCGATTCACCGCCTGAAATGGCACTGTATTGGGAATACCAGCAACAAGTTCTGCCGCACGATGCTCAACAGCACCGGCCCCAGGATTCGAAACATTTCCGACAACAACGTCCCCTAGAACAGATGGATCAATACCAACCTTCTTTATCTGTGCCTCAAGAAGGCGCGCCAGAATCTCAGCTGAAGCCGTGTTGCGAAAACCACCCTTTCTAGCCTTGACAATAGGAGTTCGGTGAGCAGCGACAATTACCACATCATCAGGGTTTTTTGTTAGAATACTGTCAAGGGAACTGGCACTATTCAAGGTAAGTTGAGAACTAAGATTTTCTAGCCGTTGCATGCTTTCTGGTATGTGCAGCGCTGATGTTCTCTTTTTAAAGCTGATTCCTGCTGACAAAATTGCGGGGAAGCAATATAATACAGTTCGGTTGAAAACACCCGTTAGCTCCTATGTGACAATTTTAAGCAACTGATGCAGCTCTCAAATATCAATGAATTCGAAATTTGTAGTAATGAACTTTTACTCCTGTACCCCCACCATTGTAGCGTCCTAAAATATTAGATAGTTAATTTACTTTGCCAGAGCGCCATCAAGCACTAATACTAAACCGAGAATATAATATCAAGTTTTGACACATGAAAAAGAAAGAGTAAATGCCACATACAGCTTTAAAACGCTTGATTAATGGGTGACTGCATATTTACTAAGGCGAAATCGGATGACTGCATTTCTTATACTGATTGATGCAAGGTTACTAAGAGGTGGAACTGGCTTAAAACGTAGTAGGACTGGAGGGGTTTGGGCAACAAATGGCCGATGTTTCATCTGAGCATCGCCAACTACAAAAGGATGTGCCCAAGACAAGAAAACATGATGCCGGCCATCGACGTCGACACGTAAAGTTCAGCCAACGCCGGAAGGAGGTTGATGCCGTTAAAAAGAAATATTCCCTTACTCAAATCGACAAGGAGATATATCAAGTATTTATTCCTCCATCTGACCCGGATTTCGCCTTTGATTTAACGTTGCTCGATGTAGATCTATGCGTGCCCCAGCATTATCCGCATCATGGCAGCGTGACATTAAAGGTCAACAATTCTGAGATCCCCCGTGGTCATGCATTGAATGTCGAGAACTATTTTGGAACTCTAAATGGCCCACTGCTCGATCGCCTGGTTTTATTGGACCAGAAGCTCGAAGAATTGCTTAAATTGCCACCTCAAAAAACTATAACCCTCATACGGTCAAAAACCTCTGTGAAGCCGAAAAGTGAACCTCCAAAGGAAACCGTAAAGCTAAGGGAATTACCTCGTGAAATTAAAACTGATTTTATCAACAGAGAACCTATATCTAATCAGACTGAGCAGGTGGATACCGAGCCAGAAGAGGCGGCGGCACCCAGATCCCATGCAGAAAATGATGTCCAAGGCCCCAAACATTCCGGTACCGAGTTAGTTTTTCCAGAATTTTATATGACTGGTATGGATGTTGTCGAGATTGCCAGTCTCTCAATACTTATCCGCTGTGGACGTTGCAAAGATCTGCAAGAATTTGCCAACCTGCAGTCTGCAGAGTATGGCCACCAAACCAAAGCAACCGTGAAATCATGTGAAAAGTGTAAATTGACGTTGGCAGCTGCGTTCCGCAAAGAATTCTTGACAACGGAATCCAACACAGGTGGTTTCATAGATATTTCGGGTGGGAGTGCAGTTGATCTACTTCCCAGCAGCTATATTGGCGTCTGTGGTAACTGTAGTGAGCTCCTTCCCACATTTAGAAATATGGACCTTGGTACTGTGCGCGAGCAATTTTGTAGGCATTGTCATGCAAAGGCATCGTTACGGATCGAACTCTTCCGGTTTGATGTGCTATCCACAGAATCTCTTGGTAGAGTAGCAAAGGGTGCGAGCAATCCAGATCAACAAGCAAAGCCAAAATTGACTGGAGGTGAGGCATTGCCTGAGGAAGGACGTTGCAAGCATTACCGGAAAAGCTTCCGATGGTTCCGATTCAGCTGCTGCAAGAGAGTATTTCCATGTGACCGCTGCCATGACGCACAAATGGGACATTCTCGTGAGCCAGCATCCCGCATGATCTGTGGCAAATGCTCCCGGGAGCAAATGTTTGCGGATCAGTGCCGATTTTGTGGTCACAGCTATGTTACGCGAAATACCGCATTCTGGGAAGGTGGTAGGGGTGTACGAAACCAAGCACTTATGAGTAGAAAAGATAAACGAAAGTACAAACGGCGGGCTCAGCCCGCATAATTCTTAACTTTTTAAATTTTACGAATATTTTAAGACCCAATACAGGGTGCTGATCATTAACTAAGCATATACTGATGATCAGCTGCCTCTCGTTGGTCTTTGGCTTGGTATTACTTTTGAACCTCAAGTGCTTACCATTTGTCTTCCATATCAAATTTTTTTACATTGTTTTCTCCAATCTTTATGCTAGACGGCCACGGAAGCCACATAGCCCTTGGGAGTGGGCAAGTTACAACACTTGGTGTGCCCCTTTTGAATGCGACTTCAATATGCATAAATCAAATAGCACATACTTTTCTGACGCTGATATGTCTCGCTCAGCTCTTCTGAGCTACGTTATGCGTGACTTCTACCTCGCATCAACTCCGATTCCGGGCGCTGCTCCTCTTGGCCGAGGCGAATTTGCATACTCTCCGCTCGGATCCGTCTCCCTTGTATTTAAACATCAAATTGCACCATTTCAGCGTTATCAGGTCAAATCTCGAATTTTTGGATGGACTGAAAAGTGGCTCTTTGTTCTATGTGTTTTCAGGAGTTCCAAGGATATCCATGCTTTCGGACTTTTCAAATATGTTTTTAAGCATAAAAGACAGACGATACGCCCAGCACTAGCGTTGAAAGCTGCTGGGCTATGGAGTAACGCACGCGAAGTTGAGAATGCGAGTATTCAACCATACTTAAACGAGAACCTCGACTTGGAGACAATTGAAAAATTCATATGAGCCAATGAGTTGTTCACACAAATCTGATATAGACAGCAATAAACCATCCTAATCATGAGTAAAATTGGATTGCCATTAGTTAGTTAGGCGGGCTCTTTGAGTTAATATTTGAAAAGCATGCATATAACTAGTAATCAATGCTTGATTTCGACGACTCAGGACTTGGTGTAGTGCTACTAGATTGCTCTGACAGCTCAGATGCAGGCACCGCGTGATCTGATGGTGATGCCCAGGGTGCCTTGGGGACATTAGGCGTGGTGGTTCCTAGCTTGTGGCCGTCTCCCGGAAATCGACCCTCGCTCGCATTATTAGATTCATCAGGCATTTCCTCGTCCTGTGTATCGTGCACTTCTGGCTTCGGCGCACGGGATGCTTCAATTGCCTCTTCGAAAGAATCAGATATTTTGCCAAGATTACTATCCGAACGACGACGGTAAAAAAGAAGGTATGCTGCACTGGACTCCAGCTCCCTTGTATCTTCAACGGGTGTAACACGGCTGTCGTCATACAGGTACCACTGTTGGTCTGCCGAATTCAAAACATAAGATGTGTAGTGCCCGCCACCCATGCCACCGTAGTGGTTATCAACGGCAAAGAGATCATAAACGGGGCCTTTGGCTGAGGCATTACCACCCAAGTGCTTTCCTATGTCCCATCCAGAAAGCGGGAATGTTACTTGGTCAGTAACTTTCCTGGCTGTTCCTTCGCTGAATCTTTTAAGGTGTATCATAATCACATCAGGAACACGCCACAATTGCATTTGCTTGCGTGCTTGACGTAGGTCGCGGCACTTCGAGCAATACCAAAGATCATACTCGCCAAGAACTTCAGGTTGTGAAAATTTAGCAACACAGGCATCGAGGGATGTTCCTGCCTGGGAATTTCTTCTGGCAGCATCGGCTTCTGGGTTGGATACGACTTTTGGTTCGTGCAACTTTAAGCTTGCCAAGTCTATAACTAGACCTTCACCCGGTTTCAGCTGTCCACTCGAAGCCTCTGGGCTTTTCTCATGCGAAGTTCTAGGGCATTCAGGGGAATTGCTGATATCTGAGATAGGTGAAGACGACGAAGACGCTCCATCCCCGATAGTTTCATCAGTGTGGGGCAGTTCCGAGGCAGGTTGAGATGCCTGTGCAGGGGGAGGGGGCGAGAGACACTCAATTGACTGGCTCAGGTCAAGAGGGCTCGGCATATTGTTTTCCAGCCTCTCAACTTCCGAAGGCGATGGCGGACTATCAAGTAATCTTAGTTCATGGGTTTCAGTGCTTGACACATACAACGCGTTAACCGGTCCGGTGTCTGCATATTTTTTCAATTGTGATATGACAGGATAATGCATAATTTCTGTTGATAACAGGCTCCTCGAAGATATAAAAAAAGGTAACCCTTCATATGCCTTGTTTACCCTTATATAGACACTGACTGGATCTTCCGGCACCTCATATGCAACCAAATAGTCATTTTTATCTATAGATTCAGCTAGCAATGCGGAATCCGGGAATTCATTGTAAATTTTGTGTTGCCAAATATCCGTGACCTTTAAATTACCTGAAATCCCTGTAAGCCGCTGTACTTGCATCTTAAGGTCTTCGACAGTGTCAAGGGGCTCGAGTACAACATCGAGGGACAGGATACCACCATTGAAAGGCAATACTGTGACGTGATGCATCCACACATTGGAGCTGGGTAGAGGCAACGTAAGATTCAGGAATGGGTCGAAGGTGATAGAAACTTTATCACATTCGGGGCAGACTAGTGTGGATTTATACATACCAGTGAAAAGATCTTGGATAGCAGAATCATTTCTCAAGCAGTGTGACTCCCAGCATTTCTTTGCTAAATCCGAAACTTCTTCAGTGGTCGCACGCGAATCTTCAGGGAGTTCTGGTTTGGTTGTCGCTGGCTTGTCTACGACTCGATTGAGATCCTCATGCAGGCTGTCCAGCAACCACGAGAAAAATTCTTGAGAGTCTTGCTGAAAATATCCAGCAAATGCTCTGTTATAGTGCCCTATTGTAGCTTTAAACTGGAGAGGCGAGACTCTATATGCATCAGAGTTGCCATATAAATCCTTGAGAAGATCTGCAAACACTCGGGCAACATTGCCACCATAGCCTATAGGGTTAGATGGATTCACATCTTTCTCATAGTGCCCACTCAAAAAGTAAGCAACGAGCTCATTAACATGGGATATACATTGTAGAGCAGAGTTCATATAGCACGTGTTGCCCAAATTAGATAGTCCTTTGCATCCAGCTGGTTCAATATTCACGGACATTACACCGTGAACCGTTTCCTGGGTTGGATCATTTACACGTCTCCCATCAATATACAAGATATCACCAGGATTTCTTGTAATCAATTCATCAAGGGTGCGCCCCGGTGTGCTCGTGATAATAGTTTTCTTGAGCCCATTGTCTAAAGTGCAATGAACTACTGCAACGTCCTCCGCCAAACCATACCAATCTTTCAGTTGTGAGAATGCAAAGTCAGAGACTTCTGGTCCCTGCCCAAGTCTAAGCGGTTCCATTGGGGTGGTTCGATCTGGGTTTTTGAACGCGTCCCACCAAGGCTGAGATACTCGAAGAGAATTTACACCATCAGTGACAGGTTCGATAGCGACTCGACGGTCCTGTTCAATAGAGGCACTATTTTCTAAGTGGTTTGTTGCCTCACCCCCTGCATCTTGTGATGGTGGTGGATCTATGCGGGAGAAACGTCGTTTGCTTCCCGCGGAATCCATGCTTACGAATCGTGAATGCTGGTGTGTGTGTATCTTTAAAATTGTCACCGGCTGCTAATTCATAACTTTTCTAATGACTAATTTTCATATCCAGCTAAATGTACTGGAGATGTGGTATTGTCCTAAGGGCTTAGCGTAGTACCATCATTTTTGGCGTATTTGACATCAAGGGAGGAGGGGGTGGTGCAGAGAAAAGACGCCAGAATTTCAGGTTTTCATCCGTGGCACATGTGGCCAGCATCTCACCATCAGGACTTAAAGCAGCATGCAGAATGCGAGTATCGTGTGCTTCAACATCGGCCACTCGACTTAGACTTGGATAGGACCACACAGATAAGTAATTAGTCGGGTAGCCATGGCAAGAAGCTAACTCGCGTCCGTGAGGATTCCATCTTAGAGCAGTAACCTGGGATCCAGTGTCTATGCTATTCATTCGCGCACCGGTGGTGGTGTTCCATAAATGAATTTGTCGATCCAGCGAGCCACCCCCAGTTGCCAGAAGACTTGTTTGCCACGGGCACCATGCCAGCGCTTTTACCGCTGCTGTGTGATTGGTCTTAGAATGTCGAGGTACTGATGTAGTCCTAGCATCCCAAATATTTACAATATTGTCATTGCCACCGCTAGCCAGCTGACTGCCATCTGCACGCCAAGTTAGACCACAAACTTCGCCTGTGTGGTTGGATAGCTCGGCTGATTTATGCTGAGCAATGCGAACATCGTGGTGCCAAATATTTCCGTCACGTGCACCACTACTCAGGATATGCTGATTCCATGCCAAACTTGATACTCGGCTAATCCGTCCCCTCATGGTACGGAGCCGTTTCTCTGCCTCGACGTCCCAAATTTGAATATCACCTGTGCTGGAACCTATTGCCAAATAACCGTCGTTTGACCACTTTACACTAGACACATAGTCACCGTCGGGTAGCTCTGCAGCAGCAGATACATCACCAGTGGATGCATTCCATACATAAACTGAATTTTCAAGTCCAATTGCCACCTTGTTTTGCTGAGACCAATCCAGCAAGTTCAGATAATAATCATCGAGAATCCCAGGTGCGTCAAGGATACGTTCAGGGACAGAGGATATCTTGCGAGCCGGTTTTACGCGTGCTGGCTTTTGAGTTAAATACTGTGCTCGCAGATCTGCTGGGAGCATCGATTGTGGTGCAGGTGCTCGATATTCTAATATTCGGGTGGCTCGAGCCCCGCATGCTTCTGCCAAAGCCTGGGCTTCACTTCCCAGTACTGGAGCACTAAGGGAGTGCGACGCTGGAATGAACCTATCTGCGCCCTTTTTTCGGGGGCTTCTGTTCGTTCCACCTGACCGCGGTCTCTCGAAAATTGAGGCGTCTGTGAGCATAGTTGCTTCACGGCAGCTCAAATTTGCGCGCATCGAAGATCGGTATACATGTGCTGGAGAATAGGCACATTGTGATGCCATGACGAGGCCTGCTGTGGTGGGTTGGGATTGAAGATGGTTTTGGCGTGGACTAATAAGTATTATGTTTATTGGTATCCTAGTTGGGTATATTAGTAATGTATCGTGTGACCTGCAGGTCCACTGGTTAATACAGATCATAGTTCGATTTGCCAGAGTTGATTGGAGGTCAATGCTTTTTTCCTATAGCTATTGGGCAACCATTGACCGATAGAACCTTTTTTCGGAATCGGTATGTGGCTTAGAGTGGTGCATACAGTATTTTAAACGGGTAACCAGATATTGGAGCGATATTTAGACTCCCTATACACACTACAAACAGGAATTATTTTGAAAGGACTCTGCGTTTTCCTAGCAACTTTGAATTCTGCCTATCGCGTGCTGATCATGGCTTTTGGGCAAAAAAGCCTGCCAGTGGTACCCTTGCCCTGCCCCACGTGCCTGGATCTAATGATTTCCTCACGTGCCTGTCTGTCCAATTCCTCGCATCATTCTATCGATCATGCTTCCCACGCCGCCATCTTCAGAATTCCTTAAGAAGGATGACGCAAATGAGGTTACAAGCATGGTTTTGCCGGAGCCTATGGTAGCCACTCCACGTATAGGAGGGAGCGGTGTTGGCAAGAGGAGACAAACGCACAGCGAAATCGAAAGACGCAGAAGAAATAAACTTAACGAGAAATTCGATGAGTTGCGTGAACTCATTCCCTCCTGCGCTGATTTCCGCTTTGCCAAACGCGGTGGAGACACCGGATTGCACAAACTGGATATTTTAACGGAAGCAGTCGATTATATTCGATTCCTACATGATAATAACAATAACGAAAAACCCGATCCCAAGAAAACTTCCCCAGATACCATAACCCCTACCAATTCTAAGAGGGACGTTACAAGGATATCGTTTTTGATCAATTGACAGCCAGCACGTGAGCTCAACTTTTTCCTGATAGCTAGCTAATGTGCATACGTCCACCTACAATAGAAACGATTCCTAATATATGATAGATTTTCAATATAATATTTGCTTTTAATATACGTCTAGGTTTGCATCGTATTGCAAAACGTTAGGTACAGTTTGTACCAACCCGATCTCAATTTTATCAAGTGTCAATTGTTTTTCTAAATCTTAAAATCCAAAGAAGCCTTCAGACTCGAGTAGCAAAATTATTTCATGAACCGCTGTGCGCACATCGATCTTGGTCAAATCCACTGATAAGTCCGCGTTCTTAGGAACCTCGTATTCTACATCAACGCCAGGCACACCGGTGACTTCACCCTTGAGGGCACGTGCAAAGAAGCCAGTACGGTCCACGGCCTTGCAGTGCTCAAGCGGGGTAGCAACATGGACCAGGAAGAATGCACCATAGCGCTCCACTGACTGGCGGGCAAGATCGCGTCCATCAGCAAATGGTGCCTGAGGAGCCGCGACCACTGCAGCGCCCGACTTGGTAAGCTCGCCAGAAACGAAACTGATACGTCTCAGGTGGGTTAGACGATCCTTCTGGGAGAACCCGAGCTCGGAACTGAGTTCTTTACGGCTGGTATCACCCAGCAACAAAGTGACCGGCCTGCCGCCCTGCTCGTTGAAGCTGAGCTCGAGAGCTCGAGCTATGGCCTCACGTCCTGAGCTATGGTAACCGGTCAAAAGAATGGTGAATCCCTGTTTGGCCTTAGGGGGGTGGTTAGCGCGCAACTCTCGAACAACCTCGGGATAGGAGAACCAGGAGGGGATTTCCTTGCCAGTCTTCAATCTGCGACGGAGCTCTGTTCCACTGATACTAAGAGTCTGAACACCCTCCGGTACCTCGTCAATTGGCATGTACTCATCACGGTCTGGCAGGTAGGTCATCATGCGGAACGGGACCACCTGGATACCAAGCTCATCGCGATATTTTTCAACAAGATCTTGTGCGTCGTAAGGACCATAGAAATCCACACCCTTGGAATTCTTGCCGGGTCCAGCATGATCACGACCGACAATGAAGTGCGTGGCACCGTAATTCTTACGGATGATTGCGTGCCAAAGAGCCTCACGGTCACCACCCATACGCATGGCCAGTGGGAGCAGTGAGAGCATGGCCATTCCAATAGGGTAGCGGGGCAAGATTGCCCGATACACCCGCACCCGGGTGAAGTGGTCGATATCGCCCGGCTTGGTGAGGCCAACCACCGGATGTATGAGGACATTTGCCTTATGCTGGCGGGCTGCCCGCACAGTCAGCTCACGGTGAGCACGGTGCATGGGATTACGGGTCTGGAAGGCCACGACCTTGGTCCAGCCCTGCTTGGCAAACTCGCCTCGCAGCTCAGCTGGGGTGTTACGATAGGCAACATAGTCATAATGGTTAACACGGTGCACGGCCTCAACCTTACCGCCAACGTAGAACTCCTTCACATTCTCGTAGAGATATTTAATGGCAGGATGGTCAGGGTCACCGCGGAAGACCTTCTTGGCCTCTGCCTCCTTATCGATACGCCAGACATCCTCAACCTGAATGATGGCGAGTACAGCATTATCACGGAAATCCCGCAACGCAAACCGGACACCCTTCTCGACCTTAAGTCTCTCCTTATCCTCTGCGGAGATATCAAGTGTAATGGGGATAGAGAATAGCGAGCCATCAGCCAGCCTCAAATTATCGAGAACACCGTCATAGTCCTTCTTGGACATGAATCCCTCGAGAGGGCTAAATCCACCACAAAGAATTAGCTCGAGGTCACACAGCTGTCGTTCGGTGAGGAAAAGGTCAGGGAGATCCTCAGCCTCGGCCTTCAACTCGGTCTGTCGAGGGGCATCACGAGCCAGCAAGTCCTTCAGAACACCACCATGGGGAATATTAGCCATTTTAATATTTATCGACTGTCAATCGGATGAAAAACTCTATTCCCACTAACATGTGACCTCACGCAATAATCCACGTGACACGCTCGACATTCATGACAAATGCAGATTGTACCCTAACCATGAAAGACAATGTATATAATTACATTGGATTCCCAATAGTGTTTTTTCTTAATCTCTTTGCCATCTGGCTAAGATCAAGTGTAGTATCTGTTCTTTTCAGTGTAACAGCTGAAATGGTGCCACGGCGCCTAATTTATCAAGTTACTTTTTAAAATTTTTGGATTTTGCGTTGGGTCCCCTGAGCTTGCTCATGATTTGACGTATTGTGTCGTTGCCCCTACACTGATGGCTTCCGATGCATGCTCGATTTAAGAGGCAGGGTTGCGTCTTGAGCCGAGCTGTGGTAGTTGCTCAGTGATCATATATAGGTATAGGTCGTGCAGGTCGCGCAGGTCGCGCATAAAGTCGTACTAGATTTGAGCCTTGATTCATGCTCCCATTTGTAGCCTTCGAGGCACAATGTAAATCCCAGGGGGGTGAGGATAGATACTCTGCCAGGCGCATAGGGGACCACATCACCTTTGCTGCAGTTTTTGATGGCCATGCCGGTTCGGCGGCTGCGGAATGGTGCGCGCGTAATATGGCCGATCTTGTCACAACGGAACTTGTCCATACGAGTGCTGTTGACGCCCTTGCACGAGCATTTGTGCGGGGTAATCAGAGATTGAGTTCAGTATCTGCTGGCACTACGGCTAGTGTGGTTCTGGTCATCGACAATTGGTACCTCGTAACTGCCAATGTTGGAGACTCGAAGGTGATCTTGTGTGATGGGGGAAGAGCCTTGGAGCTAACGGCTGGGCATCGTACAAGCCTGGCATCAGAGGCGGATCGGATAAAGAAACACGGCGGGTCAATCATAGGGGACCGTATCAATGGCATTCTCGCGGTGACCAGAAGTCTGGGAGACACTGAATTTGGTGATGTGGTGACTGCATATCCCACAGTTACCGACTGCCTAGTGGGACCGTCCACAGAGTTCGCAGTTATAGCCAGTGACGGCCTGTGGGATGTGTGCACCCCCGCTCAAGCTGTTCGCTTGGTTCGCGGGTCCTATGTACCAGGCGAAATGGCAGAATTACTGGTCGAGTACGCCGCCCGGCAGTATAGAGAAAAGGGGGAAAAAGCTGACGATATTACCGTGGGCGTTATTCAGTTTAAAAGGCCTAATATCCAAGAGTGGTCATTTGAAAGCGAAATGGAGCGCGAAATTGGTAATAAATATCTAGATTAGACTTATCCTTCCAGTAAGTAACGAAGAATGTCACAAAGACTAACCACGCCCTTCAAGAAATTATTCCCGTCCACAACAAATAGACGAAGCAGACGGGATCGGCGGATTGTCTCCATTATATCTGCTACGGTATCTGTCTCAGCACATGTTAAAACTCCCTCAAAGTCCGGCGGCCGCCGCATCAGTGCCTCCCCCACAGTCATATTGAGATCCGAGTGGCCGTTTGATTTTATTAGCGTCAGCACGTCAAAAGTCTCATACATGTTCATGAGCCTTCCCTGCTCGTCCACAATAGGCAGACTGCTAATGGCCCGCTCACTGAAAAGAGAAACAACCTCCTTAAGAGTGGTATCTATGCTTGCAGTTACAAGGTTATCCCTTGTTATGATGCCCAAATCTCGGATTATTCCCCTCAAATGGTTGGTTTCCTTGCAGTTGAGGGCAACGAACCTCAGGATACGGTACTGGGTCAGGACACTCACAACAATTTCCCGTTCACATCCGGGGTCCAGATCCACCAGAGGAAGACGATGTGCTTTAGACCTGGCAGTTTCCTGCGCAGCCTCTTGCAGATTAGTGAATGGGTTGATAGAGCGGGTTTGCAATGGATCCGTGCCAACGCTAATTTCAATGTCCTTGAGATCGTCAAGAGTTACATTGGCAAGTTCATCAAGTATTTTGGGTTTGTTAATGAAGTACCTAATTACATTCAAAAAGTCAGATGCAGTTAAAAGCCCCGCAAATCGCGACTGGCTACTATTCCACACCGGCGCACTAACGACCCCATTCTGAAGTAGCGTAAGAAGCGAACCTTTCAAGCTCAGAGTGGAGTCCAAAACTACCAGTTTGAAGCTGACCGGTAGAACATCATAGGACGTCTTAGTCTTCAAGAAGTCCCGGATAGCCCTTAATGCCTTCTCTTGCCCCTCCATCTTGCTGAGTCACCCGAGTGCGGTCGGGGAAGATCACATGCATCAGGTTGACACAGGTTGAGAATACCAACCAATGAAAAAAAGGGAGAGAAAAATCCCAAGCTTCTGAATTATTCAGAACCTGCTTCTCCTGTAAGCCTACTTAATGCAAACAATATGCATAGGACGCGGGGGTCTTAAAAATAAGACAAATGATCAGGAAACTTGCAAAAGTACCCCCACTATCTTATCACAAGCATCTGTTACTTTAAAAACCTTCTAAACATAGATTTAACGCGGCCAAACTAAGTACGAAACGGTGGCGTCTTACCTTCAGTAGCCCTAACCCGTGGACATAAGAGCGCCAGCGTGTATATTACTTATTGCATTGTTAGCTTATTACCTTCAGCTATGAATCTTTTCAATCTTCTAGCTGTAGCTACACTCGCTGCTGCAAGCGATGTTGTTGAGCTTGGTTCCAGTACATTCCCTAGCCATATTCAGAAGAATGGCCTAGTCCTGGCCGAATTCTTTGCCCCCTGGTGCGGCCATTGCAAGAACTTGGCACCTGAGTATGAAAAAGCGGCCACATCGCTTAAGGATAAGAATATCAGTCTTGCTAAGGTAGACTGCACAGAAAACCAGGATCTCTGCCAGGAGCTGGACATCAAGGGATTCCCCACTATGCTTATCTTTGAGGACGCTGAGAAGACTGGTCGTTACGAAGGTGGCCGTAAAGCAGACGACATTACCAAATTCATGGTTCATAGGTCCCTGCCTGTTGTCACAGATGTGAAGGAAGAATCAGAAATCGGCTTTTTCTCCGATGAGGGTGGTGTTGTCGCGTTCCTTCCAGCCAAGGGCGATGAAAAGTTCTCAGAGGATCTTAAGACTCTCGCCAAGAAGCTTCGTGAAAAGACCTCCTTCGCCCAGACAACAAACCAGGACCTCGCCAAAAAGTATGGTGCTAAGCCGCCTCAAGTTGCTGTGTTCAAGGAAAGTGAAGAGAAGCCTGCTTTGACCAGCGACCTGAATCCTGAGCATCTCGAGAAGTTCATCAACGTGGAAAGCTTCCCGTCTTTTGGCGAGCTGAGCGCAGATACCTATGTAAACTATATGACTTCCGGCATCCCGGTTATGATCGGCTTCTACGAAAGTGATGACGATAAGGACTTGCTTCGTGACTCCCTCAAGCCATACCTTAAAGACTTGAAGGGCAAGGCTAACATCGCATTCCTGAATGCTAAGGCCTATGGACGTCATGCTGAGAATGTCAATCTCAAACCAGAATTCCCTGCCCTTGTTGTACATGATGCGGAGACTAATTTGAAGTATATCCATCCTCAAGGCGAACCATTGACGCCAAAGTCCATTGGCAAATATGCTAAGGACTACGCGGCCGGGAAGATCGAGCCAACTGTAAAGAGTGCACCTGTGCCTGAAACACAGGACGGTCCAGTATATATCCTGGTTGGTTCTGAATTTGACAAGGTGGTGAAAGATTCAGATAAAGATGTTTTGGTAGAGTTTTATGCACCCTGGTGCGGACACTGCAAGAGGCTGGCCCCAACATATGATGAGCTTGGAGAGCTTTACAAGGGCTCTGACAATGTTCTCATTGCCAAGGTCGACCACCAGGAAAATGAAGTATCCGAGCGTATTGATGGATATCCCACCATTAAGCTCTATTCTGCTGGGAAGAAGGATGAGCCTGTCAACTATCGCGGAAACCGGGAGCTCAAAGATTTAGTGGCCTTTATCAAGGAGAATGGCGCACATGCGGAGGACGGATTTGAGCGACCCCAAAAGGATTCAGCCGAAGACTCTGAAAATGCAAAGGAAGAGCTGTAGGCCTAACACTTTTTTATGCTTATCGTTTTTAAAGTAGAATGTCATTCTTAGTTGAGCTACTGTTGTAAAAAAGACATTACTTAGTTTCTACCTTTTCTTGTTCCTTTGGAGCCTCATCCTCCTGGGCCTCATCATGAGTAGTATCTGGATGACTCTGTTGATCTTCCTTTGGATGACTCGGCGGGGGTAAAACATTGCTTTTAGGCTTCGAGGACGGTCGATCTATCTCCCGGGATAGGGCACTTTGTTCGGCAAAATACGAATCTAAATCTTGTGATTGATGCTTTTGTGCACTCTTATGGTGTCTGTGACTCGGTGGTTGTGCAATTGTATCACCATTACCTGCTGCCTCTATATTTGGAGTCGCTGCTGGCATTGGCGGTGCTGCCGCACTATCCAGAGGCGAATTGTGTAAAGGCTCACCTTCATCGAACAGGGTATGTCCAGGTGGCATTTTTTTACTTCTAGCAGGTAGCCGGTGCAAAAGGCCGTAGCCAACACCACAACCTAACAGCAGTGCCCCAGTACGTTCATCTCGCCGGGGGACTATCCTAACAGGTCGGAGCGTATCGTAGTCGTGATTATAGACATAGAGCGTAATGCCGCCATCATCAGATGCACCGGCAACATGAGTTACAACTCTTGCTAGCAGATTTTCTCCACCTTGTTCAAGAAGACCACGCTCGGCCCCCACAATATAATCAGAATGAGAAATTAGCCCTGCATGATCGGCCGGGCTGTGCGGGGTGGTATCGAGTATATGCCAAACATGTTCTGCAGCTTCGATTGGAGTCCACTGCACGACTGCCCCTAGGCCGTAGTCCTCAGCTGATGGTGCGATGCGCACGTTGACAGTTCGAGTTTCAGACCCTTTCATCGACCACACCTCAAGTTGGGCCAACGAGGACGAACGAATCAGTTGGTCAAGCTTTTCGAGAGGTACATGGGTTGGCTCCACGTCAATGGGGTTCTGCGTCTTAGGTGGCTCGAAAGTCTCGCCATTCACGCCCACAATATAATCGAATAACGGTTCCAGCCCCGCAGCCACCGCCTCACTACCTGCCTCAGTGTACAATACACGGAATCCATATTCCGGATGCGTACTAGGCTCTGGGGCTATAATGCCCTCGGCTTGTTTGACCAGCCGACGCGCGAAGCCAAGCATTGTCAGCACTTACGCCCTCAGGGCTCTCCAATATTGGATGATACTATACAACGTTTGTAACAAAATAAATTGTGTGTCTGTTATTCTTACATTACCGTAGAATATCTACCTTGGAATATTGCCTGCATTAAACTTCAGCTAAGATCCCGTTCGTCTTAGGCTTATCTCCGCTAAAGGATCGATGACTCGAATTCTGCCATGATTAACGGGTTAACTATTTGGAAAAATCATAATTAAATGGGATCTGCTGGTATAAATAGACTGCTAGTGTCTCCTAGTCGCAAACCAAGGCAAAATTGCGTTATCTATAATCTCCTTTGGCTAGCTGACTCACTCTGTTTTACCGGGAACAGTGGAGTCGTTGGAGATTGAAGACCAGCCTAGGGCCATGGAGAGTCTTTCTTTAAGCACAACGGCCGTAGGCCTTGCTGTTGGCTCTTTAGTCCTATGCGCAAACTTTCAATTTGGCCTACAAACCGGTTGGGTCAGTATGATGAGCATGCCGGCCGCCTTGTTAGGTTTTGCGTGGTTCAAGATGGTACGAAGTGGCATCACCCCCCAAGAAAATGTATATGTTCAAAGCTTGGCTGTTGCGGTTGGTACAGGTCCACTGAGTTTTGGCTTCGTTGGTGCGATCCCGGCCATCGAAATGCTAATCACTGATGAAGAGGGTAGAATTCACCTCGCAGTACCCCAGTTATTGCTGTGGAGTGCTGCAATTAGTTTTGTAGGTATATTTACTGCAGTTTTACTGCGTAATTATATTATATCAAAACGAGAAATGACATTTCCTAGTGGGAGAGCCGCTGCGGCCCTAATTGGTGTTCTTCACGACGTTCCGGTTGAATCTGAGGAGCTTCCCGTTACGATTTCGGAAAATTCGAATGATACTACTTATTATCGTAATATAGTTGCGTTAATTGTTACATTTTTTGTTTCCTCAGCATACACGGGGGTTTCTAGATTGATCCCCATACTGAGAAAACTACCTATTTTCGGCTCGTTTGCGGCTAGCTTCATGTGGACCTTTGAGCCTTCTCCAGCATACATTGGTCAAGGTATCATTATGGGTCTGCCAACCACGGCTTCTATGTTAGGTGGAGCCATTTTAGGTTGGGCAATTTTGGGACCATTCGCCCGAAGCCAAGATTGGGCACCTGGACCTATTGGAGATTGGCAAACTGGTGCTCAGGGGTGGATTATGTGGGTTTCGCTAGCTATAATGGTGGCCGATACATCTGTATCGTTTATAATTTTAGTGGGAAGTTGGATCATCGATGCTGTTCGACGAACCAGGTGGTCTAAAATACCCCAAAATGTTATTCGAAGCGGAAGTAGGACACTTAGCGAACCGCCTCGTCCACCGCATGACATAGAGGATGCTTCAGATCAACGGAAGCTTGGAACTTACGGGTTGATAGTGACTGCAATCATCTGTGTTGTTACTGTGCGTCTATTGCTTGGTGTACCCTTGCTTGAACTTACTACAGCAGTTGCAATATCTCCATTCTTGGCTCTGCTGGGAGTACGAGCCTTGGGCGAAACTGATCTCAATCCTGTGAGTTCGATTGCGAAATTAACACAGCTTGGCTTTGGCATGGCAATGCGCGGTAGACCTCAGGCCATACTCCTTAACATTATTGCAGGCGCAATTACTGAGGCTGGAGCACAACAGGCGGGAGATCTAATGCAAGATTACAAGACGGGATCCCTCCTTGGAGCCGCAACCACCCCGCAGACGGTAGGGATGGCCCTAGGGACCCTCTGGAGTTCCATCCTCAGTGCAATCATATACACCCTCTATAAAGCTGTATACGAGATTCCAGGCGATGAATACCGAATTCCTACCGCATACATTTGGGCAGACTGTGCACGGCTTATGACGGGTGAAGGGCTGCCCCCCTATGCAGGACCTATTTCATTGGCATTTGGTGGGATATTCGCCATCCTGGCAGTCATCAAGCATTTCACCCAGTCCCCCTGGGTACCCAGTGGTGTGGGGGTAGGAATTGGAATGTATAATGTCCCTTCATTCACCCTTGCAAGGTTTTTGGGAGGAGTCGTATCTTCCGTGTATAAAAATTACTTTACGGAGCCTGGTGATTCTGTCTATCTCGTAATTTTATCTTCTGGGCTAATATTAGGTGAAGGAATCGTTTCCGTTCTTGCGCTTTTCGTGACAGCAGTGTTCTAAGAATATACGTATATACATTGATCGATAGATAGTGAGAAACATTAATTTGATATCAATTCTTACGATGAGACCTGATATCCTCGCCCATCTTATGTTCAACCCTAGCCAGGAAGCCCTGTTTGTCCAGATATCCGTTTCTATTATGCTTTTTCAAATCATCCTGGATACCTTCCTTATCGACAAATCCAAGCCAATCGAGTCGAGACTTCTCTAATGTATTGACCTTCCGCGCCTTCCCTGCCTCATACTCTTCCAGGAGACTCATCTTGCGCTTCCGAGGACGAGGCTTCGACTTCGTCTTGGGCTTTGAGTCGCTCTTATCCTCACTCTTATCCTCCGGTACTACATCATCATTATGAAGCGATTTGAGGTACTCCTGGGCCTCAGCACTTGATCTAGGGACCCGCTTAGTCTCTGTCTGGACCTTACCTGCAAATTTCAGGGTGCGTTTGATATCAATATAGTCCTCTCTCGTGTCGGTCTGCTTTCGTGTTTCACCGGCATTCATTTCTTTCCATAGAGCATCTACATCCACCGTTTGTGAACCAACAACGGATGCTTGCTTCTCCCGCGGTTCTGACTTGGCAGCAAGGCGTTGAGAGCGCGTCTTGATAAGACCCGAGCCTTGTACACCCTTATATTGCTCAGTCTCGTTTGAAAACTCAGCATCTGCCTCCTTATCAGATTCACTTTCTACTCCTGGCTCAAAATCCTCATCCTCGCTTTCATGATATTCATTATCTAAATCCTTGGGTGGCGCCGCCTTTTCAGCAGGTAAGGGCTCGGCTGGAGTTTTGCGCTCTGCCGCTGTCTCAATTTTGGGTTCATTCCCCGCCGGTTCGACGCCCTCGGGCTCCTTCGACATTTGTCAAAGACGTAAATTCAAAAGTTCCACCTCTTCTGAGATTACCTGTCAGAGATTATGTAATATTTGCGACCAGTTCAATCGACAAAATGAAACTTAAAAAATAAATAAATAATACATTTAATTTATTCATAGTGCAGACTGAAACCGTTCGTCTAAATCGAATACAAAAAAAAACAAATTCTGCTAAATTTAGGTAAACCCTTGACATATTTCATGTCATGCTGTCGTTATGTAACCAACCGGACCCTGGTCCCTCCACACTTATTCTGGAGGATTATTTTCAGTAAGGGGGCAAATGGCAGAGCTGCCAAAACGTGAAAGAAGCATGCGGCAGCTTCCAGAGGATTCGCGCAAACGACGAAGTCCTGATACATCTAGAATTGGGAGCGATGAAGTTTCCAGCCTACAGGTGAGGTGGTTACTCGAGTCGTCATTATGCCCCAGGATATTAGGACACGGTGGAAGAACCTTGCAAAAAATGCGTCAGTCCTCTGCCTGTGACTCCTGGATTTCACCAAAGGTTTCAGGGGCAGAGTACCGAGTTATGCATGCTAAAGGGACGCCCTCGTCAGTTGCCAAATTCGCTGGATATCTTGTACGAGAGCTCTTCAATGAGCCTATGGACAAGCCTAGCTCTTCTAGTTCTCGTGTGTACAACGTTATGCTTTTAGTACCTCACCCCTTGGTAGGGAGGATAGTTGGTCGGCAGATGTCAAACATGCAGATGTTCCGAGAAAAAAGTGCGGCAAATCTCAATTTAGAGCGGGAGAAGCTACAAGGATGTGATGACCGTATACTACATGTATCTGGTGTGGCAGATGCCGTTCATATTGCTATCTACTACATTGCTCAAGAAATGCTAGAGGGGCAATCCCAACTTCAAGGCTCAGGAATGGGTACGCCACGCCAATACTGTCCTGGTTCAGGCCCTCTGAATATAATGCCCGTAAAAAACGATATCAAATCCACATATTTATCGCCCACCTTAGATCCCGTAAGGTCTGGTGCGGCGTCGGCCTCTTCCCTGAGTCCACCGTCGATAGATGAAAATGCTCCCCAAGCCATTCGTACTGCATATTGCATGGCGCAACAGAGTTTGCGTCCAAATTTACGTCAATTAGTTTATGTGCCTCAAAGTCCTGGTCTTGACATCCTTCTGGATAATATTTCGAGAGTCACAACAGCTAACACCAACGTTCTCAAAGATTTCGACATGGACACAGAGGATGCTGTCGTAGAAATCAATGGGGCACCGGAAGAAAATGCGCTGGCGCTGTATCTTGCATATCGCTACGTTAAAAATATGAAATCCTCTAACGCTTAGAACCTAAAAAGTTTACAAGATCGATAAACATACCGGGCATCATCTGGTTTTTCTTGCTTGTGTACCAAGACACCAGTGATTCCTGGTAAATGTTAGTAACTTGGTTAATTAACGCCGCATCACGACTAACTAATAGTTTCGTCAAAAACACACCGAGTTGATTACATGCAAGACTTTGCAGTTTTGAATTCGAGTTAGAAGCAATGTTATGCACTCGTCGTAGCAGCTGAAGTACATCATCTACCTGATCGCTCGATAGCTCGTAGCTTGTACGACGACACAGGCGCGACCGAACAAGCTCGCGAGACTTATCTGCAAGTTGCCTATCCTTCGTCTGAGCAATGAGGTTCACAACTGGCTCCACCACTACCAGAGCTATAGAATTGTTTGGTTGCCGCTGCACAAAAATATCCAGAAGATCAAGAACCCTCGATTTCAAAAGAGTCACGTTTCTCTTAGCCCTTGCTACTTCCTTCCGTTGAATCTGTCCTTTAGTCTGTTGGAGCTTCCTCTCCCGGAATATCACGGACAATTGGCCATCTAAGGCGGTCATTTGTTCGTCGTCCATCGACTCTGAATCACTTCCTGAAGCTCCAAGAGTTTCACGGAGCCTTTCAGTCTCCTCCTCATCTAGTCCGTCATCGACGTCACTGAACTCAGAGTCAGATCCAGGATTGGATGATCCACGGTTGTTGGCCGACTTCTTTTTGGCGTTTGCAGAGTCTATGGCATCCTCATCCTCGTCCATCTCATCTTCATTATTATCTTTGTCGTCATCATCATCGGAAATCATAAATAGAGACTCTTGGCCCTCTTCAGTTTCCGGTGTTTGTAAAATGTCTCCGAGAAGAACTAGTGACGCAGCAGATATCTGATCCGCGAAAGATCCCCAAACGTCTTCAACTAACTTCCTTAAGAGGGCACTTTGCTGAGACAAAAGAGAGACCATAATTTCAGTGAATACTTGAGAGGCATCATCCGATTCGGTAGAATCTTCGCCAAGCGCGATTCGGTGATAGCATACTTGCAATTCGTCCAACATAGATACTGCATCTGCATGGCCCGTATATACTTGCAACAACACCATGGCAAACAAAAGCTCAAATGCCTGAAGCTGTTTCGAATCGACGTGCTTCGAAGACATTCGTTTCGTATGGATCTTATCGACAGTGCTTTCGGCCTTGGCGGTCGCTTTTCTGATGTCATCTTCAAAATCTACCCGCAGTGTTGAAGTATCGACCTTCTTGAGAACAAGATAAGGCCATGAGTCGCCAGGATCAGCAGCGCTTCCCATTGTTGAAGACAATATAGACATGATTCGTTCTTGCACGAGCTTGGCCACTGCTTCTGGTGCACCTTCCTGATAAGCCAATGGGACCAGACGATCGAGGATTATATGATTGGTGGGTCCATGTGGTTTAATACGTACAAGTTGAAGAATGAAATCAAGCATAGTTTGCTTGCGAGGAAGCTCAGTTTCTCGCTCAAAATTATCTAAAAGGGTCTCGGCAATACGATCCTGCCCTTCAGTCACATTATCCATTAATGTATGCAAGAGTCGTGACTTCGAAATTCTATCAAAAATTGGAACAACATTGAGAATACCAACCACAATGTCTGATGCTTTGGGTCCTGGCTGTTTTGCAGCTTCAATCATCTCATTTGCGACCTTTTGGGCCATTACATGCAGGTTTCTATCATGCTGAGCAAGTTGATTAGCAAGTGAGTGCACTAAGTGGGGGCTCAATAGTGCTCGTACATCAGGAAGCTCCTTTAACCATCTCAAAAAGATTTGGAACCCCCACATTTTACGTTCAGAGGACGCAGTATGTGAGAAGAATCCCTCATCGATTACTGCCTTCCAGAATTCAGGTAGCCTTATGTATTTATGGCTGTGCTTTTTGACCTTCTTTTTTGGTGGTGCTTCAGTGTTTGCTTCCTGTGACCTGAAGTATGATAAAAGTTTATCCCACACAAAATGTACCTTCCAATTAGATCGTGGAGCATTGTCGCCATGAACAGGCAAATCCCGTAAAATTTTTGAAAGTTTTTCCAACTCCTTGGATCGTAAAGGGTCCCAGTCACGAAACGCTGCTGGTACTGTCAATGACACGGCAAGACCCTCCTGGGTTTGAAGAAGACCCGCCTTAGATAGGTCCGAGAGCAGGAATTCCACGGTATCTTTATCATCAGCTACCTTCTGAAGTACATCACAGAGAGCAAAAAAGCTTGGTTCACGGAGCCAGGACTTTTTCTGTGCAAGTTCAATGCACTGTTGAAAAAACCTTTTTCTGTCCTCTGTGGACGCAGAATCCCAAAGTGGACTTGCTGCCAATGTCTGTAATGCGAAAAGTTTACCAAGAAGCAGCCCCCTCTCCTCAGCACCTTTCATGCTACCAGTAACAACAAAGGCTTCCGCTGTACGATCAAGATATTGCTGTATATTTATATCATTCTTGCGGGCCTCGAGCACACCAGCAAGTGCTACAGAGAATCCCAATCGTGCGCTACCTCGGCTAGAGCTAAGGCCGGTAATCAGGCGGTTGAGGGCATAGTCCCAATCCTCCTCGCTCTGCTTCTGCTCCAATCCTTTGATCAGAGCTTCTGCAGCGGTAAGACGTTCCCCAGCATCATTGCTAGCGAGCGCCCAATAGTGGTCTAGTAGGCTCATAAAACCTGGCAGAAATATATCGCCTTATTACTGACCTAATTTTTTTCGGCCGCTTTGTCTGACTTCTCAATATTGCATGTGCCAATTAGTGATATGTGGCTTAGGGTTCAGAATGGTCGAGGTGATTGGTCATCGGCCACTGTTCTCCCTCCACTGCCCTCACACTACAACATGCCCAAGCCATCTGGTGTAACTTTCAACCGCTACGCTGCTATTGCAGGACGTGTTTTGCGGAAGGCTCTGAAGGAAGACAAGCGCGTGAATGCCCAGCGTGCCGACGTTTTCGAGCTAAGGATGGCCTCGTGGAAAGACGGCCAACAGGGCGAACCCAAAGTGCTGAATGTCCCACTCAAGTCAGCCTCTGAGTAGTATGCAAATTATATCGGGTAGTCTTTTAGGTTAGATCAAAGCCGCTGCGCGGTAAAAATGGTATATACGACATATATGTAGCTGTCTATGCAGTGTTAAACACCATTGGTTTGATTAGTAACCACAAGATGCTCCGAACACATGTCGGGGTGGTTCGAGCGGCGTGCTCACCATTTCGCTGTTTTTCCCCCGGCCTTGCATTTCGACGCACATTTGCCAGTTCATCAATTAATGGACAAACAAAGCGTGCACAGGCAGCACAAGTGTCAAATATGCGTTCACAGTTAACATCAGCACCTGCTGAGAGCTCCAACCGAGAATTTCGCCGACTGTTTGGTTTAGTTAGACAGGAGAAATGGCAGCTGGCTGCAGCATTATCCCTCTTGGTAATTTCAAGTGGTATCGGCTTAAGTCTTCCAGCAGTCATAGGTAAACTTCTGGATGTGGTGAATGACCCAAGTCCGGACAAATCGATCTGGGGCATACCCTTGAATAATTTTTTGTTGGGTCTTACAGGGGTGTTTGTGCTCGGCTCCTGTGCATCATATTTCCGAATCGTTTTACTCAGGTCAATTGGGGAGCGGCTTGTGACCAAGTTACGGGCGCGGACCTTTCGCAACCTGGTGCTCCAGGATGCAGAATTTTTTGACGCAAATCGTGTTGGTGACCTTATTTCAAGACTGGGTACCGATGCTAATGTTGTATCGCGCTCAGTAACCCAAAATGTCGCAGAGGGCCTACGTTCAGTATTGACTGCGGGAATGGGTGTTGGTATGATGTGCTATGTATCCCTCCATTTGACAGGCATGATCACACTAATTCTCCCGCCAGTTCTCATCTCAACATGGTTATATGGGCGCAAGGTGCGGCAGATTTCCCGTGGATTTCAGCAGTCAATAGGTGACCTTTCGCGTGTTGGGGAGGAGCGGCTTAACAACATTACCACTGCCAGAGCGTTTGGAAGCGAAAGACAGGAAGTTCGTTTATACAATAAGCGGTTGCGCAATGTGTTTGCTATAGCAATGCAAGAGGCCAGAGCAACAGGCTTGTACGTCGGCATAATGCAAATTACTGGTAACTCAATGATTATTGGCCTTTTAGCACTTGGTGCTAGTCTAGTCAGTGCAGGAAATATGACCTTTGGCGAGCTTTCAAGTTTTATTATGTACACGGCTTACTCTGGCTCTGCTATATCAGGACTAGGTAATTTCTATTCCGAACTGATGAAAGGTGCAGGGGCCGCGTCCCGACTGTTTGAGATAGACGACCAGAAGCCACAAATCCCGACACACCAAGGCCAGCACTTGCTAAACCCTCGAGGAGGTATCAGATTTGACCACGTTGCATTTAACTATCCAACAAGACCTCAAGTTGAAATCTTCAAGGACTTGAACGTTGACATTAGGCCTGGCCAACATGTTTGTATTGTGGGTCAAAGTGGTGGCGGAAAGTCTACAGTTTTGAGCCTCTTACTGCGATTTTATGATCCAGTAAAGGGGAAGATTTCCATAGGTGGCCAGGATTTGAAAGATGTCAGTCCTTGGTCCTTAAGACAGAACATTGGTGTTGTCTCTCAAGAGCCAGTGCTTTTCAGCGGTTCAATTGCTAGCAATATAGCTTATTCGCGACCCAATGCATCGCGTGAAGAGGTTTTTGAGGCAGCGAAGCAAGCGAACTGTACCTTTTTGGCCGACTTCCCCGATGGAATTGATACACAAGTAGGCCCTCGTGGAACTCAGCTTAGTGGTGGTCAAAAGCAAAGGATTGCTATTGCAAGAGCCATAATTACCCGGCCAGCAATTCTTGTCTTGGATGAGGCAACATCGGCTCTTGATGGGGAGTCAGAAATGCTAGTTAATGCTGCACTTGCAAAACTAATCAAACAATCATCTACCACAATTAGCGTTGCCCATCGCATCTCGACCATCGCACGGTCTAATGAAGTTATTGTTCTTGGGAGCAATGGTACCGCTGTAGAACACGGCTCGTTCCGAAAATTGTACGATGATCCCAATAGTGCATTAAGCGACCTTTTGAGGCGGCATACAGCTGAGCCTGCGCAGGTAGTGTCAAAACAGGAGGAGCATATGTCAGACGAAGAAATCTCCAACGAGGCAGAAGAGGAAGACGATGATATGAGAAGTGCTGTTGACAGGTTTGAAAAACCAATAAAAGAGTCGCCTTAGCATGCCACATAACGACGAGAATGAATTAGTAGATAGAAAAAAAGAACTATAAACTAATAGATGAGCAATCTATACTTAATTTTTTTCATGAAGAAATCATCCGCCTCGTGCTTAGATCGTCTGCCGAGACAACACGGACCTCCGTTTCTACTGCACTGTCCAGTATCAACGTGGCTGAGTATTTTCCCGGCTTGTGTGGCTTTCCCCAAGCTAAAGGACCATTATTAAAACCTTCAACATGCATTACTGCCCACGATTCATCGCATAGTGATTTCCATAATTCCCGGAGGGTCTGAGGTTCAAACACACCACTTGCACTGGCTCTCGCCACCAGCTCTATGTCTCCAGGTCGTGCAAGTGAACATATTGATGGGTCCAATTCGATATTGGGATGCAATATTGGTGCATCTACTATGCATAGGCCAACCCATTCAAGAATCTCATTAATCTCGTCTTGAGATTCCTCCGAATTATCATTAGTATGCTGTAGCAGTGGCTTGTATAGCTCATTACTATTCCAAACAAGCTTTTCGGGATCCGATTTCACTATGAATTCGTACTCCCCGGTCAAAGTATGATCGAAAGCCCAATAGAGTCGCATGAGCCTCCTTCCGGTGGTCTCCTCCAAATTATATACGCCAACATAACGATCATCCCGCCGCTCAGCCTCTATTCCAGCCTTAAAATAAGTAGTTTGCGATAACGATACAGTCAAAATCGATCTGTAAATTAAGAACGAGTCGTCGCCTTCGCATATCGCTATGTCCCGTTGGCAAGCCTGGCGAAGGGTTAATTTCTCAACCTTCGATGTGGGTAAAGTAAACTCTCGTGGTTTAGGCAATACAAAATGGACCTTCCGAGCCGGTCCAAATTTCTCCAAGGCCTTGGATCCACGGCCAACGAATGCTTGGTCAACTCTAAGAGGCATGTGACTCTTGCTCCGATTGCGTCATCCTCGTGATTTCTCTAAATTTTGGCGCACATTGGTAGCTCCACAGGAACCACAGTAGATGAATATATGTCGGTTTTCCAAATTGCTGTTACCTCAACTATCAGTGGGATTTAATATGGGCCGTCGGCGATGCCTTAGTCAACTAATGAATCATAATGCACAAAATCCATTCTTCTCACTGGTGAAGGACCAGCATGTAATTATCCTGCCGCGATTGGAGCTGGAATGTGGGGACACTCTTGTCGATTTCCCTGTCGCTTACAAGACATGGGGCAAACTGAACGCAAAGGCCGACAATGCTATGGTAGTTTGTCACGCATTATCGGGATCTGCGGATGTCAGTGATTGGTGGGGCTCTTTGTTAGGCGCTGGACGAGCATTAGACCCTACTCGGTTTTTCATTATCTGTATTAATTCACTGGGATCACCATATGGCTCTGCATCTCCTGTTACGATTAATCCCCAGACAGGTAGGCTCTGGGGTCCCGAATTTCCCTTGACAACAATCAAAGACGATGCCAAGGTAAATAAGATGGTTCTCGATAGACTTGGTGTGAAGAGTGTTGCGTCAATCATTGGAGGCTCGATGGGAGGCATGTTGGCACTGGAGTTTGCATATCTCGGTCCAGAGTATGTTCGTTCTGTTGTCCTTCTGGCAACCTCGTCTTATCACTCCGCCTGGGGAATCAGTTGGGGTGAAGCTCAACGCCAATCAATTTATGCGGACCCTAACTTTCAGGATGGGTACTACCCTTTCGACCATCCACCTTTAGCAGGATTAGGCGCAGCTCGTATGTCTGCGTTATTGACCTACAGGTCAAGAAATTCCTTCGAGTCTAAATTCGGAAGGAAGCCTCCAAACCCAAGCCAACATAAGGGAAGTGACACCCCTCAAGTTAGCAAGATCCCTGCAAGTGAGGAGGCATGGGCAGTCAACAACCATGGGCTTATCCGAAACAAACCAGTCCCGTACCGCCCAAAGCCAGCAGGAAACTATTTCACCGCACAATCCTACCTCCGCTATCAGGGTGACAAGTTCGTTCATCGCTATGATGCAAATTGTTATATAGCTATTACTCGCAAACTTGATACACATGATGTGAGCCGGGGAAGAGCTTCTAGTATACCTGAGGCTCTTGCTCAGTTAAAGCAGAAGATTTTGATCATCGGTATCGCATCTGATGGCTTGTTTACTTTTGCTGAACAACAGTATATGGACGAACACATATCTCATACCGAATTAATTGAAATTGAGTCACCCGATGGTCATGATGCTTTCTTATTGGAATTTGCCCAGATCAACCATTACATCTTAAACTACTTTTCTGAGCAATTACCTGATATCATGCAAGGCTTCGAGCGCAAGCCAATTGGAGATGCGGGAAATAGTATGTTTGGTGAGGCAGACGTCACCACATGGTAATAAATTTACTTGTAGATATATATACTAGCTTCAACAGCATTCCCAAGCTTAGGTTACAGTGTGTATTAGTAATTTGTAGTTTGTTTACTTGCATATGCGAGAACTTGTGGAGGCAGTTGGCTGCCTCCTAAGACAGGTACCACCTCCTCACTCAATGAACACCAAGGGATCAGCCTTATCTTTACTGAGAGAAGCGTATGGAACGATTTCAGAATTAGGTAGAAGACTTCACGAAATATTGAAATTGAATCCTGGTCCCCTTGATATCTTTGATTGTCGTAAACAATTGAATTTATTGTTTAGAAAGTTGGCTGCTGTATATTTGTGGGCAGAAAAACTTTTGGAGTTGCCAGGAAGTCGGGCGGGGGGATCCGGTCATGCAACAGCGTTACGTCTGGTTAAAAAAGCCACAGAGCTCAGAGAGCTCGTCAAAAACCTTGAAAATCGCCTCGAAATTGCCGTTGAATATCATGAACTTCACACTGTTGTCATTGGGGGGATTAAAGAATATCATACAGACCTCGTGAACGTTTCAACGACAGCGGCTAGGCGAGACCTTCATGCTGCGTCTCAGTCGTTATCTGCAGCAATGGAAGCTTTAAATTCCCGAATAGCATCATTTAGTAGCTGGACGGCAGATGCACATCCTGGCCCAGCGGCGGAACTCGAAGCTGAGGCTGGTAATTTGGCAAAGACAGTTAATAACTTCGTGGAGTTGATGGCACCCAGTCCCAGTCGTGGCCTGTCATCACTACGTATATCTGAAGGCGTCAAGGAAAGCCCTGTTCGACCGAAGTTTCCGCCGTTAAGAGGGATTCACAAGCCAACAAGATTGAGACCCAGAGACAGTAAAGAGAATCATAACATACGAGCCACGAAGTCTCGGTTGAAACCTCCCACGCTCATCGAAAATTATAAGATCAAACCAAATTTAGATTCTCGTAATGGCCCTTCTCTCAATTCTGAACCACGACCCCAATCGAGAATTATGCGTCCAACCCGAATATCACTCTCTGGCGTAGAGGAACCCTTAAGACCACTCCCCACAACTTCGTCAGTGCTAAGGCCCAAAAGTAGTCGCATAATGCGCCCAACTCCCCTTAAACCCCGGCTTTCCCTAGACTCAGATGTTTCTGTATTGGAAACACCAGTTCCTGTGCGTAGACGTTAGGGCTCGGACCCACCTCTTATTTATTAAAATTTTGCTCAGATATAATTTGATATACCGAGAATTAGATTTTGTTTTTTTTTGGCGACTTAATTCAGCCCTGAGCCACCTATTTATTGTCAGTGGAATGGTTCCACCACATTCACTTTTCGGTGCCGAAAATTCGGGTAAGCCATGACTTTCTATCCCTTTCCTCTTTTTCAGCCTCATTGAACATGCGCAATCCGCCGTCCGGTGTATACTCACCAACTTGTACTTTCTTCTCATTTCCTTGGTAAACCCGTTTGTACAAAACGACTGAAGTAGTCAAAAAAAGAGGGATCCCGACCATAAGAAGAAATGCACTTCTAATGTTCAATTTGGGGACCGTCTGCTGGTTTGGTGGCACATCTACTGGCGTTTTTTTCGCACTTGCCGTTGGTCTTATTCTCCTTCTTTGTGGAGGAGCCATGTGGTTTAGGGTTATACAAGTGTCGCTCCTAAAAGGCTAAAATCTAGGTGTTCACGACATAATCAAAAACAATTTACATATTATAGCCTGGAAAAATACCTTCTTAGATCTTCGACTAGTAAACTTCAAGCGAGCTCCATTAGCATTGTGTATCTGTTCAACCTAGAAAAGATAAATTATATAATTTTTTTCCACTAACTACAATGCCGAAGGCCCAAAAGAAAAGCGATGTCAGGACAAGCGTATTCAAAATGAATACTGATCTAGGACAGCATATTCTCAAGAATCCAAAAGTGGCAGAGGCTATTGTGGAAAAGGCAGATATACGCCCGAGCGATGTCGTTCTGGAGGTTGGTCCCGGTACCGGTAACTTGACGATGCGTATCCTTGAGAAAGCACGAAAAGTTTTTGCGGTGGAGATGGACCCACGAATGGCTGCTGAACTTACGAAGCGCGTACAGGGCAGACCAGAGGAACGCAAATTGGAAATTATATTGGGAGACAGTATAAAAGTCGAGTTTCCCTACCATGACATTTGTATATCAAATACACCTTATCAGATCTCTTCTCCTCTTGTATTCAAGATTTTGAATATGCCAAAACCTCCACGAGTATCTATTCTAATGTTTCAGCGAGAATTTGCACTTCGGCTTGTTGCAAAACCCGGAGATCAGCTTTATTGCCGGCTTTCTGCTAACGTTCAGATGTGGGCGACTGTAACGCATATAATGAAGGTGGGAAAAGGAAACTTTAGGCCGCCGCCGCAGGTCGAGAGTTCCGTGGTACGAATAGAGGTAAAAAACCCTCGGCCACCCATAGAGTATCCAGAATGGGATGGTCTGTTGCGCATATGTTTTGTTCGTAAAAATAGAACTGTGTCGGCAGGATTCAAATCAAGCGCGATTCTAGCTATCCTGGAAAAAAATTACCAGACTTTTGTGTCACAATTTGGACCCAATCGCCTAGGATCACAGTCTGATGATCCTGGGGTCGCTGTCAAAGAAAAGATTGATTATGTTCTCCAGGAGACTGGCCTAGGTGAAATGCGTTCAAATAAGTGTGGTCAGAATGACTTTTTACGCCTTCTCTATGCTTTTCACCAGGTTGGAATCCATTTCGCATAAAGTCTTTGTTGAGGCTATGGTTTGTAGTGTACTTTATTTATGTAACGTTAATTCACAATATTAATGGTCTTGTTCAGTTATTAGGAACGAGGTTCTGACAAGAGAGTGCTTTGCACCTATTTCTGAAAACCTCTCTATATATCATGCTCATCTTTTTTTTTCATTAGGAGCCACAGTCAGTGTGGCACCTGTGCCATTCAACTCTTGGTGTAGCAAAGATGCACTACCAGGAGAGTCTGTTATACTCATCGAGGTAGACGGGAGTTGCATCCCCCTCTATTATATGTCTGCTCCTGGTGGTGGAGGGGGAGCTTCATCTGGTCCTGGCGGTGGAGGTGGTAATACTGTCTCGCTTGCATCTACCCCTGGAGGAGGTGGGGGAGGAGCTTCATCTGGTCCTGGCGGTGGAGGTGGCAATCCTGGCTCGCCTGCATCTACCCCTGGAGGAGGTGGGGGAGGAGCCTCATCTGGTCCTGGCGGTGGTGGTGGTAATAATGTGTCGTTTGTGCCCACTCCTGGTGGTGGTGGTGGTGGTGGAGCTGCATCTGTCCCCCGTGGTGGTATTACCGTCTCACTTGTACCAACTCCTGGCGGTGGAGGAGGAGCTGTATCAAGTATTTCCGGACCAGATGATGGCGGTATCGCCGCTTCACTTTTGTCTACACCTGGTGGTGGAGGCGGAGGCGCCGAGTTAACAATATTCAACCCTGGTGGGGGTGGAGGTTGAATTCCAGGTGGGAACGGAGCATGGGGTAGTTCCCTTTGGGGAACACCAGAGGGCGAAGACAAATGTTGATAATTATCAGTCTCTTGCACACCCATATCCACCACATGATCTGAGGGTGTCGCTGTTCCATTCGTATTGCCCGGTTGATGTACAATCGCAGCTATCTCAGGTGGAGCGGCTGGGGCACTTGGAGAATTAACAGTTGGAGAGCTCTCACGATAGATAGTTCCCATTCTATCATTACTTTTAGAAGGGATCGAATGCTGAGGAAGTTTGCAGTCTCTTGCAAAATGTCCATCCATACCACAGTTTCGACAAGTGACAGCATAATCCTTTTTGTCTCTGTTTGGACAGTCATATTTTCGATGGCCAATCTTACCACATGCTGTACAAGGGAGCCCCTCGAGATCTCTTAAAGTTCCATTAAGTTGAGCTAACTCTCTCAATTGAGAGCGTTTTAAATCGTTTTGATGCTCAGGAGACGTGATAGCTTTCTGTACAACGTCTTCTATAAGCTCAACAGCTTTCTGTAAGCCAATCTCATTCGGGGCATGAATGACACAATGGAGAGGCTCCTCACTTGAGCCTCCTTGGCCCTCCTTGGTGGACCCCCTACCGCGAAGTCCAATAGTAGAGCCAGATTCCCTTCTAATTCGACTAAGAGTGTTTCCTCGTGGTCCCAAGAGAAGTCCCATAAAATTTATTTGTGGATACTCTTGTACTGGTAAATAGTAGCGTCGCTCAGTAGTCTCTCGACGAACAAATTTCCGTGGCGGTAGGTATCCTTTTATAGAACGCAGAGCAATATCAACGTACTTAGTTTGCTCTGCCTCGACCTCTGCACGGTACCGCTGCTCTCTCGTGTTTGTTCGCTGGCCCCTACTATCATATTGTGGTGGCGGTGAGGGAGAACGTTCAGCAGAGGATGGAACATAATTACGTGACTCCAGACGTCGCGAACAATCATCAATAGCAAGTTCAAGCGCATATGCATCTAACTGCTCAGGAGTGAGCGCTCCACGTAAGATATAACGGGATGCATCTGGTACTTTGGGTCCCAGTTTCCAAGGCTGTCCAGCAGCCATTTTGCTGAGTCACGGAAATTTTTCCTGGAGAACTACCAAGAAAATTGCAAACCAGATACCAGGATAATAATTAAAATTTCATTTTATTCGAGATCAATTTGCATCTGAGAGCATGAACTATACTAAAGTGACAGCAAATGCCATTACCTATATCTTATGATCCTTATTTTTGAATTGTAAAAACCACATTTTGTCAACTTTTCACGAGAGAATTTCTCTTGAAAAGCAAGATCTGGGAGATCTTTGTCGCAAGCTCAGCCCCAGATTCTCGAATTTTTTTGTAGCAAACAGGATTAGAGATATCTGAAAGTGAGCTGCAATTCAATATAAGACTATGATAACGATAGCTTATAATCCAGGAGAATTGAATGCAGGCTTAGACTTAGCCCAGACGTATTCTTCCGATTTATTTGTTGAGCCTGATTGTGACGCACATCCAGAACCGACGGTTTTTTCCTCATCAAACTGACTTCGAGACTGATAATCAGGAACATTGTCCTCCTCATCATTCTCATCAGGCTCTAGATACTTCATAAAATCAAGGACAAGGAGGATCACTGAAATGACGAAGGAAAGATACAAGAATGCAGACAGTGCCTGTCCAACTCGAAACTGGGACCGGGGCCTTATGGCAACAGCTGCTGTTGAGGTTAAAACGGTGAGAATAATATCGAGTATAAGCCCGGTATGGTGCTTGTCGTAGAAAACCAACATTGTTTGCGCGCCAATGGCAAGTACACTCACAACGGTGGCATATTGCATTGACGTGCTATTCCTTGAATAAACACTATAAGCGCCAAGAATAAGAGCAACCACTACAATTAAAATCTCTGACAATCTGAGCAAACGCGCCGAGTTCAAGATCATGTAATAAACTCAATGTGGGACTCCCCTAGCCCAAATGTGGCATAAATTTAAAGGGTCGAGGAAATCATATGGTCTAGCTCGACTTGAAGAAATTCACAGTAAGGCCCTCCGTTCCTATTGACTTTACGAGGTCTGTAGCAATAGTCCCGAAATCTTTCTGCTTCTGCAGTCCGAAACGGCCTATTTCAGTCAGACGAGACGAATAAGAATGGGTCCGATTAACTTTCGCACGCTTCTCTGTAACTGACTTCGCGTATCCGAGCTCGCGGTATATTGTAACGATTGCGCTTTTCACCCCAAACTCGGATCTGATATTTCGACCTGCAGACAGAGCCCGAGAAATCATCTGGTCATCAGTTGTGGCCTTAACCAACGCATCGCAGAGAGATCGGGTATTTAAATCCTTAACATTGATCCCAACCCCCATCTCAACAACTCTATTAGCATAAAAAAACTGATCCCCAAAAAATGGTTTGATAATAGTTGGAATACCTGCCCTTAATGATGCACCAGTAGTTCCTGACCCTCCATGATGAGCCACTGCATCTACTCGTGGGAAAAGCCAGTCATGAGGTATTTGAGAAACTTCAAATATACTCTCGGAAGTGATTTCGGGACCAGTGTCGCCTTTGTTGTCTCTCCTAGACCAACCTCGTGCGAGTATGCACCGCACGCCAGCTTGTTTCACTGCGTCAACCACAGTCTGGGTCATTAGCTCAGGGTCGTCCACAACAATTGACCCAAATCCAACATAAACTAGTTTTTTGGCATCATCCCGCGCCTTTTTAATGAAGTTAGAGAGGTCAGGATCTGGTTTGTATGACTCGACATCTTCATTCATGAACCAATAACCGGTATAAGTGATCCAATCTGGTTGATCAACAGGCGGCACCAAAACTGTGGGTGAAACGCAGTACATGAATGGTACTTCTTGTTGACGCATTCCCTCCAGCGATGTAGATTCCAACTTCAAGGTGGACCTTCTCCAATGGTTGACTTGTTTCGAGATACCCATCCATAACAAGACATCAAATATTGCATAAGAATAATAATTATAGGAACCACCCATATGTCTTTCAGGCACAATAAAGGCATGCGGATACCTTCTGGTCCGAGTCCAAGGCATTGTGAAAGCTCGGAAGTAGGGGATGTTTAACGCTTCCGCGATATGTATGCCAGCCATGGCAGATGGTGACTCTATTAAGATATCCGTATCGTCCTTTACGGCAAGCCAAGCAGTTTCCAGTAGTTCGCGAATCCAAACCCTGAACTTTGGGACAGCATCCTTGATAAAGCTCATCGTGAAGCCACCGTGCTTTATCATGATTTTCATTAGATCTCCAGGATCACCTGCAACTGGTTTGAATTCAATATTATGCTCTTTGACCCAGTCACCAAATTCAGTATGGGTCACTATTCGGCATTTATGGCCCTCTGATTGCAATCCCTGTGCTAGAGCAATGTAAGGCTGTACGTCCCCACGACTCCCAATGGTCAGCATTGTAATTCGCATTTGTTTGATGGGCTTGATCGTTGAAAGGTTGCTAACCTCGGCTAACGACGGATCAAATATGATTGGTGGTACTTTGCTAGAGTCAATGTCACTATATTTATCCTGTAGTGCGAAAATCTTCCTGGAGTTACTCATTAATTGCTCCAAAAATTCCTCCTCAGTTGGGACCTGATTAAATCTCAGCTTGTTATTTTGTTCCTCACTACACCAATCCTGCGCTGTTTCACCAAGACAATTCCAAGTGGCTTTCATTTCATTTGACGCTGAGAACTCAAACGATATATTGTCTTGAATCGCCGTGGCGCTAATGGTGAATCCCACTCGATTCAGCAAGCTAGAATCAAGCGGTTTTATAGACTGAATATCTGCTAAGGGCATAATCATGATTGATTCGTCCCCAATAGTGGATTCGTGTAAGAAGCATAAATAAACATTTGTGATGTACATCGTACCCCAATGAGGTACAGTTTTCCTAACAATGTAGCATTTCACCGTGCGTATTAGTTGGATATCCTCTGAAAGTCCAAACAGGGTTCTGAAGTCAATTTTATCAGGATCATTATGGTCTTCATTTTTGCTAGTCTTGGTCAATCCTTGAGCCAATTGAGCAGGAAGTTTTGTGGCCATCCCCAAAGTTACCAGAGGAAGACGTGCTACGGTTGTCAATCCCGCTATTGGCGTTTTAAACGGCGTGAAAAAATTTTGCTCTGACTGACTAGCGTCGGTATCTGGGTCAGTATCATCGTCAGAGTCATCCTGAGGAGCTTTACTGCTTTCATCAGGCTGTTGCAATTGCAGTTGACTTTTGGGAGTCGTGTCGTAAATTTCACGTGTCCTAACAGTAGAACGTGAGTCACGAATATGCTGTTGAATGGTTTCTATCTTTTGACGTGTGTGATGGTCAGATTTTCCCGGAAGATTTGAGTCTTCATTAAATGCCAATTGGTACTCCGATACAGACTGGTTCCCTTTATCTGTATACGCTTTGATTTTTATTGAAGCGAAGCAATCCAAGTAAGTCGATGGATTAGCCTCTTTCACATTTTCAAGCGGTATGCGGACAACTGCGTACGCACCGACCGTGCCACATCGGAATATTTCTCGTTTGAGGTCACGTACCCACCCAACTGCATGATGGGAATTATCAGCTCGCAATTTGATCCTTTTTCCATCTTTTAAAACCAGGTTGAATCCTGCATTGCGCTTTGAGCCTTTGCGTAGCTCGGCAGTCTTCAAACTTGAGAGATAGATAAAGCCTTGTGGAAAATAAATATCATCTGGACGATTATACCAAGTCAGTGTGGACTGACGAAGTACAAACCAATTTCGTACAAAGCCTTTGCGAGGAAGGAAGCCTTTCTCTCGGCTAAGTGCTGACGTGCGTATGACTCCTGAACTATCCACTTTCATAGGCGTAATGAAGAGTAACGTGTCCGGGGTGAGATACATCTTGCCCTGCAATAATATATCTGTAACTAGCCATGAAGTATAAAAGATAACATGCTGCTCTGTATCGTCATCATCTAGATTGAGTAGTCGCCGGAGTTTGGAAGGCATGTCCTCTAAGGGAACATCAGTTCGTGTCATAACGCTATTCAATTCCTCCTGCATACTGCTGGTTAAGCTTTCTGTTCGCGAAAGAGTATCCTTTTTCTCGTTAGAGTCATTTTCGTCCGAGTTTGTAAAGGCAGAGGGGGTTTCGTCAATTGATACATCATCGTCACTATTGGCGTCTCCTTCCCTGCTAGTTGCTTCTGCAGTAGCCGCCAGGAATTGAAGATAGGATTGCATCTTCGTGCCCCCCACCAAAAAAGCCCTTAATTGTAACCATTGATGACTACACCTTCCTACCAACGCTAAATGTGTTAACAAACTCTTATTCGCCTACTTAATCACATAGAAGAGGGACGCGCTATCCAATTTGAATCATATTATAGGATGAAAACTCATAACTTCAGCAATTAGAGGTTTAAATAATTTTGACAAAGCTAAATTTACTTTCCTGTATGAAAGAGCTAAATCATTGTGGCGAAAGCTTAATCAGTAGACTGACTATTCACCAGGTTATTACTGTGAAGAAGTCGATGGGCCACCTCCTTTGCTGATTTTTTCCTCCAATAAGTATCAACACCGCAAGCTTAGAGCCAGATACTAATAATAATTACGAGAGCGATTACCAGTAAAACTAGCAAAAAGCATAATTGACGACCAGAGGAGCTGCGCTGCCATCTGGCTGCTCTATTCAGCTGACTGGATCCATCTCGAGTGGCAGACGCCACTGAATAAATATTCGACTCAATATTATCGAGAACCGTACCTTGCTCTGTCACAATCGTGCTCAGGTTGGTAAAAATCTCGTTTAGTTCATTAATGCCTTCTTCAATGCCTTGTATCTCTTGCTCTCTTTCCAGAACCAACCCCCTCTGATACGCAACTTCATCCTGTCTCAGCTGATCCTCGAAGGCTTGGCTTTGGAGTTGCTCGGGTGTGGACTCCTCAGGCGACATCACCTCAGGCTGCGCCGTATGGGGTAATTCGATCGACTGGGATGTTCTCCGTGGTACCATAGCAGCTTGCAAGTCTTCCTTTTCCACTTCAGCAAGTCGCCTTTGAATCCTCTGAAATTCGGTGAGTGCACTGCCGAATTCACGGGAGATACGATGCTGTGTAAACTGCTGCGACGGCTCTGGCTCATCCCAATACTGAAGCCGCTCCATATCGTTCTTCAGTTGCCGAAACTCTCTGCGTGTGCGAGTGGCGAGGTCCACTGCTCCTTCTCTTTGATTCGTACGCAGCATGCTCCAGATGCGCCCGTTGGTGGCACTGATATCAAAAAGCTGATCCGCAACATGATCACTCAAGGAATCAAATTCAGGGTCATCCTTGTAGCCTCCACCTTGCGCCTCTATATCAGACATAAGAAATATTGTGATTAATCAGGGAACCGGCAGTTTCAAAGCCACCACCCCACACACACCATTGAACGTTAATTATCCTAATCGTGAGTTCTCTCCTTTAAAAAGAATTAGCTATGGTATCCAAAATTTGCTGTATTTACTCCATAGCTCAATAGCGGCTGAATTATACCGGCCTGTCTCGCATCGTGTAAACCAGTCACTGATGATGTAATCTAATATGTCAGAGTTATCTGTGTTGGATAAATGAGCAAGCAGGCTGGCAGTCCTATGGTGAGGGGCATTGCTTTTGGACATTGCTGTGATAAAATGTATAGCGAAAGAATATTTCATAATAAAAAAGGAGTCAAACAATAGATAATCTCGATAATGCTACGTAAGGTGAAGTCATAAGAAGATCTTCATGTGTCTATGAATTTGAGGCACCGGATGTCGTGGTAGGGAGGCCTTGATCAAAGAAGAGACCTGGCTGCCCGGGCCCGCTAGTTAACCCGCCAAGTTCCTCGTCGCCACCAAATGAGCCAGTGGCCTTACGGGAGGACCGCCGTTTCACAGAGACAGAGGACCTTCTGCGCTCAATATGCTGATGCGGCTCCAATTCGGTTTCATGCTCGGTGCGTGCGGCACCAATTCCTGCTGAGGACATGTCAGGTCGTTCGTCCTTATGGTGGGTATCGGTTAGCCGACGTTCAACGTGCGGGGGAATATCTGACCCTACAGGCTTAAATTCAGAGTCATTGGTATATGTTGATGCGTCGTGGGAAAGATCATAGGAAAATACACTTGAATTGTCATCAACTACTGTCTCATTGGACAATGATATAATTTCTTCTTTCCGTTCCTGGTCAAGCGACATTGATACGGCGTAACCGCAATGTCATGACGTAAGCTTTAATATTGCAAGTGGAGTTGGATTACATAACCAAAAAACACCGCCTTGCCGACTATACCACGCACAGGTTCGAATCGCGATGGATCCTGGGCAGGTGGTCAGCGACATTGTTCGTAATACGGCTCTTCAGGGGAATTTAGGAGCATCCCTTGACGAATTACTGAAGTTTGCTGAAGATTCTGCGCAGCAATCGCTCGATCAATTTTTTCAGCACGCGATCTGGCGATGGCTCCGCACCAGTGATCTACGAATAACGGACAATGGCCGCAGCTTGACTCCCGAAGAACTGGAGGAGCCCTTTGAAAAAATCCAGAAAGAGCGGAGTTTACGCTTTTTCGCACCTGAGAATACACAATGGGTAACGCTGACCGGTAGGCCCAAGTATGACAACAACCTAGGACAATATCCTTTCGAACTACTCTGCGCTGTGTCACGGGCTCGAGCCCGTGGTATCACAACGGTGGAGCTCTCTAAAGTGACAGGGCAGGACCCGCGGTCCATTTTCAGCCGAATCAATACACTGATGGAAAATCACCTGGTAACAAAACAGCCTGTGGTTGAATCTGGGACGCATACTCATCGAATGGTGTTCCATCAGTATATTTCTGAGAACGCTGCACAGCAATCTCAAAAGGTAACCAGTGAAGGGTTCAATAAGTCTCAGGTAGCCAAGAAGCTTGTGGAGCTGGTAAAATCCGCACCAAATGGATTGAGGCTCTGCCGCGACCTAACAAATGAATTGGGCTTCGAGGATTTCAAGCGAGGCTATCCGATGTTCAGAAGGCTGGTTAAAAAGCTGAGTGTGAAGGGCATAGTTCGGCGCGTGGACGTATATGAGCCAGAGGATCCAGGGATGCGTTATAGGTGTGTCCAGTATCTGCAAGACTACCGTGAGGACGATGTTCGTGACGAGGAGGAGCTCTCCGATGATGAAGAGGATGACACCACTGATGAGCCTGCAGGCCAGGCCCCTGATTTTTCCAAAGTAGTGGTAGCCGAGCAGGCGCTAGCAAATCTTTATTACCCTCTAAGTACACAATTATGGGATCTGGTTGCTTCCAGTGGATCGCAGGGTGTTTCGGCAATGCAAATCCATTGCCAGTTGACTGGAACAAGTTACGCCAAGGTTTTCTCCAGGCTCATAGATGCTGTAGTTCAAGGAAGTGCAAAGCAACCAGCTTATAGGGGACATCTTTCACTTGTGAGGGCAACAGATTTCCAGGCACGGGTGAAGTTCTTTCGATACTTTCTACCCTCTCCACCAAAGCCTCAATGGGGCGAGTTCTCTCCCCAGAAGTCATGCAATGGCCGTACTTCATTACTGGAAATTGAAAGAAAGGCGCATACCCCCTTACCGACTCCTCCTAATGTAGGCCAGCTTCCCGATGGTTACGAGATACCAATTTTTCATGGGGACAAGCCCGGAAAAGACGTTAAAATTATTCTTTCCGGTTCTACTTCCGCAGCAGCGACGACCAAGAAACGCGGCAGACCGCGTAAAGATGCGCCAAAGCAGCCCGTGCGTCCCCCGAGCCCTGAGATACCAATGACAAGTGACTCCTGTGTGCCTATCGGGTCTCGAGTCTGGGAAGGAGGCCATCCAGCAAATTCACAGCATACTGCCTCATATTTGCTCTCGCGTAGCGAGACAGGCTTGTCAACCCCTGCGTCCTCGCGCGGTGCACAAGCAGAGACTGCACCTGAACCAATGTCATCGAAAAATCAGGCTAAATCGAAGAAAAAGGGGGCTTCAACGAGTAAATCAGAAGTACCAAAACCATCCTCGCCAAAGCCATCGATGTCACCCTCCACCGCAGATCCAAATGCCCCACCTCTTTCCCTGGCGCTGCAGAAGCGCACAGATATTATAATTGACTTGGTGCGGGCCAGTGGCGGCGCAGCAGAGGGTAAATTCTCGATGTTGAAACGCTTGAATGACGTTTATGCGCCACAGAACGGTGGCTCCTTAATAGATCGAAAGACGTTCGAGCGGACTGTTCACATCATGGTTGCACTAGGTAAAATATGTCAACAGTTCATTGGTTCACGTCTAGAAGTTACCGGCTCACCTCCTTATGTTCTTCATCTCCCAGAGATAAGTGCTGATGATCCGGTGGTGAAGGAAGCGACCCAGCGCATCCTTGACAACGATCATTCGAAGCGTGCGAATCGGCCAAGCGAAGCAGCCCCTGTGATGTCGGGACAAATTTTTACGTTGAGTGGACAAGCCCCGCTCAAACGTATACGTCGGCTTAGGGAACCTCAGCCAGTACCTAGTGTTGTCACCTCGGTAGCGAATGCGTCGCCAAGACCAACCTCTCAGCCTGAGCGCCGCGTTTTTGGTCCAAGAGCATCCGAAGTGGCGAGCTGGTCTGTCTCTACCGCAGCAACTAATTTAAGCACGCAAGCCGCGCGGAAACGACCCCAGCCGGTGGAAGCGGCACCAGAAAAACGACAAAAGGAAGATGTAGAGGTCGACACAGAACTACTATGGCGTTATGCCATCATCTCGAAGGTTCTTAATGGGAAAAGTCAGTTAATTGACTGGGGTACAGTTGTTCGCAACCTCGGCGTGCCAGCTACAAAGCTGAAAAAACTATGGCCTAAAATTCGCGACTTCAAGGGTGGCAAGACCGCACAACTAAAAGCGGAGCATGAGTTTGAACGTGCGTTCCTGCTCGGGTACTCGTTGGGGCATTTGGTCTACAATGCGCAGCAAGCTTCTTTGGAGCCGTATCTTGACTGGTGGGTCTCGCATGCTGATGATGCATCTACCGAGAAGCTTGGAAGCCGTTCCGAGTTTGAAAGTGTCTATGGAAAGATTAAAAGCAATACTAATAACTATCCGCTGGATTCCGTTTACACGATGCCATCTATGGTGCGCATGGAGGAATTGCTGGCAGCAACGCCCTTTGGTGTGGAGCATAAAGTTGAAATGGAGGAAACCGATTTTTCTGATGACGAGAAGGTACTGAGATCCGTTATAGCAGCAGATGAAGATGGATATGATCCGGTGGATGCCACTCGGTTTATTCATGAAGCAGGGTTTGATGATGAGCGCCTCAAGCAGACCCTGGATGTTCTCATTGCCAAAAGATTTACTGTGCCCATAGCCAAAGATATGCAGCGGTCAAATCCCGGCCGCACACATGCACTTCATGATAGAATACACCAGTTTTTATCTTGTAAACTTGAGCCCGTGGATTTGGTGAACGCTACGCATTTTCGAGCCAGTCTTCTAAACGAACCTCAGTTCCTAGGACGCAATATTGTGGAGCATCAGATGGTTGCATTGATAGAGCTTGCGTCACGTGGCTTTATTGATATAAAACGCGATGCACAAGCCACGGGACGACTTCTGCAACATGACTATCGATCGAGGCTGATATCGAAGGACATATTTGATTGCGATGTATATACAGAGCCATCAGCCAACATTCCCGATGAACCCAGTCCTGTCCCGTCCCCCATACCTTGTGGACATCGATATATCTGGGAGGGTCCAAATGGCGTATGCTCCAGTGCGCTTTGGCGGCAACTGCTGGCAAAAATGGGGTTTACTCTTCTTTTACGGCCCCAAATAACTCATGAACGCTTGGCTACTTTATTTTCCTCGGTTTTGACAGTCGATGAGGTTGATGCGGTTGTCAACTACTTTGCTGTTTCGAATGCAATACAGCCCGGTGGGCGCTTAACGCCAAACTGGTATTCACAAATAATCATATCTATTTAAATTAAAGACATTATGTCCAAAGTTCTTAGGAAGCCACACATTTATAAAATCTGTAGATGCGGGCTGAAACGGAAAATTGGTTGAGTTTTGCTCTCCCGGCTAAGGAATAGACCTGACGATCAAGTGCAAATGATGCCAGTGGCAAAAAGCCGGGTGTTTCTAACTAAGATTCTTCCTCGAAGTAACAGAAGCAGCCCTGCTCTGAAGCCTCGAGAAACTTTCTCGCTCGAAAGAACGATGACTAATTTGTCAGGGTACGACAAGTCATATGTATTTTATTATAGCCTCCATATTTTTAAAGATCTGAGAAACTGACGAACGCTATTTAGGCTTCTATCACTAAAGATCAAATTCTACATCGTCATCCTCTAAATCAGTTCCTTCCTGTATCTCCGTTAGCAATTCCTTTTCCCGCTCCCTCGCCTCTTGGGCATCTTTCAGGTCGTCACGATGATCATTGGAGACATAGCGCATCGACTTCACACTATCATCATGTAGAGCCATACAGAAACTGATCCTCTCATGGAACGTCTGTTGGGGCTCTCTCGTTGAGTAAACGTTGGTGACCTCACGCGACTGCATGTATCCGCGCTGGTGGTCAAGCTCCGCATCAATTACACCATCCCTAATTGCCTTAGCAACGATGTACTCCGCACTCTCCTCGCCATCGAGCCGGAGTTTTATGCAGATGTCCTTGAGGCTGATTCGCGAATAGGCGAGCGATATTGCGCGAACACCGGTTTTAATGACATTTTGGCGCAACCTGCGCGCCAGGGAAAGATTGTGGTCGGCCTCCAACTGCGGGGTCACTTCGGCTAATACTGACCCAAAATGTGCCACATCACCAGCACGCACCGCTCGGGTGAGATCCAGATAAGGCCTCAGCGGTTCCTGCAACTCAGGCTTTGTGAATATTTGCCGATCAGGTATATCTCCCATCAGCAGTTCAATAAGTACACTAAGTTTGTATGCAGTCTGTAAGAAACCTACTGCAGCACTAGTTTGTGGGACCTTCCGGATGGCAGCTGTAATTTGATCAAATGCAGTCGAATAGTCCAACTGGATTGAGTTGATCCTGCTCAAATAATAACAGTATCGTGCCGTCACTGCATTGGATACGTTCTCAGGCCAGGTTGTTTTCGACACAATCTGCGCCGCTTGCGCATACTGGTTGCAGAGAATCAAGTTACGCAGCAAAAGAGTAATTACGACACCCTGTGTTTCATTGTCACGTCTCAAACTGGCTGTTCTCAGCGCCCCCATAAGCTCAGGCCTTACAGTCTCAAGTTCTCCCTTGAGCTCCGCAACCCTAACATAGTAAAACCAAATCTTGGCAGCCAGATAGTCTAGCGATCTTCTATTATAGCCTCGAAGACGCTTTACAGCCTCTCGAGACACATCGAAACACGCATCTATCTTGCCATCGTGAAGTAGCCAAACTTGACACAACAAATGAACATAGGCATCAACTTCTGCACTGGGCGGTGAGTTTCGCTCAGGAACTGTCTTCGGACGGGTTATCTCCGCACGTTTGAACAAAAACTCTGCGGGTTCTGATGATCCCCATGCGCGGGCAACAATTTCTCCAAGAGATTCAGCATCCAGCTGTTTGCGGAAAGTTGGCAAGGTACGCCATACGCGCAGCGTATGACGAGGATCAAATGTTGAAACTGCCTTGTCCAGGTAGCCGAAGTTCTGGACGGCCTGCTCGACAGTTGTGGCAGTGGTGGCCATGTTGTGATTAATCAGCGACAATGGTCCTGTGGCAAAATGTCTTTATTCTCATCTAACGCTATTATATTTTGTTAAATAGTTTTTAATGTTTTTCTGATTCTTTTATGATTTACTGAATCATAGGACATCGGTATTCTGCCAATTCCAGGCCCTCTACGAGGCTAATCGTTATCAGGCCTGCTCGCTCTGAGTTCAGTGTAATATGGGACAGAAAAGGTCAAATTAAGATACCTGTTTGCTTTAATATATGTCCCCACGTTGCCTAGTCGGTGCATTTACTGGACCATCTGTGATTCACGAAATGGCGTAAGCAGCCATCCATCAATTTATTTATTTCACCACGCATGGTCGTCAACCTAAATACTCTAAAGAGGGGCAACAAGCCCCGATTTGTGAGCAAAGCGAAGCGGAAAGCTATTGGCTCGACCCTTTCACGGGCTATAAAAGAATCACATCAGGTAGAAACACCTGCCTCTCCCATCAAGAAAGAGGTGGACATACCTGCATGGAGATATGAAAGAGAACAATCGACTAGTGACAACCAAGGCCTCGAAGAAGACTTAGGCAAATCTTGGTTACAAAAAACCAAGTCAGAGATGACGAGGCGTGACTGGCGCATAATGCGGCATGATCTTGGTATTGTGGAGCTAGGTTCAGATCATCTACCTCTGCTTTCCTGGGATGACATTAATATCGGGTTGCTGCCCCCTACATGGAAAGAACCGACACCAATACAGAGGGCAGCGATTCCGGTAGCACTGACTGGTCACGATCTCATTGGTATAGCCCAAACTGGTTCAGGAAAAACAGGCAGTTTTGCCGTACCTATAATGCTGAAGCAGCTTCCTACACTGGCATTGGCTCCGACACGCGAGCTTGCTGATCAAATAGCCGGTGAACTTCGCTCCTTAAGGCTGGAAGTGGTTACCCTGGTAGGAGGCCATGCAATCGATGACCAGCTTGAACAGCTCGAAAAGCATTGGCAAGTTATTGTAGCAACTCCAGGCCGTCTAATTGACTGTATAGAAAAAGCAGGACTTTCCCTCAACGATATTGGCATTGTGGTGCTGGACGAAGCTGATAAAATGGTTGACATGGGATTCGAGTCCCAAATAAATATGATTTGGGAGCATTTAGAGAACCCCCAAGTTTTAATGTATACTGCTACCTGGCCCCCTCATATTCAACAACTTGCGGAACGGTTAGCGCCAAATGCCGAAAAGGTGGTTATAAGAAGAGAGTTGTTGAGTATTAGGCAGCTGATAGAACAACCAGTTGCTAAAATATCACGGCTTCGAGAGTTGCTGCGATTTACTGATGGCCGGACAATCGTATTTGCCAATCGTCAGTCCGAAGTTGATGCTATTACGTCGGAGCTTTCTGGCGCAGCCGGAATGCATGGAGGTAAGTCTCAGACGGATCGTGAATATGTTCTACAGGGTCTTAGAGATGGTTCAATACACTGTCTGGTGGCAACTGATGTTGCCGGTCGAGGAATTGATGTGCCTGACGTTAAGTTGGTGGTAAATTTCGATATGCCCCAGACAATTGATGCGTATGTTCATCGAATTGGACGTACTGGACGGGCAGGTAAGAGCGGTAAAGCTGTTTCGTTCGTATCTGAAGCAGATGCTTATCTGTTCCCCGAGTTGGTGAGAGTATTACGCGAGTCTGGAAACAACGTTCCAACTTTCCTTCTCCCCAATCATGATGCAATTCGCGAATAGAAACTCATAGCATTCATCAAGTCCCATATTGATGTTAGGGCTATCCTGTATTGACTTAGTGGGTTATGCTATATTGACTTATCTCTAGGGTTAGGGATTATTTATTCACAAGTAACGTCTTAGTTAGTATCGCGCCACTTCTCCTGTTCATTCGGCCAAAAATGAAGCCGCAATCACAGAACCTAGATAGTTTCTTGTCAGAGGAAGCGCGTAGGCGTCCTATGCCGAATCTAAAGCAGTTATACGGAGTCATCAATCGCCCTGGAATGGTGAGTATGGCAGGTGGTATGCCGATGCCTCAAAATTTCCCTTTTGATGACGTTCGAGCGGTATCTTTGCGGCCGCCATTCAATCATGGTGTAGCAGAAGATATTTTGGGAAGTAGTGACCCCATTGAGACAGAAGTTATGAAGTTTGGTAGTAAGGATGCGGGAGATATATTGCTTTCTTCCTCTCTGCAGTATGGTTTGGGTGGTGGTGACACCAAACTGGTAGACTTTATGAAAGAGCATACGTGCAGAGTGCATGATATAGGGTTTCATGATTGGAACTTGACCATGACTGTGGGCAACACTTTCGCCTGGGATGCGGTTCTGCGAACATTCACAAATCCAGGTGATATCATTTTAGCGGAAGAGTACTCTTTTCCAAGTGCTCTTGACAATGCCGTAACAGCAGGCTGTGGGATTGAGAGTGTTGCCATGGATTCTTTTGGTGTGATACCAGAGAAATTGGAAGAGCAGCTATGCTCTTGGCCTGCGAAAAAGCCACTTCCGAAACTGTTATACATTATACCCACAGGACAGAATCCCACTGGCTCCTGCTTGAGTGCAGCCCGTCGGAAGGCTATATGGAGTATTGCACACCGCTATAACTTCCTAATTGTTGAAGATGAGCCGTATTATTACCTTCAGATGCCTCCATTTGGCACTAAAGATCCTGTTAAGAATCCGGAAGATCTTCTATCAAACTTTGTCCCCTCATTCCTACACTTTGACCAGGATGGTCGGGTCATAAGGCTTGATAGCTTTTCGAAAATTATGGCACCAGGAATAAGACTTGGATGGATTACAGCACAGAAGCGATTTGTGGCTCAAATAACTCGATGTATCGAGACTTCTTCGTCGAAACCTAGCGGTTTTGCCCAGAGCCTTGTGTATGGTGTTCTCAGGCGGTGGGGCCAAGAAGGCCTATTGCACTGGCTCATCAAGCTTCGTCGGGAATACACAATGCGTCGAAATGTGTGCTGTAAGACTATTCGTGAAGTTTTTCCTAAGGGTCTATACGAAATGAAGGACCCCGATGCAGGTATGTTCTTCTGGCTCAAACTGGATGCAAGAAGGCATCCGAAATGGAATGAACTCGGAAGAGACGCTGCGAAAGTTGAGGAGGCTATGTTCATGGAGGCAATAGATCGCAATGTCATCTTGGTCCCTGGGCATTGGTGCGTCAGTCGTAAGGAGGGAAATGGCGAGCCTTGGATGTATTATCGTGGTACCTTCGCTGCATCAAGCACTGAAGATGTTGTGGAAGGTGTCAAACGCCTGGCAGCAACAATTGAATCTGCGGAAAACAACACCTATGTACAGATTGCCTGCGAGGATTCCATGGATGATGTTCTTTACTCTTCCAAGCCAGAATAATAAAGCAAGGAATTTCATATTATATTTTATTATTATTGGAGCTTATATAGTATTAGATATAATATTGAGTGCATCTAGCTGTTGTTGCATTGTGGTGAATACTTGCTTGGTCCTTGTCTTCTTTCACGTAATTTAAGTTGAAACTACACCTATTGCAATTTTTTACAGCGTAATTAAAATTATCATTAAATTGTATAAAAGAATATCTGGTGAACTTTTCCGGATTATTCTGTCGTGAGTAAACGCGTCTGAAAGACATCACCCTAGCATCCTCTTTTACACATCTTTTTTTGCTTTAAGAGTTCATAAATTTAATCTGAGATCAAAAAATTATTCTAAAGAGACCTGGGTCAGCCTCCAAAAGTCTAATGCTGACGAGCCCAACACACTCGCTGTCTGCTGATACTGCTGATACTGCTGACATGCTGAGTCTGAGAGCGACGTGGCCACCTGCGCCCACCACGCAGCGCAGCCGCCGCACGGCCCTTAGTTATGATCCGAAGAGTAAAACACTTGCATACGCCGCAGGTAAAGTTGTCGTCTTACGATCGGTGACCGATACAGCTAAGAGCGCTCTGTACACGGAACATCTCCATAACGTGACATCTGTTGCTTTCGCTCCCAGTGGTCAATGGATCGCTAGTGGTGATGCTGCTGGTCAAGTACGTATCTGGGCATTGCAAGATGATGGCGAGTTCATCACGAAGGGTCCATTTGCCGCAACATCATCGCAGATTGTAGGCCTAAGTTGGGACTTCGAGTCGAAACGATTGGCCGCGGTTGGTGACGGAAAGGAAAGATTTGGCCATATTTTTATGTGGGATTCTGGAAATGGTGTAGGAGAGATCTCAGGGCACAGTCAACAGATAAATTCAGTTGCGTTTAGGCCTTCGCGCCCGATGCGTGCCGTAACTGTTGCTGATGATGGTACTGTTGGTTTCCATGAAGGCCCTCCCTTTAAGTTTTCAAAGTCACTAGAAAGGCATCGCCTGGAAGCAAATGATGTTGCCTACTCCCCGGATAGTAATTTCTTCGTGACTGTGGGTAACGATCGCAAAATAGGATTGTATGAGGGAAAAACTGCGGAATTTCAGGGATGGATTGAACCTGGTCATACCGCATCTATTTATGCTGTTGATTGGATGACGCCAACAAAGATATTAACCGCTTCTGGGGACGGTACACTCAAGGTTGTCGATGTGACCTCGAAGGAGGTTGTAAAGACCTGGAAGGCGTCAGATGATCAGCAAGTGGGTGTAGTGGCCTTGGGAGAGTCAAATGCAGTGTCTCTAAATCTCTCTGGGTATCTGTTTTTCTGGTCTCTGGAGAGCGACGAACCAGAAAAGGTTATATATGGCCATCAGAAGGGAATTACCGCGCTGAATGTCTCTGATGAGGATGTATTCACAGGATCATCTGATGGATCCGTTTTAAAGTGGACCTCAGATGGCATCGCTTCGAGACTGCCGAGTCACGAAGGGCGTGTTGTATCCATTACCCCAACCTTGGTCAGTGCTGGATGGGATGCCCGTATCTCCTCCCTCACAGGCACAGAGACTAAGACACAACTTTCGGAACAACCAGTGCAAGTTTCGGCCTTTAAGGATCTCGTCGTGTCAATTTCGGAATCGTCGATAGAAACGTCGAAGAAAGATTCGGTGAAGCTCTCAGGTCCTGGTGGGACAGTCGATGTATCATCAAAGTATATTGTTGCTGGCTTTGGCAATGAGGCTGCAATCTATAGCCATTCACTTGAGTTGGTGCACAAGTTCCCGCCACATCGTTCGGCAGTGTCCTGCGTTCGCCAGAGCCCTGACTCGTCACTACTGGCAGTTGGAGAATCAGGGGGTAAGATCACACTCTACAAATTGTCAGGGGACTATGCGATGGTCACCAGTCGTTGGGCATTCCACACGTCTAGGGTCACATCGATCGACTGGCATGCTGATGGTAACCGAGTAGTGACAGCCAGTCTGGATACGAACCTCTATATCTATAGGGTTGACACACCGGGTCGCAACACAAAGGTGCTTGGTGTGCACAAGGACGGTGCTACTGCTGCCGTCTGGTGGGGCCCGAATAAAGTGGTATCCGGTGGTGCCGAAGGTGCAGTTAAAGTTTGGTCTGTTGAGTAAATAGCGTTGTTGATTAAAACTAAGGCATTGTTTAAAAATTGAGAGAAGATCGTACAAGCCTTGATCTCTCAAAAGTTCAACTACGGGCTTGTTACATAAGCACTAATTGTCATGTTCGGAGCTTTTCGAGGGTCGCCTCAGAGATGGGGCGGTTATCTATGGAAAATTCCGTACAAGATGTCTCGTTTGCAGAAGGCCAGGCAGCGTAAGCGGCTGAGAGCGGTTGATGAGACTGTAAATACGGTTGGGCTTGGACTAGCCTCCCGTGGTGAAGGAATCAAGAAACTTCTGACTTTGCAAAAGACATTGCCCTCAGAGCAAAGCATGGCCGCAAGAGACAAATATTGGGTTTTTTCTCGATACGCCAGAAACTACAGGAAGGGAGCACACCGACAGCCAAAGTTCACGAAGATTTCCAACCGGGTACAGCCTGACGGATTTTGAAGCTGATACGCTTACCTGGTTGCTTTCTTTTTAATTGTATATATACTACTGGGGGAAGGGGTCGCGTTGACAAAGTCCGTAAATGATGGAAACTAACTAGCTAAATGGCAGTATATAAGAAATAAATAGTATCTTCACACTTCACAACAACAGTTTTCGGTGCCTCTGGACTTCGACTGCTTACCGCTTCCGTACTTTATCCCACTTGTACGTTACCTTTCCATCCTTGACTATTTTCCGTTTGTCACCTTTTTTCATTAACTCGCGCTGCAGATCGACTTCTTGCCTCAGCTCAGTAAGTTCCTGTTGTCTTTCAATTCTTTTCTTAAGATGTCTCAGATTATCGATACTCACCTCTGGTATATCGGTCGCTAAATTATCCGATAGCTGCGAATTCCTTAGCCTGTTCTCTCTGCGCTTCACGAGCGAGGGGTCAGTGTCGAAATGTCGGGCAGGATTGAATGCTTTGGCTTCCTTCTCGTTATCTAAAAAAACAGTATGCTTTCCCTCACCAGGCATTACCAGTGATCCCTTCTGCCGATCCACCTTGTTCCTCTCGGTGCTTTCTAGAGCCCGAATATATCCCTCATCCTGAGTTTTCAACAATTTCACGGCATCATTACTTAGCGCTTGGTTTCCTCGGTCAGCCACTCTTACACCGTCTTGAGTACGTGATCGAATCATCCCAAAGTTAAACTCATCTTCATTTGCCTGCTCAGCCTTCGTCCTCAGAAGTCGAAGATGCGCCTGTTTCTTATGATAATCCTCCGCCCGTAGCTTATAATCTTTCTTTTTTTCTAACAAACCATACTTTCGGCGGTTTGTAGGTTGAGCACGCTCACGGTGCTGTTTTTTGGCAATATCATGTGCTTTCCACATTGACCTTCGAACCTGAAGAAAATTATGTAATCTGATATGGTCTACGGGGAGGTCAAGGATGACGACCCAGATCCTGTCCATCTCGTAAAAGACTTGGTCAAGGCTATACTGATGACCCTGGTCGTACAAAAATCCGTGCTTCTAACTAGTAAGTTTAATGCGCGTGCTGTGGAAAAGGAAGCGCTGTCTGCCCTGATGCACATAATTGGCCATATACCAGCTTGCATTACGTGCAAGGAGTCCACTACCATTGAAATGCTTCACCATGATCTTTCTCAGTTGCCAGGGGAGATAATTCTTATTACCAGGATAAATGTGCTTTCACCGCGAGCCCAGCTGGCTTTGGCACGCGCCATAACTCTGAGGAAGGTCGCTGTGGATGGTCGCGAAAAGGCTACACCCAGCACATTTATACTGACTGGATCAAGGGAAGAAACCATCAGAAGACTGAAGAATCGGATTTTGATGTCCCGAAATATCGAAATTGACCCAGATACTTCTTATGTTGTTCCGAATCAGCTTGCATTTCACGATATTCTGTCTAACTTCAAACGTCTAAGCGACCGCGTCGCTCAGGTTGTGATACATCACGAAATTTATCGATATATGCAAGATATAGTAACTTTCGTTCGCACACACAGATTAGTTCAGACAGGCGTGCATCCGACTACGATGCCCGACCTTCAATTAGTGGCACGCCTCCTATGTGTGTTTAACAATCAAGAATTTTTGACCCCTTTGCTTGCAGTAGAGGCAGCTCGACTAGTATTGCCTCTACGGATCGAACTCTGTGCCTCTTCTGACGAGCCAAGCACGGTGTACGGGGGGAACATTTCAACAATTGAGAAATGGTTGTCCCAGTGGGATGCTAACCTGATAGTGGACTCGATAATAGAAACTGTCCCAGTTCCAGTGTAGCTTCCAAAAATTTGCATAATATTAATTCATTAACTTATTAGGCATGAAGTTTGTTGGTTTTTAGTCCTAACATATTCTTATTATATATTATTACATCACCACCATCTTGTTCTGGGATGCCAGGGAAGAATACTCAGGGACAAGACGCCCCAATACCTTATTGGATTCTTGCATCTCACGAAGAGAAGGAGGTACTTAAACGATGCCAGGATCAAATGGAAATGATGTGTGCCCCCAAGTTCATCGCATTTGGAGACTGTCTGAAGGACCACCAAGCTCTCTTCTGGTGGTCCTGTGCAGATCTCAAGAAGCAACTTGGGGACTGTGTCGCATTTTGGGGGAATTATGCCAAATGTGATGAGGTACGTGACAGCTATATCACGGAGAAAAAGGAGAAACTGAGGGAGGAAAAGAAGTTGTAATGTTGTTATCACTGCATTATACTATGCTATACTACACGAAAAGCAGTAAGAGCTGTAGTCGAGAGTAGAATGAGGCTCGCTGCCGAATCAGAGTGCTAAATTTCTCTTGTCAACACGCCCTTTCACAACGTATTTAACCGATGGTATATATAACAAGTTTCTCGAAATTTAATGTATTGAATCAAATTGTGTACGCTAAAAAAAATTTCACCTTTAAAATATACTTCTTAAACTATTTTTGCGAACCCAGTATACCAATCCTCGCCTGTTAAGCTCAAATATTCATGAAATACTTACAAAGCACTGAACGGTCCCGTACCCAGCGGCCTTAGTGATCCAGCCACCCAATCGATAGCAATATGGGATTGACCAGACGCCCGGGCCGAAAGACTGGAGCAGGCGCTGTACAAAAAGATGGTGTTCGTAAAGCCACATTTGATGTCACCAGAAAGAGAGAAGTTGGTGTCTCAGATTTGACATTGTTGTCTAAAGTGAGTGAGGAAGCCATTCTGGACAACCTGAAGCAGAGATTTGAGAACGGGCTAATTTACACATACATTGGCCACGTACTAATTTCTGTGAACCCATTTAGAGATCTAGGGATCTACACAGAAGCTGTTCGTCAGAGTTATGAGGGAAAAAATCGACTGGAGATGCCGCCACATGTGTACGCTATTGCCGAGAGCATGTACTACAATATGAAGAGCTACGATGAAAACCAGTGCGTAATTATCAGTGGTGAGTCTGGTGCAGGTAAGACAGAAGCTGCGAAGCAGATAATGCAGTACATTGCCTCCGCCTCAGGCACTTCCAATGTTACAATTTCAAAAATCAAAGATATGGTCCTGGCGACAAACCCATTGTTAGAAGCATTTGGTTGTGCTAAAACATTGCGCAATGACAATTCATCTCGGCACGGAAAGTATCTCGAGATTCTATTTAACCAGCAGTCGGAGCCTATCGGTGCACATATCACCAATTACCTCTTAGAAAAGCAGCGTGTTATAGGCCAGTTAAGAGGTGAGCGTGACTTCCACATTTTCTATCAATATACAAAGGGCGCTCCGCAAAAATACCGTGAAATGTTTGGAGTTCAGGCACCGGAATCTTACACTTATACGTCGGCAAGCCGCACCACCTCGGTTTCTGGTGTGGATGATGTCAAGGAGTTTCAAGAAACTTTGCGTGTAATGGACATTATCGGATTGTCTGAGACGGAGAAGGATGATATTTTCAAGCTTTTGGCGCTAATTCTTTGGGTCGGTAATATAGACTTTGTGGAAGGAGATGATACGTCGACCACAATTGCGGACCCTTCAGTCCCAGCATATGCTGCATATTTGATGGGGGTTAATAACGAAGCGCTAGAAATGGCACTGACGCATAAGACCGTTGAATCTGGGTTTGGCGCTAACAAGGAAGTGTTCGAATCCCCGCTTAATCGGGTTCAGGCCTTGGCCACTCGAGACACACTTGCCAAAGCTATATACAGTAATCTTTTTGACTGGATCGTGACGCGCGTAAATCAGTCATTGAAGTCTCAAGGCGAAGCTAAGAAGTCTATCGGAATTCTTGATATCTATGGCTTTGAAATTTTTGAGAACAATTCATTCGAGCAAATTTGTATCAACTACGTGAATGAAAAGCTACAGCAGATTTTTATTCAGTTGACGCTTAAGGCAGAGCAGGATGAGTACGTTTCAGAGCGTATCCAATGGTCTCCTATCGATTACTTTAACAATAAGGTGGTGTGTGATCTCATTGAGGAAGTCAGACCTCCGGGTATATTTTCTGTATTGAATGATGCCTGTGCTACCGCATATGCTGATTCGGAGGCGGCAGACCAAAGTTTTGCAATGAAACTGAATATGCTAGATAGCAACAAGCACCTGCAGATTCATCCCCCGAAATTTGTCATAAAGCATTATGCTGGTGATGTCGAGTACGACATTGACAATATGACTGATAAGAATAAGGACCAGATGGGTAAAAGCTTAACACGACTTATAGCATCTACCCAAGACCCATTCCTTGCTTCTATATTCCCTGATGCATTTGAGGCAGAGGACTCCGGTGCAGGCAAGCGGAAGCGTAGGGCGACAGCTTCAGATAAGATTAGGTCAAGTGCAAATGATTTGATGCAAACACTTGAGAGGGCCCGTCCTAGCTATATCCGAACAATCAAGCCTAACCAGAATAAGTCTCCATCTGAGTTCGACTCGCACGCTGTGTTACATCAGGTCAAATATCTGGGACTGAAGGAAAATGTGCGGATTCGCCGTGCTGGCTTTGCCTATCGTGCGCCGTTTGAGAAGTTTGTCGAGCGCTTCTATCTTCTGTCATCTTTGACTGGCTATGCTGGAGATTACATTTGGGAGGGTGATATTCGTGATGCAACATTGGAAATCATGAAAGCTGCTGGTGTCCCCCAGTCGGAGTTTCAGCTGGGAGTCTCGAAGGTTTTTATAAAAACCCCTGAAACCCTTTTCGCTTTGGAACACATGCGTGATATGTACTGGCATCGTATGGCTTCCCGCATCCAACGAGCCTGGCGCCGTCACTTCAAACGCCGAATGGAGGCTATTTTAGTATTGCAGCACGCTTCAAAAGTGTTTTTGGGTACAGAAGCGACGGTTAAGCTGCCCCCTGTCGATGATGCCTTCTTGGGAGGGCGCAAAGAACGCCGGCGGTTCTCATTGCTCGGTGAGCGAGGTGCCTATGGCGATTACTTGGCTTGCAATGACCCTGCTTCTGAAGGTGGATATCTCGTAGCATCTGTTGGGATCCAGGGCCCTGTAATATTCTCTTCACGCGGTGAGCAGCTTTTTTCGAAACTCGGTCGTAAGTCTCAAAGGCTGACGCGTACATTTGTGTGCACTGAACGTACATTCTACACCGTCCGGGGTGACTTCGTGCAGAATCGATTTGTGTACGTGATTGAGAGAACGCTTCCCATTTCAGCAATCACTGCGGTGTCTATATCTTGCTACCGTGATGATTGGATAGCAATTCATAGTGCATCTCATCAGACTTCGGATCTATTACTCTGGACAATTTTCAAGACTGAACTGGCTTCAATTCTCCATCAGCATGGTAAGAGAGTTGTGATCGGCCAAACCATTCAATACGAAAAGAAACCTGGCAAGCAAGCGGTTGTCAAATTTGTCAAAGACCAGAATGGAATTCTTTTCGACATTTACAAGTCCGGACATGTTCACGTTGGACAAGGTTTACCTCCTAACTCACCACATGAGGACATACCTAAGCCAAAGCCGAGGTCTGCTTTGGCACCACCTGCAGGTGGCAAGCAGAAAGCACCGGTACCGAGAGCACCACCTCGAAGAGGTATACCTCAGGTTGATGAGTCGCATGTGCGAGTTTCAGGTATTCCGCCTTCTCATGGTGCGCGGGTCGGACCAATTGAAGCCCAGCGCAATCCTCAGGCTCAATCTGCATATAAACCAGCGAGTCAACCAGTCCAGCAACCGGCAGTCCAGCAACCGGCTACCCGGCCAGTGCCAACTGCACCTGCTGCACCACCGCCTCCACCCCCACCTGCTGCTGAACCTCAAGCTAAGGCTCTCTATGCTTTCCCTGGAACCAACCCGAATGAGCTGCCTCTAGAGTATGGACAAATTATCTATGTTGATCAGGACTCAGGCACTGGCTGGACGTTGGCAACAAATGAGAGTACAGGCGCTAAAGGCTGGGTTCCCACAAATTACATTCAAAGATTAGCTGTAGGACCGACTGACCAAAATGCGGCTAATGGTGGCGGTCTTGCTGCAGGACTAGCACAAGCGCTTAACCAACAGGAAGAGCAAGGGCATGCAATGGCTAATGACCTAGCTAATGCACTGAAGGGTTTGTAGATTCAAGTATAGTAGATCATTAAAAGAGGAACTTAAAACACTTTATTGCTACACAGTTGCATTTATCGAATATATAATGCTTCATCTAAATCAATATAAATAACAGAAATAGTCCAATTGATTTTCCCATCAATGCGCCGCCAACTCACCCGCGACCGTCTGCGCCGAATATCCGTGATCCAACAACGGGGATTCCTGCTTGGTCAATTGCAGAGATACCATCGCAGCCTGAACATGTGGCTGTCGTTCGAGTTGCGAGAATAGTCTTGACTTTTCAGGAATTTCACGGGCTTGTACAAATTCGCGGACAAAATATGAAGCCCTATCTTCAAAGTCGCATGCATGACTTAATGCCAGCCAGTCGAAGTATTGCAAATGCGGACTGCAGTTCTTACGCGCTTCCCACCACTTAGTGATCTTCTCGAGTGGGACAGACTGGTTCCGGCTACTACTCAGCAGGATACGGAGTGAGTCGAACCTTAGTGGGCTACCCCGGGATTCTAGTATATCCTGGAGGTTTAACACAAAGTTACTCTCTGCCCACCTCTTGGCAACAGTACTCAATACAGTATTCATTGCGAGCATTGAATAGTTAGCTGCTTTCAATATCTCACCAAAAAGATCCTGAGCCTCAGGAGTTGGTAGAGGGTAATGCTGAGCAACTTTCCGGGTTGTCTCCGTGGTTAGAATTTGGCAATCCTTATCCAAAACACCCTGCTTCCTGAGCCTCTTCATTGCATCCCAATATATTTGTACGCATTTCACTGGGTCATGAAGAGCATCATAAGTGTGCCTAACATAGCCAGCAACAGCGCTCGGGTGTAGTGGTGTGGACGACTCAAACAGTTTCGTGGCGATGTCAATGTCAGGACATTCTGTCAGAATATGGTTGTGTAAACGTGTGATTGGCTGGTCCCATTTCTTCTCGTCATAAAGCTTCCGCATATGACGATAGAGCAGGAGAGCCTTGGAGTACTCATTAAACCTCAAATATCCTTTAGCCAAAGCTTCATCCAGGAATATGTGGGGACCATGACGCCCAACCGTATCCTCATAAATCTTCTCAATTTCGTGAACTGATATAGTGGACGGATCAGCAGCGCTCAGTACAGCACCAACAACCCTTGGGTCCTGCAATTTCTCAGGAACGTCCGGCAAATTTTTCTTGCTTTGGTTAAGTAGAAGCCACACCTGCGTAGCCTCTGCATGGCACTCCATGGTGTTTAGTGCAGTGAAAAGGTAAGTGAGCGCACCAGCACTAAGGTAACTCCGGTTGTGAACGACATCTTGCACAATTTCTTGGAGGTAAATGAGCAACTCGTCATTCTGGTGAGAGATGATTTGGGCCCGTACCCTTGAAATTACTGGCCTAAGCGTTATCATTCTTTGGCGAATCGTTTCGAGGATACAATGAACTGCTTCCGAGGCTGGCACCCGAAGACCCTTTTCAGCGGCCTCATCACGATGTTTGCGATAAATTGAGATCATTTCTCGAACATCAACAAGCTCCTGACATCCCACAACGTTGGTCTGGCGCGGTCCTCTCACCAACCGACGAATTTCATTGTTCAATCCTTGGGCTACTGATGATGACCGACTAAGAGGATGGGGATGTCGTGGCTTGGGAACAGCCTCTGTCGCAGCCGAATAACTTACAAGCCTAGCTCGAGTAACAGGCGAGAATCCAGGCACCCTTCCGGTGCGAAACCTGTGCATAGCTCTCAAAGAGTTTGTGTGAAAAAGACCGGTATTAGTAAAGCTCTCGCGTTGGGTTAGGATGACTGTCTAAATCCGCCATCAATACGATTGGCGAAACGCTGAGTTGTTGAGTATCTCAATGGGATTTACCCTTATTCGTTTAGACAATATGTGCTTTTGATATGTAATTCATTCATTCGACTGTTATTCCTCTGGAAACATATAAACATTCCCCTCCGATTAATTTTTTTTTCCTTGGGTGAATTATCGAAAAAAAACAGTAGCACAAATCATCAGGAATTATCTATTTATGCGTTAAAAACTCCCCACGTACGATACCAATGTGACCATCTCTAATTGACTGATAGGCTGGTGGGTATACCGAAATCTCGTATGATCACTAAGGTGGGGGATGTCGAACCAGGTCACGGTATATGTTATAGATAGCAGCCCGGCAATGGCTAAACCAATGAACGGGCAAAGTGAGTCACCTTGTAAACAAGCTTCTGAGTATGTCATTGATAAACTTGAGAACAGGGCTGTTTTTGCACGGAAAACTGACATTGTAGCCGTCTACGCAGGATCGCAACAGGTTCACCCATTTGGAATGCCAACAAAAAGCTCTATTATCGAATGCCGTGAACTAATATATTCTGAGAAAAGTAAAGGTGCAGAGAATAGCATACTAGAATGTGCACACTATGCCATGGCGCAGCTTTTGAATTGGGTCCAGAGAAGGAAACCAGTGAAACGCGTTATAGTTTTGACAAACCAGGTTCAATACGACGAGGAGACCTCCATAAAGTTGTCCAAACGAGCGGTTGCTGATGGTATTGACCTCGCATTCGCAATTGTTAATCCTAGAGGAGTCGAAGGGCTTGATGCTGTGAATTGGGATGATTTTGCTAATGCCGCGGCAGAAATTGGCCGCGCTGTGAAACTTGTCCAAGGAACATCGTCCTATAAGGGTGATCTTACTTTAGGTGGACCGGAATTTCCTCAATTGAGAATTGGTATACAATGTGTGAGTGCTACGAGAACGACAAATCCACCTGTGGCGCACATGGTTCATGATGGCAAACCGGTGAAACGTGTATCTGAACGCAAAGTGGGAGACGAATTAGTTCCGGATGACGAAATACAGGAAGCCTACGCTTATGGCTCTGGTTACGTTTTGGTGGATGACTATATTAAGAATCGTGCCCGAAAGAATGCTGAGCCCTGTTTTGAAATATTGGGTTTTGTAGAAAGTCTTCCTCCTTGGTTCTCTCTAGGATCCATGGATTTTGTGGTGGCAACATCCACTCAGTCTAGTCTTATGCTCAGCGCTCTAGTGCAGGCATTAAGGCAGAGCGGTGGTCTAGCAATAGCTCGCATGGTTAATAGAAGCGGTACGCCCGAGCTTTGTGTACTGGAACCTCTACAATACTCACCAAGTACCGGCTCAATTATAGATTGCTTGTTGAAAACGACCATACCTTATGCTGATGATTGTCGCTCTGTTGATTTCTTGAAATTACACAATTCCCCAGAAGCACAGGGTGTCATGGATGAGGTGGTAGATCTGATGGAAATGGCCGATGGGCCTGGGTCCAATGGTGAGACCATTGAGAACTCTCTGAATTCACGAATTATTACCTTTATAAAGAAGAAGGCTATTGATGATGTTGACGATATACCACCGCCCCCAGACCCTCCTAAGGTTCAGCTAAAAGGAGATCCTACGAGCCTTTTTGATACTTTGGTAAAGCTTTTACCCATAGAGAGTGAGGAAAGACCCATTGTTAAAAACGTCGAGCAACCGATATTAGCAACTGGGGGTGAACTTGACATTGATGCTATTTTGGGAGACAAATCTTCTTGAGACGAATAAATTTGGTGTTTTTTATATATTCTGAATACACAAAATTTCCTCATATATAGCATTGAATACTTTTAGTTTGTGTCACCTAATTAGCATCTGCATGTAGTATGGTCATACTCTTATGTTTGTAATTTTTTTATGTGAAATAGCGTTGAATTTTCTTAGAAGTTCAATGCATCTCAAATATAAAAACGAATCACACATTAATATAACGACTATTGAGGCATCAATCAGGTAGTAAAGTATTACTCATATAGTAATATATGAGAAGAGCGCGCGCTGCTGTCGATGCCTCAATTCTCGAGTGCAGCAGCAGAAAATCATCTGATGAGAGCGACTCAGAGTCTGAAAGTAATTCTTTTAATTGCGCCCCTTTTAGTTCAATTGACTTGGCGAGTCCAGTGAGTAGCGAAATTGCACATGGGAGGGAGGTGGATGCAGAGATATTGCGAACAACTCGGACACTAAAAGAAATCAGGAGAGAAACCCTGCAACTCAGCAGGAAATACGAGCTGGAGCGTAAAAATATTGAGGTTGAGATCAAGGCTTTGCATCGTCAGTTAGGACCAGGTGCTCTTTCCCTGGGCGTTGTTCGACAAACTGAAACGTGCCTACATTAGTGAATCAATAAGAAATGGAAATACAAAGGCAAAGGGGCCAATATTATTGGAGTGGGATAAATAACTGGGCTTAATAGCATGAACATGAATATATATTAGTGCAGTGGACATGGGTCTGGCAGAAAGGTAGTGCTTTATTTATATATCTATATATCAGTTACTGAAGACATGAGAAATATGAATTATCAGATAATATACGAATACTAGTGTCTTACGTCTTTACTGTCGGCTCCTCCCTGCCAATGTACTCCTTCAGCTTAAGCAGGTCCACAACCGTCTTGATAGTTTCCTTAAGATATTCTCCAGCATCGAGATCAAACTTGGAGCTATCACCCTCGTAACGTTCAATGTAGACACGAATTGTGGCACCTGAAGAGCCAGTACCCGACAAACGGGCTACCAAACGAGTTCCGCCCTCAAAGGTAACATAGAGACCTTGGTGTTTAGAGACAGAACCATCCAAATCAGTATAGCTGAAGTCACCCGTGCTTTCGACGGTAAGCGGTCCTACCTTTTTGCCGATGAAGCTTGGATCATCGACCAAAGATGAGAGGTGCGAAATGACCTTGTCCGCATCAGCCTTTTCACAACCTTCATAGTCATAACGGGTGAAAAATGTTCGACCGTAGGTATTCCAGAAATCGCGTTGTATGTCACCAATCGAAGCAGGCTTCTTACGTTCTTCCGATACAGATGCCACTATGTTCAGCCATGCGCAAATCGCCCAAACACCATCCTTTTCACGAATGTGGTTCGAGCCAGTACCAAAAGACTCCTCACCACAGATGGACAACTTGCCTGCGTCAAAGAGATTGCAGAAAAACTTCCAACCAGTGGGCACTTCGTAACAGTTAAGCCCAAGTTTCTTGGCCACTCTATCCACAGCCCCTGATGTTGGCATAGAACGAGCCAAGCCCGCAACACCATTCTTGGCAAAGTATGGGATCCTCTTCGCGTGGTGCGCAATGATGGCGAGGGAGTCTCCAGGACTCACGAATGCACCAGCTCCGTAAATCATGTTGCGGTCACCATCACCATCACTAGCAGCACCAAATGGGATATGATTAGCCTCTACTTTCTTCACGAGCCCCTCGGCATAAGTGAGATTGGGGTCAGGATGCATTCCACCGAAATCGGGAAGCGGCACACAGTGCTGAATACTTGACTCAGGCAACCCCAACGTGTCTACGAAGATTGCACGTCCATAGGGACCAGTTACTCCATTCATGGCATCAAAAAGCACGCTTGATTCCGGGTGCTTGTGCAAATAGCTTCGGATAAGATCGAAATCGAAAATATCTTTCAGCATGTCCAAATAGTCTGCGACTGTATCAACAATCTCGACCTCTAGCGGGCCATAGGACTTCGTGCCCTTGGTGGCTAGGTCCAGCTCTGGCAAATCGAGTTGGTAGTATTCAGTCAATGACTGTGATATTTCGTATATTTTGTTGGTCAATGTCTCGGGCGCCGGTGCACCATTCGAAATATTGTACTTAAGACCGAAATCATTGTTGGGTCCACCAGGATTGTGGCTAGCAGTGAGAATGAAGCCGCCAGTTACCCCTTCCTTGGTACGCATCAAGTGTGAAGCCGCGGGCGTCGAAAGCAAACCATTTTGCCCAATAATCAACTTTTTAACCCCATTTGCTGCGGAAAGTCGGGCAATTACATTTACAACCTCCGTTGCAAGGTAACGTCCATCTCCTCCAACGACCAACGTGGCGCCTTTAGCACCCTCCGGAATTGCCTGCAACGCGGACTGCACGAAGTTTTCCACATAATGTGGCTGCTGGAATACCTTAACCTTCTTTCGCAAGCCAGAGGTTCCTGGTTTTTGATCGGTGAATGGCTTCGTCGCGACTGTGACCATTGTGCTACGTAACTGAGACGGAATACTGATGACAAATGAGATCTCCGCTCATCGTAAAGGGCGCCGTACTCTTTTAAAAAAAGATTATACTAATATTAGGATGCTGTGAAGGCAGGATCCGAGTTAGGTGCAGAATAGTGAATTGGATCAAAAGATATACGCGATATATGTATGTATGCTCTATGTTAATTAATCCTGGCTCAATAGGACACAAGACTTATTAGCAGTAATCTCGGGTGCTCGATAAAAAAGAATGGAAGATCGTGCATGACCCAGGTTCTGCCTTTTTTTTTGGGACGAGGAGGAGGGCGAAGATCCATCAGCTATGACTTGGGTGAGCTGGTACGCAACTGCAGCCCATGCCACTTGGGAATTTCACTAGCGAGAATCTCATTGACTATACGATGCTGCTTCACCATAGGTTTACCTTTGAACTCTGGTGATACAACCTTAATAGCGAACATAGATCCACATCCGCCACTCACATCTTGGACAAATAGATCAGTGGGGCTAAGTTTAGATGCTAATCGCTCCCAAATTTGACGCTCGTACTCACCATTCGGTGGAACTAGAGCATACGATCGACGTGCAACGCCAACAAAACGACCAACGTTTCTCAGCATATGCTGCTGTCTAAGCTAGAATTGGTCAAAAGGACTACTCTTATTATTGTTTCGTCTGCTATTGGCTCACGGCTCATAGCAAAAGACAGTCACATGAGCGACTTATATCTTTCTTTTTTTTTGCGACCCTTAGCTAAATTAACTAACTAGTTTAGGACCACAAGGGCTTAGATAAAACCCTTACAGATATATAATTTGGTATAGTCCAGGGAGATGAGTATAACTCCTTACACATGGATTAAGCGCAACATAACTAGGGAATAGATATCGTTTACTCGCCGCGAAGCAGAGCCTCACGCTTTTCCTCAAGACGCTGCTGGCGACGACCCCGAGCAGCCTTGTTACGGGCACGGCGGGCATCTGCCTCGTCCTTAAGGCTTCTCTCACGGACAACCTGGGCCTTGGCCTGGATAATGTGCTCAATGATCGCACGCTTGTGCTTGAATGTGTTACCCTTAGCAAGCTGGTACAGGTTGTGGTAGAGATGCTTGTCAATCTTGCCCTGCTCACGGTACTTAGAAAGAACCCGACGGAGAACTCTCTGTCGGCGCATCCACAGGACGGCCTCAGGCATACGGGCATTGGCAGTACCCTTACGCTTACCGTAACCAGTGTGACGACCCGCACGGCGAGCCGCGTGGAACTCACGAGTCCGGCCACGAGAGTGTCCCTGAACAGGCTTTGCAATGATCAACCCATTTGAAACGAGCTTACGGATCTCCTGACGGCTGTTGGCCTCGCCAAGCTGCTTGGCCTCATTAGGGTCCAACCAGATCTTGCGCTGACCTACGTTAAGGACGTCAGCCGCCAAACGCTTCTGCAAAGTAAGGTTCGGCATGTCGGTTGCTAGCTCTCCTGAGCGTCCCAACAGCTTACTCTTGGTGCTTGGTCATCTATTAAGCCCTGAAGCCCTGCTGACAAACAAGGAATGGGCTGTGCCGTGATCCGACCCTGGCCGGTAAGGAAGTGGTTTTGGGCAGAATTAACGCTAATAAATCTCGCAATGTCTCGGAAATGTTTCAATCAGCTGATATAGAATGCTTGGGATCTGCCTCAATTGCATATAGGAGGGGTGATCTATAATAACTATCGTTTTCAAAGAAACTGAGAAGATATTCGCGTACAGGGGTGTTTCATTTTTGTCTACAGTTTATATCAATCGATTTTTAACAATATAGATATCAGGATCGCGCTTACATTGACTAGTTCTTAGCGCTTAATTGTCTTCGCAAAAAGTATTACCTCATCATGGCAAAATCTGTACGGTCACGTACTACCAAAACCAACCGCGACCGTAAGCGGGCCACTGGATTCTTCAAGAACCTTGCGGAAGAGCGGGAGTTGAAGATAGCCGAGAGACTGCACGGTTCTCTCGAGAAGGCTCTGGGAACTGCGCAGCCCGATGCGGAATCGTCGCAAAAAATGCAGACTGATGAGGACGGCTCCAGTACCAGTAAAGTTACGAAGGGATTGTCCACAGGAAATTCAAAGAAGAAGCGTGCGGCACTGAAGGCCAAGGCAAAACGGAAGAAGGGTGGAAAGTGAGCCAATGTGCCATGAACCGTCTGAATCCTGTTATTTATTTTTGAGGTCAAATGAGAGGAGGATGAACTGTGGCGGTATAACTGAACTGATAATATAGCTGTTACATGCAGTATATCCTTTCTAGTAGTAGAAATTGAATAGTATTTTGGTTGTCCAATACCACCTCATGTGTCTTAGATTTAATGAGAAGTGAATTATAGCCCAAAGATAAAGTCTCTGATTACACGTATAAGCTTGACACTGCTGGATGCATTTGAATTTTGGCACGGGTAAGTCAAATAAGTGTCAAGTTCCACCGTCCGTGTCTGACTCAGAAGTGGGGGCCCCGTTTTATGCCACGCCGAGCGAGGTCAGCGACCGGTGGATCGACGTGGTCAACGGGAACTGTGGCTCACCAGGATACAACTGATCCTATGGAGCCTTTAGACGTTGAATCCCTCATCGAGGAGGAGCCTGAGCCGCGCCCTCAAAGAAGGAGCCATGCATTGATCTACGTCCTGTTGTGGTATGCATTTTCTATCTCTTTATCAGTATATAACAAATGGATGTTCGGGGGAAAAGGTCTCGATTTCCCATTCCCGGTACTCACCACTGCATTGCATCAGGCAGTACAATCCTGTCTAGCTGCCCTGGCCCTGTGGATGTCTCGCCACTTCAGTGCAGGGCCAAAGGAGATTCGGCTCGATTGGAGAGAGGTCATTCCAACAGTTCTGGCAAGCTCTGGTGATATTGGACTTGCGAATACCAGCATGAAAATCGTGACATTGAGCTTTTACACTATGGTTAAATCGTCAGCTCTTGGGTTTGTCTTATTCTTTGGTGTGGTATTCGGTGTTGAACAGGCCAGCTGGAGGCTGGCCGGAATTATCGCTGTTCTCAGTCTAGGCGTTACAATGATGGTTACTGGTACTGGCGCAGGCGAATTTCACCTGATAGGGCTTCTCATGGTTTTAGGTGCATCCGCATCATCTGGCCTTCGGTGGGCGCTTGTGAAACTAATGCTGGGGGGGACCCGTAAAAAGGGGCACCCAATCCAAACCATTCTTGCTATATCACCGGGAATGTTTCTTTTGCTTTTCCTGTGGGGACTTTTATTAGAGGGACCTTCCAAGTTCACCAGTGCGGACCTTTGGAAAAGCGAGAGCGTTCTTTCCGGTAGCATTTTACTGCTGTTTCCCGGAGTATTAGCCTTTTGCATGACTTGGAGCGAGTTTGAGCTGCTTAATATAACAGGACCATTGACACTGGCAATAGCAGGAATATGTAAGGAGGTTGCGACCATCATAATTTCAGTGATTGCCTTCCATGATACACTCACGGTGGTAAATGTTATTGGGTTAGGTGTCACGATAGTGGCTATAGGCGCTTATCACCATCTCAGACATTCTGAGTGAAAAATACTAGCTAATATAGTTAAAATACGGAAGGAACTATATTTTGTCTTTATTATATATTTGAGCCACGATAAACATATGCGGTTTGCATAGTAACGAGTTTGGGACGGATATTCGTAATCATCGTACTATACATAGAAACAAGTTCATAGCAGGTGATTTTTTTCGCTGTAAAACGATTCCTTTCAGCGCCTTATTATTACTATATAGCTTTTCTAAAGCCTTACATCGACTGACTCAGATCCGGGTAGGCGGCGAGACCAAAATAGATATCAGCACGTGATCGCGGATGGGGATTTATGCATCTTGTCGCTTCCTCGGGGAGCGGGATATGTATAATGGCTGTGTAGCGCGAGTCATTTTACTAAGTCCACTTTAAGATCACCGGAACTAGGGAATTTCCTTTGGATTCTTTGAACCAAACGAATAAACGACTTAATCGGAGGCGGATGAGCTTGAGTGAGGTAGAGGTTCAGCCCCCGCCTTTTACATTCGACTACAGAAAGTTATCAGTTGTACCGGAAGTTGATAATAACATTCCATGTGGTGGCAGTGAATGTTATAATTCTGGCTTTCAAGAAGACATGTTTAACTATGGTGAAGGGGTATACCTACCAAATTCGCTGGAATCTGTAACACCCGTCGGATCTCAGCCCGAAAGTGGTCAGATGTTCAATTCTCCTTTACAAAATTCCGGAAATATTTCGAGAGAGCTCGATAAATATCTTATTGATCCTGGTTCCTCTAGGTATGATGATGGTTGGAATGGGGAAATTCCATCGCAGGCCTATGATCAACGTTGGGACCCAAAGTATGGATCATACCAGGCTTATAGTCGACAAATGTACCGTGATATGCTACAACAATGGTCATTATTATCATCTGCTGATGGAAAGTATTTCTCTATGCCGTCACAGTCAGAGCCAGACGTGACAAAACAGGCAGCGGGCAGTGAGCCAAGTGAGTCAGGGAAAGTTAGCCGCGAATCGTACTGCGACCTGCAAATACCACCCAGGATTTCGAGAGGAGAGAACTGTGCGGTTCCTAGGAGCCAGTGGGTCAAAGAAGACCCAGAGTATGAACAGGGACAAAAACCGGAAAAGGAACTGGATCAGGAGCAGGAAGAAGAAGCAGCGAAACCTACGGTATCAGTTGAGCGTTCAAGTAGAAAGGAAGTTCGTCGATTCAGATGCCCCCACTGCAAACAGGCCTTCCGAATCAAAGGATATCTGACACGGCATGTCAAAAAACACGCGAAATATAAGCCCTATACATGCCCATACTGGTCAAAGAGCGATGATACCCCTTGCCATTCAACAGGAGGATTCTCACGCAAAGATACGTACAAAATGCACTTAAAAGCCCGCCATTTTGTATATCCTCGTGGTGTGTTCTCTCGTGACAGACCCCGCTCCCGTGGCCGATGTGGAGGCTGTGGTCGCGAATTCGCCAATAATGAAGTATGGGTAGAGGGGCACATATTGCCTGGTGAATGCACTGGGCTTGCAGATTTCACCTGATCACACTGTATCCAACTAACGATGTCAATTTACGCAACTAATGATAAAAACCCAACACTTGTATGACTCCTGTCTAATAGTGATAACAATGTATGTAACTAATGATAACAAAGTAACACCCGTATGACTACTCTCTACTGACCAGATTATGTATAAGTTACAAATCATGTTCCAGCTGGTCTCTAAAAGCGCGTTTGCTTACGTACCGGAGAGTTTTTCTCTGTGAAGTTTGCAGAGTTGCGTTCGAAGCTACTAACGATACTACAGAATGCTTCGGGGAAAGTCTCCGATCGCCGAGCAGAGATGCACCGAAATGGTGGTCAGAGCCTAGTTGTCTTGTTTCGACGATGAAAAGGCCTCCTCCAGGGGAGATTCTATGTGGAATGACTTGGCATTCTCTGGCCGGTGCGATAGCGACGGGATCCGCCGTCAAACGAAAGGTATGCAACGTGCTCCTCCGATATAGGGGAGTAACCCAACGGAGCTTACTGACGAACTTCACCATAAAATTTTTTCGCTCTCGTCTTTGGGATACGGTTATCAAGTCGTAGCGTGGTCGTACGCGCCGAGTGCTTTCGTCCAGTGATGATCTCCTTTAATTATAGAGTCAAGCTCAGAAACTTGTATGTTGAGGCTCATGGAAAGATCCTGAGGACAGTATATATAAACGAAGCTTGCTCCGTGTCATCGGTGGTTTAAAAGGTTTCTTATGACCTCCCCGATATAGATTGACATAGGCAGTAATGTGATGCATAGGCATAGATATAGGTCTTATCAATTAATATTCTTGGCGATCTGTAGTCTAGGCTGGAATAGATTTACGCAGTGACCGCACTGTGCAGTGCTGTGCAGTGCTGTGGTGTGCTGTAGTGGCCGGGACCGCTGATATCATATGCAAACATTCAATATACTAGCTTAAATAGAAAACAACAACTAATTGTATTGCTGGTGCCGTTGACCAACGGGCATGTACTGTGGATACTCTGTCGGTAGGTACGCATCACCAGCGACCAAATGGGCCGCAGTGCCATCATCGTTTGCAGGCATGCCCATAAGCGGGTCGATATGGGGGGGCGCTCCAGCAACATATGCGCCTTGTGGGTGCACACCAGGGGCCACCACGGGGGCGGGTCCAGCAGTGGTGGGCACGGGGCCATGCTGCGGTGACTCGCCGCCACGCGCGCTGCCCTGGGAATCGCGATGCTTGGACTGCTCCTGCGGGCTGCCTGAAGGGTTATCTGGTGCATTCAAGCACGACTGAATCAATGTTTTGCCCTCGCTCTGGGTTACAAGGGGTTGCAGCTTCGGAGTGGTGAATGTATATACTAAACCAGTTTCTGAAACCACAAGCAGAAGGACCTGGGTCCCTGTCAGTACTGATAGTTCCCATGCTTTCTTCATGATACCATGTTTGCGCTTCGAAAATGTGATATGGCGACGCGCCTTATCTTGAATAAACTTAATCTCGATTTTGCGACGCTCACGCCCAGCACCACTCCTTGGGCGCTCATCGTCGTCATCATCCATTTCGGATGGAGCGACTCCAGATCTAGATGCCCCCGCACTACTTAGGGGATATACCGCCTGGTCTGCGCGAGGAGCACCATCAACACCGGATGAATTCGTCGGGGGGTAACCAAGATCCGACATTACTGGAAGACTGAATGGTTAATATATGTTTCTGAAGCTTCGCGCGCTAGAAAATAGGCTGCTCATGCAGGGCACTTACCTTGTTAGGACGGTGTTTGGGACCGTACGTATGCAGGTTGCTGAAAGAGGAAACCCAAGCCTTAAGTGGCGAACTTGTTACTATTAGTCATACAATGATGTTTGTTTACTATTATAGCGCGGGCCAATTACTTGACGTACACGTGCCGAATATTTATAAAAAAATTTTTTTAGTTTCATAATATTGTTTGAGATAGAATCCACTGAGTACTGTGGCCTGGCGTGAACCAGACCCACTTAGATATACAATTGCATACCATGTCGGGAATGGAAGTAGTGGGGCGTATGACTTACATAGTTGTCTTGCCAAATGGGCTATAGGCTCAATAATGACTCCCCCCCGCATATTCTCGTACATAAATATTTTATTGTCCCTCGCTTTCCGTCCGTGGGACGATCGTATTACCTATCCATGAGTCAGCAACTGAGCTCCAACTTCATCTCACATTCAGGGGCGGGGAGAAAAACTTTGTTCGGACCGTGGGGAAACATGTCGTATTGGCTCTTCTGGGGAACTTGCTGACATGTGCCTTGTTATCACTGATTAGAAGGCTAGTTTATTATTGTTATTATTATTACTATTTTAAAGAACAGTGGAATATGTTAAATTCTCTTGCTGTTGCTGTTGATTTTGCTGATGCTGGTGCTAATGCCGCTGGTGGTGCTGCTGTTGGCGCTGCTGCTCCTTAGACTCGGTGTCGCCACCAGTGGAACCTCTGAGACCATGTGCTGGATACTAAAGGTTTTCCAAACCCGAACTATGTAGCCACTGCAAAAATTCTCTAATTTAGTGGGACTATTCCGTGAATGCAAAATATACTATTCAAGGAATGTAAGTCTATTTGAGGAATAGCTAACTTACGCGCCCTTAGGAGCTTCTTTGTAAGAGACAGCAGCCTCTTCTTCCATGGCGGTGATGATGGTGACGAAAAGGTCCTTACCCTCGTCGAAGTCACCCTGGATCTTAGAGCCAAGCTCTCCATCAGGAACCTTGACGTCGTCCTTGGTGCCACCGTCAGGGGTCATCAGGGAGAGGAAGCCGTCGTCGATGTCGATCAACTGGTACTCAGTACGACTGACGTTGGGGACTTCCATGTTGTGGGTCGACGGGGACAGATCCTCCAGCTTCTTGCCGGTGAAAATGTCAATAGCGACAAGGTGAACCTTGGCGTGGCCGTGCTTACCCGTCTTGGAGGTGGACATTTCCACGATCTTGCAAGGACGGCCCTTGATAACAACGTGGCCGTTCTTACGCAGGGCAGAGCACTGCATAGGATAAGTCTGGGAAGCACCAGCATTCGCGGTCTCAAAAACGTGATCCTCGTCCGCCATTTTTCCGTTGAACCAGTTAAGTGAAGAGAATAAGTAATAGGGATAAAAAAAATGGGAAGGGAATTCAATTACATAAGCTGCTGAATCATAATACAGTAATAAATCAGGGCTTTTCGGTACCTTGCGGCTTCCGCATTATTAGCCAAGGCATTTCCCGTTAGTTTTAATTATGGGGCTGAATTTTTTCAAAAAAATCTCCCCTGATCTCATAGGCATAGTGGACTGCTCAGGTAGTGAAGTTATGACTTAGATTGGCGCCACCAGTCCGACGCGCTACCTTTTCCAAACCATGACAGGCTAATCTACGAAGTTTACGGGGAAATTTCAATAGTATGTACATATTTTGATACCTTCGTGGTATAGGCACAGCTTCCGAAGCTTATGCATTAAGCGTAATCTAGCGCTTACGCGATACCCTAGTGACGCGAGTGGCACCGAGCTCTTGTGACTGACTTGGTGTGTATGACTAGCTTTGAGGGGGAGTCACCACCGGAATTTGCTGCGGATATTTCCAAGGCACTTGTGCTCACGATACCCACGTCACGTTGGCGCGTGAAGTTATACCAACTTGAAAGCGGGTCGTGGATCGATCATGGAACCGGCCTCTGCTGGGGTGAGATAAGAGACAAAGGCGATGCTTATCTAGTGGTCGAAGATGAGATGGACCCTGAGCGTAAAATACTGGAGAGCTGTATCCAGGGCTCAATCATTTATCAGAAGCAAGACACGCTGATAATCTGGAACGAGGCTTCAGATTCCGACAAGGTTGATCTTGCGTTGAGTTTTCAGGAGCTTGCTGGGTGCCTTGTGCTATGCCAGTACCTTGCACATCTTCGTGAAACCTCAGAACCGAACATTGATGTTGCTGTGGTGGTAAGTGGGACCGACACGGCCACCGAATCTATTACAGACAGTAGTCTTGCACTGCCACCATTGCCGACTCGTGACAACTTGACGCAGGTAAGCGAGTGCATTTCCCGTTGTTCACAGACGCAATATGGCAGGGACTGTTTAATCGTGTGCTTTGATCTCACAGGATATATCGAACGCTTGTTCTCACTTTTCTCTGATGTGGAGAATGATAACTCCTTGGAATCTTCAAGACGTCTCAATGTATTACACCAACTCGCCACTGTCCTAAAAGCAATATTTATGATGGGCGAGACTAGCATAATTGACAAGCTTGTCGGAAGCACAGGCTTTTTTGAAGGTGTTATAGGTGTTATGGAATACGATCCACAATTTGGAACGCGGAAGGCAAATTACAGAAGCTTTTACTCACATCAGACAAAATTTAAGGAGGTAGTGCCCATATCAGACCCTACAATGCTTAACAAAATACAACGGACATTTCGCCTCCAACTTCTTAAGGATGTCATTCTCGCACGTGCGCTGGACGATACGACCTTCCAACTTGTGGCAACCCATGTGTACCTGGGTCAGATGGAGATTGTTCTTGGACTGCAGTCGTCGCATGAATTTTGTTCAGAACTGTTCGCTCTGTTCAGAAGTACCCAGAGTAATGAGGCACAAAAAAGAGATGCCCTTCGATTCTTAAATACTATTATGGTAGTATCAAAGGGATTTCCACTGCAACAAAGGCTGGACCTCTACGAACGACTCCTTCAAGATGGGCTCTTAAGGGCATTGGACTATGGCATTCGCTCCAGGGAGCCAGAGGAACGAAGTTTGGCCTTTGAGTGTCTTGGTGCCATTGTAGATTTTGATCCTGGCATGTTGCAGGGACCAGAGAGTAAATATACAATGATGGCTGTCATTGAAATATTTGATGTTGATAACGAAAAGCCTGCCCTACTGATTCAAGCAGCAGAACTCATAAAGCCGCTCTTAGGGGACGCTGCACGCTCAATGACCACTTCACGAAATGCGGAAAGCTACTTCACAGCCTGGGCACGCCAATTGCTGTCTCGTATCCGTCCAGAGCAGCGCAGCCTGTGCTTGGAGATTTCTCTCGACTTATTGGGATTTTGCTTCAGTGTCTCCCCAGAAAAAACTGGCGAGATTGTTAGCTCTCTCAAATTATGGAACGTGGTATCCGAGATTGTGAAAGGCCCTGTGGGAAAGCCAGTTCTTTTGGCATGCTTTCGCTGCCTCAAGTGGTGCATTGTCAATTGCGAAAGCCAGGCAGAGTCTATCACAGATAGTGGTATACTTCGCGTGATTGTCGAAGTTCTCGTATCTATGGGTAATGTCAATAATGCAGTGAACTCGGCAGGTCTTGAACTTCTACGTCTCATTGCAGAAGGCAAACTTCGGCAGTGCGTCATACTAAGGCACTGGCTGATGCAGAGGGTGGGTGACGCACTAGTTCATCTCAATTATTGCCCTTATGTGTCTAGCCTGATTGATCCAGAGACTAGCGATGACGACGATGATACGATTGATTCTGAAACTATACCTGCGGATGACTCTGAGGTCAGCCGAATATCTCTGAAGCGTCCGGTCGATGAGGATAATCATGGTGATTATGGAAGAGAGAGGTTTATGGGTCGCCCGCGACTCGATGAACCTCGGAGTGATAGCCCGCCATTGGAGCCAGGAGGTCACACGACCAGCACGTGTCGTGAAGGATCACCTTTAGGCCCTTTGTCACCCAAACAGCCCCTGCGACATAAAAAATCTATCCCTGGTGTTGCAGCAGCGGCAAGGACACCTGAAACATCGGGCTCGGCCTAGTTACACGCTTAACTTGAGAGGGAATGCTCCAGCGACCGTCTAGGTTTCCCATTTGTGAAATACGTACAGTATATTCCCTTCAAAAGAAACATTTGCGCAGGCGCTTAAGTGTGTTATCTTTAAAAAAAAGGGAAGCATTTTAGTTGATTACGCCTTATTTATTATCTCAGTAGAAGTAAGTTGGATTTTTAAGTCTTACCTATTGTTGTCCATACGTCGTCTTAGTCACTATCGAAGCAGGTGATCTCCTGACCATGTCTGCTAACACTGTCCGTCAGTCCCAAAAGACATTGCTCGTTCTCCAACGTGAAGGCGAAAACAACCGTTGCTTCGAGTGCAGCTCAGTAAATCCGCAGTGGGCCTCTCCGAAGTACGGGATATTTATATGCTTGGAGTGCGCAGGGAAGCACCGTGGGCTTGGAGTTCATCTTTCATTCGTACGTAGCATCACCATGGACCAGTTTAAGCCTGAAGAGCTGCGTGCAATGGAAATAGGTGGAAATGCAAAGGCTGCGAAGTACTTTGAGGAGCATGGCCTTCACGGCGACCTGTCGCTACAGGCGAAGTATTCATCCACAATAGCAGAAGATTATCGCGAGAAATTGTTAGCAGAGGTGCGCGGAGAGCCATGGCAACGCCGTGAGAGACCTGTGCACATCCCCGAGCCGGAGCAGCCGGCGGGCAAAGTTTTGACAGAGGCGGAGATAAGGAGAGGACCCGCTGGCGCTGGAACCAAGAAAACTCAGTTATCAAACCAAGATACGGCATCTGATGCATGGGGTGTAGTATCTAATGGCTGGGGTTGGTTTTCTAAGACTGTTAATGACACCACCGAAAACTTCATTAGGCCTGGCATGCGTAATTTTGCAGAATCTGACTTGGCTAACAATGCTCAGAAAGCCATGATTCAGTTTGGTAAACGGGCAAAAGAGGCTGGTGCCTATGGAGCACAGCAAATTAATCATTACGCAGGCGAGGCATTGGCCCCATTACCAGAGGAAGAACAGAACAAGTCGGAATTCGCTAAAATGCTTGATGGCTGGGGACCTCGCTAGTATTAAACAATGTGAATTGATCATATAGAATTAGCACCTAGATTTATTAACCCTAACCTTTAATGCCACAGGCAGAACGACGCGTTTTTGATGGACGGTGCTTTATATTAGCCCACTTGAGGGGCGAAGTTCCTACGGAGAAAATTAATGAGCTGAAGGAGCTGATAACATCTCACGGGGGAGAAGTTAAAGCCTGGGGAGATCGCTTGGATGCCGAAGTCACACCAAAACTGCTAATAGTAGCACCATCAATGGGATATGAGCATAGCAATGAGATGCGAAGATCTATGGTACCTACAATTACCGAGGATTGGTTATGGGCATGCATTGCAGAGGGCAGACTAGTCCCAACGCGTCCGTACAGTCCGGATCCTCTTAATTTTATGCGGAAAGTCATGATCTCGTGCTCTGGCCTCAGCGATGGCGACCGCGATGCGATTTGTGCTGGCGTTCGAAGTGCTGGTGGAGATTCGCACGATACTCTTACCAAGTTCACCACGCATCTTATTGCAGTTGATCCAAATGCTGATGAGGTACAGACGGTATACGCCCATTCAGATGTAGATATAAAGGTTGTGAGACCTGAATGGGTAGACGACTGCATGAAGTTGCAAACATTGGTTGATGAAAGACCCTATCTGTTAAAGGATCCTGCAGAATCGGCGGAGGACGATTTACGGAGCACGTATGAGGTTGATGGAGCTCCACGCCTGGCTGTACAAAGCTCGGTGGATACTGACCTCGGTTCTTCACTTTTCGCATCTAAAGCGTTCTTTTTAGGTAACGATTTGGGGCTTAGCGATAGACTCCGCAAGAGCGTTATTTATATTATCGAGATGAACGAAGGTAGCGTTGTCTCGAATCTTAACGATGCCGACGTCTATCTTGGAAAATGGCGTAGTTCAGAGGAATATGTTCAGGCTTGCCGCCAGAAAATTGTGGTGGGTAACTTAACTTGGCTGTATTGGATGATAATTCGGAGAAAGTGGGAATCACCGTTGGCAAAATTACTCCACTATCCAGAGGTTCCAGGAGGCCTTCCAGAAATGCACAACTTCTCTATAGCTATTTCAAATTATACTGGAGATGCACGAGGCTATCTCCAATCTTTAATAACATCTCTTGGTGCCAATTACACCTCTGTTCTTCGTGAGGGGATGAACACACATTTGGTGACTGCTTATGAGCATGGTTCAAAGTATGAAGCCGCAAAGAGATGGGGCATAAAGATAGTGAACCATCTCTGGCTGGAAGACACTTATGCTAAGTGGGCCTTACAGCCTGAAAACTCGAGACGCTACACTTATATACCTGAACGTTTAAACTTGCGTTCGCTTGTGGGGAATATGCATTTAATTCAGGATGTATTGAAAAAGTTCTACATGCCGGTTACGGAAAGAGCACCCCATCCGAAGCGAAAGGCTCGCGACAAGGCCGATGAATGGCTGCACGATGCGATGATTAGGGAAGACGAATTTCATGAGGAGCTACGAAAGCATCATGGCCAACTGGCGCCAATTGTCAATGATGATGCGAACAAACAGGATGTGGAGGAGGCTGAGAAGAGAACAGAAACGCCTCTGTCGTCAGCCTCAGACTCGAAAGCGAAGGGCGCTAAGGAACCTTCCCCGACGCCTGCTCCAAAGAAGGTTACGCGTCGCACATCTTCCACTACCAATCCGTCTAAAAAGCCAGCCAAGGTTCGTGTACTTTTTACTGGCGTTGATGACCCGCCAAGTGCTAAGGTCTGCTCGGGTTTAGGTATGACACGCGTCTCACATCCACCAGCACAGGTGGTAATTGCACCGAGGTTCGTCAGGACCCCGAAGTTCTTATGTGCATTGGCGGACTGTTCTTATTTCGTCACACCAGAATGGTTTGATGCTTCGCTAAAGGAAGGACATCCTGCTGAGATGGATAAGTTTCTTATCCAGGATGCTGACCTGAACGACAGTTTGGATAATCGTAGAAAGCTCGACGGATCTTTACTTTTCGAAGATATGGATTTCTTTATAGAACCATCGCTGAAGAGCAAAGCGGATATTATACAGCAACTAGTGAAAGCGCATGGTGGCGTGATCACCCGGCGAAATAGCAGCCAGGACACTATTGTCATATCGTTGGCACCTGCCAGCGGTAAAATCACTATGGATGATTTTTTGCATACTATCACAACCATGGACAAAAGTAATCTGCATACAGATCCCTAATAATCAACAGCTACATATATACATACATACATACGCATACTCTTGCCATCCTCTTTGTATCTCATTTTTTTCCTTAATGGGTATTTCAGAACAGAAAATATAACACTAACGTTAGTCCTAGCAGAATCAATTCAAAAAAAAACTGGAGTGAATTCTTTACTCTATTACACGTGGTCTAGTTTTAAGCATCGTAACTCGAGGCAGCGACATTTCCGCCATGACCCGACCACTGTACGTGGATATCCTGGTTTTGTGGCAACTCACTACTGGCATACTCGGGGAGGACCCGGAAGGTATGTGCGCCGAAATAGTCACGTTGAGCCTGGAGAAGGTTTGCGGGCAAGCGGGCAGAGCGCAAACCGTCGTAGAATGATAGTGCCGAAGTGAAGCATGGAGCAGGGACACCAGCCTGAAGTGCGGAACTTACAACGTTACGCCAGCCCTTCTGAGCCTTCTCAGCAGCATCGGTGAAGAAGGGGTAGAACAAGAGGTTCTCCAATTTTGGATCCTTACGGTATGCAGCTGTGATGTCCGCAAGGAATACCGAGCGAATAATGCAACCACCACGCCACATAAGCGCAATGCCAGCGTTGTTAAGGTCCCAGCCAAAACTGCTACCAGCAGCACGAATAAGCTGGAAACCTTGAGCGTAAGAGATGATCTTGGAAGCATAGAGGGCTTGCTCGACATCGTCAATGAAAGCTTGCTTGTCACCAGAGAATTTACCTTCTGGGCCCTTCAAGATCTTGGAGGCATTCACACGCTCATCCTTAATTGCAGACAGACACCGGGCAAAGACGGCCTCGCCAATAAGAGTGAGCGGCATACCAAGGTCTAGTGCAGAGATGGCAGTCCACTTACCAGTTCCCTTTTGTCCAGCCTTGTCCAAAATCTTGTCGACCATACTTACACCATCCTTGTCCTTGTATGCGAGGACGTCACGGGTGATCTCAACAAGGAACGAATCGAGGACTCCCTTGTTCCACTTGTCGAGAACCTTCGAGATTTCGTCATTCGAAAGGCCAACATAGTTGTGGAGCAGGGCATAGGCCTCGCAGATGAGTTGCATATCACCATATTCGATACCGTTGTGGACCATCTTTACGAAGTGGCCTGCGCCTGCTGGTCCAATCCAATCACAGCATGGTTCTCCTTGTGACTTTGCCGCAACATCCTGGAAAATGGACTTGATGTGTGGCCAGGCACGTTCGTCACCACCTGGCATAAGGGAAGGACCGTAGCGAGCACCGTCCTCACCTCCTGAGACACCGGAACCAACAAAGAGGAAACCCTTCTTCTTAAGCTCCTCATAACGGCGATTGCTATCCTCGAAGTTGGAGTTACCACCATCGATAATGATGTCACCAGGCTCGAATGCCTCAGTAATCTGGTCAATGAAAGCGTCAACAGCAGGGCCAGCCTTAACAAGCAAAATCACCCGGCGAGGCTTTTTAAGCTTCTTTGCGAGCTCTGCAACGGACCAGGCACCGTGGATATTCTTATATGGCTTTGCCTCATTTTCCAAGAAATGGTCCACCTTCGAGGTTGTTCGGTTGAACGCAACAACATCATAACCGTGGTCAGCAATGTTCAGAATAAGGTTCTGACCCATAACGGCCAGACCAATCAATCCGATATCTCCAACAGCTTCACTCATTTTTCGCTATTTGGTAACTTAGTTTAGATGATGACACGACAACACATTATATATACGTGGAAGCAGGTTCCATTAGTAATAAAATAGCAAGTATCGAACGTCAGACGGGGTCTAGCCCTGATTCACTCAACCAATTTGAAATACCCTAATTTTGTCTTGAAATTTGGCGACTTCAGTGAGAGTGAGCGTATTTTTGCGCTGAAAAATATCCGTGTGCCAACTCTGTTTCCGGATCAACATTGGTGGATCACCTCCCAGGTAAGGGTTGCAATTACCCGAAGGCATTAGCTTCGTACTTTACGTGATGCAGCTTCGAGTGCTATTTGGACTTCTGGGGCGCAACGATTAAGAGTAGACAAATCGTAATAGGCCGGGGCTAATTCTAAAAGCCATTCAGGCTTCACAGCAGTGACGGTGCGGATATAGTTTGTAGTGGTAAGAACGAATTCGTGGTAAGTTACGAAATCCCACGCTCCATTCTTAGGAAGTACAGTGGACGGGTGGAGAACAACTTCTTGATTGTCTTTTACAGTAATTAATCCCCGCTTTGTGCGTTTTGCTACTTGCATGAAGAACCCGCGGACAATTGCTTTTTTAATCCGCGACTCGTAGTGCTTATGGCTTGGCGGGGTACTGGTTATCGAATAGCCCTGGCGTTCCATGATACCTCGCAGCTGATTTCGCACAGAAACTGCACTATTGAGGGACCTGTGGTTCAAGTAATTATTCCAGCACCACTTTGAACTACGGTTGGCCTCTTCAAATGCTTGAAAGACCGTAAGTAAAGTTAAATGGTCACCACTTGGATGCGCAAATTGCATCTTAGCATCGTCCGCCTCGGCCTTCTGATTATGCGGTCGGAGAAACACTTGAGGAACTGAAAGCATGGCAACAATTGTCAATATCTCGGAAGCACATTTGAGCTCACTACTCTTTATTAGTGTGACAGCAAGAGTAGGATCTAAAGGAATCAAGGAGCATTGTCTGCCGAGGGTGGTAAGTTCGCCGTCGTTATCGATGCAGCCAAGGAAATTTAACTCCTCGAGCGCACGCATCATTGTCTCAGGAGCAGGGGGATCAATAAAGTCGAAATGTACAAGATCATCAATTCCCAACTTTTTCAATTCAAGTATAGTATTAGATAGATTGCATCGCAAAATTTCCGGGTAGCTCTGATCTATGAGTTCAGACTTGTATGCAGCTTGTGTGTAGAGACGGAAACACTTACCTGGCCGGGTACGTCCTGCACGTCCGGCACGTTGCTGGGCACTAGCTTTGGATATGGGGCTCACTAGCAGCGATTCGACACGGATTCGAGGGTTGTAGACTTTTTGCTTGCTAAACCCAGGGTCAATAACGTATACAATGCCATCAATTGTCAAGGATGTCTCGGCAATATTTGTGCTTACAATGACCTTACGCCCATTCTTGGGGGCAGGTTTGAAGATTTGTTGTTGTTGCTGGGGTGGAAGAGAACCATATAGAGGATATACTACTATTTCTTTTGCATTTTGCTCAGCTCGCATTGCATCAGCTTCATAACTGATTTTACGACATGCATCCTCGATCTCTTCTTCACCGGTCAGAAATACTAGTATGTCACCCTCAGGCTCAGATGCATGTATTTGTAGAACAGTGCGCACGGCACTTTCGAGATAATCCTCTTGGTACTCAGGAGTATAGTAGATCTCTACTGGATGCGTACGACCTGGAACAGCAAGCAGTGGTGCATCTTCAAAGTAACTTTGAAACTTCTCTGCATCGAGTGTGGCACTCATTACCACAAGCTTCAAGTCGGGGCGTCGTTTGCAAACAATTTTTAGAAGTCCCATGAGAATATCTGTTGCTAAAGTCCGCTCATGTGCTTCATCAAGCATGATACACCCATAGCGTGTGAGATCTGGGTCTGTCATTGCCTCGCGAAGAAGCATACCATCAGTCATGTAACTGACTATTGTTGATGAAGAAGTATTATTATCAAAACGAATTGAATAACCTACTTCTTCACCGAGGTTTACGTCCATTTCCTCTGCTACTCGAGCGGCGACGCTCATTGCGGCCACACGACGTGGCTGAGTACAGGCAATAGCACGTCCATTCTCACGCTCTTCATATGCAACAAATTGAGGAATTTGCGTTGTTTTACCTGACCCCGTCTCACCAACAAAAATAAGTACTTGATTCTCACGATAAAGACGAAGAAATTCTTCCCTTTGGGAATGTACAGGTAACTGTCTCCTACTTTGCAAGATTTCAAAATATTTTTCGCTTAGCGGTCTTTCTGTGAATGCGCTTACAGGCCCATCCTCTAATTCGTTATGGGTGATTCGAGCCCGTTTTGCTTGCCGCTCCATGAGACAAAAAAATATTAGTCAGGTAAAAGATGTCCCGTCATATGCGCTATTGCAGATGGAGCCATCATAATCTATATAATAATAGTTGGACAAAATAAGAAGATATGAGAAAGTTGATCTAGCAATTTATTATCTGGCTTAATTCCTAGGATGCTGACTGTTGAGCTGACACATGCTTTCGAGAAACCGTAAGGCTATTTTGGTGACACGAAGGCTGTTTAGCAAGAAAAAAGAACTTGAGGCCTCTCGTGTACCCAGTAGCCAAGTTGAACGACTCTGGCACTATGGTCAACTTGCGACAGGAATGGGAATTGGGGCCCTAGGCGAAGGGTTGAAGCGGTTTGCAGGTTCAGGGGAAAAGGGATCAGTTATGTTTTCCCGGGGAAATATAGAGCGCCTCGTTTCAAAGTTGAGCAGAATGAGAGGTGCGGCCTTGAAGGTTGGCCAATTGATCTCTTTCCAGGATGATAAGATTATTCCACCTGCGATCCACGAAGTACTACGTCGTTTACAGAGTCGGGCAAATTACATGCCACCGAGGCAACTGTCACGTGTAATGATTGGGGATTTAGGGCCCAACTGGCGTGAAAAATTTACAAGTTTTGATGATCGACCATTTGCCGCTGCATCTATTGGACAAGTTCATATGGCAGAGGTTGCCCCTGGCCAGAAAGTTGCAGTGAAAGTGCAATATCCGGGAGTGGCTAATTCTATAGATGCAGATCTTCGTACTATGGGTCTTCTACTCTTTGGGTCAGGAATGCTACCAGAGGGTCTTTTTCTTGATAAGACACTGGAGAATGCTCGGAAGGAGCTAGCATGGGAATGCGATTATCTTCGTGAAGCAGAAAATCTTCGAATTTACAAGCAGAGCCTTGCTGACGAGCCACTTTACAAAGTTCCTGATGTGCATTCTGAATTAACGACGCCTCATGTTCTTACCATGGAGTTTTTAGAGGGAAAGGAAATCGAAGAAGCAAATTACGATCCTAATTTTGTTGCCTCTGCAGTTATGAGACTTTGCCTTCTGGAATTGGGTCGCATAAAATTCATGCAGACTGATCCTAACTGGGCCAATTTCTTGATAAAAGATGAAAAAATTGGGCTTTTGGATCTCGGAGCCGGAAGAGAGTTAGGTGACGAATTCTTAAAATTGTATTTGGGTATCTTACGTGCCGCAATTAGAGGTGATCGTGAAGCTTGTTATGACTTGTCGTTGAAATTAGGTTATCTCACCGGCCTTGAAAGCAAGTCTATGGTTGATGCGCATATTGACTCCATTATGATCTTGGCTGAGCCCTTTAGAGAAGAGTTCTATGATTTTTCGCATCAAGATGTGACACAACGCGTAAGAAAGAATATTGGACTCATGCTTCGGGAGCGACTGACTCCTCCTCCAGAAGAAACCTACAGTTTACATAGAAAACTCAGTGGTACTTTTCTGTTATGCGCGCGTCTCCGAGCGACAGTTCCTTGTGGAAAATTGTTCCGAGAGATTATTGGAGTCTGAATATTACTTTAATCGGTGTATATGTACATAAAATTTGGGGTAGTTTCTTGAATGAGAAAGTAAACCGATTTCCTAATGGGGAAAAGACGTTGAAATTATTATGCAGTGAAATTAAAAGGATATCCTTCTTGATAGTCGGAAAGCATGAAAATTTATCTGGGTATTGTCGGGACGGCTTTAGCCCTAGCCAACAGTTTTACAGAACCTGATGCAACAACAGAAGTACACAAGGACAAGAACCTCTATATTGCATGGTCAGAATTGCAAGGAGAGAAAATTGACCTGTCGCTTATGAATGGCGATCCTGCTAACCTTCAACTCATCGAGGTTATTGGAAGCGAAATGCCGAACATAGGTTCAGCCGAATGGTATGTACCCCAAGACCTTCCAGATGGAGAATATACTTTAAGGATTGGAAGCACAGATGGAGATACAGTCAATTATTCTCACTTTTTCAAAGTTCATCCAAGTCAGGAGACAGAAACCGACTCTGCAAGCTCAACTTCAGGTTCCGATGAAAACTCAGCGAAATCGCCAAATGAAGTTGGCTCTGGGATTTCCAAATCATCTAAGAAAAAAGTGCATCGTAAAAATAAATTCAAGAATTCAAAACATTGACGAGCTGGCGGGGCTACTTCTATCTTCTACTTTCTGTTTAATATCAGATCCACTTCTGGGTCTTCCCAGTGGCAATACCATTCCTTTGCCCCTTTCAGCAGGCTGAGAAACAATTCGTCGACCATCTCTATCAGGTGTTAACGTTAATGGGAGCATATTGGATCCATGTAAAGGATCAGAGTCTGTAGGTGAAGGTAAATAGGTATTAACGGTTTCCTTTGGCGCCCGTGATATACGCTTAATATCAGGAAGGGTTGACGTATTGTTTGACATTTCGTCTATCATAGGGAAAATCTGACTGTGATTCTTGATGAGATCCGCAATGAGTCTCCTTGGATGTGTATCCGGAATATTCAAGGCGGTCCACGCTCTTGGCCGGAGTAGTGCCACGGCAAGGCACTTTGATATTTCCTCTGGCTGATCATATTCGGCCCAAAATGTGCATAGTTCCTGAAGGACATGACGGTTTAGACGAGGCACAGCCACCATAACGCGTGCGATCTCATCCAGGTCCGGTAAATGCTCGTCGTAGAGGTCTTTGACACTGTCGTATACTGCCAGAGGCAAGATTGAGTCTGGAAGCTCCAGAAGATACTGTTTGAGGAGCCCTGCAACGACATCCGGGGCAAAAAAATCTAAGACAGCAGGTTTGAAAGGACGACCACTGTTAACCTGTGAGCGCGCCTTATAAACGTCAGAGAGTGATTGAGGAGTTGTCCAAGCTTCGATAGCTACCGGATGCGCGTACAAATAGCTAAGCAGAAGACCAACGAAAAAAGATGAGTGTGCGAGATCAACACCGAATGTTTGACAAATGTCAGAGCCATCGAAAGTGGTGACTTGGGGCACAAAGGGTCCGGTTTGATGAGTCTGTACGATTCTATTAATTTCATCTTCATCATTCAGTGTATTCGTGACAGATTCTGCATTTTCTAGCAATGCATGCATATCATTCAATTTCGATGTTATTTGTATGAATTTCTGTATAAGTTGCTTCAAAAAAACAACTCTTTGTCTTTCGATAGTTTCCATTTCCTGAAAAGCAGACATAATTTCGTGCTCCATCTCGCAACGATAAACATCTAGCTCAAATATTTTTTGAAGATACTCGTCAGACTCCAATGGGCTTGGGGATACAGGCTCTTCTTCTTCCGCTAGATTAGTTCCTTTATCGAAATTGTCCTGATGATCATCGTCTGAATCAATTTTCAAAAATTCATACACGTAAGGGGTCCACTGATAATTGGAAGTTTGGGAGGTAACAAACCTATTCATTATTTGACCAATGGGTCGCAAAAATTTGAGGTCCACTAGTGCCTGACCAAATTTCTCAGAGTATGCTATACTGTCATTTCGAAGATGTCTTCGACAAGCCGTCGCTATGGAAGCACCAGCACAAACGTTAGGGTATACACCTAGAAGAGGCACTCGGTACTCTCGTCGATGTGAGTCCATCAATATATTTTTGATCAGGATCTTCAAATCCTCCTCGGTATATTCGAGCCCTGCCAGTATCATCGAATGACCATGAGGTGAAGGTGGTTCGCTGAATCTATCACGTAGAGTTCGAATTGTTGATACTACTGGCTCTAGGTTGACCTTTCTGCGATCAACTGTTTTTGGCCGCTGTTTGTTAACTTCAAAGAGAAGCCGCTCGTAACCGGCAATGAGCTTCTGCAACCTGTCTTCTGTTGAAGATACGTGATGCACATGCATACTTCCCCAGTGATGTAGGGGTTGTCTCAGCTGTTGGTCGAGTTCGGCAGCGATCCGTATGTGTAGATGGGCCTTCGCCGTCGTTTGTTCACCGAGAGTTACAATGGCCTTGGATAAAACAGATTCTGGTCTACGAGGAGGTCTACTCTCTCCCAATGGAACAAGGTCACTGGCATAGGCGCGTTCAACCTTTATTCGCTGCTGAATAGTATTGAGAAGAAATGCATTTTCAGCGCAGCCTTTTCGTAACTCTTCAAATAAGACACGAACACCTGAACTATAATCGTGTGTCCAAAATGCTGCTTCAAGCATAAGCTGGAAATACAGCTTTGCTACAATAAGGATTGCACGCCCGCTTTGGTAAGCTGTTTGTTCATGCAATTTGCTTCTTCGTTCTGTCAGTAATTGTCGGTTTCTGAAGAGCAATAACTTTGAGACAAATAATAAACGTGGCGATAAAATTTCCTTGCTTGCAAGTCAACCTTATGCTTCTGAGTCGATATGCCTAAAAAAGGTTGGGGTAAACTTGGTTTCACTACCGCAAGCATATCCAGTCTAGATATAGCAGCACTAAGGCCTCTCTGGTTCAATTAACAACCTATCACTCTATACTTCTTCTCTTATACTCTTTTTTTGCGTTTCACACATAGAAACCATTACATGACTGACCTCTCTCCATGGGCTAGGAAGCTGACCATATCTCGCAGAAAGCTACAGAGCATACCAAAAGAGCAAACTTGATGTGATTTAGTTACAATTCCATATTTATGATTGCTTCATGGAGCCACCATGCTCGGTACCATTTAACACGTAATCATCGCATTCAATTACGCATTACTCATATCAATATCAATATGACTTCTGGCAGCGCTCTTATTGTGCCTGATGGCCCAGCACTCACAAAAAATCAACTTGATAAAACCATTGTCTCTTTTCAGAAAGCTCTATCGAACCTTGGACTTACTGAGCAGGCGGCAGTTGCGTTGGCATTGCCGAACTCGGTGGAGTTTGCTGTAGGATTTCTCGGAATCATCCGATCATCGTTCATTGCCTGTCCTCTAAATCCGAACTATAAACAAGAAGAATTTGAGTTCTATATCGAGGATACCAATTGTGCCTTATTATTGGTTCCAAAGGGTGGATCAGCTAATTCACCGGCAGCAAAAGCTGCTAGGAAATTTGGCAGTGGCATAGCTGAGGTATTCTGGAGTGAAGATGGCGTGATTCTGGACGTTAAAGACTATGGAAAGCTGTCTCGTAAACCTACCGGCATTGTGAATCCGAAAGACGACACAATAGCATTTATGTTGCATACCAGTGGTACTACGGGCAGGCCAAAGGCAGTACCCTTACTTCACCGGAATTTGAAAGCATCAATATCTAACATTCGCAAAACATACAATCTCTCATCATCCGATACTGGCTATTTGGTGATGCCATTGTTCCACGTACATGGACTTGTCGCAGGATTTCTTTCGCCTCTAGCAGCAGGAGGGACAATTATTATTCCCAAGGGTTTCTCAGCAAGAAGATTTTGGCCAGAGTTTATCAAGTACGGAGCGAATTGGTATACAGCAGTGCCAACAATTCATCAGATACTTCTGAGCAACGACCTTCCTAATCCTATACCGAATATTCGCTTTATCCGGTCTTGCTCGTCTTCACTAGCTCCTTCTGTTTTCCATACTTTGGAATCTAAGCTCAATGCCCCTGTTCTAGAGGCCTATGCCATGACAGAGGCCTGTCATCAGATGACTTCAAACTCTTTGCCTCCCGGTATGCGGAAACCAGGTACTGTTGGCGTTGGACATGGCGTTGAAGTTGTTATTCTTAACAACAAGAATGAAAAGCTTGGGCCAAATGAGGAAGGTGAGGTTTCTATTCGAGGACCAAATGTCACCTCAGGATATTTGAATAATCCAAAGGCGAATGCGGAGTCCTTCACAGCAGGATATTTCCGAACCGGTGACCAGGGGAAGTTTGATGATGATGGAATGCTTGTGCTTACGGGCCGTATAAAAGAGCTGATAAACCGTGGTGGTGAGAAAATAAGTCCAATTGAACTTGATGGTATTCTTTTAAGCCATCCAAAAGTTAGTGAGGCTGTAGTTTTTGGGGCCCCCGATAAGATGTATGGACAGCAAGTGAATGCAGTGGTAGTGCCAAAGACTCGCGTTACAGAGAAAGAACTACAAGACTATGTTGCGACTAAAGTCGCGAAATTTAAGGTCCCTGTGCGTATCTTCTTCACTGATGTCATGCCTAAGACTGCTACAGGCAAAATACAACGTCGTATCATTGCTCAAAAGTTTACATCCACAAAATCCAAGCTCTAATTGAAGAAATTCCACAGAAACTTCCTGAAATGTGAATTCCTAGTTAGGAAGGCTTGGAACAACGGATTTAAACGAGAGAAATCACAGTATATGAGAAATATGCTTATTCTACTGACTTTGGTACTGTCGTTCACTGCGGTTATTTCTGGCGAAACCAGAGATCTTCTCGAAAATGTACGTACCTCACCAAATCCATATATGATGGACGAAGCCACCGCTCCCGTTGGTATTTAGGCTTTCATATGACCCCTATTTTGAGAAGTAATAGGATTTTGGTGCCGTTATTTTTCTAAATTCTATCAGTGCTACTATATGAGATAGAACGTATCGTTCAGACAGTCGTCGATGGTTTATCAATTGAATAGCATCTAAATTTATACTCATTTTTTTGACCGCAAGGAAGTTACTTTCAATGACACATGAAGACTAGCAAGCTCAACGCGGACAGTTCAGGATATATATTGCCAGTTGAATAGTTATTTAACCGATGTTCCGGCGGGGAAAATGACATAACACCACGGGGTGTCGTGATGCCGGTGGAGCACCAGTAAAAACCGGCGTAAATTTACATTAGAAATTGCCATTTTGTATGACTTATGCAATTGTACCATGGTTTAAATTTTGTGAACTATTTTGTCAATGCTAACTAGCAGATATTGCTATATAACCTATAAAACCCTGTTAAAGGCAGCCCCGCACTTATTACATAATACAACATTGCCTTGGTATATAATAAGTGGCTATCTTGCCTTGTCCAATCTGCAACTCAGACTTGTTTGTTAGCATTATCTCAATGGGACAAGAAATAAGGTACGATGGTAAAGTCGTGATCGTGACTGGTGCTGGTGGTGGTCTGGGTAAGGCATATGCTTTGTATTTTGGTGCTCGCGGGGCTTCCGTCGTTGTCAACGATTTAGGCGGCTCCTTGAACGGAGAAAGCGGGAGCCAACGGGTTGCTGACCGTGTTGTTGCCGAGATAGAGAATCTGGGTGGTAAAGCAGTTGCAAACTATGATAGCGTCGAGAATGGTGACAGAATAGTTAGGGAAGCCATTAGTGCTTTTGGTGGTATTCACATCGTGATCAACAATGCTGGAATTCTGCGAGACGTTAGTCTCGGAAAGATGAAGCCTCAAGATTTTGACCTTGTCCAACGCGTACATGTATTTGGTTCTTACAAGGTAGCTCACGCAGCATGGCCATACATGCGCAAACAAAAGTTCGGCCGGATTATCAATACGACAAGTGCAGCTGGTTTATACGGCAATTTCGGTCAAACAAATTATTCTGCAGCTAAGCATGCACTCGTAGGGTTCACGGAGACACTTGCAAAGGAGGGTGCCAAATACAATATCACCGCAAATGTTATCGCACCACTGGCGGCATCAAGAATGACTGAGACGGTAATGCCACCTGAGATGCTCGAAATGTTAAAACCTGAAGTGGTGGTCCCAGTTGTGGGATATTTGGTAGATGAAAATACCAAGGAGAATGGGTCTATATTTGAAACCGCTGCTGGTGCTGTCATGAAGGTGCGATGGGAAAGATCAAATGGTATTCTTTTAAAAACTGACGAATCCTACCTGCCTTCAAGTGTGTTGAAGCATTGGGAGAAGGTTAATGACTTCAGCAAGCCAGAGTACGACAATGGCCCTAAAGATGTTCTTAGCCTTCTAGAGTCAGTGAATCCCAGCAATGACAGCAATGGTCCACCTGTATCTTTCAAAGATCAGGTAGTTATTGTAACGGGAGCTGGTGCTGGAATAGGACGAGAATATGCTCTTATGGCGGCAAGTCTCGGGGCTAAAGTCGTGGTAAACGACGTTATGAATCCGGATGATACTACAGAGATGATCAAGAAATCTGGTGGTGTAGCTGTTGCGGATAAGAATGATGTTGCGAATGGTGAGGCCATAGTGAAGAACGCGATAGACTCTTTTGGTGCAGTGCATGCAGTGATCAATAATGCCGGAATTATTCGTGACAAGTCTTTTGCCAAGATGACAGACGATCTTTGGAATGCTATTCAGAAGGTTCATTTGTATGGTACTTTCTCAGTTACGAGAGCTGCGTGGCCTCATTTTCTTCGGCAAGGATATGGCCGTGTGGTCAATACAACCTCCACTTCCGGTATATATGGTAATTTTGGACAGACCAACTATGCTGCGGCTAAGGCAGGAATTTTAGGATTTACTCGCGCACTCGCACAGGAAGGAAAGCGAAAAAATATTTTGGTCAATGCTGTGGCACCAACTGCTGGAACTAACATGACAAGTGGAGTGTTTACTGAAGAGATGCTTACTGCACTCAATCCGCGGTTCATTGCCCCGGTGACGCTTTTATTGGCTTCTTCAAGTGCACCGGCGACCGGGAACTGCATTGAGACCGCGGCAGGGTGGACCGCTAAGACTCGCTTGCAGCGCAGTGCTGGGGTCGTAATTGCTGATATCACTCCTGAAAAGGTCCGAGATAACTGGGAGAAGATTACAACTTTTGAAGAGGGTCACACTAAGAGTCCAGAGACATTCCAAGAAGCTGTACAAGGTATCTTTGAACTGTTGCAATCACAGGAGAACCATGAGGCCCCTGTAGCCTACGGGGAATATTCTTATGATGATGAAAAGGTTCTTCTATACAACATTGGAGTTGGTGCTCCTGCCACAGATCTGAAACATACCTTTGAAGGCAGTCCAGATTTCCAGCCTGTACCTTCATTTGGTGTGATTCCCATGTTCTTTACGAACTATCCATATGAAGAAGTTATTCCCAATATGAACCCAATGAAGCTTCTTCATGGCGAACAGTATCTCGAAATTAAACAATGGCCTATTCCCTCAGAAGCTAAGTTGAAGACAACAGCCCATCTTCTGGAACTTTTGGATAAGGGTAAGGCTGCAGTATCCATTGTTGAGTATGTGACTGTTGATGAGAAGACTGGCCAAGAACTATTCTATAACGTCATGTCCACATTCTTCCGGGGCTCTGGTGGCTTCAACGGGAAAACCAAGGCTGACGACCGTGGCGCAGTAACGAAAGCAAATAAACCACCCTCTCGATCACCAGACTGGGAAAATAGCTTCAAGACCTCCCCTGACCAGGCAGCAATTTATAGACTCTCGGGCGACTATAATCCGCTTCATATAGATCCTGAGTTTGCTGCTGTTGGAGGTTTTAATAAACCAATCTTGCATGGGCTTTGCACTCTTGGAATAACTGCGCGTCTTCTCAGTGAAAAATACGGCATTTTTAAGAATATAAAGGTGCGATTTGCTGGTTATGTCTTCCCAGGGGAGACTCTCAAGGTCGTTGCGTGGAAAGAAGGGCCTCGCGTAATCTTTGAGACGCATGTTGTCGAACGCAAGACTAAAGCTATCACTGCTGCTGCTATCGAGCTTCCTCCCCAGGAGCCCAGACTTTAGTCGATGTTAAATCTGATTATGCTAGTTTTAGATGCGCGATATAGTTAACCAATATGAAATGATTTACTTTACGATGCTCTAAAACACTAATTTCAAGAATGAATGACAACAACCGAAAAAGTACTGCCATAAAAAAATCCTCGCTTCATATGCTATCGTGGATCTGAAAGACAGGCATCACCTCAAACTTAATACCATTCAACAGCTTAGAAGGCATACTTATCGTACCTATCATAGCCGCTGTCATAGCAGTCGTCACTGTAACGGCCACGGTCAGCATAGCAATCGTCGTGGTAATCTCTTCCACAATTGTCTCGGCCTCCACATCCACCGCGATCACCTCGACCGTGGTAACCGTGACGGCGTCCTTCACCACAGCCAGAGCCAGAGTGTCTATTGCCATGACGGCCGCGGCGACGGTTGAGACGACGATCGCAGGCGCAGTCTACCCAATTACACCAAGTTGAGGGACAGAACAAGTTAGCACCGGCACAAGCTACATCGGAAGCCACATCAACTGCACTGCCTACTAAGTCTGCAGCGCAGTCACCAGCACACGAAACGGCATCAGCAGTGCAATCGCCCAGCTCGCAATCTGAACCACCGCCGCCACCACCGCAGCAGCTGCCTCGGCCACCGCTACAACCATCTTGGTACCCACCATGGCGGCCGTCATCTCGGTAACCACTGTAGCAATCATCCCGGCCACCACGACGACGACCGCAGTCAGATCCACTGTAGCCCCCATCATAACCATAGGAATCACAGTCGTACCAATCATCATCATAGCGATAGTCACATCCATAGTCATCGTACGGTTCGGGCTCACAACCATCGTCATACCTGTCAAAACCGCTGTCGCAACTGTCTCTTCCAGAGCAAGAATCACCACGATCACCGCGATCGCCACCACCACAACACAAATCTAGCTTGGGATCGACACCAGAGCGTTTTGCCAAAGAGGACGCAACAAGCCGTTGTTGTGCCTGAGCATTTTCGTTGGACACAGGAGCGGCTAGTACAGCACTGATCAATGCCTGCGAAAAAAGCACTGTGACCTTCATGAGTGAATTGACTCCTGTAAGTCAGAGTTCTTCCTCTCCCTCTTATGGAAGCGTGGTTGCACAGGTACCAATGACTTGGCTTTCCAAGACTGGAACGAACAAAATGTGTCGAGGACCACCCAAAATGACCTACTTGATTTGGAAGGTCCACTATTGACAATCAAATGACAACATTATGTAGGGCACCATATGCAGAATTCAACAAAAAAGCCCTGTATCCTTTCCTTTATTGAGGATCCAACCAGTCTCAGGCAGTGAAGTGGGATATCTCCGGATAAGAGATAAGAGAGCTCGCGAAGTGGAAGTGTTGCGAAAGATATATTTCATTACGTCGGATAAATAAAAATTCAGAATTTAAACACCAGATTTAGTATATTTTGCGTATGCAAAATTCACATTCTCGTATTCTTAATCAAGGCGCCAAAAATTCACTAAAATGTGCGTCATATTCACTAAGCTTGTTTTCGCCGAAAATCCTGCAGTAATCTTCTCTTGAGACATAATCAGTGATATTTAGAGGGGGCAACTCTTCCTTAACAATTCGCTGTTTTTTCTGTTTAGGCTGAGGGGCTTTGGGATTTTCCGATGCATAAAACTCACGCAATAAAATAACCGCTTCTCGTCGCATTATATCAGGGAAGGCCAGATAAGGCGGATAAGGACCAGGGTCTTGGTTTACACGGAGAACCGAGCCACACCCACCAAATCTTTCGTTGGCAGCACCAAAAAATACCCGACGAATACTTATCTGTCTTAGAGCACTTGCACACATAATGCACGGCTCCACAGTAACATAGAGGTCCGACTCTGCAAAAATGGCTTTGGGGTATGTCTGCAATACCTCATCTATGGCCAGAAATTCAGCGTGTCTGGTGCCGTTATAAGTACGATTCGTATCATTATGTCCTCGACCAATAACTTTTCCAGAATGAACAATAACACATCCCACAGGTACCTCATCAAGCTTTGCAGCCTTCCTAGCCTGCTCAAGCGCCAAGCCCATAAAGCAGGGGTCCATGTTGGACCTTCTCTCTTAGATGACTCACTGATTAGAGTAACATGTGATATATTCCTCACGACTGAAGCGATAATGCTGAAAACATTCAACACTCATTAAGGTTACTTAATTATTGACTATCTATCCAGAGACGAGCATTGACAAACAAGCGAAGCCACGGAGCAGCATCAAGTGATGAAGGTCGCCAAGATTGACCGGAGAGCATAACGTTTCGCTCTGGATGAGGCATCATAGCGAAAACACGACCATCAGGCGACCTAATACCACATATACCATGCAACGAGCCATTCGGATTAAATGGATATCGCTCGGTAGGTTTACCATAGTTATCGACAAATCTTACCACAGCGAGGTGATTTTGAGTAAATCGACTAAATTGTTCTTGCGAGGAGAAGCCAACTCGGCCCTCACCATGAGCAACAGCTATTGGCATTCTGGAACCCCGCATTGAATGTAAGAAGACAGATGGAGCGCTGCTGCTTTCATCCTCCATAATTTCAACCATAGAAGTTCGCGCCTCAAATTGCTCACTAACATTCTTCTCAAAACTAGGCCAATCCTCGCAACCAGGGATGATAGACTTGAGCTTCGACAAAAATTGACATCCATTGCAAACACCAAAAGAAAAGGTCTTCGGGTTTCTGAAAAATTCATAAAATTGATTGCGCAATGATTCGTTATACAAAACACTAGTCGCCCAACCGTTTGCAGCTCCAAGAACATCACCGTAAGAGAAACCACCGCAGGCAGCAATACCGCTGAAATCACGAAGATGGACTCTTTCAGCAAGTAAGTCTGACATATGCACATCTATGGCATCAAATCCTGCCTGTTGCCATGCCCATGCCATTTCCATATGACCGTTGATACCTTGTTCTCGAAGGACTGCCACTCTAGGGCGAGCTGTTCCAACTGACTGAGGTATCGCTGTATTAAAGGTCAATTTGTACGTCAGACCTGGATCAGCACAATCAGCTATGTTTCCTAATTCCTGATCAGCACATTTTGGATGATCACGGAGTCGCTGCATGTGATAGGATACCTGCGACCATTGATTTTGCAATTTAGCACGGGTTGAAGTCAATAAAGATCCAATACGTACCACATGATCCTTTCCTAAATCTGGACGACCTACACGACGAATGTTAGCAGTTGGTACACCATGCTGCTCTAAGACCTTGATGAGCGTCTCAGCATTACGCACCTGGAATACTGCACCAGGGCATTCCTCGAAAAGATCTGATGGAGACAGATCCTTAGATACTACTAGACCTGTACGACCAGCGAAAGCCATCTCCAATAAAGTTACTATGAGTCCACCATCACCGATATCATGATAAGCTAATACATTATCGCCTTTGTGCAGCTCGCATATTGCGCTCAATAGGGATTTCAGCACCGTTACATTGACATCTGTAATATCATCTCCCACGAGCTGATAAACTTGAGCAGCCGCGGTTGCGCCAAGTCTCGCGGTATTTGAGGGTTTTGTCGTCACCCAAATTAGCTCACTTCCATCATCCCGTTCGAGCTGGGGAGTCCAAGTATTCAAAATGTCAATTACGGGTGCAAATGCTGTGACCACAACCGATACAGGCGCTGTTACCTGTTTCTTTCCAGCATCCCATCGCATACTCATGCTCATTGAATCTTTTCCAACAGGAACTGAAACACCAAGAGCAACACAAATCTCTGATAAGGCCTGTACAGCATCGTAAAGACCAGCACCATCACAATCATGGGCCGGAGACGCCATCCAATTTGCGCTAAGTTTTGCCTCAGGCCGAATATCAGCAGCTGCCAGATTAAGCAGTGATTCTGCTACACTGACACGTGAAGCGGCAGCAGGATCGACGATGGCTATAGCTGGTCTTTCACCACAGGCCATTGCTTCACCAGTACGAACGTCGGCTCCATAGCTGGATGCGGTAACACCAACGTCCGCCACGGGTACTTGCCAAGGACCAACCATCTGATCCCTAGCTACAAGACCAGATACAGACCTATCTCCAATTGTGATAAGGAAAGACTTCGAACCAACAGACGGAAGTAACAAGACACGGGAAAGAACTTCGTCAAAATCGGATGGTAATTTAACTGGACCTAGCTTCAAGTGGCGAGTCATAGAACTTCGAGAAATACGAGGAGCCTTGCCAAAGAGCACTCCCATATCTAGGTCCACTGGATTATTATTTTGAAGACGATCTGTGACAAGTAGACGCTTTTCAGCCGTAGCCTCACCCACGACACCATAGACTGCACGCTCCCTATCACATATCGCTGTGAACTCGTCAAGATCATCTGGCATTACAGCTAGAACATATCTCTCTTGTGCTTCACAGCACCATATTTCCATTGGAGACATACCGGAATCCAAACATGGAACTTCACGTATTTCTAGATTGGCACCAAGGCCACTATCATGAACAAGTTCTGTAAAGGCATTTGACAAGCCACCTGCACCGACATCATGGATAGTAAGGATCGGGTTAGCCGCACCCAGTGCCACACAAGTATCAATAACCATTTGTGCTCTTCTTTGCATTTCTGGGTTTCCTCTTTGAACTGAGGCAAAATCCAGGTCTGACTTTCCTTCAGAAGCCGCCAGTGAAGATGCGGCACCACCACCAAGTCCAATCAACATGGCAGGCCCACCTAGAACTATGAGTTTAGCTCCTGCAGGCACAGGCTTATCCTTGAGTGCAAACCTAGGGCGTACTGAGCCCATACCCCCCGCTAACATGATAGGCTTGTGATAACCTCTCAGTTCAGATTTACCACTGGGTCCTAGTGATACATTCGTGGTTAGAGTACGGAAAAAACCTGAAATGGCTGGTCTTCCAAATTCATTGTTATACGATGCTGAACCAAGAGGTGCATGGATCATAATATCTAAAGGACTCGCAATATGATGAGGCTTACCCACGTTAAGTTCCCATGATTGCTCAAATTCAGGGATGTGCAAGTCGGACGTCACGAATCCACTGAGTCCTGCCTTTGGACGTGAGCCCCGGCCTGTTGCCCCTTCATCTCTAATCTCTCCACCAGAGCCCGTTGCTGCTCCAGGGAATGGCGAAATAGCAGTTGGATGGTTATGGGTCTCGACCTTAGCAAGATAAGGTACCGCCTCCGCTTGAAGATCGTATAGATTTGAATGTGGATCGGGAGACCAGTAAAATGCATTAGAGCCCTCAAGGACGGCCGAATTATCACTATAAGCAGATACTGTATGCTCAGGAGCAGCTTCATGGGTAGCGCGAATCAACTTAAATAATGATTTTGGTTTAGACTCGCCATCAATTTTCCAATCAGCGTTAAAAATCTTATGTCGACAGTGTTCACTATTGACTTGCGCAAACATAAATAGTTCAACATCTGTCGGGTCACGATGTGGGAAACTGGAATTCAAGTAGTCGATTTCGGCTTGGTCTAACGCGAGACCCATAGTCTTATTAGCCTCCGCGATGCCAGATCGTGACACGGTTACAAGTGGCCTTGGCTTTTCGTGGCCAAATAGAGACTCTTCATCGACAGGCTCAAGATTGACCTTTTGGGTCATACGATCGTGGAACACATCAAGGAATGGGCCACTCTTTAAATGCTCTGCAAACGGGAAAAATTTGCGCACTTGAATGAGGAACGCAGTACCTCTCTCCACTCTTTTCACTTTACTAAATCCACAATTTGCGAAAATGTTTGTGGCCTTGGATGACCAAGGACTCTCGGTTCCTGGCATAGGTACCACACGAAGAATATAGCAAGATTCTGGAACGTTGCTATTGCCATTTTCTACTGCATTAACTAGTGCATTATCCAGGACGTCGTCTGGCGATGGTTGGTTACCATACTTCAATACATCTAGTACAAGCTTCTCTTCTTCTTCACTGAGTTCGGCACCTGGCTGTAACTGGATGTAATGAACATACACCGAACGCAATGCCACAACAACCGATGAGTTCAAGGCGTGATTTATAGAGGAAACTAGCGCGCTAACTCTAAAGGGCGAGTTCGCAACGCTGCCACAGCGAACGAGCATGACAACTTATTTCGCTGAATAATGTCGTTCAGGAATTGGAAAATCCTGAGCCGTTTGTTAAGTAATAGTTTTAAACAGCATTGGTCTGGAAGACTGCGTTCTCTTTTACATTACTTTGTTTATTTTCATTGCTTTCGAAAATCAATATGACTATTATTTCTAATTATTGTTTCGGTTGTTTTATGTATTCGAATCTTTACGAGTAAATCGAGCATGTGACAAATTATTAGTCATGGCTCAAGGGTCCTTGAAGCTATCCAAGACAAAGGTCAGTAAACCTAAGGCGAAAAAGTCGAAGTCTAGTACGAAAGGGCCTACAATAGCGAAGCCGCGAAAGGGCCCTGCTTTAAAGGACGCGAAAATCAAGCACCAGCACACTGCGTCCCTTACAGCTAGTACAGAAAAACTAATCGCCTCCCGAGTAGGCCACCTTGAACTTCTTAAGGGAACGAGAAGAGAGATAGAAAAAAACAACGCCAATAACAATAACAAAGGGGTGAAAAAATGATTCCCGACCGATTCCGTGGTTGGCGGCTCACTTTGCCCCAACAAATTTTGATAGGTCAACCTGCCAAAGTCACACGAATAGACGTGGTGTTGCCTCTGCGTCTAAATCTCCCTTCACGCAAGAGAAATATGCAGGGGAACTATATTTATGATGAGTATGACTTAATTGACTCTGGAGACGATTCGGGCTCCGAGTCAGCTGCAGAGTCATCTTACAGTGATGATAGTAGATGACACAGTGTTTAGAGTAGTCTTAGTACCTTGTATATCTAGGCAGTGTGAATCAGTAATTTTTTTCAAAAGATAGATGAAGCGAAGGGCTCTCGAAATATAAATATGAGCGACAAGTTAGCATAAATTATTCCTGGGTTTGGTTTACACCAATCTCGTTCCCAAGCAGCATGAGCCTTCGAAAAGCAATTCAAGCGGTAAATTCGACTAAGAATACGTACACGAAATCACAACGTGCATATTTAGGCCGGCTTGTACGCGTAGATCAAGCGGGAGAGCTTGCAGCAGATTATATCTACATGGGCCAGCACTTGGTATTTCGGGACAAATTACCAGCTATTGAGCCGCTAATTAAACATATGTGGGAGCAAGAAATTCATCATCATAACACGTTCGATAGTCTTCAGTCGGAGGGCCGCATTCGTCCGTCCCTGTTTACTCCGCTGTGGAAGCTTGCGTCTTTTGGCCTAGGGGCTGGCACAGCTATGATTGGCAAGGAAGCTGCCATGGCTTGTACAGAAGCGGTTGAAACGGTAATCGGAGGGCATTACAATACTCAACTTCGTGGTCTTAATAGTTTATTTGAAAATCACGAAAACATACAAGAATTGAAACAAATTGTTGCCGGATTTCGTGATGATGAACTTGAACACTTGGAAACCGCCGTTGAAAATGATGCTCATGGAGCTCGACCGTATTGGCTTCTTACCGAGATCATAAAGGCTGGCTGCACAGGTGCAATATTTATTGCTGAGCGTATTTAAGATTGTTATAGAAGTAGAATTCGATACATGATCTTTAATGCGCCTATTTACGTATAGTCAATGAAAAATTACTTCTCCTCTTATCATACTGTACAATAATATATATCCTTCAGTTTACAGCAATTCTGATTAGTAATGCACATCAGAGGGCTCGCTCTGGCAGTTGGGTCTGTCCTGGCAGCACTGCCTGTATATCTGGTAAACACGGAGGGCCTTGCCCCTCCAAAAAAACAGGTAGAGTCTTTCATGGGACCTCTTTTGTTCTCGCACTTTACCGGTGATGGGCATACTGATGATATCGATGCGACAGCTGATTTGCTCGAAACGCTGAACTATGTACCTGGTATTTTCATGGATGATCGTGCCGCGAAGGTGGTTGTGTTGACTGATCTGTCCAAGAGAGTGATCGAAAATTTGCTTGGAACCCCACTTTTCGAGCTTGAAGAAGGTGCCAACAGTTTCTTGCAAGGTAGCTCTCCTTATCCCACAGTTTCAAGTGCGTCCGATGTTGAGGAGAGCAATTCAACGATTTTGGAGATCTCTAGCAATTCAGTAAACCCAGCGAAGCTCATGCACGATCTCAGAGCCTTACGCAGTAAGATCATGCTCGTAGGAGTACCCAAGGGCCACAATGTACCACAGTTGACGAAAGTAAGTAATCAGCCCATGGTAAGCTCTCGAGCAGAAAAGAAAACTTCCGATATTGCTAAATTCAATTCGGTGGATGAGTGCCAGGCAGCTACTAATTTCTGCTCTGGACGTGGCGATTGTGTAGGTATCGCTGGTTCATATCGCTGCAGTTGTAAAGCAGTCCAGTCAAATGGCTATACTTATAAGTTTGGTGGAGTTGATTGCGCCAAAAGAGATATTAGCATGCAGTTTCACCTGCTAGCGTGGACTACCATCGCCATTGTCTTCTCCCTGACTTTCGGAATAGGGATGGTTTTTAGCCTAGATTCTGAGCCGCTTCCAGGTATCTTGACTGCTTTAACTAAGTAAATGTTAAATGAAGGTATAAATGAAATTCGATTAATTGTTGATATCCCTGCATATGCTGATGCTTAAGTAAAATATAGATTAGGAAATGGACTATCCCTTCCCCTCTCGTAAATCTGTGGTGCATTCTACCAAAGGTATAGCTGCATCAACTCAGCCATTGGCCTCGGCGGTAGGAATTAAAATTCTTGATAAGGGTGGAAATGCAGCAGATGCAGCAGTAGCAATGGCTGCGGCTATGGGGGTGACGGAGCCTATGATGACAGGGATTGGTGGCGATACTTTTTGCTTGTGGTACGATGCTAGCGATGGTTCGGTATCAGGCTTCAATGGAAGCGGTAAATCGTCCCGTAACTTTGATGCTGATGCGATTCGTAAGTTATATCCAGATAGAGAATATCTTCCGCTCCATAGCGGTTTAGCGGTAAATGCACCAGGTGCACCAGCTGCATGGGTTGATATTCTCGAAAAATGGGGTACCTTGCCATTGAATTCTGTCTTGGAGCCAGCGATTGAGCTTGCTGATAAGGGTTTCCCTGTATCCGCTATATGTAGTTCTATGTGGAAGAATTCAAGTTCCTCTTTGCGCAAGGTCAGTCCTCACACATGTGCAGATTTGCTACCAACTGGAAAAGCTCCATCTGAAGGCGACTTGTTTGTAAACCCAAAGCTCGCTGAAACGTATCGTACACTTGCTCGCGAGGGTAAAAAAGGATTCTACGAGGGCAGAATAGCGGACGCTATTGTTTCAGCTGTTTCTGAACATGGAGGTGCCTTGGATCATGAAGATCTTCGAAGTCACAGTAACCTGTTTTTGAAACCTCTGTCTATCGCGGTCAACGACCAGATAACCCTACACGAACTACCCCCGAACAACCACGGAATTGTAGCTCTGATTGCTATAGGTATAATAAATACTCTTCAAAAGCAAGGACGCATTGACCTCACTAAAATGGATCATAACTCGCCGGAGTACTTACATTTAATCGTAGAGGCATTGAAGTTCGCCTTCAAGGATGCTGAATACTATATTGGTGATCCTCACGAATCAAAGGATGACTTGACTTCTCTACTTACTGATGATTATCTAGAGTCACGGGCAGCTCTTTTCAATCCGGACAAAGTTAATAACGACTATGAACATGGGGAAATCATACCAGCTAGTGCCGCATCTGACACGGCATACTTTTGTGTTTCGGACTCTGAGGGTAATTCTTGCTCAATAATTGCTTCGCTATATCACTCTTTTGGTTCATGTATTATCCCGTCTAATGTTGGTTTCGCGCTTCACAACCGAGGGTGTAACTTTACATTGAAGAAAGGGGCGAGAAATTCGATAGGGCCTTCAAAGCGTCCCTATCACACAATTATTCCCGCCATGTTAACTTCAGGTCGAGACTTGTATGCGAATTACGGCGTTATGGGTGGCTTCATGCAGCCTCAGGGACATGTCCAAGTGGCATTGAATCTCTGTAGTTTTGGAATGAACCCTCAAGTGGCCCTCGATGCTCCGAGAATTTGCATCTCTCCTCTTACTGACAATGGCGGAATGCCCTCGAATGGCATCGTTGTGAACCTTGAGGAAGGGGTTTCTTCGCAAACTCGCGATAAGTTAGAAAGCTTGGGTCACAAAGTTAATATTGTTCGCGGTCCTTTGCGCAGTTTATTTGGGCGAGGTCAGGTTATCCTACGGAGCATTTCTGACAATGGATTACCGGATGCTTGGCATGCAGGTAGCGATTTGCGTGGTGATGGTGCTGCTATACCTCAAGTTTAAAGTTTCCGGATTAAGAAATGCTTACTCGGTTGGGCAGCAGATGACACCATACTACTACCACAAGGTTGGCGGGATGCTATGCTGCCAGCTATGATAATACGCACTTATACTCCCTTCTCTATCTTGAGTGGCAGATCAGAAAATGAAGGAATTTTTTGTAGTTTTTGCACTGGCAGCTGCCCAGAATGGCAATAGACCCATGCGCCACGCGCAGCCATATCCTTTTTATGCTGCTTCATACCGGCCACAACAGCAAAACGAAGGATTCGCCGCTGAATCTGCTTCTACAAATTTCATTCAGATAGCAACCAATGCCGGATCGTATCAGACACCAGCTGTGGATCATGTTGCTCAAGGAGGCTCCCAGTCTCACCAGGCAATGCCAGAAAGTTCTAACATTTTCGAAAATCAACAAACACCAGCTTCTGACATTAGAATGAAGGGCGCACCTCCTGCGGGCACAAAAAACGATGGTGAACGCAATGTCGCTCCACAAATGCAGGGAGCTCATTCAAACGATGCTAAAAATCAAGAGTGGCCAAACACAAACAATGCTGCTGCTCAAGTACAGCCCCCTCATGGTCGTATTGTTCTTGAGGAAGCATTTGAAAAACAAGCCAACTCCCAATATAGGCCTTACGACGGACCAACGCCTACAGCATTGGATCATTATAGCTATTTTTCGTGGGATAATGCTGGTGGGACGGCATTTAGTTCTAGTTACGAATCAATTGCAGAGTCAACTTTCCCAGGCTACGACTCACACTCAACAGAATATTCCATTGGACATTCAACTACTTCCGTACCTTCGAATGGAGCAAGCCTGAGTGGTCACAGCTCTTACACTGAGAAAAGTTTAAGGCCAAGTGGCCATCATAGGCATCACAGCACTGTGTCTAGTGTGCTTCCGTCTGCAACCCTTTCTATCTCCAGCGAATCAGCTGGAACAGCACATCCTGAGTTTCCATGGGATACAACTTCCAGCTCAGGATATGCATCAACTAGTAAAGCCGTGGAAAATACAGCACATCCTAACTTCCCATGGGATTCTCCTTCGAGCATAACAAGCTCATTAGCGACTGGCCAAACACATGGGCATAACACATCCGCGTTTCCTTGGGATTCATTTTCCACTGCTAGCAAGTCGATAACAACATCACCCGAATTCCCATGGGATTCTTCCTTCAGCTCATCGTCAATCACTCAAACAAGCCCATTTCCTTGGGACGCCACAGCTGCTTCACCTAGTTATCGTATTCTCATCCATGAAAATGCTCTTGATGCTTCTGAAGAGACTAGTTCCAGCTTCCACTGGGTCTTTCCTTGGGAAACTTCCAGTTCTGGAGTGCCTTCTGCCCTGGCTGTCTCGAGCTCGTCTGCTTCTCCAACTCCATCAGCTGTATCTTCCATTAAGCTTACTTCGTCGATACAACCAGCACCAGGTATGACGGTTACGACTTCTTCAGAACCAACAAATGTACTCCCTCAAACAAGTGTCGTATATGAAACTTCAGTCGAATATTCAACTCAATCTAGTGAAATGGTATCCTCAATCTCATCAGCTTCATCAGCAGAGATTGAAACTTACACCTCAGGCGCACCATCAATTACGAGCCTGACGTATCCTGCTATTACTAGTGATAGCACTGACACTGATACCGCCACTTCTGTGACTAGCTTCGATGATTCAGAGACTGCTACTAGTAGTGATACCTTTTCTTTTACTCCCCTTACATCTTCACACCATCATCACTGGTGGCAGTTTGGGCATCACGGTCTTGTTTACTCTGCTCCGACAAGCATTGCCTAATAGAAATGCTTGTTAAATTTTATCATTTCTAGTTATAAAACTAAGACTTTAGGAAGTTCAGGGACCGTTACGTAGATTTTTCTTTTAATAGACCACAGAGATGAATTTTGTCACTAGACCATTATACTGCTTTTCCAAGTTCATCGCACTGTTTAACAAAATCTGATGGGGAGCCAATGTCAGTAGCTCCATATACAACGCTCTTTCCAGGTTGAGTTGCCACCCATTCGGCAACATTAGCATACTCATAGAAGTTTCCACCACCTATCATACAGACAAGGCACTCATCATGGGAACTGCGTTTCGGGGGTTTTGTGAGAGAACCACGTGACTCGCGGGGGTCAAAGTACAAATAGTCGTCGGTAACGCCGGAACCATTATTTGGCTCCAACAAGTTTTCAACTATTCTAGTAAGTGGAAGAGAGGTACGTCCCTCGGGAAGAAAGCTTCTAACACCAGAAACCAAGGATCCGAATCCCTCAGTGAGCGAAGCCCCTTGGTTAAGACGCTCAGTTAGTCGGGATGTGATTCCCGTAACTCGCTGAAACAATGCAGCGTCTTGCGTCTTCGAGGGTGCAGAGGCACTTTGCGAAACCATATTCATTTTAGAAATTTCTTTTGTCCTCCTAACATATCGCAAGGCTGTAAGGTCGCATCCTTGTTCAGTCAAAGCCGCTTCCAAGTCCTGCTGATCAGCTGGTGAAAGTTTGGAATTAACAACATAGTAGAGTAAATAGAGACGGAGTTTATCTTCAGAGTTTGTGAAATCCCTGTTGGTGATCAAATCCTTGATTACACGAGGCGCTTGGCGCTGCGCAGTCTCTTCGGCTTCGAAAAGCTGAGCCAGGCCTCGGTCTCCTATTGCTTTTAGCAAAACCGTGGCAATATTCATGTGCATATCGATGCACGCCTTACGTGCTGTCAACTCAGGAAGAACGGTGATGGCACTTCTCAGATGCTGTGCACCATTCTCCAAATCTGGATCAGCATTTCCCGTGAGGCGCTGCGCATCCTGCTTGTATTGATTCAATGCAGCATCCAGATTATCAGCCACCTCCGGAAATGGTAGGCGTTTGTTATTCTCCCAGAACTCATCCTTCGGATCAAGATCATATAATTTGTCGCCGACATTAACTGAGTTGCGACGAAAATCGCATGTATCACTTATAAGTGACTGGTATGTCCACGAATGTGTAAACATAGAGACTAAATCCACATTTCTATCAACAAGGACAAGCACTGGACATTTGGTCTCTGGAAGTCTTTGGCGCTGGTTTGCTATGTGTGATCTTAGACGCTCGTCGAGTGATTGTGCTACCATCTCGGCAGCATTTCCTCGAGAAGCGCGAATAATAGGTATGCATCCTTGTGTTAAGAGCATACAAAAAAGTCCGTCTACGATGGAGCTTACCACGCTCTCAATTTCACTTTCGGAAGCACGAGGGTCACCGAGCTGCTGATAAACTTGGGGGAGCTCTAAGGAATATATATCATCTTCAAGTACCGCAAATTGAAGGTATTGATCCCAAACTTGGTTTATACGCGCGGAGGTATGCAATGTTTTGCCAGCCAAGTCTTCGAGAAGGCTTCGCGTGAGAGGGCGCGTGAAATTTAAGCTCCAGCTTTGGTATAGATTCGAAGCAACGTCTTGACCAATGCGCTGGATGTTCGAGGCTGTAGGTTCCACAAAGTATACAGCAGGTACATCTGCTAAAGGTGCTCTATCTGCGTCAAGCAAGAGATGCAAAGTGACACCATTGCTGAAGAGATCTGACATACGTAGCACACTGGATATAATATCTCTCCCTACCTTGTCAAACACAAGAACTTTCCAAACGGTATCGGTTTCCTGCTCGGCGTTAAACCGGAGCATACGCACAAGGGCAGCTGTCTGCTTCGCCCTCAACGACATGCTTATCTAATGAATTTTGCAATCCTCCTATGGTGATGCAGGTTGTCCAAGCCATTTTGATCGATTTAATTATAATTTAACTAGTTTGTAATAGGTAGATTAAGCTCGAAGTAATTTCGCTGATTTCAAAGATAAGTCGTTGGATCACACGAGTAACACAGGGGCGTCGCATATCCATACGGGAGCGCCAGATATGTACAGTTAATGCCGCTATAGTTCAATTATACTGCATTGTAGGAGGTGAAATTATTTCTCCAGTTGCGAATGGGTTCATGTGTACAATAGCTTTTTTGATAGTCGCGCCATGAAGCTCCATTTCATCGAGAACATCATATCCATCAACTATAAACCCAAAATGTGTTTGTGCACTATGATCAAACCGATGGAAGTTGCCAAATACAATAAAGAAGCCATTCCGGCCAGGTTTTGATAGGCATAGAGATCCTCTCTTAATTTCTGGGTGCTCATGCGCCTCTATCTCTTTTCCCAGGCCATAATAAGAATGCGACTTTACTTTAAATTGAGCAAGGAGTTGAGGTTTCACGGGACCAGCGGTACAACCATTTAAAGATCCCGATGCTGCCTGCTGAAGAAAATTGATGCACGCAACAGGTGCCCGGTCATACAGTAAATGAAACCGCATATTTCCATGCTCAGTCTGCAGTGATACCGACATTTGCGCCTGTTATCAACTGGCAACTGCGGTATCTTTAAGTATAAATATATAGATATGTGGTTATCTAATACGTTGGTAGGATCATAAATTACCTGAATTACGTGTAAATAAATCATGCAAAACTGAAAGTAAGACCTTTATTATCCGCGATTTCATTCCAATCGACATATTTATTGCCATTTTCGTCATGGAGCCATACCTCCTTCATAAGACTCTCCACACGTTGGACATTACCGGCTGAAATACGCTTGGACATGGCAGCAAATAGCTCCAAAATCCATTCACGCCGTCCTGCATCAGCGCAGCAAATACCAGCTATAAATAGTGGGAATATCAAACAACCTTCTACTTGTGTCGTTAGTAAAGGTGTTAGAAATTTCAATAAATGATGGTGACCGCATCGAATTAAAACGCACGAAGAGTTCAATCTCAGGACAGACTGATACAAATGTAATACAGCGACCTGCTGAAAAGCCTCAAACAGCATAACCTGCAACTTCAATTCCTCGCTATCGAGATTAATCAATATTTCTGGGTCAGGCCTTTCTTTCCAGACTTGTTGCTCTATCGCATACGCTTTGGTCTGAATTGAGAAACATAAATCGACATCGTTCGGCGCTACCCGGATCTCGCGACTGAGTTCGTTTATCATGGCGAAGGTAACAAATATAGGCTCACAGCAAGCGCATAAAGAATCTGGAAGCTTTGCTGTAGATTGCGAAAAAATAAACTCAAAATCACTGCTGGAAAAAAGTGTTGGAGCGCTCAAAGAAGAGGTCATCATAATAGATTTATAGGCAAAGTTCTTCAGAAGCCAACGAACACTTTCACTCTCCATGAAGCTTGTCAGACCTCCACGTTGATGAATTACTTTAGCGGCCCAGAGCATGTACTGACGCCAATCACTTACATCACCTGAACAAATTTTTGCTGAGGCTATAATTAAAAGAACAGCTAGGACTTCTTCTTTGGACCTTGGCACTACTTCGTCATCTTGAAGGTACTTCGCAGATTCACTCAAATATCGTTTGCCCATTTCCTCATTGCCTGAGTGAAAGCTCGCCCACGCGAGAATTCCGTGTAAAACAGGCCTGAACCTCAGTGACATCGCCAAGAACACACTACGGAAATGGTTCAAAGTACTAACCGACATCAATTGCGACTGTTTATCGCGAAAATATTGAAAAAGCTTTATCTCCTCTGGGCCCAGGTCTGGATATGTCTGCTTTAGGACTGCAAGGGTCGGCTTTGGTTCTACATCTGCAACATCACTCGAAGAGTATGACATGGGCTGAAATTGCACCTGCTTCATAGTAGTGGTGGAGCTATCAGTATTTAGATGATCTGGAACTTCAGAAGTATGATAAGTTGCGGTTGTTAGGTCTAGAGGCGGAGGAGTCGCTGAACTCACATCGAGTGACTCGAAACATACGTCTGTGAAATGCAATGGGAAAGAAAGATCACTGACCAGCGATGGAGAAAATTCGACGCAACGACTGTTGTCCATAATTGATTCTGGCTTAAACGGAGCCTCGAACCCTACTAAATTTTCACCACTCGTACCACTTGGTTTTTCGGCTGCAGAGAGATCAATGCCCGTTTTTTTTTCTTCTTATTTTTTCTATCACCGGGTAATGGATAGGTACATTGTAAATGCAAGCGCATACACGCTTTGCAAATAGGCCGGCATTCGTCACACCGCTTTTTTCTACGGCGGCACGTTAAGCATCCACTTCTGGATCTTCTAATAATATTTTCCTTTTCATCGACTGATTTTGAGACTGCTATATCAGTGGCTATAGCCATGACACGAGCGTAAGACGTGACTCGTCCGAATCAGACTGGTTTGTCAGACTATGAATCTAATTAGCAAGAGTGTCGCTGATGATAAGTAACCACTCTGCTTACGGTAATCCATTTCGTCCGCCACACTTTGACGTGCACCGCTTAAAAGCATGAGTGAAACCACAGGAGATACAGCCTCTAATCAAAAGGTTCAGCTAATAAGTGCTGACGGTGTCCTCTATGAGGTTGATGTTGCTGTAGCCAAGCAAAGCCAATTGTTGAAGCATATGATGGAGGATATTGATGGCGAGTTCTTGGAGATACCTGTTCCTAACGTTCAATCCAATGTTTTGAAAAAGGTGCTTGAGTACATGGAATATCATAAAGAGGATCCGCAATCCAGCCTATCCGAAGAGGGAATTGCGCGCGCCAAGGCAAATGAAATCAGTCCGTGGGATCAAAAGTTCCTACAAGTGGACCAGGAAATGCTTTTTGAAATTATCTTGACAGCAAACTACCTTGATATCCGCCCTCTTCTCGAGGTTGGTTGTCGGACGGTAGCAAATATGATCAAGAACAAATCACCCGAGGAGATTCGTAAAACGTTTAATATCCAGAATGACTTCACGCCAGAAGAAGAAGCACAAATCCGTCGTGAGCACGAGTGGGCGCAGGACCGCTAAATACTCTGTCTCGTCGTCTATCCTGGATTTAATCCTATAAACATAAGCTACATGAAAGGACTATAAAGAAAGAAGATAAAGCAATTACACTCCACTAATTTAGAAGTTTTTCTCCTTATACCTAAGGCTCTCTTTGTATGTATTTAAGTTAGAAACCCCGCACTAGCGACCGCCACTGGCGCTGCGCCCTGCCTTCAGAAGCTCATCACAGAGTAGCAAGTTCGAAGCAATCCCAGTCGCTGATGATATCGAATTCCTAATAACACGATATCCATCTAATATACCCATCTCAATAGGGTCGATTGGCTTGCCACTTGTCAGATCAATGCCAACAACTTCACCAGACGCAGCTGCGTCCTGTGCCTCACTCAGTGTCTCGAGAACGTGAAGTCCTGCATTTGCTGCCAAAGTCTTTGGAATTGCAAGAAGAGCTTCAGCGAATGCGATGATTCCCGGGCGTGTCTTGCCTTTAGCTTGTTCAACAAGATGGTGACACGCAGCGATCTGAAAAGCACCTGCTCCAGGAACGACATGTCTGTCGCCAATAGTATTTGCAACTGCACGCAGTCCATCACGCACTGCGTCATTTACCTGGTTCATAGTATATTGGTTGGGGCTTCTTATAAGAATAGTAGCACTCCGGGGATTCTTTACTTCATCGACAAAAGTAAATCTCTCCTCACCAATGATTTCCTGATAAACGCTACCTGCCCAACCGAGAACTTCGGGGTTCAGATCGTCTACCGCATTTTGTGCTGTACCACCGCAAATGAGCTGAAGTCGCTCCATATTCCGACGCTTGGCACGGCGAAGCGCCATGATACCATTAGCAGCCAGAACTGAAAGTGATTCGGGATCAATGCCCTTCTGGTTGATAACAACAAAAGCAGATCCATCCTTGGTTACCTCATTCTTCAATTTTACTATTTTTTCCAATTTGGCATCCACAAACCGGCGCTCAGAATCAACCAACTTTTCCCGTTGTTCCGCAGAGGAGTAGTAAAATCCTGAGTTAACCTCTGTCTTCTCATATTCCAGGCTAACATTTAAAATTAGAATATGAGCATTTCTGACAGCGCGTGGCATATCGGGATGTCGAGGCCCATGGTCAAGCACCAAGCCGCGCACGAGTCTGGTGTCGGTCGCGGTCAAGTACTGCATCTTTTGAATTTCCACCATATGCAAATCAAGTCGCTGGTCGGACTCTTTCCAAACGGTCAACACTGCATCAGTAATGATAGGAACCAGATGTTCCGCAAGATCTGGACGAACCTTTGTGGATACTGAAGCCCTTGTTACCTGTAGCAATAGGTCCCTTGTGATGCTAACTGGCCTTTTAAAACTTTCCAAAAACTTCAAGGTTTCTTCTCTTGCCGTCTCAAATCCGTCAGTTATGACACGGGGATGCAAGCCTTCGCTGATATAGCGGTTTGCCTCCCTAAGTAGAGCACCTACATATAGACACACAGAGGTTGTTCCGTCTCCTGTAATCTCATCCTGAGCGCTAGCTACACGAGCAATCATGATTGCAGTTGGGTGCTGTATTTGCATCTCACTCAAAAGTACTTTTCCATCTTTCGTGAGCTTTATATTCCCTGCGCCGTCGACCAACATTTTCACCGTACCTTTTGGGCCTAAGTTAGAGCTTAACACCCCCTGAAGGCCCTGAGCGGCATTAATATTTACAGCAAGAGCAGCATTACGCCGCAAACTTTCTGCCTTTGGGTTCACCAACTGAACCGACATGCTGTATTATGTAATATAGTCAGAAGAAGTATAGTGGTGTTAATGAAACTCACCATTCAAAAATATAGAAGTTTTTGGTCTAGCATAAGAAAGCAATCAATCATATCATATCGGAACAGGGTAAATTATATTTTCCGACTTGCCGATTCCAAGCCATAGGCTTTATTGTTTTGGTGAATTGAGCTTTATTACTATAAATAAGATTCTGGGGCTAGTCTAGGATATCTTCGACCGCAGATTCATCTGGTACTTCGTATATATGATGATTCCAACGGAAGCCCTGCGATTCAGCAAGGCAGAGTTCAAATGATGGCCAACCATTGTCATCGAACCCTGTGGGATGCATCCGAATCTTCTCCTTGAGCATACATTCAGCCAAAAAGCTTGATCGGCGCTTTGTAGGACGAGATAGCCGGCAGTGCGAATTGGGGGGAGAGGTTGAGGCGGAATCGGCCTGTGCACTGGGAGCAATGGGGGGTTCTAAGGATTCACTGCTACTAGTACGGTGACGTACTTTACGAATTGGGGTTGGACGATAAGGGGGTGTCATAATGCTCTCACCAGGTCTTGTGATTCTTACCTTAGAGATATGAGGGTTGTCGGGAAGTTACGTTAGTTGGGAAAGGGTGGAACCTTCCACTTCTTGTATCATGTGAGTCCTAGCAATCACTGAATTATTTAAATAAGCTAATTTTGTTCAATATCATCACTAGTTATCATTAATGCACGGGCAGGGCGCCTACGCAACCGTTGAAGAGCCTTGCGACCCTTGTTCTGGCGAAAGTTTCCGTTGCCTGAAAGGGCCTGGTTTGCTGCATCAGAATCATCGCTACTCCCATGCATCATGGCTTTCGAAAAATTGCCCACACCGGGCGGGCTCAGAGTCAATTCCAGGGTTGGCGACCCATTAAAGCCATGCTCAATTGCAGAGCGAAGACCGGCATCGGAGCTCAGTTGACCTACAAAAGGCGAAATGATAGGGTCATCCAGCCCGTATGGTTCCATATTATCATCGTCACTGATAGAATCGGCCGAGCTCACGTTGCTTCTAGCGCTTCTGGGGCTTGACGGACTGCCGCTAAATGGGCTCGACGGTCTACCAAGCGAGCGAGGAGAGCCAACACGTACGCCCATCAATGGACGTGCAGCTGTACGCCTTGACTTTTCCGGTGTCGACATTAACGACATAGATTGATATGCGATGCGCCCCTGTACGAGATGGGATTACTCACGGGTTGCCTACGTTAGCTTCACACCGCCAGGTATGAGACAAGCATTCAGGCGTAAACTGACACGACGCGTTGCAGCTATGCTCCCCTTAGGCCTCGGGTTGTGGTGGCTTGCAACTCTGGAAGATGAGGAGGGAAACCCAAGGCAAGCGCATCCTTGGCAGGTGCGCGCATATGGTGCGCTACCACTTAAAATGGCTTCACGTGTTTGGGGTCACGTCAATTCTATTGATTTACCTGAAAATCTCCGGGAGCCTAGTTTCAAGTTCTATGCATGGCTTTTTGGTGTAAATCTCGATGAAATGAAGGATCCTGATCTAAGTCACTATAAGAATCTCAGTGAGTTTTTCTATCGAGAGTTGAAGCCTGATGCTCGTCCAATCGCCAATTCACTCTTGGTATCTCCCTGTGATGGGAAAATGCTGCAATTTGGAACCCTTGTTGACAACAGTAGAATTGAAAAAGTTAAAGGAGTGTCATATACACTAGATTCCTTTTTGGGTTCTAAAAACACTCGCAAGGTTGACATATCGACGCCAAAAAATGGAATTGAAGTTGAGAGGCATCAGGCTTTTGCTCGCATGAACGGAATATCGTATACTGTTGACGAGATGGTTGGGGACGAGAATCATGATGTCAAGGACATAGGGGATATGGCCTATGAATCTCCTCGCATAGTTCCTCCAGAGGATCTGCTGATCCCATACTCCTCCCCAGGTGCTGCAAGTAAGATGCACTACTGTGTGATATATCTTGCGCCAGGTGACTATCACCGTTTCCACTCTCCAGCTTCCTGGGTCGCTCAGGTTAGAAGGCATTATATTGGGGAATTATTTAGTGTCGCACCATACTTTCAGAGCCGTATGGCGAATCTTTTTTGTATCAATGAGAGAGTTGCTATCTTAGGTCGATGGCGTCATGGTTTTTTTAGTATGACACCAGTCGGAGCCACAAATGTTGGTAGCATAGCTATTAACTTTGATAGCCATTTACGTACCAACAGCCGGTACGATGTTGAGGGTGTACGACATCAGAAAAGCGATTGCTACGAGGCAACTTACAGATCTGCATCACCTCTCTTGCATGGCTATCCTCTGGTACGAGGTGATGAAATTGGTGGATTCAAGCTTGGTTCAACAGTAGTTTTAATATTTGAAGCTCCTGCCAATTTCGAATTCAAGGTTGGTGAAGGTGAAACGGTGAAGATGGGACAGGCTCTTGGAGACATAGACAAATCTCAATAACATGCATTGAAAACATTGTATGTATAGGTTCTCGCAGAATGAACCATCCACGTTAATGTCGAAACATAAAAATCTACTTGAGATATTCTAGCATTCCTATGGAATAACCCCAGTAGGCATAAACCAATTCTAATCTTTTATCTCTTATGTTTTCCTCTATTCTTTAACCGCCCTGAAAAGTGGTAAGTTACACTAGCGGCGTATATTCAGAAAATTCTCAAATCAAATATAACGTCTAAACAAGCATCATATGATTTATTTATCATGAAGGCAACTTCCCTATCATTTTACTTGTGAGATTACCGAAGTTAAATTAAAAAATAGTTTTATTTTCTACCTACCATTGACCAGGGTTTAAACCGAAGTAACCTTTTTCTGGCACAGCTAGTCGTGGGATACCTAATTTTGCATCAGCATTGTTCGCGACAACTGTGTTACCCCACCAGTCTATAGACGAAAAATGTTTATATGAGGTGCTAAAGAACATTATCAGCGCGGAATAAGAATTCCCAACGTCTATGGCACATGTCAATAGGAATGCATATTTGGCGTACCACTTAGGAAACCTCGGCCGCACGTAACAACTGAAAAGTATTGCTATAAACCAGGAACCAAAAGCCCCATACCAGTTAGACCCAAGAGCACCACTCAGTATAACCATTTCGTTTATACGCCTCATCCAGTTTTCACATCCAGGAGCGACTTTTTGTGACTTTTCAGATATGGATAGAGATCTAGATCGAACTCGCTGGAATATACGATGGAAAATGCCTTTCCGCAATAACCAAAAAGGAAGAGGGTAGAATACTCCGACTAAAAAACACCATTTTAGTTCCGGAAGCGTGGTCGAAAAGACTCTGCGAGGACCAACTGTACCCCATTGAATTGCAGCATTAAAATAGGTTCTAGAGGGTTGACAGAAGAAACGCTGGCGATTTTCCAAACTGCAAAAGTCATTGATATTTCCAGATATTTGGAAATAGATAATTCCGCTCTGGACGAACGTTGAAATTGCCGTGACAACCATTTGAGACCGGAATAGAGAACGTGGTGCAATGCCACTATAGTGGGCCATTACTTGGTTAGTGACATAGTTGTCGGTCTGAACTAGAAAATTTGTCGCAAAAACCTTGGATATCAGCAAAGCATATCCGTTTCCAGGCAAAGCGTAACCTATGATCATTTCGAAGAGAACATTTATTGTGATTTGACTTCCCGTGAGTGCATAAAGATACCCTGTTGGTATTATGAAAATTAAAGAAAGACCTACACCCAGAAATATTGTCCAAACTGGAGTATTTGTGAAACTATATTTCTCGACAAGAGCTATGGCCATGGATAATGATCCGACCAAAGCTATAAGAAACCACCATTCAGGTACCTCTAGGTATTTTCGCTGTGCTCTAGAGAAGCGGTCATCAAACCTATCAAGTGCCCTTCCAACTTTTGAGAAACCGGCCCAAAAAGACTTCAAAGAATATATAAACATCTGCCCGTAATTAAGAATGGAATAGACCACAAGAGCCGTGTAGGTCATAAAGAAGGTTCCATATGATACGACGTTTCCGGCAGACCAATAGGGAGGACTGTAAAGTTTATAGGCGGCCTCATCAATCCTTTGTTCGCTAGTCAATATTTTTGAAACCTTCCAAGGCTCACCATTGTTTGCCCATAACTGGTTAGTGTTGATGGGTATATAACCCGTCCATCGTATGTTGCAATACCATACAATTATAACTGTCAGGGTTGCGACAGCCATACCAAAGTATTGGTTATTAAATATATATAATGGCAGATAGACTCCTCCCCAGCCAACAACATTAGTATCCAATGTTGCAAGAGGATTGAGGCCTAATCCATTAATCCAACCCGTAAGGTTGTTAGCTTCCACACCATTTGGCTGTATCCAAGTTATCCATTCCCCTTGGCTAAGCCCAAGAAAAAGAAAATTTGTTACCCAATACCATGCGAAGTTGGCCAATACGAATATCCAGAAGAATTCAACCCGCCGAAGTGACCAACCATTGATGATTTCTCGAGCATCTTCTTGTACCAGTGTGCGAGACATCACTATCATAGGCAAACACGTATACCATAACATTCGTGTAGGATAAACCAAAAAGGTTCTACAAAGCCCTGCGATTCCGAAACCCATAAATGCAGATGACAATGTCAGCATTATAACGAATCCGAAATTTCGTGCCCCCGAAAAGCCATAGAATTGATCAGATCCCATGGCGATAATCGCATCTTGTGAATATGGCGCAGAACATGCTGCGCTAACAGCCAATGTCGTAAGCATCTGCTCCTTGAATGTCCACGGTCCAAAATTAAGTTTCTTTGGCATGAAATTAGCCCAGACTTGTCCGGAATATGCAACCAAGAGCTGTAGCGCAGTAGATCCCATACCAATGGATGGTGATCTAGGTTCAAAGAAAACATTAATTGCAGATCCTGCACATGCCCAGAATACTGCCAGAGTATACATCCTTAAGTTTTCGTATCCTTCTGGTCCAGGCTCGTCAATTGGTCGAGTTACAGCTCGTACCTCTGGATATATGGACCAGTCATCAATCAAGAATGCTTCGATTCTAATTCTAGCTCTCCATTCTTTATCATCCAATCGCTGATCTTGAACCAAACTGTTCAGGTACTGCCAGAAACCATCTTTTAGACATGGGTCATCAAAATGCTCAACAAGAGCATTTTTTAAAACATCAACGCATTTTGTAATGGAGCGATCATTGAGATGATCCGTAATTATAGCGATATCATCTGTGGTGTAATGCGCGTTTAGTTCCGTATACAATTCATCGGTTAAAGACTCCATATTTCTGGACTCATCCAGAAATTCCGATTGCAAGCTAGTTGTCCCCATATAAGTTCAATCCTTAAGTTCATTCGAATGTCGCAGCACAGTTTTACGAGAAACAGCATGACCTAGCCCTATGTGGTTCCCTTCCGGTAACTCCCTTTTCTCGAAGAGGAAATGCTCTACTTCAAGATATATTTGTTCGGCGCACAATTAGAACTCTTTCATCATGACATCGCGTTGGTTTGTATTTCTATCAGTTGTTTGTGCGCGTGGGTACGATAAAGTCCGTCAGGAGCCCATTGCGAAAGCTGTGCATGGGATTGCAGCTCAATGTAGCACAGAGGAAGGCCATATGAACTGCACTAATCACAGTGTTGAAGCCCTTAGCAACTGTGGCCCTGAAGATTTGACATGTCAATGCGCTCAAGTGCGCCATATCAAAGATTATTGTGACGAAGTGTGTGGAGCTCCAGCACATACCCATCAAGCCACGACCATGTTTCTCGAAAATTCATGTTCACATATCACGCGTTCTGCAGATTTTCCGTCTAAGTTAGTGCCTGAGTTGACAATGCACCAGCTTGTTGACCTGGAAGGTAGACCCCGCATGGCATTGAAGGCAATGGAAGACAAACTTCGGATCGCTACTGAGACTATACGACAAGGAATGTCTCAATCTGCAGAAGAAGAAGAAGTGGAAGATGGAGAAGACACTGAGTCGTCCGATGCGAACGAGGACTCCGAGGTTGACACGCCTCAAAAAAGGGACTACGTGGTGTATCATGTCGATTCCAACAGCCCACAGGATAGAGAGCGCTTGAAAGATAAAGCAGCACAGGCAGCAATGCTTCTACAAGCTGAATTTGACGTCAAAGGGTCCACTCTAGTCGAGGAGGTACAGAATGAAGGGGATCCGGAACCAGAGACAATGGAAGAGCCATCAAAGGCACAAAAAGACGGACACGCTTATATATTTAACGTAGCACATGCGACAGTAGGAGCACAACCTACTCCTGCTAAGCAGATTCGACCATCCACTCCAATAACTCCACAACAGGATGGCCGTCTCAACAGGGCTAAGCATTATTTAAGGGCAAAAATAAACCAAGTGGCCCCTAATAATACAATTGCAGGGCAGGCATCTCAACCAAGCAACTATACGCGTGATGACTCTCAGAGCCCGAAGAGCAATTCACCTTCCAGAATTGCATTCGACGTGTCTCGTGGTTCGTCGACATCCCTAGCCTTGCCTCTTGTGGTTGTAGCAGTTATGGCATTAGCTCTCTAGGTATATCACATGACAGTAAATAGATGACTATAAGTAATATGTTTATTCCCTTCTAATTTCATTTTCGTGCAACTCTACTGGGAGCACAAAACTCTAGCGAATTCATTATAGTCAATCTGGCCATTTCCATCAACATCGGCCTCACGAATAATCTCATCAGCCTCCTCCTCGGTCAACTTGTCACCAATTGAGGTCAGCACATGACGAAGTTCAGCCGCAGAGATGTAACCGCTTCCTGATCGATCAAATACTCTGAAGGCCTCACGCACCTCCTCCTCGCTATCCGCATCTTTCGTCTTTCGTGCCATAATAGCAAGAAACTCAGAAAGATCAACAGTGCCATCAGAGCCAGCACCTACTTCTGCTACCATGTCCTGTACTTCTGCCTCGCTAGGTGTCGATCCAAGACTACGCATGACAGTACCCAGCTCGCGAGTAGTAATCTTTCCATCACGGTCCTTGTCAAAGAGTGAAAAGGCTTCCTTGTACGCAGAAATCTGCTCTTGGCTTAGCTTCTCCGACATATCGTGTTAGTTACTAAGCCAACGCTTGGAGATGCTGTCTCCAGACGCGATTCGCGCAGTATTTCCAAAACCTCTTCTGCCTCAAGAAACAGAAGATGCTGTAGAACAGCTCGTGCGATTTGTACAAGGCTCGTCAAATGTATTACCTCAAGCGATGCCTGTAGAACAGGCTTTCTTCCACAGAATCGTTGAGCGTGTACGAATATACTTCCTTGAAGAGCCATTTAGAACACCAGATTCTTTGGAAGCATTTGCATTATATTTACAGCAAGCATTTGATGCTACTATATGCCCCCAAAGGCTTTCTATGTTTGAGCATGGTGAAAAGTCCGAGATATTTGTGGAACAGGCATTTGCTGCATTGTCTAAATCTATAGCACCGAGGAATTTGCAATATCTTTTAGACAAGCACCTTGAAATTAACACCATTTCCAATGGCGATATTTCGATTCTGGGGATGCTTGTTAAATTTGGTCTTGGCCCCGAGGTAAAGATAGCGTTATCTCGTGCACTCCCTCGTGAAATCAGCTTTTTAGTATCTTCTTTCCATGAATCGGATGAGATGCTTTCTGCCGGTTTTAAGTGGATTGATGAAAGACTGAATCCAAAATTGGCTATTGTAGTTGGGAATGAAGATGCGGGAATGGCGTCTTCAGGCTTGAGAGGTCAATTCGTGCAAGCGGTAAGTATTTCGCGAGCGAAAACTCTTTGCAAATTAATTAGCCAGGATCTCACTCCTGCAGATATAATTTGTTCAGACCTACAAGGTGCTATAAACCATAATTCGAGTCTGACAGGATCTGTGGTTGCTGAGTTTTCGAAGGACTTTTTCAAGGAAAATTTGAACGTGGGTGTTGAAACATCTCAGATTTTACTGCTGTATTTACGTGTTGTGCGCGTGATGTCCAGAATAGAGCCAACTAGCATGGTGGAAGATATTGCGGAGCCAATGCGCCGCTGCCTCAAAGAAAGGGCGGACACAATTGTTGCTATCGTATCCACCCTTTTTGGTCCCAACGTTTCCGCAAACGAACTCCGCAATTTGTTAGACTCCGGTAGCGTTGTTGACAACCTGTTATCTATCTACGAGAACAAAGAGGTATTTACGAAACAACTAGCTGTCCAATTCAGTGAACAATTACTTGTGAGCGAAAGTCTAGAAGAGGTTGCTGATCTGCGGGAGAAGGCGGAGCTTTTGGAGTCGCACTTTGGTGAATGGCAGCTTCAGAATATACATGTCATGATATCGGATATTGAAAATAGCTCGAATATTGCTGAACAAGTGCATGAGGTAAACTCAGAGCTGAATGCCCTGTCGCCGTTAATTTTATCGCGACTCTATTGGCCAGGTCTCAGTAGAGAAGGCCAATTGCGCCTTCCACCCGCTGCACAAGGACTTATCAACAATTTCGCCGACGAATATAAGCAACTTACGGATGAGCAACGTGTTCTAAAGTGGTTGCCCACTATGGGGCGCGTACATGTTCTAGTCCAGCTGAGTGATCGTAACCTAGAACTTCGAGTGACTCCTGAGCAGGCCTCATTGCTATGCGCCTTTCAAGATCATGGAGGAGAGCTCTCAATGCATCAATTAGAAAATGCAACAGGACTTACTGGCCAGTCATTACTTTCCACATTGCAATTTTGGATCGATCAGCGTGTTATAGGTGCTGATTTTGAAACATACAAAATAATGGAAACTGAAGCCGAAGCAGATCAACTTAGTGAAGCTGTAGTGTCGTCAAATACTCAGCAAAACACGATTAATTCGGCAAAGAAAGCAACCCAAGAGATGGACGTCTACTGGTCATATATTCAGGGTATGCTCCGGAATCTTGGATCATTACCGGTTGACCGTATCCATAGCTTTCTTACGATGCTTGTTCCTAAAGATGATCCATACGTCAAAACTAAGGAAGAGCTAGAAACTTTCCTTCTGTCGCTGGTCGAGGAAGAGAAGTTAGCGTGCATAGATGGTAAGTATAGTTTAAATTAAGTAGCATTAACCAGTCGCATATTAAAAAGAAAGTTGAATATCTTCATTTTCGGCTTGCCCATTAAGTGGATGAGTAAGTTCGTGGGTTTGGAGAGACGCGTCTCGAGCCTATGGATGATGGAGTGGGTAGGGCCGTAGCACTGTATAAAAAGAAGCGCTACCAGGTAGCTTTAGTGGTTTTGGAGGCTCACATGTCATCACATTCGTGGAATCCCCGCAAGCTGAGCTTGCAGCAGCAATTTCGCACATACGACATTAGGGCGTCACTCTACGAGCGTGTCAACCGTTTAACTGCCGCATTGAGCGATGCCAACCGGATGATTCATTTGCAGCACCGAGATTCTCGTGGTTATTTACGAAAAGGTCGCATTTTATTGTTGATGGGAAAGCCGATGGAGGCGCTAGAAGTATATCGTCTGGGGTTGACAAAGGGCGACAAATATCATGACACTCTTCTTGCTGGAGAGAGTCAAGCTCTAAGAAAGGCAAGAGATAAAGTTGATCCCATTTTACGGCTTCCCGTTGAGTTGCTGGTGGAATTATTTCAAAGGTTTAGTTTGGCTGAGTTGTGTACCTTCTGTCTTGTCAGTAAAACATGGAATCGTTTCTTAAGTGGGGAATCAAGACTATGGTGCAACTTAGTGTTTAAGAAAATTTCTTCGAAACGCTCCAGCAGTATACCAGCTTCAACGGTGATTCGCTATTGTGAGCACACACAGAAACAGCCTCTGACTATCGACCTGAGATATATAGCGGTTAAAAACCCAGAGACACTTTGCCGGTTCCTTGCCAAGAAGACTTCTGCTCGTCTTGTTAGCTTTGCCGCTATGAATGCATCACTCTGCGATACCACTGCCAACTTCTCTGATTTGCGGCATTTGTGTCTCACGACCTCTGCATTAGCTAGAGATATTGTATGGTCTTTGGAACACCTTCCAGTCCTGGAAGAACTTGAGCTGCTTGCTGTTCCGGGAAAAAACCAAGTTGCATCTCTTGTGCCCTCTGTAGCATCTTCGATTCCAAAATCTTCTTCACATCTTCGTCGTATCATGCTATCAAGTTACGCGGGGTGTAGATGTCTCACGGATTTAGTTGCAAATGAACTTGCTTCCTTGCCCTCTTTACAGGAGCTGGAAATGCACCGAATAATCCCAAATATGCTGCCAGTATTACAACCAGCTCTCGAAAACCAAACGCTGAGACGTTTTGGGTTTACGAGTGAAGGTCCCCTTTCTCGACAGATATCACTACCGTTGCCTTACTTTTCCTCTCGGAACCTTTGCTCTCTGACGTTAAATAACATTCAACTCAGTGTTTACCGACCGCATGGTGAGGCTGAGTCTGCTCTGTGCCCACTTCCCCTGGAGTATCTTGAACTGAAGCACACTACTGTGACCGATGGCCATATTGGGCAAGTAGTAAATTTTTACAGTTGTGACACGAATTTGACAACGTTAGTGCTTCATCAAAGCCTACTACTTGGGCCTTGGGTGGACTTCTTGCTACCCAAATTGGAGTGCCTGCAGTTCAGTGGTATGCCAGCTCTTGATGATAAGCGATTCAGTCAGCTACTGGCTTCTATGCCATCCTTGCTTAAGGCTAACTTTGATAACACTCCCACTACAGGATCCAGACTGGTAAGCCTTGTCAGACATGGTTTGCGAGTAGTAAGGTGCAAGGGCATCGAGCTCTTGAATCCAGATACGGTTGAGTGGATCTCTTCGACCGGCATAAACGTAATATTTTGATACTTCTCTTAATTTAATTTTTTAACTTAGATATTTTTTCTTCCAATCGCAAGTGAATATGATTCAGAGGATTTTGGCCTTAGCCCTTGATGCTCAAGATATGCAAAGTGTTTGTAGGATGGGCTCCAAAATCGTGTGGACCTATCATCAGCGATAGCAACAAGTTCCTGGCTATAAGGTTGCCATACTACACCTGTGATATCAGCTGGTGACGGCAACAAGGTAGCTCTAGTGGCATCGTATCCCTTTAGGTGAGCCAATGGGCTTGGCCTGGAGATCATTGTGACACCCTGGATGCCACCGCATGCCAGAAAAGGCACACTGAACGAATTTCCACGTTCAATTAATGCAAGGCGAGCGAAACTATTACGAATTTGCAAGGTGGATGCGGCAAGACACGTACCAGCTTCAGGAGAAAGTTTAGTACAACTGAAAACCGTTGAATCTCTTCCAAGGGCCCAGATGCAGTCCAATTCCTCATCATGAATAATATTGTTTATTCCAAAGTTTGAGCCTACACCTGTATTAGGCGGATTTGTTACTTGCACTTGCTTCCTTGACTTGCGCAGATCCCAAAACTTAATGCTCTGATTATCATCTGAGCCTGAGGCTAACATAGATTCTTCAACCCATGCGAGGGCCGTAGTTCTGGGATATCTGCGGTGAGCAACAGGACCCTTTCTGACAGCATGAGGCCACTGTATTTCGGCCACAGCATAATCACCAGCTCGTTTGTCCAAGATACAAATGCTTCCACTGGAGAGCGCCACAGAAGCTATAGAATTGTGATATTTAGAGTGCTGGACACGTATAGGACTCCCCCGGTTTTCTGTAAACTTCGAAAAATGGTCAGTCGTTGAGCCGCGGGTGGCATCCCACAAATAGGCGCCACGGGAAGTGGCAGCCAAAATGCTACTATCATCAGTGGCTACATTGATATCCAATATAGTATCTGGAAGATCATGTGTGTATTCTAATGCCCCTAGCTCTACTGCTGGGTACCGATATGATTTTTGACTCAAGTCAGAGGTCCGAATCACCTCTGCAGTACCATCATGCAACCCAACGATAACGAATGGATGGGTGTGAAAAGAACTCAATGAATATGGAAGAGACTCGTCCACCATAGAAGGCGGAGATTTCATGGCTTTTGGCTCGTGTCCAAACCTATATTCTTCGGGCAGTGACTCTCGATGGAACTGACTTAAATTCCTGGTGTCAAACCGTGGAAGCGCTTTACGAAAGGTATCTGCGCCTCGGCATTGTCGCTTGGCCTGCCGCCGCCAATCCCATTCCGTGCATTCCATATAGACACAACGCGTTAAAGACCGCGATCCTTACGTAACATCTTAAAGTAGTCCATACTTAGCGCGTAAATTACGCACATTCGAAGTTGCTTCGAAATTTAGAGCCTCTAAGACAGCATCTGGTAAAGCATATTTTGCTATCGCATTTGAGGAGAAAACTTTGATCAGATGTGGTGGTTTACTTAAAGAAGCTCTTGCCGGTACTTCACTTTCCCAGTCACTATAGAATTTTGAAGAGGTCTGGAATGCCTCACCAATGTCCTGGAATGCATAGTCAATGAGGGGTTCCGGTGGCTTGATCATTCTTGCTGAAGGGAGATACCAAGTGGGTGCGATAATACGCTTCAAAATGAAGGCAGACGCAAAACCAATTATGGGATCTATCTTATCTTCGTCCACTTCGAAGCTCCATAGACCACAATCGCTCATTGGATTCCGAAATAAGGGACAAGGCGAGATACGTGCCGCTGGTTGCATCGTTTTGTCTGCAAGCCTCTCTCGCCATAAGTAATACTCATTTTGGCCGCTGTAACGCCATTCATACCGATAATCTTCACAGACAGCGAATTCCATATGACCATGTGACCAGGTGTCATTGAACAATGCAACATGGTAAGCCTTAGGAGTTTCAATTGAACTACCACCCTGAAAACTCAAATCACGAATTACGGCGGAGTTTATGCTTTTTCCTGCTGTATCGCATACGACCAGCGGCCTAACTATGGGCCCGGTTATTGCGTCAGGAAGGAGTGACCATTGGTGACTGAACCAACCGTGTGAGACCATGGTGTATGATCGCTCGACTGTTGGCTCTCGCAGGAAAGGACGGCTTTTCACAACTTTGATTATCCCTGGTGTAATATTAAAGGGTATAAGGCGCATATCGGGGTAAAAATTAATTGCATCCATCTCCGTGTTCGCCAGTACACTCTCGCGTTTCTTCAAGGCTCGAAAAGCTATGGGGATTTCACCCTGAGGTGCAATAGGCGGCATCATGTTTGCAAAAATGTAATTTTTACCATATGTGAATACCTATTGACAGAACAACTTAATGAGGAAATTGTTGTACGTAATAGCAGTTACACATTTCGTAGGTCAAGGTCAAATTAAGGAGTTTCCCACTTCTCAAAACTACTTCACAATCTGTATAACGAACCAGATATCGGTTTGGGAGTTGCAAAGCCATATAACCAAAACTGTTTTCATCGCAGTCATATCTCCTATCCAAGACTTCTATGTACTTTATATTAAGAATGTAATCACGATGTGCGGGCAAGAACCATACCTGTGAGAGAACGGAGGCCCTCAAGTGCAGGTGACTCAGGTAAATTCTCAATCTGTTTCAATGCTTCATTATGATAGTGTATGGCTAGCTTCCGAGTTTGAGCAACGCCATCTGCTTCAAGTACTAAGGCACGTGCACGCTCAACATCATTTTCCCCCTTGAATTGACGCTTTATCATTTGTCCTAGTTCTGGGTACTTTTGCCATGCATATAAAACGGGGGCTGTTGCCAGACCAAGTCTGAGGTCTGCCATAGAAGGTTTTCCCAGTGCTGCTTCTGCAACAGTGTAATCAAGCATATCATCAACGATTTGAAAACACAGTCCTAAATTCCGGCCAAAGAGGTAACTTCTTTCTACTACATCCTCGGGGCAACCCCCGAGGACTGCCGTGGCTCTGCAGCTTTTCGACATAAGAGAGGCGGTCTTTAGATACGTTTTGTGGATATAGTATTCAAAACTGGCGCGTGTAGCCTTTTCTGTATTGCTAACTGCTGTATTTTTCAACTGCATAAATTCACCCTCAACCAAGTTAGCAATCGTGGTTGACAATAGCTCTATCACTTCGGCATTGCGTAGTCTTGCGATAGCAACAGATGCTCTGCCAAGGAGAAAATCACCGGCTAAAATTGCCATTTTATTACTGAAAGCTACATTTCCAGACGGCATATTGCGCCTCGTGTCCGAATTGTCGATAACATCATCATGTAGCAAACTGGCAGTATGTATCATTTCTACAATTTCTGCAAGACGTCTCTGCTTGGGTAAAATTCCATCCACTGCAGCAGGAAATGGGTCCTGCGGCCGCGATAGAGGGTTCAAAACAAGATTTGGGTTGATACCATGTAAAATCGCTAAGGGACTCAGCGGGTCATCGATACCCTCACCTTCCATTGGCTTATGTGCTTTAACATCCTCACGATCAGCTTCCTTACTTCTCTGTTCATGGGGAATCTCGGACAATGCTTTGGAAAGCAGGAGTACTATCAACGGCCGAATATGTTTTCCTTGACTCTGAAAGTAGTAAAGAGCGACTTTATTCAATGTGGGGTGACCTGATCCAATGAGACTTGCAATATTTTTTGCCAGAGTTGACATTTCATTACTTACGAGACTGAATGGATCATTCACAGGTTTCTTTGGTTCCACTAGTTTGGCAACCTTGTTGATTTCTTCGTTAAAGCGGGGGTTATTTTTTGACTTCGGAACGCCAGCTGCTGTTGCAGCAAGACTAGAGACTGGATTTGGACCAAATATCCGTCGAACAGCCTCTCCAAGAAAAGAAAGACTTCTTTTTTGCATGATCATCACCATGCAGATATTAGGTAAAGATCCCGGTCCATGGCGTATAAATTACGTTGTTGAGCGCCCTTTTGGACCTAAATCACGTCTAGATACTGAGCTGTGAAAAAGAAATTAAAGCATTTTGAAAGACCATCTATCAGTGTTAGCTAAAACTCGTTCATACATATTTGGGCCAATAACCCATAAATTTCTAAAGCTGCAGAGGATATGTTCAGTAGCTAACTAGAATATTTAGGAAAAATAACCATTTTTGCTGGAAGAAGCCATGCGCCTATGCTACTTGAGGAAAAGTATTATTATCACAGCCAATTTGGAAGCTCTAGGTGGAGCAGCCTAGTGGAGATCTATTGACCAAATAGCAGGATATCTATCATATTCAGCTCATCATAAGCCGATATTCACGCTTTGCTCACAATACTTATCAATTTTTCGAAGTGCAAAGCGAGTAAGGACGTCGTCAGCTGACTATCTCATTATGTCCCTGGTTGGTGCGCACGTTAGCGCATCTGGTGGTGTTTTTGAAGCGGTTACGCGATCTGCAGCCATAAAGGGTTCTGCATTTGCACTATTTCTTAAGAATGAAAAACGATGGACATCCAAACCTTATGATAAAGGTACTATAGACAAGTTTCGCGAGAACTGCAAAGAGGAGGGATATGACGCGATGAAAGATATCTTGCCCCATGGTTCCTATCTAATAAATCTTGGAAATCATAGCCCAGAGGCTCGGGAAAAGTCTGAAACTGCTCTTCTCGACGATTTACAGAGATGCGAGCTTCTAGGCATTGGGAATTATAATCTCCATCCTGGTTCGAGTTTGGGAAAAGACAAGAAACTTTCAATTAAGTATATAGCTGAGGGAATCAACCGAATCCATGCTCAAACAAAATTTGTGAAGGTTGTCCTTGAAAACATGACCGGGAATCCTGATCGTATAGTAGGCACGGCCCTACTTGACTTACATGAGATAATTGAGCAAGTTAATGACAAGAACCGAATTGGTGTTTGTATTGACACCTGCCATTCCGTTGCGGCTGGTTATGACTTGCGGACTAGCAAAGCTTTCGATGCATTTTGGAAAGAATTTGATGAGATTGTTGGTATGAGATATCTTAGTGGTATTCATCTGAATGATTCAAAATATCCTTTTGATAGTCGACGTGATGTTCATCAACAAATTGGATTAGGCTTCATCGGGCTCGAGTGTTTTCGTTTAATCATGAACAAGCCAGAATTAGACAAGATTCCGAAAGTTCTAGAGACGCCAGTAAATGACGACTCTCGAAAGCATGAAATTGAGTTATTAAGATGGCTCATTGGCCGTAAGGAAGATGATAAAGACGTTGTGGCTAAAAGTATTGAGTTGCATGAGGCTGGCGCATCGGAACGGACAGAATGTGCTAAGCAGGTTGCATCAAAGCAAGCAAAATTAGCCTTTCCGCCACTAAAGAAAGCAAAGAAAGAATAATATGAACCCTAAGATATACAATTATATTTTCAAGTTATCCTTAAAGCTTACCTGAGCTAGCCTAAATAGAACTACAAGAAGGTGAGGTCCCCTTCGAGAATTTTAGTTGATCTTCTTGCATCAAGGAATAGCGACTGTGTCTCATCGATGTCAGAGAGTGACACTTCACTGCGCTTATTTGCCTCTGACAGTATATGCGAAGGAGCAAGAAGTTGCAAAGCATATCTCAGAGATGTCTCAGAAGAAATAACAGCAAGCTTGTCAAGAGCGTCACTCTCTAATGGTGAGTCTTCAACAAGGGAACGACGCTCTATTATAGCTCGCGTTTCTTCTAATGTGTAAGGTAGTGTACGAACTATCAGCAATCGATCAATGAGATCAGGTGGGATACCATGTGCGCTCACAAGATCATCTGCACCACGCACAGGAACCTTCGCGCGATTAGTAGCCAAAATTATAACAGGTGCAATAGCAGATTCAAGTGCTCGATTCAAATATGTAAAGCATTCAAGGTCAAGCATGTGCACTTCGTCGATAAACAAAACACCAGGGATAAGTTCAGCAATACCCTGCTCGATATATTTTTGTACCACTTTATTTATCTCTGTACGCAACTTTTCGGTGATTTCTGTCTTCTTAGGCTTCATGAGTTGGCCCATCATCGACATAATGTCTTGACCACCCTGCGGTCTAGCATTTGCGACATCTAAATCATGAAGGGTGACATCCTGAACAATTTCCTTCTTTTTATGAACATCTCCCTTAGGCAGAGGGACATATTCTTCGGCCTCAAGGTCGAACTCTGTTGCATAGGCATCACTTCTGCCCACCCTCTTAATTGCACCAGTATTCGCTTCTATATAGACCACATCACCCACAGATATTTTTTCTTTTTGAATTGATTCATATATTGATGGATCCAATCGAAGCTGCTTAGTGCCCTTAGCAGTCTTGAGTCCAACAACAACATGACTGATTGATTTTCCATATCCACCGAGAGGATTTTCAGTCTCCTCCGGCGTCAAGTCAGTAACCTCTCCCTCATAAACTTCCTTTGTTTCCTTGATACGGATACCAATTGCGCGCCTAAATTGTTCCATAAGAGCCTCGGTCTTTTTTACTTCGGCACTATATACCTCCGACCCCACCAAGGGACAGAATGGTACTTTGGGCCCAAGCTCTTGACTTATTGCAAGTGCAAGTGCTGTTTTACCTGTGCCTGGTCCACCAGCCAACAAGACAGCCTTACCACTAAATCTTTTGGCTTTTATCATATCTACCACGATGCCACAGGCTTCGCGTGCACTTTGTTGTCCCACGAATCCAGCATCTACTGAGTGGGCAATACCATCATTGTCAAGGCCTAGCCCTTTGATATGAGTATGAGCAGCTGCGCGGTCACGATTTGCAGAGGGGTGCTTGACCTCGTTGATTTCAACCATGACTAATTGTCATTTAGGCGGAGGCGACTTATATGCTGAACTGAACCAAGCCTTGGTGTTGAGATGAGATACCAAGGAATGGAATGGATGAAATGGCAACAACATATATTGATATTTATATTGCTTTAGTTAAATGTCTGTTTCATTTTCTTATAGTTAGCTGATGATATGCTCGTAGCATACACTTTTAGATCTTTTTAATTCACAATTATACAACGTTTATCCACTCGGGAAAGAAATAAAGGTAAGGAAAAATCATGAAATCTCATGTTTTAATCGAATGTGCTTGCCGTTGATTTCGAAGCTACTGAACGGTAAATAAGAATATCATATATAGAGTCACGAAATCGATGTGACACTGTGTATTTACCATAATTAAAATAAGAAATACACTGTTTTACTCAAGATCTAGCTCAAGCTGATCATTTGGTTCTTTAGGCTCCTGATTTTCGTGCCATTGCGTTATGTCATCTATGTATGACAGGATTGTCTCCACTGAATCAGGATTTTTTGCGTGTAATGGCAAAAATTGAACCATGCTAAATTCTTCCGTAAGTCTTGCTATAGCTTTGCTCAATTCGTTATATCGCGGATTCACCTCAGTCATATCGTCTCCCATAAGCAGCGGATCTGGATTTAAGAAACGCTTCAGTTCCCTTCTTGGTGTGTCTTTTAGAAGATCAACTTTGCTTAGAATGTTTAGATGCGGAGTCTCAAGCATGATCATAGCACTCATGGCTGTGAGAACGCCACTAAAAAATTTCGCACGGTCAAGTATAAATGGTGCTTCAATTAAATAAGTGGCGCATAGACTGAATCCAAGCTGAGTCTTCAGGTGATTTATCAGCCTCGGTACCGCAGGGAAATGTGAGTAAAGCTCAATTTGGCCGGGACAATCGAAGATCAGGTACTCTTCATCATAATCACCTAGCTCTTCATCAAACCAATCCAAGTTATTCAGAAGAAATTCAAAACAGTACATTAATGCTCCATTAGGGCCAAGATCAAGCTCCTCCATGACATCTTCGAGGCTTATAAGGTCTTTAATATCCACTGTGAACTCATAGTCCCGTGGTTGGGCTGCAGGATCCAAGTTGACAATATGAGCCCTACGTCCAACTTTCTGAATATAGGATATAAGGCTCGAGCAGAATGTGGACTTTCCAACGCCAGCTGGACCAAGAACTAGCACGCCAACGCGAGACATAATATATTTCACCGTTACTAATAGAGCCTAAGAAGACTGGCACCAGCAATTTGAGCCTTCTTCTTCTAATTGTATAACCGGTGAAAGTACCCCCCCTTTTTTCAACATCTCATGTACTTTCTTTAAGACCTCTTGACTGTCAGAGCCTCGTTTATACTGTATATGTATCATTCCTCGAACACCTTTGCCGTCATCCCAGAACTTTGGCACTGTATAAGAAACAACGCCTGACGTTGTGGATATATCATCCAAAACACGTCTTAACTCATATTCTTGGGTATCATTTAAACTCAATAAAAGTGTGTTAGCAGATCGTGAAACCAAAGGAATTGCTGACGCAAAAATAAGGAGAGCTATAAGAATAGAGGCTAGCGGGTCAAATCCATGCCAACCAAAGATCCACGTCAGAATAGTTGAAATAATCACACCTACTGAACCCAAAGTATCCGCCATAATATGTAGAAAAATTCCACGTAGATTGTCACTTTCGTGTGAATGAGAGCCCGACTGCAACTGTGTATCTCCATCGTCATGATGATGATGATGATTATGACCATAAGAATGCCCATGGGACGAATCGTTTTCGTTATTGTCACCATGCGAGTGGCCATGGCTATGGGAATGATCATGACTGTGTGCATGACCGAATGCAAAAATACCTATCAAATTAACCAGCAAACCGAGTGTGCTAACGACAACAAGCTCTCCTATTTTTGTAATCTCAACGGGATGTGAGACACGCTCAATTGCTTCAACAAGGATCCCCAGCGATATAACAAGGAGAAGACAGCCATTCGCTAGGCCGCTGACAGTCTCTACTAAAGATAAGCCATATGGAAACCTCGAGGACGGTGGAAATTTTGATAGAATACTAGCAACAAGGCCAACAAGCAATGCAAGACAGTCAAAGAACATATGAATACTGTCACTGAGAAGACCCAGAGAATGTGATAATAGGGAGTATAATAATTGAACAAACATGAAGCTCAGATTAATTAGAAAAAAGAAAAAAATTCCTCTAGTATCTTCATGTACCAATATAGAGTCCAGAACGGACCAGGCTGTATGAGAGGACCCTAAGCCTACGTTAGCTTGTGACATATCCCAGGGTCCTAGCAAACTGGGGAGAACAGCTAGAAAACCGCCTATTTCAATTGGAGATGCTAAAAACATTTTCACAGTAATAGCAACAAGCGCTGAAGCAATTGGATTAAACGCTCTGGGTACTATATCTCGACGAGACAACAAGTAAGCACCCAATGATCCACTACCAATGGCCGCAATCATAAAGGTTCTCGCTGAAGGAAGACCTCGAAGAAATGCTAGTATCAGACATAGGGTTCCTGTAGCAATAGCCATGAGTGGATCTACTCCTGTTGGGCTGTCAGCAGAAAGCCACCATACTGTACCAACCAGCGGAACTAAATCTAAAAGCCTCCAAAATGATTCGGACGCAAATAGTGCCGCAATCACCAGGAACCAAACGGCGTAGAATTTTAGCGGGAACTTATGGCCAGCCAAGCTGATGCCTGTGGCACTAATCGCTAATGCGGTCAGGAGGCTAGTGGGAATAGATGTTGCAGCACTCCATGAAAGGCACAAAAGGCCACATGCCATTCTCAGTGTGCTCATCTTTTGAGGGCGTGAACGATTTAGATATGCAATAGGCCCAGATCCGACAAGCACCACGCCAGTCACGATCAATGATGTCTCTAACGGTAGAACCGTAACATGCTTAATAGCACTAAGGCCTGTGGGTAAAGCAAGTATTGCAGGAATACCTTGTATCCATTTTTCGCTTCCATGCTGTACTGTGGGTGACTGAGGAGGATGGTGAGTGTGTGACGTATGGCGTTGAAAATCATTTAGCATCGAAGGTACACTGTGTAGCCCCCAATCATCGGGCGTTACAGTATTACGACGAATTGGTGCGATCCTAATCGTATCGCTTCGAGCCCTCCCGCCAGACTTCGACATACTCTCTCGATGGGTAACCTTGTCACGCTGACAGAGACAAAGAAGACTAGCTGCAAACGGAGTTATTCGTGTTCCTCTATTTCCTAGGTTAATGATCGCGAGCTATAAAAAATGAATAAATTCATAACCTCAGTAAAATTCTAATATTGACACTCTGTTTTTCACTTATATCTCTTAAGGCCGCTTTCGACACCAACGCTAGCTGACATGATGCACCCTGGTGATAACGACAGTCAGGATGCGGAGCAGAGACAGATATTGCAAGCAGCTCCATGGAGACATGACCCATACTACTTTCAAACTGTAGAGATATCGTCCGTTGCACTAGCTCGAATGACAGACCATGCTCGTGAAGGAGGTTCGCACGAGGTTATGGGAATAATGACGGGATGCATAGGGCCCAATCATAATTTTATTGTGCTGGATAGCTATGCATTGCCAGTAGAAGCCACAGAAACCCGTGTTAATGCATTGGGCGATGCCTATGGCTACGTTGTCCAATATCTTGCAAGCCTGCGAAAAGTGGGGCGCAATGAGAACATTGTAGGCTGGTACCACTCACATCCAGGTTATGGTTGTTGGCTTTCGCGGATTGATATCGGTACACAAACACAAAACCAAGCGTTTCAAGATCCATTCCTCGCTGTGGTTATTGATCCTGTGGCAACCCGCACGTCACAGCACGTCGACATTGGAGCATTTCGTACTACAGAAAACGATTACTATCGGCTTCCAGTAACATACAGAAGCACTAACTATGATGCACCAGTGGTCTTGTCCCGAGATTGGCCCGAGGCTTTAGCGAAAGCTGAGGTTTCAAGACCGCAACCTAAGCCTGGATCGTTTCGCCAGATAGCCAAGGACATTAAATCAAGATCTACAGCTCTTATCGCCTATCAAGTTAGATCGCAATAATAGAAAAGAAGGCTTATTCGACTTTATTTAATTTTATTTTCGATGCATTAAGAAGAGAGGCCTTTCGCAAAGTTGCTAATACCAGAAGGAGGGAAGCGAAGATTACCACAAGTGAAGTTATGTTCTGGGCAAAGACAGCATGCTCACTGCTAAGCGTAGGAATCCTGAATGGAATCTCATTAGATTGAACAACCCAGAATTCAGTGTCTCGAGGGAATGCAGACTCCAGATTCAATTTGCTTGGACTATACTCACGACCATCCCTCGAGGGACAGGCCCAGAAAACATTGGGTGCTATAATAATATCATTAAAAGTGAGTTCCGTTGTTGGTAGCTGATATCGAAAATGCAACGGGATTTCGTAATTTGTAGTTTGCCCTGATAACCAGACTAATGCGACAGAGCCTTTATCCACAGACCAACTAGCTGCCTCTAAGTCTGTTTCACCCCAGACTTGGATCAAATTTTCGAGTTGATACCTGTCTACAAAAACTGAGGATGGCAATTCAAGTTTGGCGAAGAGACGGCATTCAGGTTCCGGCTGTGCGCCAGTTACATCTAACTGCAACACAGGGTGTAGTCCATATGGGCTTTCTATACTTGCATGTGCCCTACTCGGTACCAGGAGATTTTGGTTTGGATGTTCTTGAAAAAGCAGTGGTTGACTGGTGGCAGACTTCTGACCTACTGCTCGATATCTACCGGAATATGCAAAACCACCCGAGGGAAGGAGTTTTTGCTCCAAAACACCAACCTCTGTTGTTTCACCGACCTGAGTAACTACTTCATGCCATGCTCTAGGGGTAAACCAGGCCTCAATGACAGTTGAGTTAGCAACAGCATCACTGCGAACGGACAAGGCATCGACTGAGTCCAGCTCAAAGTGACTTCTCAATATCTCAGATACCCACGTTGTTAGCGATGGTTTGTTAGCTTCCAGGGAACCTGCCCAGGTTTCGAAACCCTCAGATACCACCGGCACACCAGGCCTTAGGCTTACTTTGGAAAGCCAAGGGTACAAATCGGTTGGCCAATTTGTTCTAACGTCGGTTGAAAGACGTAATCCAATTTCCAGTGGTGGGCTGAAAGGAAGAGACAGAGCTTCGGGTGTAGCCCATGTAAGAAGTACATCGTGTGAACCAAAATACTCTGCACCGTCTAATCGTACACGCACATGTTTGGCTGCCTCAACGCCATCCAGCTCTAGTACATTCCCACTTTTTTTAGGATGTATTCGTCTAATAGCCTTTCCAGCGTCATCAGCTATATAACTGATGCGCACTCGCGCCATGATGACAAAACGAACCAGCTAGGACCCATCCCATACAAACTATCAATCAAAAGACCATTTAGTGGTTTAAGTTTATTTTTGTAACTCAAAAGAATTGATGGAATTTGATATCAGCTATACAAAAAAGTAGTAGCATTTACAAACGCAAATTTGTCCCTTTTGTCCTTTGGGTGCGCTGGCAGGTAAAATAAGTCTCAATATCCAGATTTTTTATAGAATATTTCATCAAAACATTTCTATTTCGGGCTACGACGCTCGTTGTTCACTAAAATGATATGAGACTAATCATGTGCAAAAAGGGGCTGGTTCATTACCCGTGATTACATACACGACGCATCGACGTGCCATTACATTCGAACAATGGTTCACGATGTTCCTGAGCCAAGTACACCACCGCGACAATTGAGGAATGATACGCTGCCTACGACGCCTGCAACACCGCGGTTCGGTACGTTTGAGGACTTACCAAGCATGCCACAAAAGCAACGTTTATACCAAACGTATCCAGAGCAGACACCTCGCCGCAGCGATCGGCGTCCATCACAAATGGCAACTCCAGGGCAGACGCCAAAGAAACGACAACTAATTGCTACTCCCAGTAAGACTGGAAGACGTGTGAAGAGAACAATAGCTCATCGTTCGGCTAAATCTCAGTCGGAAACATCAGTGACTCCAATTCAAGGCATTGGAGGTGACAATGAAGAGGAACACCCCCACAATGCCAAACCCAGAGGCCCTGGGATGTGGTTTGTTTTCCGAGGAAAGAAAATATTTCGACCCCTTCCACCAGGTGAAGAACCAGTTAAGCCAGTGCGATTATTTCCCCACGCACAAGACGAAAAAAGTGGTCAATCCGAGGAAGAAACAGATCATGAACTTTAAAACCTATTTATTTATGCCAATATAATTTTTAATTTAGAGAGACTCGAAAGCATCCGACATATCCACTGGTGTGCTAGATTTCCGGGTATCATCCGACTCATGGGTTGCTTCCACAGGTTTTTCGGCTTGATGCAATTGTGAAGAGCTGTGTGAGCTATAAGACGTGACTCTACTTGAAACCTTGCGAGTCGGTGCTGTCTGACGCTTAAGCTCAAGGAAAAGGTTGTCACGGTCTTCTAACATATCACGCAAGAGCTGTTGCGGAAAACTGTCTCCTAGGTTCAAAGCACTTGGCTCCTGTGTGCGGATTAATAGTGGTCCAACCTCGCGTGTAATGTCTGCTATTTGGGTATCTGAGGCATTGGCAATGGTCAAAATCCGTTTGAGATGGGCCGTGATAACGTCCAAGCTTGCAATCATACTGACTCTGATTTGCGCAAGCGTATTACGGGTTGCCGCTAGTCGTAGAGGGAGCTCACCCGGATCACGATACTTAATATACATAGAGCGCAATGCGTCGTAGTATTGCGAGGGAATCAGACTCTCTGGAAGCTCAAGGAGGTATAGCTTGAGTGCTGAAACGACTACTGGCGGTTCATGTCTTGAAAGTATTTCGCTGAAATTTTGGCTTGCATTAAGCTCACGCCGAAGCTCGTGAGTCGCTCTGAGAGGCACGTCAACTGTCCATAGTCCAAGTCGTACATCGTCATTTTCGAGTAGAGGATACGTTGTGTCAAGATAAGCAAGTATCGCCGATATTAACAATGGAACAAGCTTATTATCACCACGGCTCCTGAGTTCAAGATCCACTCCAAAGACAGAGGCCCCATCAACACTACTGTAATAATTATCGTAAACAACCACCTGAGGGCTGAATCTGCCGGTTTGATAGGTCTCCACAAGAAATCTGAGATCCTGCACTGGATCCGTAGTCTCCTGGAAAAGCAAGAGATTATCCACGGAAGCTTGGATGGCAGGGACAACGTTTGACACCGCTGCAACCAAGTCCAGCATAACGGCCTTGACGGCTTTTAGCCTATCAAATTCGCAACGCTCCATGAACGTAAAGTGTTCGGAGATCTGCTCCTCAAGCTCACATCGAACATTGTCCAATATCTGAACGTTTTTTCGATAACGCTGATCGAGCTCCTTTACCTCCTTATCCCCACCGAAGCCCCACCGTTCTCCCAATTCAGTGAGAGCCCCTAAATCAGGTCCATAGTGACTGAATCCAGCAAAAGACCAAGCATGGGGACGCCATTGGTATGCCATGACGCTTGAGTTCGCGAACTGATTTCCTACCTGTCCCACAAGGCGGAGCATGCCGGCATTGACGAGATCCTGGCCTGCCTTTTCTGCCTCTTGTATGGATCCAGCCACACCATTTTTAATCATAAAGTCTACGATATTGGATCCAAATGAACAGTTTTCGTAGGTCCCCAATATAGCAACGCGATATGGTTGCTGGGGAATCTCTCGAAGCATGCGGGCAATCAGTGCTTGTGCATCTTCCGAGCTCCATAAATGACCTGCTAGAGTAAGTTCCTCACTAGTTGGTTTCTCGCTATCACCTGCATTCTCCTCTTCTGAGCTTTCTGCACCCTTGGCTTCTTTAGCATCCTCCAACAACCGGCACTTGTTAAAATAACGCTTTTGCGAACGCGAAGCTTCTGCGTATTCACGTTCATACTGACGGATTTTTTTGCCTATTGCTTCTTTCGAGCGATCTACGCGACTTTTATGCAGTATGCTCCATTTACTGAATGGATCCACTACCATGGTTTGGATGTTTCTCGCAACTTGAATGTGCTGCCTCCCCTCCTTCGCCATCTCCTGTATAATCCCCTCATAGCCACGTTTGAGTGTTGCACCATCATCACGGCCAAACCCATTGCGGTTTAGAGGAACTGATGAGGGAAGTTCTGAGAGGGTCGAGCCATAGGCTAACTCTGCCTCTGCACGGGCATTTGCAAGTCCCAAAATCTCAGAATTCTCTATGCAACCCTGTTCAAGCTTTTCAAAAAGCTTCTCGAATCCACCAGCATATCCAGGGGTCCAAAACCGCTCGCGAAACATGTCCTCTGTATCCCTTTCCTTCGTCAGCAATCCTGAAACGAGAATGTCTGAGTCTGTGAGTTATCCCCGTGTATGCATAAAGTTTTGCACCAGATGCCGTTGGAATCTTCGTGCAGCATGGTACTTGCAGGAACTGTTGAGCACTTTTGGTCCTGATCTTGGTGAGGTGGCAATGGCACCAGGGGAATCTGGTGTATTTCGTGTTACACTTACAACTAGCAGCAATGCTGAACCTATAGAGATTTGGGATAGAAAACTTAAAGGTGGATTTCCTGATGCGAAAGAATTGAAGCAATTGGTGCGCAATATTATTCAACCAGATCGTAGTCTCGGCCACTCAGACAAGCCTGGGGGTCTTGTTGCTGATTGCAAGGACTGCCAGTAAAAATTTACGGGATGAAATCGTCTTAGCTTTTTCTGCAGTAAGTTCATAATCAAGACTGGACCTTGTAAATACTGAAAATTTCCCGTACATATTATGTCCAGCATGAAACAGCATCTTATTTTTTTGAACAGTATGCAACACTCTCTAAATTTTGGCTCCTGTAAAATTCTAGCTAGCTTTAGACTGTTGCCTTCTATGGTCTTCTCCAGCCCTGTATCATCAACGTCGAATACTGTTGCGACAGTCAGCAGATGCTATCGGCAGAATGCGCTTAGATGAAGAGTACGGTCGACTAACTCCCCGAGTATTCTCAAAAAGTCATTTCGGCTTCATAAATTCCCTTGCAGTAGATCCCACGGGTAGATTTTTGTTAGGTGGAGGCGCCGACTCGGCTATCTCAATATGGGAGATAAATAGTGATGGCGGGGAACCTGCAGCCAAAATTCCCAGGCATCATACGCATGATTTTGGTGTTTCAAAAGTTTGCTGGTGGCCAGAAGATCCAGCTATGTTCTTGAGTGGAAGTTTTGATTCCAAGGTATGTGTCTGGGACACACAACAACTTGAGACGGTATATGCGTTCAAACAAAATCAGAAGGTTTATTCGCTTGACATATCTTCAGATGGATTGGTAGCTGTTGGTATGGACCATCCATTTGTTCAGATTCTCGATCTAAGGGCAGGGGGAGTAACACAGACACTTAGAACACATTCAGGAAAGATCCACAGTGTAAAATGGTCTCCTAATAGTGAAAATCTTCTGGCCACTGCAGGAAGTGATGGAACTGTTCGTTTATGGGATATAAGGCGCGGTGAGGCTTGTGTCACTAGTCTCGATCTAATGCGCACATCTCCACGTAATGAATTAGCACCTCTCGGATTTCGTAGAGCTCACCGTACGTCCGTTAACGGATTGGCTTGGTATGGTCAGGGCTATCAGCTGTTGTCTGTAGGAAATGACAACAAAGCGAGACTCTGGGACCTTACTGAAGCCGGTGGCGTCAACATGGCTGTTAATTATGGGCCATTGTTTCAAAACAGGCACTCTCAGACACTTGATCCATGCATTAGTCCCGAAGGTGATCTCCTGTTCGATTACGTTCTGCTTCCTTCTGACACTGGTGACATTCTCTTGTTGCGTGGAGTAGATGGCAAACTTGTAAGACGCCTCGAGCCTCCCAATGGCGAGCATGGAGCTCGAAAAGCCTGTGTAGTTTCTGGTGGTCAGGGACGCGCTGACTTTTTTTCAGGAAATTCAGCGGGTGCTGTTATTAGGTGGCGCCCTGATATCTGGACAAAAGCATGAAGCGAAACGGCTATGCATCCGTCTCATGTCTAACAATATTTATTTTAAAGTGCATTCGCAGGTATGTTAATGATTGAATCTGTGCGTGCCGCTGCCGCTGTCTGGAAACTCTTTACGTACCTTATAACTTATTCTTCAGCTAGGTAACTACCTACCTCTTAAGTTAGAGCGCGGTCATAGATTAAAAATACCTAGAGATATAATTCTGCAAATTTTGAAAGTCTTAAATTATTGTAATGCACTAGATCTCTAAGCATCATCGTTTACTAGGGCTATCTGAAAGATCCAAAAGATGGCCCATTCGCTGAACCTTCGTGGAAAGATATTTTTCGACTTCATCTGATCGAAATCCACCACGCTTTTGCCATGACAATGGAATCATGGGAACACGCGCAGTTACTTTGACAAGTCCCTCCTTCCCTTCAACAGCGACTATTTTATCAGGATTGTTCGTGAGGAGTCTTATTCTAAGCAATCCTAAGTCGACAAGAATGGCTGTGGCCAAACTGAAAGAGCGAGAATCAGCAGGGTGTCGAAGCATTAGATTCGCTTGAACAGTATCTGCCCCAAGATCTTGCAAATTATACGCCTTGAGCTTTTCGGCAAGACCAATTCCCCGTCCTTCCTGCCTCAAGTAGACAATAACGCCATGTCCCTCAGCGCTCATTAGACGAGAGGCTTCGTCAAGCTGTTCGCCACAGTCGCAACGGGCAGACCATGCCGTTTCGCCTGTGTAACACTCGGAATGAATACGGCATAATACATCACGTTTCAACGGCGATTTCTTCAATTCTTCTGATGCGCCACTCTCTATTCTGCCGGGATAAAGCTTGCCTGTATAAGCACCTCGAGTCATACGATCTTGCTCGGTCTCACCAGGCCTGTGCTCAAACAGTGATTGCGAATGAATATCATCGCCGTATACAATAGCCAAATGCTCTTTATCATCAATGTTATTCCTGTACAAATGTAAAAACATCTCTGTTCCTGCAGTGGTAGGTATTCTTGCTCTAGAAACACACCAGACACGAGGCAGATCGTCCACCAACTGATCCCTAACATGACTCTGCCTATGTAAATCCTGAGAATGCACCCTGATATCCAAATTTTCAGGTACCTCATCCCGTCCCACCCCATGGACAAGGTCTATTGTAGACTGTGTGGGCGTGAATGGCGGGGACACTAAAGACATGCCACGAAGCCCTTCCACATCAAGCGATTCAGAAACAACCGAATCCACTGGTGTTTCGGACCGACCATTCGGTGGTGCTGACCTGTCGGCACCGCCGTTCAAGCCCGGATTATCAGCTTCGCCATCTGAGTGCATGACTAAATTCTTCTTGAGGGCCTTCGACTTTATAGAACTGAACCTGAAAAGGAAACTATCCATATGATATATCCGTGGTCGAAGAAGAGAGCTTATTGTATCTAACCTTAATATTTATATGGTGCTTAACAGCTTCTAAGTTCCAAATATTAACCTTAGCGGATCTCGGAGTGATTATTCGGAGTTCTTTAAAAATTGCAACGAACTTTAGAATAAATGCTTACTCTTATTTTCAAAATAGTTTTGGCAACGATTAGCTGATATATCTTAGTGGATCATTTTTGATGTCGCCCCGCACATGGTCTCTAGCGCTTGGCAGCGTTGCCGCACTGGCAGCAAATGGATGTGCACGTAGGTATGCGCATGTATGGGCGTCTTCGAACCGGATTTATTTGCCTGTTCGCAAAGAAATGGAATTTGACCCGTTGCTCTCACTACCAAACCCCTTACTGGCTCATTTTACAATTCCCTTTGACGCAAACTGTCAAGCCGTGAGTCAAACACTTAGAACTATAATTGATGGTGAAACCCCATGTGCTTTGAGCTGTGCCGATGTAGAATGTGATGAGCCGGATGCGCAACCCATCATATTAAGGTATGCGATCAGAAAGTTTCCCACAATTCTATGGCTCAAGGGTGGAAACGTGGTTTCGGAAATTACACCCACCAGTGATGACCCTGAGTCTGAGATACGTCGGTGGATTCAGGAGACAAGCAATAAGTAAGATTGAGGGGTATACCCAATGATGGTGATATAGCGGAGATTTGTACTTATTATGAATATAAATACATAAAACATCTTACCATGTAAGTAATATCGAATTTATTTGCTCATGACTTGAAAAGGCACATATATATAAATACACTACGATGAAGTTAACTTACATTGAACCAGCGGATATACTTAGTAATAATACCGCTAATGGGATGGTGGCCGTTTGCCGAGGAGCAGCCAAAGGTTATACGCCAGGAGGAACGACAGCAATGCTGGCGGGCCCGTGATGTTTTCTTTGATTGCCTTGACCAGCATAAAATATTGGATCCGCGATATGATAAGAAGGCTACCCGAAAAGCTTGTCCACAGGAAATCCAAGATTTCGAAAACATGTGTATCCCTGCTTGGACAGACTATTTCGCACAAAAGCGGGTGGCTAATGTAGCAAAGGAGCTACGCATACGCAAGCTTGAAGCGGAGGGATATCAAGCGATTGATCGACCATTGAACGAGCTGCCCAGACGTAAAGATTAAATATTCATACTAACCCTATTTGTATATAGACCACTTCTGCAAGAAACAATCATAGAAGCTACAAGTATAACCAGTTCCCCTCTCCGGCGACCAAGCGCCAGCATAAACCATGCTGTCGTGATTTGTTAATTTTGCTTCAACGGTGTCTAGAGCGCTAAGTACTCGTAACCCCGCATACATAGCACATACCAGGACATTTGAGGACTCCTGCTCGGGTATAAGTTTCCAAACACCACCGCCTAAATTGTTGTTTCCCAACTCTCGCCTCGTCCTTGGATCAATTTCTCGGACATGATCATCATATCCACCAGTCCACATTCTGTGACCTGTCCGTGGAAGTATGGATGTGACACCGGCCTGATGGTGTCTCATCTTCCAGGCCAGGCCATTTCTGATGTCATTATACGCCAGCACACTGTCGTCGCCTCCCGTGAACACACCATTCCCGTCGTCATTGAATGATAAAGTCCAAGCCTCAAGATCGTGCGGTTTTGCTGACCATAATTCAGTGCCAAAATTATCTGAAATATCAAAAAGCTTGACTTCCCCGCTCGTTAAAGTCGCTCCAAGCTTATTATCATGAAATGCAATTTGGGTAACCAACGTCTCGTCATCAGTCACCGGAAGTTTTTCAAGAAAATTCACGTTGGTTCCATCGAAGGACCATACTTGAACTTCACCCGTACTATGTGCTGTCCAGAGTCGATTTCCGTACGCTTGCAAGTCTAATACTGCAGAATTTGTTGGAGTTTTGGATTGAACCTCGAGGGTGTGCGGATCACGGATCTCTATAGACCCTAGGCGACATCGGCTATCCTGATGTAGATCGTAAGTACCAATAATAATCCGATCTTGGTGGTAAATCAAAGCGCAAGGGGGCTCATAGGTTCTGCTGTCAGCGAGAACCAACATTAGTGACTCGCCACTCCCTACTACTATCTACGTCTTATCTAAACTTTCAACTACTGTTGCTTGATATGCGGAAGACGTTGGTCGATACATTCGGCCGTACGCATAACTACTTACGTATATCGTTGACTGAGAGATGCAATTTGAGATGTCTATACTGTATGCCTGAGGAAGGCGTGCCCCTGCAGCCAGATGGACATATTTTGACCAGATCGGAAATCAACCACCTAGCAAAGCTCTTTGTGAGTCAAGGTGTAGATAAAATTCGATTAACAGGGGGAGAGCCTACTGTGCGTAAAGACTTTCTGGATATTGTTGGTGATCTTGGCCAGCTCGGACTTCGTGACCTCGCAGTCACAACTAACGGTATTGCACTCAAACGAAAGCTACCATTGCTAAAAGATGCCGGATTGACAGCTGTGAATATTTCTCTCGATACCTTAGTTGAGGCCAAATACAATTTTTTCACTAGAAGAAAAGGTCTTAATAGAGTGCTCGACACAATTGAACAAGCTGTCGCTGTTGGAATCCCCAAAGTCAAAATCAATACTGTTGTCATGAGAAACCAAAATGAGGATGAGATTTTGGACTTTGCTCGCTTAACGAAGAATCTTCCTGTACAGGTGAGGTTTATAGAATACATGCCGTTTGGTGGGAATCGCTGGGAGAAGCAGAAGATGTTCACTTATATGGAAATGCTTGACAAGCTATCAGAAGAGTTTGAACTTGAACGTATCCCTCATAAGCATGGTGAAACTTCGAAAAATTACCAACTGCCTGGCCATCAAGGCACATTGGGCTTTATCACCTCAATGTCGTCTAATTTCTGCGGCACATGTAACCGTTTGCGCATCACAGCAGATGGGAATATAAAAGTGTGCCTTTTTGGTAATGAGGAAGTTAGTCTTCGCGATATGCTGCGTTCGCAAAAGCCAGACGATGAAGTACTTGATGTAATAGGAAAGGCTGTGGGACGCAAGGAAGCAGGACATGCCCCTACAAGTCAATTGAAGGATAATAAGAACAGACCTATGATTCTAATTGGGGGTTTCCATACTTCGGCAAGACGACCACGAGAATTAAGTCATGTTGACTCTGATGGGCAAGCATCAATGGTTGATATCAAAGGAAAGGAAGTGACCAGTCGATTAGCAGTTGCGGAAGGGTATATCAGGTTTTCGAACCCAGCCACACTAGGCTTGATTGCTAAGAATCAGTTGAAAAAGGGGGATGTTTTTGGCGTGGCACGCGTAGCAGGAATAATGGCGGCAAAGCAGACGTCAAACCTGATTCCACTGTGCCATCCTATCCCGTTATCTAAAGTTGGTGTTGATCTGAAACTTGAGGGTGAAGCAGTCATTGCCACTTGCACTGCTGTTTGCAATGGTCGGACCGGTGTAGAGATGGAAGCTCTTGTGGGCGCATCTATGGCGCTAACAACTATTTATGACATGTGCAAGGCTGTAGATCGCCACATGATTATAGATGGTTTAAGAGTTTTGCAAAAGAAAGGAGGATCGCATGACTTTAATGAAAGCAAAGCATAGACATAGATATAGTTATAGAATTCATTGCCGTTTATAGAATAACCATTATATAAAAAACCGCGTTAATTTACTAATCATAAACAACAACAATGTCCTCCGCGACAGATACCAAGACTTTTAAGGATGCATTTGCCCTCTTTGATAAAAAAGGAGCAGGGAAGATTCCTGTAGGGCAGTTGGGAGACATGCTACGTGCCGTTGGACAGAGCCCCACGCAGGCAGAGGTCTCTGAACTTGAAAAAAGTGTTGAGGGCGATAGCTTCGACTTCGATACTTTTGTCAAAATCGTACAGAGGCCTAACGGTTTCAAGCCACTTGGCGAAGTTGATGATTATGTACGTGCCTTCCAGGTGTTTGACAAGGAAGGCACAGGTGCCATTGGTGTCGGGGAACTCCGTTATATTTTAACATCCATGGGGGAAAGACTGAGCGATTCCGAGATGGACGAGTTGCTAGAAGGAATCCAAGTTGGAAAGGATGGTACAATCGATTATAAGGATCTGGTCAAGACGATTCTCGCACAGTAAATCATAGAATAGGTAGGAAATTTCCAATTATTATCATAGGAATCCCAAAGAGATCCCTTTTCAACGTCAGCACACTAGAGGTACGAATTTTAAGTCCATCTGGTGTTACCAGGGTACACAAATTCATAAGAACTCCCCTGGAATCACCAAATGCCATATCAGCAAATAACTGAAAGTATTGTACAGCACTTTCATCATCCATCAATTGAATAATGAACATTTGAAGGAGTTGATCTCTCCTCCACCCCGTTAAAGTAACAAACTCGTGACCAGCACTGGCTATTTCTCCTGTTCTTCGCCATACCACTGTCGGCGTGCCCGTTGCAACAAAGTAGCGTTCATACTCCAAGATCATTCGTTGAAAGCTCTTCTCCATAAATACAAGATCTTCATGTGTTAGCGTATGCGTACATGCGATCACGCTAGGCCGTATTTTCGCCATGGAGCGTAAAATCACCATGTATTGGTCTTGGTTGAATCGACTCTTGACGTATTGGAGTAAGCGCCGAAATCCTGGTGTATAAGGATAAGGCCTGACTACATTATGATATACATCCTTTGGTTGTTGCCAAACACTTGTTGACAACGGAGGCATAGCTGCAGCCAGCGTTGGCTGATTTGGAGGTCCATCAACTGGAAGAGAAAGTAGATTGGCCAAATCCACAGTATTAGGTGGAATGTAACCAAACTGTTCTGGACTTTGAGAATTCCGTGTATCATAATTTAGTATGCTTGGAATAGTGCTATATTCAAGATCAGCTGTAGCTGAGAGGAAGTCAGCGGCGGGCTGTTGGATTGAAGTTATTGCCGGTATTGGCGGAACTTTATTGACATCGGATACATTTGTTGGAAGGAGATTGAGAGCAGCTGGTATATTCGGATCATCCGCCCCGAGATATTTTGCTCTTTTCCGTTGACCGTCTACACAAGTCGCGGCAATGTTTCTTATCTGACACCTCTTACATGGCCTTCCATCATCACAAGTAAGGTGAGAACGCTGACAATTACTACATGCCTGCCGAACTTTCTGCCTCTTTTTTCCCGACGCCTGTTTAGGTCCCATCCCCCAAGTTTCCTATGTGGGTAAGGGTATTTCCTGGAGGACACTGCTTTTAATGTACTGTTTCAACGTGTCTAACAACGTATGGAAAGGCTCTAGTTACAGCTTAGTATCTAAAAAATTCAACTAAAAAATACTTGCTTGACGAGCTAGTTTAACTTGAACTGATAGGGAATATCAAAATTTCTCATCACACACTGTGGCGTATAAAAAAGTTCCCTTACAGAGCTTTTTTGCTTCTCTATTTCCAATTTAGCCAAACATAGCCTTTTCTTTCTGTAAAATACTTAGAATGTAAAGATGAAAAGAACCTCTCCCTAACCCTTATAAAGACTCCCAACTCGTTCGCTGCTGATGTTAATTTTCCACCTGTTACGACAGAATATGACTGAGTCTTTGACACAGCTGCTCAAAAATGCACTAAAGATTCAGCCGAGCAACGAGCAAATTATTGCTGATGTGGGACTAAATCAGTTTTCTAGTATTCAGCAAGCTCAAATCCGTCAGTGGCTTACTTTAAGCCAGAGGTTACCTGAAACGTTCAAGGACTTCAATGACGGTCTTCGTCCAACTACTTATCTTCTGGGAGGACAGGAGCCAACATTCATTGATAGCATTGTATTTGCCCGTGCGGAAAGCTATCTAGCAAAGTTCAGCGCTGCTGATGCTATTGCGAACCGGCATGTCGTCCGTTGGGCAGATCTAGTCCAGCATGTACTAAACCTGGAGCCACTTATAAATTTCGATCTTAATTTGGATGCTCCTCGTGAACAGAAGATAAAGGAAAAGAAGATTACTCCTGAAGCCAAAGCTAAGGAAGCTGCGGACTCCAAGAAGAAGGAGAAACAGAAGTCCCAGAAGGCGGAAAGCTCGGCTGCTGCTGCTACTACTACTGAGGCAAAGGGCGAGAAGAAGCCTAAGGCTGAAAAACCAAAGAAGGCGCAACCTAAGCCTGAGGTGAAGCGTCCTGTCACACCAGGCATGATTGACTTGCGTGTAGGATTTATTCAAAAAGCTGTTGAGCACCCTGATGCGGACAGCCTTTACGTTTCTACAATCGATGTCGGTGAGGAATCGCCACGTACTATCTGCTCAGGACTTCGGAAGTTTGTGCCTATTGAAGACATGCAACAGAGAAATGTTGTTGTTGTCGCAAATCTCAAGCCTGTGAAAATGCGTGGCATTGCTTCTAACGGAATGGTGTTGTGTGCGTCCAACAAAGGCAAAGGAGCACCTGATGAGGTAGTAGAATTTGTTAAAACGCCTGAGGGATCGAAACCTGGCGATAAGCTATTCTTCGAGGGCTACGATGAGGAACCTGAACCCCAATTGAATCCCAAGAAGAAGATTTTTGAAACGATTCAACCTGGATTCACTACCCTAGATGACCTTGATGTAGTGTGGCGCAACCCTGAGGATGGCTCGGTTCACAAGCTTGTGAATAGCAAGGGTGAGCATCTTAAAGCAAAGAGTCTCAAGAATGCAGTTGTTAGTTAATTTTTTCTGACTAGCACTTTTTTAAGTTTTCTATGATCTCAATGGAAGCTCTTCCAGTCTGTGCGTGTGTTTGAATTTTAGCCAGTGTAATATAGAGATTCCCCCGATTGATGAATAGATAAGACTGATGTCTAAAGCCAGTTTTCCCGAATTTTATTAGCTTTTCTATATTTTGCCTATTCGTATTCGAGAGACGGGAGGTACTTCAGTGTATAGCATTTCAACCATACATATATGCAGGTTATTCAATTATGCGAAGACCGCACGTCCCCCGAATTGAGTTGCAGCATGTCTTACGTCTTATAAGCATATATAAATTGCTTTACGCCCAGGATAAAGATTTTTACATGAAATTATCTCTACTCCTGTTGGCTACTGCCTCCGCTGCTCCTGCAAACCTAGCTGAAGGTTCTTTCGCTATAAATCTAGATACTAGAGATACCACATCCGGTACTGTTTATGGTGGCGGCGATTTACCTAGCAGTTTTACAAAACCCGAAGGCTTGACGTGGCCCTCTCTGAGTGATCTACCACCCGGATCATCTATGAGTGGAAGCCACAGTCAGTCGGGATCAACTGGTGGAGGTTCATCATCATGGGACAGTGTCAATGGCCAGACAAGCTCATCATCTTCTCACTCTAGCTCTTCTAGTTCAGGAGGTACTAGCAACAACGGATTTACGGAGTCCTCCTCCAATATTCCTAACCAGGCATAAACGAATCTAGACAAGGTAGATTAGTAACCAGTGGTAAATTTCTATATCGCATGTCATGAAATTGATTCGCAAAGATTTAGAAAAGGATCAGAGCGGAACTTTGGTTCTAGCTGTGGAAGATTCGGAGGATCTATGGTATATATACAATCTTATAACTCGAGGTGACGAAGTGGAGGCGTTGACGCACCGCAAAATTGTGAAAGAGGGCAAAAAAACAGCCGATAGAGTCACGCTAAAGCTACGAATAAGAGTTGAAAAAATCGAATATGATGCCAAGGGTGCACAATTATCTCTTAATGGCCCCACTGTTGCGGAGCAGGCGGATGTGCCGCTGGGCAGTTTTCATACAATGCGTTTGGAGCCCAAGAATCCTCCCAAGTTCACGTTGAGCAAGGATGAATGGGATTCATATTCACTACAGGTAATAGAGGATGCTGTAAATGTTGAGAATCGAACAGACATAGCGGCTGTGGTTCTACAGCCAGGGCTGGCCCATATATGCTTGGTTACAGAAGTACAGGCAGTGCTACGAGCTAAGGTGGAAAAAAGTATACCAAGAAAGCGAAGAGGTGATAATACGGCACAAGACCTAGCAATGGCAAAATTCCTAAAAGATGTATATGATGCTCTTTGTGCACAAATCAACTTCGACAAAATAAAAGCTGTTTTATTGGCTGCGCCGGGAATTTTGGCTCGTCAACTATATGACTTTATATTCAAACAGGCACAAATCGACCATAATCAAATGATTTTGAAACAGAAATCAAAATTCGTTGTTGGACATGCATCTTCTGGACATCTCAATGCACTTGATGAAGCCTTGGAAACATTCCATGGAGAGCTTCAAGATACAAGGTATGGCAGAGAAACGGCTGCACTTGACAAATTTTTCAAATCACTTAACGACGACGACGGCCGAGCTTGGTATGGATGCGAGGAAGTTGAATATTGCATATCTCAGGACGCTGTTGCCACTTTAATGGTCACTGATACTTTGTTCAGATCTGACGATGTCGATGAACGCCATAAATACGTTAGAATGGTTGAATCAGTCAAAGATATGGGACGGGAAGTCTTGATCTTTAGTAGCATGCATCCTAGCGGCGAACAGCTTGATAGTGTGAGTGGAATTGCATGCCTCACTTTGTTTCCGATGGAACTGGATTTAGACGCTTAGTTGATTTGACATAGTTCAACCCATCCTCAAGTAGCCCGATGCCGGCTCCAAATAATGTAAAGTGAAGCGCTGACCTCCATGCTTGACGATATGGGAGTCTGGCGAAAATAAAGGCTACACTGGTACCCACTAGAGCCGCAGAAAACGTCGTCGCAGTAAAATCCTTACGGCCACGATATCTGTCAACAACAGCTTCTATGGCAAAAAAAGCATAAGCTGCTGCGCCATACTTAGCTGCTATAATAGCCCCTTGGTTCATACCATCACGCAAAACCACGTAATTTTTTCTTTTATGAAAAAAATACCATCCACCTTTGTTACGTGGTAATCTATGTGCATTTTCCGCCAAAAATTTTAAACTGGCCACACGTGCTCCACGTGTGGTACCTGATATCAGCCCTACGGCGGCCGCTAACCCAGTACCAAGTATAACCCGAGCTCGAGGATCGAGCCCGAATCGTTGTTCATCCTCCATCAATATCTGGGCAAGGGTAATATATAACCAAGCTACAATAATTTAAATATATACGATCTAAATGCCTGCTCCTCCTTGTGGCCGAGGCATAGGCATAAAGTTCTGAGCTGTTGCTATAGCATTATCCAAAGTATTAAAGGCTTTCGCTATCCAAACACTCCTTTCGCGAAGCGGTGCAGCTAAAGACGCTGTGTAGGACACCGCCGCGATTAGCAGTAAAGGAATCCAAAAAGCGAAGAGCATGCGATCATTCTGGATTTGCTTTAGAGGTCCAGCTCCCCAACTCCTCAAGACCTCGAATGATTCAACTTCCGAATCCAAGTCCACATTTTCACTCTCATCATCTTCAGTTACATCGTCCTCTTCATCTGATGCGTTGGACAATGACTCAAACTCAACTGAATCTTCCTTTTCTGTGTAAGGTGGGGGTTGAGACGGGAAAATTTCTTGTGGCGGCACCAAACTTGTTAGCGACTCACAGCTACGTGAATTTAGCTCCTTGTAATATGCACGAGGATTAGACTTGGATGGCAAAAGGTCCACCACGGTAGAATCGGCGATTTCCGCAGCAGTCTGATGTAAATGTGTTCTTTGAAATGGGTCTGCACCCATACTTAACAGCAGCCTAGTAATGCTGCGATGCCCTCCCAAACTGGCGAAATGTAATGCCGTGTATCCACTTACATCTTGCACATCAATACGCGATCCACTAGCCAGCAGTGCTTGGCAAGTGCGAGTCCAGGAAAGCAGTGATGCCAGGTGTAGCATTGTCTGGCCCTCGCTATTGCGCAGGTTTAAATTTGCAATGCGTCCTGGTGCTCTGCATACCTCCAGAAGTCGCAATACTAAATTTTCAGGATCTGCCACATCACCCGAGCGACCAAGGACACTGTGTTCGTCACCACCGCCAGAAACAATTTGTTGAGCAACATCACCTGGATCCTCAAGTCTTCCACTCATTTTGAATCCGACAACTTGAAGAGCCAACTCCACAAGTTTTGAATCAGTGTCCTGGACATAAGTGAAGACACTGCCGTTTCCAGTTTGTGGTACACCTTGAAAACTAACACGAACAGGCCCAGCAACATGAGCTGGTGGAGAGTGCGCAATAATAGTTGATTCAGACCAACATTGAGTACTTACAGCTGGAGAATCACCAAACATCGCAATTAAGCCTGGACGAAATCCTTGACCTAGGAAAGTTATCTCAATACCACCCCGAACGCTGCCGCTGCTTGGTATAACTCGATGTATTTGAGGAGAATTATTGAGAACTTGTGGTGACGGAGTGGATTCCTGAAGCTGCTGAAACATGGCCATCTGAGACGAGGGGGGTATTCGCATTTGACTCGAATCTGAAGATGTCGCGGCTGAGTTTCTTCGGCTATCAGAAGAAAAGCTGCTTCGGGAATATGGGTGGTAGCGGCGTTGACGCGAAGAGGTTTGACTAGTGGAAGAAATTGCACTGTCACTCAGTTCACTAAAACCACTAGCATCACTTCCTTCCGACTGTTGTACCTGCTGCTTTGAACGAGGTTCTTTGTGATTGTCGGTGATAAATATAGGTCCACTTATAGCACGACCAACAACAACACCTTGGTAATTTCGTAGAGTGAAAACCAATTTGTACCCGTTCTTCGCCAGATGATGACGACAATAGCAAGCAAGTCTTAAAGGCAATTCTACTTCCCGACTCCAATGATCGGTGAAACCGTCAGCCGCAGTAATTCTGTAAGGGGCTGGCATGGCTACAAGCTCACGACAATTAAAGATGATTACACGACGAACCTGATCCTCTTGCCAGTGTGATTCTTCATATAGATCAAGCGTTTTCTTCCTAAACGCTCGTTTGCGTTCACGAGCAAGGCATTTAGAGCACATGTGTACTCTGTTTACTGGATTTTCAGGTACTACAGCATCAACGTCCAAACACAATATTCCTTCTTGAGGTTTAAATTCATCACGTAGCTGGAATCTAGGACGAGCAATAGTATCTCCTGGTAGATGAAGTAGATTCTCTGGCGGAGGGGGACTAATCTGTAGCCGACATTTTATCTGCGTTTCAACACGAGAGCGTGATGGGAACTCACCCACAGACAGTTTATACTTAAGACTTTCAGTGCTCCCCGATGGGTTTTTAAGAATATCAAAGTAGTTCTCTTCACTCGGTGGTGCCCTATTTCGGTTATCACCCGAATCTGCTCGGCCAAAATTTAGAGTAGTTAACACCGACTGGGCATCAGTAAACCCGGAAGTATCTGAACGGATACCCTTATCTAGTTGCAATTCATCATCCTTCATGCCCTGCTCATCAGGCCAAGGCGATTCCATAACATCAGATTTGACACTAGTATCCTCACTGAACTCAAGATCACTCAGAACAGCTGGTGTATCCAGGTTTTGCGCATCAATGTCGAAATATGGAATGTAATCATTATCACCTTCGTTCAAATCGTCGAAAAAAGGATCCATATGCTCCCGTTCACTCGTGCGAAAGACTTAGACACAACACCAGAAGATTATTCCTTATGTCATCATTTTTGTAACACATAACCAGAGATCGTCGCGTGCATCGCGTACACAATTAGAGATTTATCTGACTTCTTAGCCTAGCGATTTATATTTTTAGAACTTTTGGTAGGTAAGCTGAGAAGAATTAAGATTACATTAGGGGTGATTTCATTCACTGTGCTAATAAGTCTAGCAAAACATTGTTTGAACTAGTTTAAGATTTCGTCTAAGTTTGGGCCCCATTTGGTGGTCAAACCGCCTATTATGAGCGAATATATTATTCCAAAGTCGCTACTAAAGAACAATCTATACATTATTCCGGTGGGCCAGTTATGTCAGCAGTATATGGACTACGCCAGTGTACGCAATGGCGATTTGCCACCGGCTAAGTCTGTAGGTGTTAATCACAGGGCATTGATTACGCGGGCACTCACAAAGTATCCTGTGGATTATGCGCTTTTTCGAGAATTACTTCAAAATAGTGCGGATGCGCATGCTAGCCGTGCAACTATAAGATTTGAACCGATGGATACAGCCGAGCCAAACCTGCGATCTATCCATACAACACCTATAGGTAGACTAGAGTTCACAAATGATGGTGATGTTTTCACAGATGACGATTGGAAACGTCTACGCGAAATTGCAAGTGGCAACCCCAATGAAACAAAAATCGGGGCCTTTGGTGTGGGATTTTATTCGACTTTTGAGATAAGTGACAAACCACTGGTTCATTCAGGCAATCAGATCATGACCTTTCGTTTCCAAGGTGATGAATTAATGTACCAACAGGTCGAAGCTAGTGAATATGTCAAAGGAACTATAATTGATCTTCCTTACAAGTCTCCTGGTAAAGTCCCAGATCTTGTGAAATTCAGTTCTTTCCTATCACAGAGCTTCACATTGGTACCTTTAGATCAAGTGGAGCTTTTCATCGAAGATACTCGGCTCTTAAGACTACAGAAGCTATGCTCACCACCTCAACTCCTCTCAATCGACTCATCGGTATCTAATTCGTCCCCTTCTGGTCAATTGGCACTCAAAAAACTAATGCTTACACCCCTTCAAATCACTCTTCAGTACCTCAATGTTACACAGATGCCTCCTGTAACAATGCAAAATGGCTTTTTGAATTTCGGACGCCAACTAGTGCAGTCTCTTGCAACAGCATCGCAAGACCCCGCTGAAGAAACAACTGTCATTACATTCTTACGTCGAATCGATGCCATTGTGGACGTTCGCGTATCGTCGGGGTTCAGGCAAAAAATGATCGATACTGTGCTGAAACCTCCGCCACGTCAAACTACTATGTCTCTATTAACGCAAACGCATCATGAACATGAGGTTTCTCAGCTCAAACCGCCATTGAGTGAGTACATTTTTCCAACAAACTTTAATGACGCAAAAATATTCATTGGCTTTCCGACTAGACAAAGTACGTCTATCAAGTCACATGTTGCACTAAACCAGGCCATACCTACTCTCGAGCGAACAGCAGTGGACATGTCTAACGATTTGGTCAAAGACTGGAACTGTCAGATCCTCTATATGGCTGGAGTGCTAGCTAGATGTGTATATGAATCTGAGATGCGTGCTTGTCACAACCTAGACGATGCACAGTATATTCTAAATCGTTTTCAAATGGGGGAAAGTGCACCTGATGCGATCATTGGCAGATGGGTTGCCAGTGGATTCTGGAGATGCTCCCAAGTCATTTATCTTCCTACTGCAAATCATGGTATTCTGCCATCGGATAAGATTCGCTGGCCTGGCGATGCAGCGGATCTCATAAGAAGCACCCCAATAATTCTGCCTCAAAAGGGACTGGAGACTATTTATGAAAGCCTTCGTGAATTGGGGTATGTTCGGGAAATTTCTGTTAAGGAAATTGCGGCAGACGTATCACAGTCTCCGTTGAATCCGTCCCATTTTTGCTCTTTAGTGAAGTGGGCAATCAAGCATAATACATTCTCAGTGATGTCTCAAGCCATAGTCACACTTGACGAGGAATTCTGGTATCTTGGGAACGTCGAGTCCTATCAGGTGGACACCATTGTGCCTGAAGGCTATCCATTGCCTGCTAACTGTTTGACTCAACGTTTTATCAAGGCCTGTAGCAAATTATCTACAACTGATCTGGACAAAATTGGATTACATGCTTTAAGTATCGTGGAATGGGTTCGCTTCTTAGTTGGAGAAGCTTCTAACCCCGAAAAAAGTGTAGTGACCGACGAGAATCTGGCTAACCGATTTCTGGGGGTTCTGAGTGGTAAATGGTATACTATTAGCAATGGTGATAGGGGCCAAATTATCCAATTGCTTCAGTCAGTACCATTGATACCAACACAACTGGGAATGATGTACCCCCAACAGAGCTATCTAAAGGAGGTTCCTCTGTGCTCGCATATTCCTATAATTTCAGATAAAGTGACTACATCAAAAGATTTTCTGAGAGATATCGGTCTACGAGAATCTATGGATATGCGATATGTACTCCAGAATCTCCATGATTCGCAGTTACGATGGTCGACACCTGATCTCATAGACTATCTCATCGCCAATGCGTCATCTTTAAAACAAAGTGACTGGAAAACGCTCCAGGAGGGACAATTTTTCCAGAAAAAAGATTCTAAAGGTCTTTATCGAGCACGAGACCTCTTTCAACCAGATGAAGATTTAAGAAGTATGGGATTTCCTGTAATAAATGTTGACGAGAAGCCTACAGGATCATCTTTTAAAATATTACGACGACTAGGGCTGAAGATTTATCCTACGATTGAAGACCTCTTTTCCAGAGATACTACGAAGGCGCTCAATTACTACTTAAAAAACGCAGAGGAGGCATCTTACAGCTCAAAATCACTGTGCAATTATCGCATTATCCCTTGTAATGACGGTAAACTCTACAAGCCTCAAGAATGTTTTTCTGATCAGCAATTAAAAGTTTTCGGACTCCCTGTTGTTACCTCTGAGTATGCAGACCACTCAAGTCGTCTTGGAATCAGGAAAACCCCGCCTATTTCCTGGCTTTTGAAAAGAGTAATCAATGACCCTCTGAAAGATTGGAATATTGCGAATGAAATCTTCAGCTATTTATCCAGTCATCTGAGTGACTTGAGTCGTGCAGACATAGCGGCATGCCGTAGAACACCTTTTTTGCCGGGTGGTCTTAAGCCAATTGATGTATTCATGCCAGATGGAGAATCTTCGAGTGGGTTTGAGAAATTGTTCCCCACTATAACCCCGACATCATCTGCTATACCTTTTTTGCGGCATGTTGGTGTCTTGCGCTCACCCACATTGCTACAAATTGTACGCAAAACAGTTTTTGAGCCTCAGGCCGTAATGGAGATTCTTGGAGGTCCTAGTCGGTATATTAGTCTACTTGCAAGAATAGAATCTGAGTGGCAGGATATCTCACAAGACGATGGACTTGTAAAAGATATGAAGCAGCAAAAATGGTTATTAGGTCTCAAAAATGATGAAACCTCTAGCCTTTTTTTCTCGAATGAAGTGGCAATCGTTGACGACGTCATAATTTACGATCAGTTCAAGGATAAAATCATTACAGCACCTCAGGAGACACTGGTCGAACAACTTTATGCTAATCTTGGTGTACCAAGGCTATCTCACATGCTAAAACAGCAAGTGCAAATAGGGCGGAGCATATTGGCAAAGGATTTGAGTTTAGAGGACCATATAAGACAGCGTCTCTCATTGTTTCTGGACACCACGACAAAAGAAAGACTTTTGAAAGCATCGGATGTCGACTCTCTCAAGGTGGAATTCGTAGACAAAATCAAGCTTATCCGCCAATTGGGTAATTCCCCTCGTATTGAAGTACCTACGACCGCATGGATTCGGGAACGCTTGATGCTTCTAGTCACTGAAAACTATCAATGGATTGACATCAGCCGTGCTCTTGTCAAAGCGTGCCTTCGAAAACCGGATCCTGATGCAGTTATTGTACTCGAACTCCAGCTGAGTGCTAGCCTCGAGGCATTAAGGTTGAAGGGTTACAATGTAAATCGGTTCCACAAAGACAGAGCACCTTTGGAACTAAATTTTACACCAACCACACCGCCACCGAAGCCAGAAGATGCTCGAGTGCCACCTCTTAAAACCAATGGCACCAAAGAAGTGGCGCAGGATTATCAGCGACATCCTAAGCCCCAGCAAAAGCCTAATCCTGTCGCATCATTACCTGGCTCATTACCTGGCTCATTACCATATCCACCACAGCCGGTTTCTGAACCCCCTGAATCGACATCTGTTAAGGGAGAAAAGAATGGGCTATTTGGTGGATTACCGCAGATTATATCTAAGTCATTAACGGGCTCTTATCCGAGGCCACACGATCAGAGTCGTGCCGCTGGAAATCCCTTACCGCTTGATACCTCGCTCGATGCAGGAATTGATGCATCAAGGACATATCAGGGCAATTCGCTTTCAGCACCTAAAAACGTTGATTCGCCTACACCTATATCTCTGGATCAAGAATGTCAATCCACAAGAATTTATGACTTGAAACGTATGACTTTGCTGCCGGGTGGTCCAGTTATATACGCGGCAAAAAATTGGGAAGAACCTCCTACGGCGTCCTTAATGTGCGCTGCTGATGCATTTAAAGTCATTCTTCTCAAGTTGCAAAGCATTTATCGTTTTCCTTGGGCATCTCTAGCGATATACTGTGATAGTGATACTTCAACTATTGCATTTAACTACAATGGCAGTATCTTCGTCAACCTTATAGTGTTCATCCAGAAGTTTTACAGTTCAAATTTGTGGTCACCTTCTAGTGCATTGGACTACTGGTTTGTGGTTCTTGCACATGAGCTTGCACATAACCTGGTATCAGTACATGGAGCAAAGCATTCATTCTTCTCTGAGGCTTATATCCAAAAATATCTCACAGTACGTCGACAACATATGGTACCAGACTCTGCAAAAGTGAATCACGCGTAGGAATTTTTCTTTTATTTTATTTGGTTTTCAGTAAGTCCCCATATTTATTCGCCATTGCAGCTTTAGTCGGTGCCAAGCACACTAGTCATATCATAAATTATAAAGCCAAAGTAATGATGGGTTTTCAAGCTAGGTAATGAATCTTGCCTATTAAATAAGTTCCTTATTAACCTAGCTCTTATCACTTTAGTTTGCCGTCTCCTCACGCTGAGGTACATTGATTATTCACAGGGGTCCACAAACACACGGTTGAGGTGTATGGATTCCGAAGACTGCACCTTTGAGTCTTTTGACTGGCCTTGCCGTCTTGACCGAATTCCAATAGCTTCAATAACAAATGAATTGAACGACATTATTGTGAGCATAGTAGACTCGCCAATACCTAAGGATCTATTGCATAACAGCGCAAGTTTTATTCTTCGGCCCATTATTCTTAGATTGCGCCGGGATTATTTGGGTGCAGGGTTATTTTATGCTCTTATGGCGAATAGAATCCACTTTTTCCAAGAGTGTAAAGACGATCCAGCATGGGCTTTACTCTGGAAAACCAGAGCACATGTATGTGAGCTAGTTGCTCTCAAAATGGCTGCTGAATTCGAAACAGATGAACTGGCCCAAAGTCTTGTGTTTGAGTTTTATCCACTGGCTGATAGAGATTCTGTGGATACCCCCCCTAATCAATATTCCATCTTGGCTACGAATAAGTTCGTTAGAGATGGCAATAAAGGCTGAAGCCAAAGCTTTTCTGGCACACCCAGTTATATCACATGTTGTTGAAGATCTATGGGACGGTCATATTGTTCTTGACGCTCCAATACACAAGGCACATAGGGCTTCGTTAAGAACGGGTGCTGACTTGAAACGGCTTCTTGCGTCAAGAAGAGGCATTTTATCCCGCTACTCATTTGAAAATACTACTATAATCAAGCCAAGTCGTTTGCGTGTGCCTAAATATCGACAATGGCTGAAGAGCTGTAATGTTGCTGTAATCGTTGGGCTGTACATCTGGAACCTCGGCACAAAGTCCTCGGACTTCTTTGGTTGGGGGCAAGCACTATTTAATTTATGGTGTCTTGGTTTTGTTTATGACGAGTTGTCAACTTTGAGAACTGTTGGTAGCAAATTGTATTTTATAATTTTGTGGAGCGCGTGTGACTTTTGCACGATCATATTTCTCCTTATATTCTGGGTTCTTCAGTTAAGTGCTCTCTTTTTCGATAATTCGAAGCTCATCAAACGATCTTATGATATTTTGGCTGCTGCGGGTATCACCTTGCTTCCTCGTGTCTTCTCCATATTTGAGTTAAGTGAGACTTTTTCGAGGACTGTAATCTCCGTTCGGAAAATGATTATGGACTTGGTATATTGTTGGACTACTATTGTCATGTTCTCGCTGGGGTTTGGCGCTGCTCTAGTTCATTTTGGTAGAGGTATTTACCCACCTACGGAAGTCATTTACAGCCTATTTCAAGTTCTCTTTGGGTTCACTCCTGCTGTTTGGCAGACTTGGCAAGGTTATCATTCGACATTGGCTGCAGCTATACTATTTTTGTATCTCTTCATGGCCCAGTTTGTGGTGCAAACCATTGTAATCGCAGCATTAACAGCGCGATATATGGAAACTGCAGAGCACAGTACTGAGGAATATCATTTTATAAAGGCTGTGAATACCGAAATCAAGATAAAAAGTGAGAGATCAGTATTCTTTTTCTTTACTGAGCCATTCAATCTTTTGAATCTATTCATGCAACTACTAGCTTCCTTCTGCTCCCCGTCTTTCTACCTTCGAGCCGGCCGCATTATCCTAAAGCTCACGCATGCACATATTTTTCTCGTTATCTATATTTACGAGCATGTATCTTATGCAATTTTGACCCTGAGAAAGAAGGCTTGGGAGGAACAGGCTGAGCGCATACAAAAGCACATTAAGCGCCGACACCAGCGGAGATCAAGGCCAATTCGCCTGGATGAATCTGAACAAACTAGGTTCGACGTCGTAGAGGAAATGCTTTCTCAAAGGCAAGCGCAAGGAACCCAGACTACACAAGGACAACAATTTCATAACGCATCAATTGGTACTCCACTTCTCTCTACGCGTTCGAGAAGAATGTCACTCGAAACAGATTCATTAAGCATGATTGAAGATCCTACAGAATTACATGGACTACTGGCCGATGTTCGTGCTACGAACCATCATATTGAAGAGTTGCTTGAGAAGCTTGTCGGTGGTTCACATAGTCAAAGTTTTGGACACCACCAGGAACAGACAACCCCAACTGCTCCTGGTAGTCTTATATAATATATAGCACCTTATAGATTAAGCAGATGAACAAACATGCCAGATTCCTACAGAGGAGTCTGGTGCTCATACCAGCTGATCACGAAATGTATGATGCTGTTCATACCTCTATCATCTATTTCTGTTTATTGGGTCTTTGCATCCTAGGCGACACGCCAAAGAATAAGGATAGAGATATCTGGAAAAACCATATTTTCTCGTTACTTAGAACAAATGGGAAGTTAACAGGTTTTGCTGGCGGGCCATCCTATTCTCAAATTACTGAGGCACATTTAAATTCCACTTTCTTCTGTTTAGCAATGCTAAAAATGCTAGGGGTGGATATCGTTAATCTTTCCTACACGAATTATATACAAGAATTTGTTCGCTCATGTCAGGAAAAGTCGGGAAATTTTCGTGCATATTCCTCCAAAGGCGAACAGAGTTGCCGGCATCTTTACGCTGGGATTGCAACATTGCGCTTGCTTGAACGTCGAGATTTAGATATAGAATCTCACGCAGTTGATTATATCCTTCGATGTCAGAATTATGACGGGGGATTTGGAGAATTCCCGGGATCTGAATCGCATGCCGGCATAACATTTTGCTGTGTGTCCTCTCTTGCACTTACCGATTCACTAAGCAGGTGTGATAAATATTCTTTAATATACTGGCTTGTTCATCGAGTAAGAGAAGATGGAGGATTCAACGGTAGGCCAGGAAAGCCCTCTGATGTTTGTTATTCATTTTGGGTATCAGCGTCATTAAAAATTCTAGGTTCCCTTGAGATGCTAGATGTGGATATCGCGACAAGATATCTACTTCGGGACGGTGTTGATGATCTGCTGGGCGGATTTTCAAAAGTCCCTGGAGAGCGAGCAGATCCTCTTCATACAACACTTGCTCTAGCAGCTCTGTCTCTTTTCGGCAAAACGCCAAGCCTCAAGCCAGTTGATCCTGCATTGGCGATTGTCCATGATTCAATTAAACCTTCGAATTGAATCTCAATTCAATTTGACGCACAAGTTCCTCATACATGCACCAACTTATACCTGAGCTGAGTGCCTTGCGGAAAAGCCTAAGGCTCAATCCGTCGAAAAGAGTGATAAACCCGTGCTCTGCGAGCATAATTTTGGCGCCATGAAAAAAGCTTTTGTAATAGGCCGGTTGCAGTTGTACGCGCGTCTTTACTGTATCAAAGGGGGCTGTAATAGTAGATGCTGCAATACTAGCAACGACTGCTGCATTTATGTTTACAGTAGCAGCAGATGTAGACCCTCGTACATTTCCTGCAGCCGGAAATAAATTATTGAGCCCCTTTTTCACTTGCTCATAGAATAGTATGTATAAACCAGCATATGGTGCATCTCGCGAAATTGTAGCTCCGTATCCCGAGAAAAATCCTCGAAGGCCCTCATTGAACCAAATCGAACGAAAAGCCTCCCTCATAGTACCATAAGCATATGTAGAACTCTCAAACCGCACTTTAACTACTGTTATTGGCATCATAACAAAGCCTACAACAGCACGTGCAGCAGCACCTGTTATTAAATTCGCAGACATAGAGATTTGCGGCAGAACAGAACTGTAGCCACTATCTGTAGTCGTTGAATACCCTGCGACGAGTGATCTCAGCTTTCCAAGACTTGTCAAATACATGCTTGCTCCGATAGATGTTCTTATTGCCGATGGCAGGGTTCCTCTCCATAACTGACCTCTCGCAGCCGCTTCCCTCACAGCCGTGCCAATGCGTACACCATGACGTTGCTGTAAGCGGGTTTTAATAAGATCTAACGGCTGCAGCATCACAGATGAGACAAGACCCCCTACAAAACCTGCATAAATATGGCTTCTGGCCCGAAACTCACTGTCTCCCATAGTAAGCAAGGTCCGAAATATGTTTACTCACTCAAGGCTTCAAACTGGGAATGTGCTTGAGAAAATACTTCACTATTCGCTGAACACCGAATATAATTTTATAATTGCCGTTATATCTGTGAGAAGGATCACTTGCAGATCTTATTATTCCTCCTGATCTGGACTATAATCATGCTATGCTCCCAAAACAATGGCACTAGCCTTCCTCAACAAAATTATTTGTAGCTTGCCAAGTACGTATCTTATAATGAAATTGAATTTCGATCACCTGTACATGATGCAATTGGAACTGCCCAAATACATATTTACTTTAATAGGACCTCCATGGAGTGAAGATGGCATTTCCTTTGAATAAGCCTATAATCTACTAGTTGAGCCCAGATTAATTCCCCCGTTGTAGACTCGTTCTGATACTTGCGGATTTCAGAGAAGCATTAGGTCTATATTGGCGCACAAACGAAAAACCAATTATTCTTCCGTCATTAATCCTTTAAAGAAAATAAACTTGTATGGATTGTATCACAGTAGTTATCTATAAGAATATTATAATGTTTATCATGATCGCTATCACTTTTCACTTGATCCTAGGAGTTTCCGAGATTTGCTTATTCATAAATGAGAGACGAGGTAGTAGCCGATGCCGTTCAGTTTTTGAACCATCCAGATACGGCACATGCCTCCCTCGGTAAAAGGGTGGAGTTCTTGGGGTCTAAAGGATTAACTCCCGAGGAGATTGAGGAGTCACTCAAACGCGCACAGGGTGTCTCATCTGACAATCAAGCCACCTCCACAAAACAAGTAACACTACCAGTCCAGCCAGCATACATGCGTGAACCACCGCCTATTCCCCAGCGTAATTGGAAAGATTATTTTGTAATGGCTACAGTGAGTGTCGGCGTAGCCTATGGTCTCTATGAGGTAGCTAAACGCTACGTGCTTCCGGCAATAATGCCCCCCACACCACCTGCTTTGGAGGCTGATAAGCAGGCACTTGAGGCTGAATTTGAGCGGACTGAGTCTCTTGTGGAGCAGCTTGCCAAGGATATGGAGTCAGTTAAGGAGGCTGAAGCTGAGCGATCGCGCCAATTCGAAGAAATAATGGCAGAGGCACGAGAGGTGGTAGGCAGCATTAAGCCTCAAGTTGAGGATCGGCGCAAGGAAGCAAAGCTTGCTTCAGCAAATATAGAGTCAATGAAGGATTTGCTGCCTAAATCATTAGGTGCCTATTCAGAATCTCAAAGCCATGCCATCCGTGAACTTCAAGATGAGCTACAAAGTTTAAAAAGCCTTATAACAAATCGCCTTCGCACAAGTGGTGCTCCAAGACCTATTCCACCCGCCAGTTCTGTGCCTTCCTCGTTGCCAGCCAAGGATGCGACACCAGCCAAGGATGCGAAGGAAGATTCTGACTCTAGCCATAATAATTTCATTCCAAATCCAGGTTCGTCGAGCTCGCAATCTAGGAAACCCAGTGGAATTCCGGCGTGGCAACTCGCAGCCAAGTCGAATGACGATTCTAAATCTTAGCATTAAACTAGTCCTCCTCAGGCGCTTCTTCCTCTATGCCCTTATCAAATATTTCTTTCCCGGTAAGCCTTCCATTTGGTCGCTCCTTAGGTATATCCCATCCCATTTCATGACGAAACTTGTTTCTCCACTGCGAGAAACTTTCTTTTGTAACAGGCGTCCCCCTAAATTTGGCCTGCTCCGCTTCTTCGGCAATTTCAAGTTCTCTAATTCTCTCCAACTCTATGGCCTTGATTTTGTCCTGGTAAAGCTCCTCTGCTGTTTCTTTAAGGTATGATACACAAGCAAACACTGAGGGGATCCCCAAGTTTTCTTCCGCACACTGTCGGACCTTTTCTGTTAAGTCTGAAAGATCTTCTCTTGTGAAATCATACTCAATCTCAGTCCCTTTAGTTTTGTCTGAGCTTGCTTTTTCACCAGGTAAAGCTTCAATATCAACGACAGGTATGACTTCAGCGGGATAATTTTCGGGGAATGCAACATGAACCTTCAGTTTACGAACAGGATGAGTTTCCAAGCAAACCAAAACAGAGAATTCAGTATCGGAAACCACATCGAGCTCGTCAGGATAGATCGATTGTAATATATCGATCTCCTCCCTTTGCTCGTCGGTCATGGTAATACACCCTGCTCTCGCAAAGACAAAATAATTATGTAATGGAGAATTTCCTTGAGCAGCTACAATCCGACCCGACAGCTGTGATTTCGAAGCTCGAGGAGCAGTTTGAATGTGACAAGGACAACTTAGAAGTATCCCAGCTACTCGCTGAGGCATACTTCGAGATAGGTGATCTTGAATCAGCTCTTAAGTTTACACAACACAGCTTAAAACTGGACCCTACTGGAAGTCGAGGAGGCTTCGATAAGTTTATGTGGCAAGCACAAATTGTAGGTGGTCATGAGGGACATGGCTGGTATCAGTCTGGAATAAATGGCTTGAAGAGTCAAGCTTTGACCGTGTCGCCTCTTGGACTGGCAGCGCCCGAATGCGCAAATCTGCGGCAGAAAGTGTGCGCAGGGTTAAATGGTATGATCGAAATCTGGTTGACGGAACTATGTATGGAGCCAAATGCAGAGCAGATGTGTGAGCGGCTAGTTACCGAGGCACTTATGGTAGATGACACAAACCCAGAGGTTTGGAGTATGCTGGGAAGCATCCGCATTTCGCAGTGTCGCCAATCTGAGGCAAAGGATGCCCTTGAAAAATCATGGTCATTATGGTCTAATTGTGATGTGGACGGTTCACAAATTCCTTCGTTGATACGACTAGCACAGAGTTTGATTGAAGTGGGTTGTTCAGAAACGGCTATTGACATCACAACGTCGCTGGCAACTTTGGATGATCAAGTACCAGATATATATTACTTGAATGCAATCGCATATCAGCAGCTTCTTGAACGTTCGCAAACAGATTCAGACCGCATCTCCCATATTTCAGCTGCGCGAGAGGCTTTAGAACTTATGCTTGAGCTTCCTGAACTAGATGACTCTTTGGTAGAGGCTGGTAATGACATTTTATCCCAACTTCCACCTCTGCAGAGTGCCTAAACATCTATGATCGCAAATCCCCAATGAATATGCAAACCATTATAAGGATGGGAAAACTTAGAGAACTTAGGACAAAATAATGCTATACATAACTGCTGATTTTATGACAGGGGAATACTGTTTCCTGGTCATCTCACGTGCGCTAGCTGGCGCTAGGAGGTTCCGCCAATGGCGAGGGTATGTCCTTCGATCTGTCAGGATTATCTGCTGCTTCTCTATCAGACTCAGCATCGTACCAGCCATTGTCATTATCATCAGGGATTACCTGGACATATTCCTCAGGGACCAGCCCCGTCTCGCCAGTATCCAAGTTTTCAGCAACAAGCCATCCTTGGCCATGACGATAACAAATCCAGACGATCTGTCCCTCTACTAATGCTGCCTCATTTGCGTTCTCAGGCTCAAAATCGAATAGTGCAATCGCTTTACGATATATGTCATTGGTGCTGCCTGAAGCTGAAACATCATTATCTTCCTGCTCGGAAGCATTTTCACTGACAGCGCTGGGGGGCTTCACGCCATAATGCAATGGATGTGATGCATGGTATGCAAAGTCACGTACTTTGGTATACGGTAATGCGGATTTGAATTCCGGCAACCTGCTTTCAGCTGTATCACCAGCACTCATCTCTTGTGTTCGATGAATAATACAGCTTGTATCGAGAAGTTAAACGCTTGATTTCGAATGCCACGGGGTGAACCGTTGCAGTCGGCTCGGGGAAAGGACCCAACTAGGAGTTCAATTGTATATGAACGCTCCCTACCTAGTCATACAGTTTTAAAAGAGCGCCAGCCTAGCAACTTGGTGCGGTCTCAGCCGCCGCAAATTACCAAAGAAAAGCAAATTGATTTGGGCTTGCTACATACGGAAGAAGATTCTGATGTTGAAGAGATGGAGCGCGAATTAGCAGAACTTGAACAAGGTAAGCATTCAGCAAAGGACTCGCCTAAAACCTATCATTGGATGTCTGATACTCCGTTTAATATTATAGCGCCTAATAAATTTACCAGTGGAGACTCGTCTATAGTGGATAAATACGTGCATTAACCTTGGGCTTGCGGTAAATTTAAGCCACCCCGACGTGTGTGCCTCTTACGTCACACGACCTGTTCGGCAGGTAGAATGATATACTCATTGTGGATCTTTGATCGGCACAGTGACTGTATTTATAGACGACAGTGGAATAATGTGGATAGCAGCGGTGAGGCGAACGCGGATGATGTGGCTAAAATCATTTTCGGCGTAGTGTATTCACTTCGCACGGCGACAAGAAAGTTAACTGGTAGCGACAGCTTTTTGAGCTTCTCAACATCCCAATACAAACTCCACTACTTTGAAACCCCAAGTAATATGAAGTTTGCAATGTTCACAGACCCAAACACCCAACTTTTATCTGCAGCGCTTCAGGAACTATATGCCACTCTATACATTGAGTATGTGATCAAAGACCCAATAACGGAAGGTCTTAACAATGAAATGTTTTCTATGAGTCTAGATGCATTTATTAAGTCATTGCCGGGGTTTGCGTAGACGAAACCGAACGCTTTGACGGTGTATCTTTTTCAGGTGTTTCAGCACGGCGCTTTCCAGAGTTTTTCACCTCACCATTGCTCGCTACACCATTAACAACTCTAAAAATCGGCTGTGCGTACCAGTAGGGAACCTTATAGTATTCTCCTTCTCGCTGAATATCACCATTGGCAAGGGAATTGCAAGCAGCTTCCACTCTGCTCACAATTTCCTCGAATTTTTCATACTGACCTGACCTGACGGTCCCTAGGTCATTTCTTATATCGGTGTGGTGACTGAAAAACGTACGGAGAAGGCGGAAGAAATGTGACTTCATGGCCGTCATAGATGCATGGCCTGATGTATTCTTAGCAATATCCATGTATTCTCTGGTAAGCCGGTCTATACGAGGAAATTGATCGGCAGGTAGTTTCTCGAAAATTGCTGGATTTGATAAATTTGTCTCCGCACTCATGACAGCATCTGCACCAGTCTCCATTATACATCGGTCGACATCTTCTTGATAAATAATATTTCCATTTGCAATAATGACTGTCTCAGCAGGGAGGTTCTCTCTAAGGAACTTAATTTGCGACCAATCAGCCAGACCAGTATGTTGGCCCTTCATTTCCCTTGTCCGTCCATGCACCGTGAGGAATTGCGCCCCTGCTTTCAGGATCATACGTGCATACTCTAATGTTTTCATCCGATCTTCAAATACACGGATTTTAGCCGTAACAGGGATTTCCAGCTCCTCGTCGAGTTTATGTATAAGTCTCGAGATTAAATCCCAGTCCTCCATCAGAAATGCCCCATAATGTCCTTTTTTGGCAATGCCTTGTGGGCAGCCCAAATTGAGATCCACAGCATCACACTTACCTACGACATGCTTCGCGGCAGTTAACAGCTCTTCAGGATCATTTGCGCAAAATTGTACAATGAGTGGTCTATCAGTTACGGGATTCCCATCTTCTTCGGACCAATTTTGTGCGCGGTATGACGGGTTTGTGCCAAAGAGTTTTGCATGAAACATAGGTGTGTAACACAGCTCGGCACCATGCCTGCGGCAAAGCTTCCGCCATGCAAGTTCACTCTGATCAACCATGGGGGCTACAATTTTTTTAGGATTGCCAATACTCCGAAACAAGTCCCGTCCTTTCAACTTGGAACCAGACATTGACGGTTTCTAATTTTTTTGATTACGTTATGTTTATTCGCGGGTTACCGGCTTTCTCTCAACTCAGCTTTATTATATAGTCTTTAACTTTTAATTCACCGTAAATAGTAGTAAATGGATAGGATTCACCTATCATAGCATTATTCTATATAATGTTGCCGAACATAACGAATTGTAAAGCATGGCCAAAAATCAAGGTATTTACTTAGTTATTTAGTTAGTTACGGATTTCCCCACACCGTTCCCTTAGATCAAAGGAGTTTCAGCTATATATTTAATTACCTACGATGATGTGGTTTAACGTCTATTACAATGTCGCTAGCCTCTGAAGGTTTTAGGACAAATAATCGATGATCAATGAGTGACCTAACTTCAACACGCATTTTACTGTGCTTTGAAATAATTGATGCTATAGCTACCTTGCGGTGGCCGTGAAAGATGCCATGCTCTTCTATGGTAATGGCCTCAGTAAAGCCAGAGGATGAGCCTTTGAAGTCTTGATAGAGAGACTCAGTTGGGCCAAAACTGACCTCTGAGTTACCTATAGAGCCTCTGATACCGTTCTCGTCATGTCTCAACGCCTCTAGGATGCGATTTCGTGCTTCGTATGGCATTTTATCGGTAGTATTATTAGACTGACGCAAAAGGTGATAAGAGGCCATGTTGCTCCAACGCTGGTTATGCAATTCTTGTTCTAACCATGTTCTTCGGTGACGGAGCCACCATAGTCCTCCTAAAATAGGTGGACCACCCAGTATTATGAGAGCAGGTGCTAAAAATATACCGATCGCTGCTGTCGCTGCGATCATGCCAAAAACCTTGAAAGGCATTGGTACATACTGCAATATACGCCCAAAAGGTCCTGGACGGCGATATATGCGCACTGGGTAAGCTCGACGAGTGAAAAACATTCTCTTAGGGATCATATTAGGCGCTTGTAGATATTAAAAAATCGTGCTAATGCAGATCAATGAATCAATCTCCTTTTTTTCAATCGTTAAGCTGCCCTTTCTTGTACCCTTTAAAAAGTCACCTTGTTGCTAAAAATGCGAAACGACCCAAAAGTTATTTGTCATAGATTGTCAGAAACGCATATTCATCAATGGGGCTTGGTGATTTCAAACTATTATGTGAAAGGGCAAATGTACCACTATGCGCTCTTGTTGGGCCCAATGACATGCATTTTCATTCATTGAATGACCTTGAATCGACCTGCTACGCACGTAGTATTAATCTGGCTAACACGATGGTTTTTAGTGTTGGTAATGCATTTCTACAGTTTGGTACACTGCTTGTGGTGTCCCTTGGCATTTATAACACCTATCAAAAGTATACTGCGGTTGGTCGCCGTGAAATTCTTGATTGGTTCTATCTTTTCTTCATCCTTACATTCTGGTCTCTCGTAGTAGACACGGGTGTAGTACCAGCATCAAGTTCATCTTACCCTTATTTCGTTGCTGTTCAGGCTGGTCTTTCCTCGTCATGTTGCCTTTTACTTCTGCTTAATTCGCTCCTGGGATACAAATTCTGGGAAGACGGAAGCCTTGGATCGGTTTGGGGATTGCGACTGGCCTCTGGTATATGGGGTTTAGTGGTGTTCATCATATCAATTTTCACATTTCAAGGGTGGACCGAGCTATTGAATCCTCAAAAGCCAACAGCTCTAATGATTTCGCTGTATGTGATTAACGCGTTATGGATTTTTTTCTATTCTATATCCATGCTGTATCTGACTGGCGTCATTTTAAAACAGTGGTGGGCTTTTGGCTCTGTTATGTTAGGAATCGTTTTCTTCGCAGCCGGTCAGACGCTGATGTATGCATTTGGGCGTATTATATGTCAAAAAGTACGGCACTATATAGATGGCATTTTCTTTGCTACTGTCTGCAATCTATTTGCATTTCTCATGGTTTACAAGTCATGGGACATCATTACCACGGAGGATCTCGAGTTTAGCGTTTCGAATCAGGATTATACTTGGGATACGAAGTCCGCTTATGAAACAAGTGAGTATGCTCTTTCGAGCTACAACGTACAAAGCATTTCGTAGTAAATTAATTTTTCATTAACCAGTCTTACAATGAATCATTAAATTTTCTAGATTAGTTGCATAGTATAAACAAGTTTTTCTTTTAGGAACGTGCTTCTGTAAGCATGCCTGTGAGCCCCCAGGTGCTCATCCGTGCACAGCACAACACCTCTCAAATTCGAAATGCTTGCATTCTTGCCCATGTAGACCATGGTAAAACCTCTCTTTCAGATTGCCTCCTGGCAAGTAATGGCATTATAAGCCATCAGATGCAAGGCCAAATAAGGTACCTTGATTCTCGACCAGATGAGCAATCACGGGGCATAACCATGGAATCCAGTGCCATTTCACTATATTCAAAATTAGCAGGTCCTGATGGTGTGAAAGAGTATTTGATCAACTTGGTGGATAGTCCTGGCCATATCGATTTTAGTTCAGAAGTCACGATAGCTTCGCGGCTATGCGATGGATGTATTATCCTGGTTGATGCTGTAGAGGGTGTATGCTCCCAAACAGTTAATGTTCTCAAGCAGGCTTGGGATGATGAACTTCGGATGGTGCTGGTTATAAATAAGGTTGATAGACTTATTACAGAGCTCCAAATGAGCAGTGTTGAGGCTGCCTCTCATTTGACCAAGATTGTTGAACAAGTCAATGCGGTGCTAGGTCAACTTTTTGCTGGTACTCGAATGGATCTGGATGAAGACTTAAACGATGAGGGCATATATTTCGAGCCTCAAAAGAACGATGTGGTTTTCTGTAGCGCTGTTGAAGGGTGGGGTTTTACCTTGGGACAGTTTGCTAGTATTTATGAGCGTAAGCTTGGTATGAACAAAGAACGCCTCCAAAAATTTCTCTGGGGTGATTTTTTCCTTGACCCAAAAACCAAAAAAGTTGGTTCCGGGAAATCCGGAAAAAAGTCCCTATTTGTGCAGTTTATTCTGGATAATATCTGGGCTATCTACGGTGCTGTAGATTCTCAGGATGTTCCCAAGCTAGCTAAAATTGCTGACGCTCTAGGGGTCACTCTCAATGACAGAGATCTTGATGTTTCTCGTGATCCAAGGACTCTTCTCAAAACTATTTTCCATCAATGGATTCCTGTGTCACGAGCAGTCATTATCAGCATGATACATAAATTACCAAGTCCTCTAGAGGCACAGAAGAAAAGAACAAAAAGCATTCTAGAAAACTCACCGTCTGGCGATCTAGTTGATACGAAGATTCAAGATGCTATGAAAAATTGTGATCAACAAGGCCCCATATGCGCTTTTATCTCAAAGGTTTTACAGGTGCCCAAGAAAGAACTGCCAAATTCGCTCGTCGATAAAGTTGCAGGCTTGCGTATGCATGCACAACAGGAAGACAATGAAGAAGAAGTATTGTTAGGGGTTGCTCGTGTCTACAGTGGATGCATTGAGCCTGGAAAGACTCTTAACCTTTGTGGCATCACATATGATCCTGCAACACCTACCAGCGCTATTTCGCAGGTAACCCCACAGAGATTATTTATATGTATGGGCCGTGACTTCGTTCCTGTGGATAAAGCATATCCTGGTTCAATTATTGGTATTTCTGGGTTGGATGGGAAAATCGTCAAGAGCGGCACTTTGACAAGTTTAGGGTTGGTAGGTCCAAACCTGGCTAGAAGTGCTCACATCATGCCTACAATTTTGCGCGTTGCTGTGGAGCCGGAAGATCCTCGTAATATTCCACAGTTAGAGCAGGGCCTGGATCTCCTTAACGTGTCAGATCCTAGCGTTGAGGTTGAGATATCCGACAAAGGTGAACTCATACTTGGCACAGCAGGTGAGCTACATTTGGAACGTTGCCTAAAGGATTTGCGTGAAAGGTATGCGAGATGTGAAATTGACTGCTCTGAACCTGTAATACCTTACCGTGAGACGATTTCTCCTGCCGGTGAAGCACCTGATGATATCCAGAAGCGTGGAAGCGTTCAAATGACTGTTGGTTCGGTACATGTCGAACTTGATGTCTTACCGCTACCGCAAGCTGCCACCGAATATTTAACCTCAACTGAATTTCAAAGCGACTTGAGCGAATCTCCGACAAACACTCTCAAAAAGTTAGAGGACAACCTTCCCTCCAAATTTGAAGATATAGTGGCATTAGGTCCCCGTAATAATGGTCCTAATGCACTCATTGATATGACATCAGAGAAGCTACTCAATACTAGGCGTTTTCATGAGTCTCAACCAACTAGCCGTAGCCCTTGGGATGATCCAGTTATTACAGGTTTTCAAGCAGCAATGGCAAAAGGCCCTCTAATGAACGAGCCACTGCAGGGAATAGCGGTTGTGGTCAAGAAGCTGGATAATTTTGAAAATCACCTTTCTGTCATTACTTTGCGGCGACTCATTCCTGCAATACGTGAACTTATCTACGAAGGACTTTCACACTGGTCGCCAAGGATAATGCTTGCTACATATCTCTGTGACATTCAGGCCACCACTGATGTGCTTGGTAGGGTTTATGCTGTGGTCACCCGTCGTCGTGGACGCGTTATTAGCGAGGAATTAAAGGAAGGTACACCTTTCTTCCTTATTCGAGCCTCTTTGCCTGTAGTAGAATCCTTTGGGTTCAGCGAGGAAATGCGACGACGCACTGCTGGCTCAGCAAATCCACAACTTGTGTTCAATGGATTTTCTCTACTTGATATTGACCCATTCTGGGTACCAACGACTGAAGAGGAGCTAGAGGAATTAGGTGAAACCGCTGACAGGGAGAATATTGCTTTGGTATATCTAAATGAGGTAAGAAGGCGCAAGGGTTTGCCTGTGAATGAAAAGGTCGTTGAACGAGCGGAACAACAACGTAGTTTTAAACATTAGAGATAGGTATATATGACTAATGGATGGTGAGCCCCTGCTAGGAAATGTGTCGCCAGTCAGGCAGTTAGGAACCGTCTCTGCAACGTTCCTAATTCTAAACCGTATTATAGGAACTGGCGTTTTCAGTGTTCCGTCTGGTATCTATGAACTCACCGGAAGCATTGGCTGGACACTTGTTCTCTGGTGCTTAGGCGGCTTTATTGCCGCATGTGGGTTTGCCGTCTACTTAGAATACGGCATTGAAATGCCAGCAAGTGGGGGAGAAAAAAATTATCTTGAGCGTGTATACAAATGGCCTAAGCATCTCCTTCTAACAATATTTGTATTTGCAGCCGTTTTCTTGTCCTTTAGCGCATCCAATTCTTATGCGTTCGGACTTTATATACAATTAGGGCTTGGAATTGAGCCTAATGAGTCTGTATCGCGGTATATCGCCACATTTACGGTTCTTTCTATTTGTGCCCTGCATGCAAGATTCCCACACTTTGGAAGAGTTGCTTTCAATTGCTTGGGAGCCACAAAAGTCATAGTATTAGTTTTAGTTGCTCTTTGCAGTCCTATGATATGGCTTGGTATATTGGATGTCCCAAACAGACCGAATAATTTTCAGAACGCATTCAAAAATGATGGCTTTGGAGGTAGTCTTTATGAGGTGAGTATTGCTCTTCTTCGAATCTCATATTCTTATCGTGGCTGGGAAACTTGTAATATGGTTATGGGAGAAGTGCATAATCCTGCAAAAACTGTTGCTAGGGCTGGCAGCTTGGCCCTTATTGGTATTACAATTTTGTACACTCTTTGCTCGATCTCGTACTTCATGGTAATACCTAAGGGAGAGATTATTGATTCCGGGGTAATAATTGCTGGCGTTTTCTTCCTTAAATTATTTGGTGAGACAGGTGCAACTCGGATGTTGCCACTCTCTATCTGTTTGTCTAATCTCGGAAACATATTAGTAGTTTCATATGCGGCATCGAGAGTAATTCAACAGTCTGGGCAGCATAACATTCTACCATTCTCGCGCTACATAAGTTCATCAAAGCCATGGGGCACGCCTATTGCTGGGCTAGTAATTCATGCTACAATGTCTGCTGTCACACTTCTAGCACCTCCTCCTGGTGAGGTGTATGGATTTGTTATTGATCTTTCAACGTACCCTATCAGCTTATTTGCTACTCTTATCACTGCCGGCCTTCTTTATCTACATTATAACTCTGAGCGAGAAAATTGGTCTGCCCATCAGTTCTATGCCCCAACTAGCCTTGTTATTATCTTTTTGCTTGCGAACATAGCAACTATCGTCTTTCCTTGGGTCCCGCCTAAAACACCTTCGAATACTGTTCTCCCATATTATGCCAGTCCTTTGGGGGCTTTGATCGTACTAGCTATTGGGGCACTCTACTGGGTATATTGTAATTATTCCGGTCGTATTAGGGCTATTCAATTGGATGACGCATAGTTAAACCCTTACCTTGGATGTTATGCAATTGAGTCACTTGGGAGTCATTGTGCCCTAACCTTTTTCACAAAATCTCCATTGTACCTTTCACTCGGATGCTGGATGCGCAGGGTACTGTGCAGGACCAAGGACGCCTATTCACTGATAGTTCAGATGGATATGATCGACAGGTACTGAATTTGCGTACTGAAAAGAGCGTGGGCGAAGAACTTTCGTTTTCTGACCATTCTTACGAGCAAAGCGACCCGGAACATGCCAAAAAGTTAGACAGATTATACCGCAAGCTAGATTTGAGAATAGTTCCACCATTATGGTGCTTATACTTTCTCAGTTCCTATGGATCAGCTGCTTACGGAAATGCATTAACTATGAATCAATCAGTTGGCCATTCTCTACCACAGCATCTTCAAATGTCAAGTTCACAAACATCTACCGCTACAGCTCTCGATTATGTTGGTGTTATTATACTTGATCTGCCAATGAATCTTATAATGTCACGTGTTGCACCACAAGCATGGATGTCTCGAATTATTATCAGTGTGGGTCTTGTATATGCTTGTTTCGCAGCAGTAAGCACTGCACGTGGAGCTGTAGCTTTGAGATTCTTTACTGGTGCCGTGAGTGCTGGGGTTTGGCCAGGGATGACTTACTATATCAGTATGTGGTACCCGAATGAACGCGCCATCTCAAGAATTGGATATTATTATACCGCGGCACAGCTAAGTGCTGCTGTTGCAGGACTTCTGGCAGCAGCATTCCAAAAAATGGATGGACAGTTAGGATATACTGGCTTTCAATGGATGTTTTTAATTTATGGATGTGTCACAGCTGCGGTAGGTATTGTTCTTCTTTGGTGGCTACCTGATCGCCCTAAAGGTCTATTGGATAAAATGGGAAAGGACACTTCCTTTTGGGGATCAAAGAAGTTTGCGTGGTTGAAGTCACCATCACCCCTCAATGAAGAAGAACAAAGGCTACACGACGCTGATATGTCAGACCGTTATACACCTCCGCTGTGGGGCTTTTCTGATCTATTGGCAATAATATTAGATGTACGAATATGGCCATTTGTTATGATGTATTTTGGTGTCGTTGGGGTTGGCATAGGCATCGAGAACTATGCCACGACTATAATACAGAAAATGAATCCCAACTTCTCATCGGTGACTGTCTCACTACTTTACGCCCCCATTTGGCTATTTGATCTTGCTGAGATACTGTTAGTAACTCCTTTCTCGGATCTGTTTTCTAACAACAGAGGAATTATTTTTTCAGCCTCTACATCTATTATAATTGCAGGTCTATTCGTCGCAACATATGCTCATGATTATTGGTCTCGCTGGGGTGGCCTATTGATCTGCGGTTTTGGACTTGGCGCAACAGTGCCAACTACCATGGGATGGGCGGCTCATGTGTTCTACGTACATCATGGAGATGTAGGGGCAGCAGCCTCTTCTGCATTGGTATCAGGTCTTGGTAATCTTGGTTCTGTTACTACAACTTTTGCACTATACACAGGATGGCCCGAAGACACCAATTATCATTATAGTAACATGGTCATGGTTGCTATACTGGGGGTGAGTCTGATTAGTGCTTTGTGTAATACACTTTTGAGATACTTTCTTGGAGACTTTGGCGACAAATCCCTAGTGGATGTTACTTTCCTGCGCATATTTTCCCGGCGATCAACAAAGTTTCATGCTTGACTTCCAAGGTTTTAGTTGTTCAAACTAATATAATACTTATGGATGGTGATAGATAGATAGGTAATAATAACTAAAAATGACTCAATTACGTAGAACGTGAAATCCACGGATGGCTCAAGACTTCTTCTGCCGTTGGACGGGTTTCAAGATTACGACGAAGGAGCAAATGAATTAAGTTAGTACACTCAACTGACATGTCATACGGCACCTGAATATTTGCTGCCATTATTTCATCCACATCACGAAATGGCGTCTCTCTATAGACAACAGTAAACAGTAAGATACCAAGTGCCCAGATATCTTGAGGAGGACCAGTGTATGGCGTGCCCTCCAAGATCTCGGGCGCGGCGTAATCTACAGTGCCGACAAACACATCAAAAGGACCCTTGGAAACATAAGCAGCGGATCCCAGATCAATTAGTTTTATTTCTCCTCTTTCATCCACAATGATATTTTCATCCTTAATATCACGATGGACTATGCCGAGCGAATGAAGGTGTATAACAGCTGAAAGCACCTGTCGAAAAATGTCACGAGACTCCGCTTCCGACATTTTTGCGCGCATCTCTATATAGTCAAAAAGGTCGACACCCGGGTTACCTGCCCGTGGCATTTCAACGTGAAAGCATTCTTCGTCTTCGAAATAATCGATAAGCTCTATGATATTTGGATGTGGCTGCATACGAAGCTGGTTCATAATTTTGATTTCATTTGGTATGGTACCAAGCTGGCGATCACGGCTCCATGTATCTACCAGGATGCGCGTTTTGACAATACTTTTCAGTGCAACTGGTTCCTGCGTAGGATCATCTTTTGGTCGTACCAAACGTACCTTGCCATACGCGCCTTCTCCAAGAACTTGTAATATATCGAAATCTGAAAGCTTCAATTCACGGCGTCTTGCACCGACGCGGAAACTATGAGATCGTCTTGGGGTACCTGGTGGTGTGTTGGGCTTCGATCCGGGTAATGATGACACCGTAGATGAGACAGTGGAAGCCGTGGAGGCTGAAGATGCATGATGGTGATGATGGCTTTGAGCAACATTGGAGATATACAGGGCTAGCTGAGATGGCATCTGTACTTCTTTAGTTGAGAAGGGTGTACGCGAATAGCTCAGCCATAAGACAAGACAGCTCTTATCGACAACACGAAGTTGTACATCAACGCAAATACTAGATCCATCCTTCGCAAGGGCTTTAACTCCTCCAGTTGGGTGGTCTCCATAAAAGCTATCAGCATCTTTACATGCTACCTGTCGAAACATGTGTTCAGGTATGACTACGCCTGGTAGTTGTATAGGTTGCGCGATTAATGTTTCAATATCCTTAAGGTGAAGCATGAATCGAGGTATAAGCGCATCTACCCGCTGGCCAACTAGTTGCAAGCGACCGATACCTAACATGTAGTACATGATGGCAGTATTATAGCTGGTGATACAGAAGTTAGAATCCAACACTACAGCACCAGCCATAACGGATGGGGCTCTCAGGCGCACTTTATCAGCATTTCTGGATACCACTGTGGGAATTGCTTCATTACCCAGCCGTAATGCTACATGTTTTAACTGATCCTCTTCTGGTGTTGCTTTGAGTAGATTTGGGACTTCTCGCATTGAGGGCGATGGAACACTTCCCTCCCAGCTGAGTGGCTTACCTTCCTGATCCAGTTTGACTTCACATAAATCGGCATTGAGCTCTTCCACAACCCAAAGTAGAAAGTGGGACTGACGTTCAACCCATACAGCCGCAAGTCCCTCGTTCCCATCTGCCTTTGCAATATCCAGAAGAGAGCCACTAAGTAGCACCTGTGTGCTTGTCTCGAATACGTGAGTGCCTACTGGACACTCGAGTTTCTGTACCACGTTTGACTTGGCTTGTGGGCCCACAAAGTCAAGAAAGCTTCTGGAGTGAGCTTTCTCCTGAGATGTACCAAATATTAAACATGCCATATCATTAAGACTCAATATAAGAAAGGGGCGGGTGGTTGTGGTGGTAAAAACAGCCCGCATGTTCTTATGTTTGGATGGGGCATGAAACAAAGGCGTAGGATCACAAATACACTTAACACTTTCCTTTAACATAGCAGGAATAGCAAGTATGCTGGATGTCCTTCGAAACATCGATGGCCGAATTTGCTGCGACTGCACAGGTTCTCGCGGTGTGTCATAGTACGGCATGGTGAGCACCTCCAGGACTCCAGGATCATCTGAGGGAGCAAGTCGGTTTATTGAGGTCATCCATAGAGCACTCTCTTTTTTAAAGGGAACCAGCGGCGTTGTAGGATCATCCCTGACTGTTTCCACCAGTTTCTCAATTGTCGTGACATAGCCCTCTATATTAGTAGGAAGCACACATTGATCACCCACCAAAGACTCTAGGGAACGTAATATTACTGCCAAGCGGGCTGAAAGTATTTGAGAGGTACCCTGGGAGTAAGTGAAGCTAAACAAGCTCGTGGCAATCGCTGCGGGTCCCGTAGATTCCGCACTCAAGGGTCGTACAGGAGAGCTAGGTCGACGTTGCCTTTGTTCAGTACCCTTCACTCGATTCTGCATGCCACGATTCGGTAAAAACACCGCGCCGCTACCGTCACTTTCCTCCTCGCTAGAACCGGGACCCATCGCGCCTGACAAAGCTCTTTTCGTCCGTCCCCTTGGTTAAGATAACACCACATTGCGAACAAATAACGCATCAATATTTAATTTTAGAAAATATTTTATTAGGCCATGCTTCACAAAAATGTCGTTTTGACAAGCAGCATCCGTACCTATCATCTTAAAGGTCACCACTTTACCAAGAAACGATTATGTGGTAGTTTAGCAATCAGCACATGGTCAGCTGACATATAGAGTCAACACGCTAAAGTAAGCGAAATCCAATTTACGAGTATCCTTCCTAGGACAAGTTACTGCTAGACCATTTAGACTGGGGCTAATAAATCAGGAAAATGCGCTAATTCGTTAGAGGCTTTATATCAGTTCACAAGATTTTGTTCTTGTAAACATGTGTGTAGGGCAGTTTGCACCGAATCCGTTCAATCACCTTCTTCCTATTACAGCACGTATATAGCACATATACACGCAACGCTATATATATGTGGGGAGATGACGGGGCGGATACGAAGTGAGCGATTAATAATATTTTCCTTGGGAGCTTACTAGCCAATAGGCGATTCACTCTTATTCCATTCACAAAAAGAATGCTTCGGACCCTGCTTCGCGCTAACGCACCCCTTGCTCAACGCCAGGTTTTTTCCGGAGTACGTTTCACTAGTGCTATCAGTGCTCCAACTCTCCGTGGCCTCAATAAGAGATGGGGCAACATGACGGAGGTAGAACGCGACGATGTCATTGGCCAGCTTGCCGAACGCCAGAAGGCAGACTGGAATGAACTCACTCCACTTGAGAAGCAGGCGGCATGGTATGTGAGCTATGGTGAATGGGGACCCAGGCGTCCGATTCACCCCCCTGGAAGCTCGGCCTATATCTTTAAGGGTATCCTGCTTGGCATTCTCATCTCGGGAGGACTGTTCTTCGGAAGCCGCTTGCTTACCCCTCCTCTTCCTAAGACCATGGCAAGAGAGTGGCAGGCCAAATCCAATGAGATTCTTGCCGACGTCAATGCCGAGCCATTCTCTGGTTATAATCAAATCCAGTCCCCACCCACAGGTATTTCTGAGGCTGAAGTTGAGGAGGAAGAGGATGAAGACCTGTAATTCTCCCAATTATTCTAGTGTCTGATAACGCTTTATATTATTCTTTTTACTCTTATAAGCCTTATCTAGGTAGGAAAAAAAAGTGAGTAAGCAACCTTTTTTTGTAGGATAATGGATCGAAGGTGGGTGCAAATAATTTGCGCTGTCCTTTGGAACTTGTTGGCAGCAGGTCCAGTATTTGGATTCGCCGCCCTTAAACCTATTCTTATCAGCGAAGGGGTTTATGCTGATGTTTGTAAAGCGTCAACGACTGATAATGAGCCCTGTGTTGAACAGGACCTCAAGCTCAACTTCATCTTCACTGTCGCTGCTGGATTGACTAACATTGTTGCCTTTTTTGTGGGGTTTGTCCTTGATAACCATGGGCCTCGCGTATGTGGGTTTATCGGAAGTTTTCTGCTAGCCTGGGGGTCACTCACAATGGCCTTTGCACCGACCAGCAAGTTTGATTCCTTGCGTTCTTGGTTCCCTTCTCTAGACCCATACCTTTGCGGTTATTCATTGCTTGCCCTTGGAGGGCCATTTGTGTTCATTTCAACATTTCAACTGGCCAACACTTTCCCAAAGCACTCGGGTAAGATATTGGCCTCCATTACTGGTGCTTTCGACACCTCGTCTGCACTGTTCATGATATGGCGCCTGATTTATCAGAACTATACCTCAAAATTAGGAATTCAACAGTTTTTCACTGGCTACTTGGTAGTACCGGTGTTTATATTCCTCTGCCAACTTTTCATCATGCCCACAAGCTCTTATGTGTCTTTAGGCGTTACAAGAAAGTTCGAAATTGAGGGTCTAGATGCCGATGGTAATCTTGTTTTAGGTGATGATGGTGCACGCGCTATTCCTGATTCGGGTGTGCGGGAAGAGGCTATCAGACGCCAGTCTGTCTCGGCACAATCTACACCTTCAGTAAACAACAAAAGGGTCCGCCAGGTATCAACTCTCGCTGATCGTCGTAAATCTATCCTTGAAGAACATGTGAGCCAGCGTCTAGAACAATCCACACACGGAATTTATGGAATTCTGCATGATGAGCCAGTAAGTAAACAGCTGGCAACACCATGGTTCGTCCTGATGCTCTGCTTTACGGTGATTTGCATGCTCCGAATCAATTATTTCGTGGCTACAGTACGCTCCCAAGAGAACTATTTGCTCGGTAGCTTTGAGTCTGCACAGAGGATGGGTGGTATATTCGACATTGCTTTGCCCTTGGGTGGCCTTGTAGCGATTCCTTTGATTGGTATTGCCCTCGATACTATTAGTACCCTCTATATCCTTGAATTCATTGTTTGTGTCAGCGTGACTATCGGCATATTGGGCTGTTTTCACAGCTTTGTCCTAAATCTGATCGGAATTCTAATTCTCGTGGTCTATCGTCCATTTTATTATACCGTTGTCTCTGATTATAGCGCAAAAGTATTTGGTTTTGTTACTTTTGGTACCGTTTATGGGCTTGCCATGTCGATATCTGGTGTTCTAAATATGCTGCAATCAGTCATTGACCGCTTGACAAAGACATATTTTAAGTCAAACCCGATTCCTATCAATATAATCCTTACAGGGCTTACACTACTCTTTGGCGTTTCCCTTGTCACATATGCTAAGCAGCAGGGTGAAAAACGCCTCGCTGCCCTTAATTCTAGCGCCGTAGAGGACTATGGTGCCGTTGATGACTCTGATCCAAGATAGTTGACTATGAACCTGGAAATAAAAATGAGATATCACGTTCTAAGTGATAATGAAACAAACTCGAAAGACAATTTACCTGGAATTTTTTTATTTTGAGTATATACTTATTTAAAGTCTTGAAGTTAGTGGTCGCTAACGTCATGTGTCCGTGAGATACTAAAGACTTTTCCTGGATTCAGAATCATATGTGGATCATATGCCTGCTTCAATTGCCTCATGGCATCGACAGCGATTTGTCCGACTTCTTCAATGACATAGTGACGTTTACCTACACCAACGCCATGCTCACCGGTACAGGTGCCGTCAAGAGCCAGAGCTCTTTTTATCATAAGATGAACTGCATCTGAGACCTCCTTTGTCTGGGTTTCAGGGTCATATGTTAAGAGTGCGTGGAAATTTCCATCCCCTACATGACCAACAATGCCCCCACGAATTCCCAAAGATTGCAATTCCTCCTTCGTCTTGCTGATGATTTCTGTGAGATGAGATATCGGAACAGCCACGTCGGTTGTCCAGCACTTATGCCCCTTTGGTGCTGCGAAGAAAACCGACCATAGTGCAGTTTTTCTAGCAGACCATAGCTCTTCTGTTTCATCCTCATTTTTTGCGAATTCGAAGGATAACGATTTGTTTTCAACTGAGATCTTTTTAACATCCTCAATCAAGTTTTCCACAGTGGAATCCGAAGAACCAGCAAACCTCAAAAGTAATGTATGCTTCTCACTCCACTTCCGATCTGTTGCACCTGAATCGTTTATGATTTTCATCATATTGTCATCCAAAAATTCCATGGCATCAAGAATGAGTCCCGACTGAAGGATCTTCTCAACAGTATCTGTGGCATTTTTAGGTGTATCAAAGGTCAAGAGACCCACGCGCCTAATAGGAGGGATAGGATGTAACTTCAATGTTGCTTCTGTCACAATGCCAAGAGTACCTTCTGCCCCGACAAACACATCGGTAAGACTATACCCAGCACTCGACTTTCTTGGTCGTTGTCTGGTCTTGATGATAGATCCATCAGCAAGGACAACCGTGAGGTTAACAACATTCTGCCTCATGGTACCATACCTATAAGCATTTGTCCCTGAACAGCACGTACCAGTCATGCCACCTATCTGTGCCCCGGGTCCTGGATCAGGGCCAAAAAACACATCATACGGCTTTAGCTGATCATTTAGATCCTCCCATCCAATAGCAGGTTGCACAACAACATCAAGGTCGTCTTTGTGAACCGCAAGTATGTTGCACATGTTACTCATATCTAATGATATTCCACCATAGACAGGTGTGAAATGACCCTCAAGCGATGTACCACCTGAGAAGGCAGTAACTGGCACTCGATAGTCATGGCATATCTTAAGGATTTTTGATACTTCTTCGGTGGACGAAGGATATACAATAGTCTGTGGCTTCTCTCCCTTTTTGGGATGGCGCGTTTGCCAACCCGAATCAGCGTGCGTATCAAGCAAATCAGCTTCGTCGGTAACGTTGTCATTTCCCACTATTTTTTTGATTTCAGCAACAGCAGCTTTTTCCTCGGAAAGACTTGCATATTTTGGCTCCTTCAATTCATCTAATGGAAGCGTACTGTTTGCTTTAGTATCTGGAGCTGCTTTAAACTGGTTATAAGCGAGAAGTCCAGAAGCCAATCCTGATGAAAAAATAAGCGATGTTGTTAACAACTTGCTTTGGCTACTCCTTCCAGCACTTGATGATGATCCGAAGCGACGAGCGCTACCTAATATTCTACCAAAACTTCTCCTCATATTGCCGAGGGGAGTTGAGAATGAAACAAGGTAGGTTTAGTCAGTACGACCCAAGTCAGTGACAATAACGTCAGTGGGTCCCGATGTCAGCTGTCACAAATAAATGTAAAAATATGAGAATTAACAGTTTATATACGCAAACAATTCCTGAAATCTCTATTGTTACACTATTCGTACTACTCGGGGCAAGTTAGTCAGTAATACGACACATGTAAGTGACATCGCGCGAGTGGGTCCCGAAGTCAGCAGTCAGACATTGATTTAGAAATATGTGAATTAGCAGTTTATCTACGCAAACAACTCCTGAACTCTTTTGTTGCACTATTTCGTACCACTCGTGTTAGTCAGTATATAAGATTTAGTGGGCTATCTTGCATTGTCCAACCAGCCTCGGGTAGGAACAATGACGTGATTGGATCGCAACGTCAGCAGTCACACATCAATATGAAAATATGAATTAGCAATTTATCGACGCAAACAATTCCTGAAATCTTTTATCGTACCACATAATATCTCATCTATAATTGTAATAAATCCAGCACCAAATGAGCTCATCAATTACAGATTTTATACTGGAATTTTAATTCCCTGCTTGATTTTTTTGGGGTTTATAACTTATTCAATTCCAAATTGATGGTGGCAAACAACGCATAGAGCATCTGAAGTGAGTAATCGTTTATCAGCTAGTAAGCAAAATATTAGGATGGCAAGTACAGGAAGCGTGAGCGCAAGCGAAGATGGGGTTTTGATCGCCCTCATCCAGTACCAGGTTCCAGTTATCCAATTTCCCAGTGATATCCAGAAGCAAGTAGAGACAATCTGTCGAATTGTTAAATCGACTAAGAAAGGCTATCCCGATCTCGACCTGATAGTATTCCCAGAATACTCTACCACAGGATTGAACACATCAATTTGGACATATGACGAAATGCTGCAGACGATTGATGGTCCGGAAGTGCTGAAATTCCGAGAATCTTGCCGTGAGAATGAAGTCTGGGGAGTATTCTCAATTATGGAAAAGAATGAAGACCCCAACGTACCACCATATAATACAGCTTTGATCATTGATAAAACTGGCCAAATTGCTCTTCACTATAGAAAATTGCAGCCCTGGTGCCCTGTCGAGCCCTGGTCTCCGGGTAATAGAGGAATGCCTGTCTGCAATGGCCCGAAAGGATCCAAACTGGCTGTTTGCATCTGCCATGACGGAATGTTTCCAGAATTAGCACGAGAGGCCGCTTACAAGGGGGCTAATATCTACATCAGAATATCTGGATATTCGACTCAAGTAAACGATCAATGGATCTGGACTAATCGCACCAACGCATTTCAGAATCTGATGTTTACAGTTTCTGTGAACTTAGCAGGATATGACAACACCTTCTATTATTTTGGGGAAGGGACGGTATGTAATTATGATGGAAACATTGTTCAACAAGGCCACCGCAATCCCTGGGAAATAGTGACAGCAGAGCTCTTCCCCTCAATTGCAGATAAAGCACGCCAGAATTGGGCTCTAGAAAACAATGTTTTCAACCTGGGCTGTCGTGGATATGTTGGATTTCCTGGTGGTGCAAGGGAGAACTATCTCACTTGGGTAAAAGATTTAGCGGAGGGCAACTACAAATTACCATGGGATGATCAGGTGCGTATTAGGGATGGGTGGAAATATTACCCGGATGGTGTTAAACTAGGCCCTTTACCTAAAGAGTTTCAGGAGTAACTCATAGAGGGTATATTAGAGTCTTTCCAAGTTGAGGCGCTACTACATCCTCCCCAGCCTGTTTCTTCTCCAGAAGAAGTTTGGGCGGTTCATAGTACGGTTCCTCGCTCATCACGAAAGTACCCCAGTGAACGCCAATCAGGCTCTTAGCTCCCATTTCACGCATCACTCGCAGCGATTCTGTCGGACACATATGCTGAGCTTTTAAATGCCAACGAGGCCGGTACGCCCCACATGGCACCGCAGCAAGGGAACAACCCTTTCCATATACTTTCGCTATTGTCTCGTAAAGCCCCTCTGCAAAGCCTGAGTCACCAACATGGAAAAACAGTGGTTTTCCATTTCGTAGCAATAAGAAGGAACACCATAATGTCTCATTAGAATCAACGATATACCGTCCAGACCAATGCATTGCTGGCGTGCAGGCTATTTCATAACCCAGTTTTGGGTCTACGTTAGGAAGCGGAATACGTTCCCACCATGTCATTTCAATGAACTTTTCAATGCCTAAATTAGAGAGATGTTTACCCACCCCCGTAGGAACTATCCAGGCAGTATTATTGCCAAGATTTTTGGCAGCTGTAAAATCAAGATGATCTTGATGATCATGGGATACAAGGACAGCATCGGGAGTAGGTAGACTTTCCACAGTACATGGCGGGGGCACGAGTCTTTGGGGACCAACCCGTGGGCTCACAACGCTCTCTGAAAACATCGGATCAGTCAAGATATTTACAGGTTTACTTACCCCAGGGAATTGTACAAGAGCACAACTTTGTCCAAGCCACGTAAATGTCATACTATCCTTTTGTTCTCTTCCGTTTTCGCTGCTGTCCCTTCCCAGTAAATCCCACTCTGGCGTGTAAATCGGCAGAAATTTAGCTATGGCACTTTTGTCCTTAGGAACTTCTCCAGCCGGCTGAATACGAAACATTTCGGTGACTCTCCGGAAAAAAAACTCAAACACAGACTGATGCCGATACTCAGGAAAAGGATTGTGATAGCGACCATGGATATATATTGGCTGGTAACGCTCGAGTGGATCGTCAGAGAGATGGCGTTCCCGAATAGTTCTCATAACTTCTACACGCACGAGAGCTATATACATGCCATATCCACCCGCGATTCCTCCTACTGTCCACCACGCTCGCCGGCACCATGCTCGCATAAGCGATAAGTTGGAATCAGATGTCAACTAGATGAGAAAAAAAAGGGCATATCCTGGCACATATATGTATATTTTATTTGAATATAATTATAATCGTGATGTTCTCTGCACACCATTCCATCAATTGGTGCGCTGTGAATATAAGAAATAGTTTGCAGAAGAATAGGACGAGTGCAGAGTTTCAACTGCATTTTTCTCACGTCAATATTCACCAGTCACTACAGTAACCGCGTGTCCACCAACGTTAATGGTTCCATTTTCGTTCGTTAATATGACATGTCCTTTCCTTGCTACTTTCTCACCCTGAAAAATCTCTGCGTGGGGTAAGCGCAGCATTGCCATAGCAGCTCCGGATCCCGAGCCACATACAGGGTCCTCGTCGACACCTACTGCAGGAGCGAAGGTGCGCAATTCATATGTTCCATTCTTTTTTTCGCCTAATGCCTGAATACCAGTCCATCCTTGGTCGATGCACACCTTCTTGATTTGATTAACGTCCGGCTGTACAGCAAGTACAGCTTCTGCAGACCGTAGAAGTACTGTATGCCACACGGGACCGACGTCGAATGTCTCACTTTTGAGCACTGCGGAACCAATTATATTCGAGACATCAAGTGAGGATTCAACGGCTTTGGCATAAGGAAGTTCGAAAGAAATCACACCATTTTCTCGCACGTGGATTCTTATCAAGCCAGCCCCACATTCTTGGAAAATTACGCCATCATGTACGGAAGCTATTCCTGCCTCAATCACCGCATGGCAGGTACCTATGGTTGGGTGTCCAGCAAAAGGCAATTCACCACCAGGTGTGAAGATTTTCACCTTATAATCAGCACCAGGTATAGTAGTCTTCTGTACAAATGTTGTTTCACTCAGGTTTGTCCATTTTGCAATTTGCAACATTTCCTGGTCACTTAATTCATCAGCATCAAAAAATACCGCAACAGGATTCCCATAGAAAGGAACTGAAGTGAATACATCCACTTGTCGAAATTTTCCCATCACGAATCTAACCGTCTAAGTCAAGATGATTAATTAAGGATCAACTGCTTTATGGGAGGAGATTTACTGCGGCCGAGGCCCCCAATCCATTACCTTAAGCCAGTCGATCCTGAGCCTTCAAGGAGACGTACTTGTCAGATATCTGGAGTATCATCTTTCTTGTCAGAGCTAACAAAGGTTGGCGCCGCATATGACATCCGACCGTCAGCGTCACCAACACCTGCCCAGCAACTTAGTGAAAAACGCTGGGCTGATTGGCAAAAGGAGTTGCAACTTCAGAAAAGCTGGAACCCTCACAATGACCAACAAATAAAAGGTAATCCCCACGCGACCCTGGTGTTGTATAAGCTGCCACGGTCCTTGACTGAAGAAATTCTGTCTCGACATTTCAGCACCGCCGGTAATGTTGAATATATACGTGTTGTTCGTGATACTCGCAATAAACCAAGAGGTTATGCATTGGTACAGTTTTCCCAGTCATCAACGGCCAGGGAATTGGCCCAGCACCATTCTCTTACTGTTGAAGGTCATACCATCATGTGCGACATGCAACGGGCAAAAGTACAGATGAACTGGAGACCAAAGAGGCTTGGAGGGTCATTGACTTATCCAAAAGCAGCCAATCGGCATCAGAGGGGTAATTTCTCCAATCGAGGCCGTGGAGGCGGAAGAGGTAATTTTGGCAGAGGAAGGAGGGTTGATCGCCCAGCCCGAATTGGTGAATCGACACCTTATGCTCATCCTAAGCCAATTCCACCGGTGGCGCGGCAAGATCCACGCGCTGGGGGGCGATCCCTCAGAAGGTACTAGTTGGTTGGACAATGCAACAGGACTGAACGGGCCTTTTTGCCCATTCAAGGTGCCTTGCAGAGTAAAAAAAATAATCATAATACTACTATTTAATCTAGGACAGCAACAAACCTGAAAGCTGCTGTTCGAGGAGCAATTGTAAAGTAGGCCAATTGTTGAAATCGGCCTGCAAGTCAAGCACGTCAGGGCGCAAAACCAGCCACACTCCTACTCAAGAGGTTTGCGGAAGCTTTACAAGCGTTCCTCGAATTTCAGGTCATTTACTGGGGCTAGGCCAATAAGTCCGCGGATCAAGTTCTCTAAAGCGGATCTTTGCTTGTTGAGGCCATTAACTGGCTCGGCGCCCACCCGAGTGAGTGGGGCCTTTAGCCAATATGACAAGAAACTAAGCACTGAATGAAGTTTCTCGTACTCAGAACTGTCAGAGTTCGCACGACGATAAGAAATACGAGTCAAGAATTCAGTCATCACCACAAGGTCAATGATCAACGGGGTTGCAAGCAATGAATCTTCACAGACGTTGTGAATGGACACGGTATTGTGACCACCAAGCATCAGCTCTGAATGATACTCGTCCATAGCGACTTTCGAATCACCCACTGCAGGAACATACTTGATGACGATACAGTGATCTATGGTAGAGCCCAATTTTTCGTTGTAAAGCAGATGGTTCGCCTTTATCATATCATCCACCACTGAACTCTTGGAAATCTCCTTGGACCTAAACTGCTTCGGTGCACTCAAGTTGTATCCATCATTGTTTCCTAAGTGGTTATAAGACGCAATTGAGACCGGTCTAATACCTGCATCGACAAGATATTGAGTCAGAACGCTCTTGATCTTAGTCTGTCCGGACTTAAAATCATCACCGCCTATAAAGGCATGACGCTTTTCGGCAAGTTCCACACAGCCAGGTACAAAGGTATTCTGAGGTGACCCATTTATATAAGGCACACCTTCCAAAATAGAAGCAACAGCAAAAATTGTGGATGGTGCTATCTCAGAATTTGAGTCCTTTATGGCCGCAAGAAGGTTGTCAGCGGTGTCATTCACGCCAGGAAGGATATTGGCATATCTTTCGGTATTGGCTGTCCATAGTACAATAACACTATCAAGACCATTCTGAGCCTTAAAGTCTCGTATATCGCGCCGGATATGCTCCAAGTGCTCCCATTTATCACTCCCAGGTATCACGTTGTCGGCACGGGCACCCTGGTTTGCGGCAATAAAATCTGGGTAATACAATGAGGGAAGAGGATTGTACCCCTTCAATTTCTTGGACAATTGACGCTGCAGATCCCAATCCAGAACCTGAGCGCGCTCCATAGCCTCAGCCAGATTGGCGCTTGAGATATCCCAACCCCCTAGAGTGATGTCGTTGGGATGAAGCATGGGAGCAACCTCATTGAAAGGAGCATAGACGTCATTACCATTGTCGTCTATTCCTAATAATATTGTTGAAGACTGCGTCACAGACCCGAAATAGTTAGGCTCCTGAACTCCCGTTTTGGTATGGAAAGATATTTTGTCACGATTGGCGAGCAAGGAGGCTGTCAAAGTTGAGCCATTGTTACCACCCCAACCAACAAGCATCAATCCAACCCGGGGAATTTTCGTATTGAGCTTGAATTCATACTCAGTGCTTACCGGGGTCACATCGTACTTACCTCCAGGCAATTTCTTAACTGTAGCACTGTCATAAACATACTTAGAGACAATCGAGTCATTCTCAACACGTACCTTATCTGTGTTCACATGAACAGACGTGTATCCACTAGAATCCTTGGCAGGGGTCTCAGCCCTTCCATCAGTATTGCCAACGGCATTACCATTGACAGTTGTGCGTCCATTGATATAATCGTTGGTAATCATTTTTTTTTCTTTTTTTTAGTGAGTTATTTCAAATTTCTTGGTATTTGATTGACTTTCTGCGCAGTAATAAATCTCCACAGCCAGCAGCAGCAGCGGAGGTTTGGTGAGGGTTATGACGGCTTCCTAAAAGGTTCGCGAACGTTTTCAAACTTAACCAGACCTTGTGAGTCTAGTTAGAAGAAAAAAAGGTAACTGTTTACATGGCAATTGGATCCTTATGTACCTAACGTCTGGGGGCAAGGGTAATGTTGGGATGGCCGAGGAGGTGCCAGCGGGGTATTCCGTATGGCAATTGGTCACTTCGCTACTAATTATGAAAGAGACCTCTCGCTCAAAAATTGCTCGTAACAAAAAGGATTTATATTTACAGGCATATAATAACAATGACTTTAGGATTTCAACTTGACATCTTATTACTACCAGGATAAGATGGCAAATTACTACTGGTACATTGTGCATCGCTAAAATGGGACTAGAATAGCTTGAACATCATGCATTTTTTTTCTGATAATTTATGCCCAGTACACAGCACGCAATTCGACCGTAACTCGGTTAATGTTGCCGATTCCCGAGACGCCCGATGCATACATACCCAATAGGAGAGGTGTTTGTCACTGCAGCGCAACGTAACGATCTCGCCCACCAACTATTAATAGTTCGCGGAATACCATCGCTGCTAATCAATTAATTGGTTAGTTTTCTATGTTAATTAAGATATATATATTGCACAGCATCGCGCAATCGAATAATTTAGCAGGGTTTTTTCAATATATAAGGACACGTCCAGCAGCCCAGCAGCGAGCGGCGAAGAATGCTAGTGAGGAAGCAAGATAAGAAACACCTGAGAATATGATCAATCCCAAATAGTTGTGATCCGTTAAAGCACCGGCGATCGGAAGCCCGGTAAGGGCTGCAATAGACGCCACTGAATATGCGGTACCATAGCGCCTGCCATACTGTGAAGTCTCAGATATTGTGGCTACACACACTGGTGTGAGCGAAATGGTGCTCCCGGAGAATATTCCAAAAAGCACCGCGAATGCAGTGATACCAGCCTTGGTCGTACCAGCAGGGATCCAAAGAGCCAAGCAGAAGATGCCCGTTAATCCAGTCATTAAAATAGTAATATTATAAGGACCATAGTGGTCTGCAAGCCATCCTGGAGTGATTCGACCCACTGTTGAACCGACGTTCAAGTATGCAACCAGGGCATTAGCGTAGTCAACGGTCAGTCCCTGCTGGCGAGCATAACTGGTAAGATAAAGGACAGGAACAAAATAGCCCCATTCCGCCAGAAATATACCCGCAGTACAAGCTGTGAAGGCCTTTGAACGAAAAGACTTCACGTCAATCATCGCATCTTTCCAGTTTACCTTAAGTGATCTCGGTCTTCTATCCGCACAGCATGTGCATGTAATTATAGCCAATACAAGCATAATAAATCCCATCACTCTTATTGTCCAGCCATATCCGATCCGCGGAAACAGGCGGTTAAGCATGAGAGAGCACCAGATACCACAAACAGATCCGCCTGCTGCTGCAAGCCCCATTGCTATACCGCGCCTTTTTAAAAACCAATGTCCAATAACGGTAATCCCTGGATTGAATATCAAAGAGGCACTTAAGCCGCCCAGTAGGCTAAACCCCAGCATGAACTGATAATACTCCTTGCACACAGAAAGGATAAACAAGGCAGCAAGCCATCCAATACAACCTGGAACAATTAGGCATCGCACACCGAATGTGTCAAAAAGAGGACCTGCCTGAATGCCCCCAAAATACATCAAAAAAGCATACAGCGAAAAAATCCAGCCTATTTGAGATTCGGAGCGATTTGAAAGGCGTTCAGTATGCAAATAATTCTCAATCGATCCTCCAGTATTCAAAACACCAAACGGGAGCATGACTGAACAGAAACTCCCTAGAACTACCAACCAGGCACGCCATCCGCCATCCGGAATTGTCGAATCATCTATAATTGTGGGGCCGTACGCATTTTGCTCATTCTCCGATGTTACAGTGGCCTCAAGTTGGCGGGTTTTTTCTTTTTCAGTCACAGCATTATTCTCATTGTCCATATCCCGTACCAAAATTCCTTAAATCGCCTTCGGGCAAAAAATTAGTCACAAGCAACGGTGGTACGGGCATATATCATTATATCTTTCTATGACACAAAAAATCCTCAGATTGTCCTCTCATATAAATATAGCCGAGGAATCCTATCCATAAAGCTCTGTTTAGCAGCAACATTGTCTTCGGGCCCTCTATCACGTCAAATTACACAATGTTGGCGTTCCATTCTGCGAACTGCTGACATCACATAATATCAGTAAAAGCATAATTTTTTTTGTGCAGCTTATCACGATTGACCGTCTGAAAAAATAAAACTACCAGTAAGTTAACAACGCTTACATGAATCTTCAGTCGTCTCGCCTAGGAACGAAAAAATATTGGCAAGATTTTTACGAAAGGGAAATTGAAAACTTTCAGGAGAACCCGAATGACACAGGTGAGAATTGGTTTGATGATGTAGGTGCGGAGTCTCATGTGGTGGATTTTGTGGCGGAAAAGGCAGCGAGTACGCTGGTTTCGATACTAGATCTCGGCTGTGGAAACGGCAGGTTGCTATTTTCCATCAAGGATGCCAATGTTGAAGGTGAATTCTTGGGAATTGACTATGCGGCCTCATCTATAGAACTGGCACGCTCTGTGGCTTCAACAGAGGGCTACGACGATGTTGAGTTTCGGCAGGTAGATTTTGTCAACGACCCGAATTGGACTACCAAGACATACGATTTTGTTTTGGATAAAGGGACATTGGATGCTATAGCACTAAGCGGCGATACTGAAGCTCCGAGACGATATGTGGATGCAGTGATTCCACGAGTTAACAGGGGTGGGCTTCTGGTTATCACCAGCTGCAATTTCACTATGGAGGAACTGGCCGAACTCGTTGGAAGGCCATATACATCTTTAAAGTACCCTGAATTCAGCTTTGGTGGCCAAAAAGGGTCTTCTGTAGTTACCCTTGCTTTTCACATTATATAAAACGATTTACGACTATAGATCAATCTGTTACATTTTTTAGGACATCATAGAGTTCCTTTGCTGCTTCCGCAGATGCACACCTCATGGCAAATTGACAGGTAGTTCCATCATTGTCGACCCCGGTAAGTCGCACAACTTTTTCCGACGAAAGAGAAGTCGGAAAGCCCAAATATACCTGAGTAGCTGAACTAAGAGCCAGGTTTAAAGCCACGCGCAAATTTCCGTCAGCTCGCATCAGTAGTCGATGCTTGCCTTCATTGTTTGAATTAAGTTTTAACTGGCCCACTCCTCTTTCTTTCCAGCCACTGGCCTGATCTTCCAAAGAAACCGCATATAAACGCACCCTTAAAGATAGGTCCGTCTTCTCCTCCTCCTCGCCCGTCTTAACCTCCTGACGTTCTTGCAACTGGCTTTTTTCTTTACTCCCTTGCTCCTCTGGCTCCTTCTGTAAAGTATCCCTTTCTGGCTTCTTCTCATTCTCTTTAGCCTTAGAAAACCCTGAGTCTTTGGAAAACATGCTAAAACCACCGCTAGAAAAAGCACCGAATCCACCTTTAGAGCTATCCTTGAAGGCCCCAAAACCAGTGGTCTTGGCAGGTTTTTTCTCTTCCTTAAATTCAGAAGTGGTGGTGGAATCCTTGGATTCCTTCGGTATACCTTCTACATTACTCTTTTCTTGCTTTCCAGTTTCAGCTTGCAATTGTTCCTTTTCGGTTATGCCGGATTTCTGTCCTTCATTGGTGTCATCAGTGCCTTGCTTTACATTGTCATTAGGTTCTTTCTCTTGTTTCTGATCACTGTCGCTTACTTCCTTTGGATCCGATTGCGTATGCTTATCTGGGGTTGAAGTACCCTCTTTATCCTTCGGGTTGACTTCAGATTGTGATTCACCCTTGCTGGTTTCTTCATCCTTAACCTCGTCATTCTTAATCTCCTTCGCGTTAGGATCAACCACAGGAGAGCCCTCTTCCGACTGGTCCTTGGCCGGAGTCGGACTGTCGTTTACGACTTTTTCCTCTTTTTCATGATCAGCTGCTGAACGCTTAGCTGGAGGCTCATCAGCTTCGGAATTCCGCCGCTTTTCGCCAGCTGCAACCATATGACTTCGCTTATAAACCTACCTACTTCCACCTCCATCTTGAGGGATTTCTATATGCATGAGGCTGAAAAATGTGCCAATTCACAAGTCAAAGCCGTGAAAATGCACCATATATATGATAAATTAGGATCATTTAAGTCTATGAACTCGTTCCTATACAGTTCTACGGTCAGTAATATGTCGAATAACTGCGCCTTGACCAGCGATAGCAAATGTCTTCTCCATCCAAGTCAATAGAGTTGCCCCATTGGCCTGACCTTGAGATGTTGACATTGCCTTATAAAGATATTTTACCAGGACGACACGGTCCTGCGGGCTCAACTCTTTCACTAATGTATCGATCTCTGAGGAACGAGTGCTCACCAAAACTTGCAGAACAGCAGCTAACCTTGTGTCTTTAGTTGATTCATCACTTCCATATGGTGGATTGGCCAAAGCAGCCCTAAGAGCACTTTCTGTGTTCCCAGACTGAAGTGATTGCTTAACCGTGAGCTGTGTCTGCTGTGCATCTGAAAGAGTCACACCACTAGGGGTAACTTCAGGAACGCTATTGACAACAGAATCGGGGTCCAGCCTATCAATATCGATCTTTCGAAAGTCTGTTGTCATAATGTTAATAGTGCCAAGAGCCGACAGGCTTGATTATATAACACAGACGGCACCTGTGCTGGCTGTTTTCCTCGAAGGTAAGTTTACAGATTGATGTACGACGGAGCTGGGAGGGTTTCGCAGAGAGCGATGTCATCTTGAATCTTCATCTTGAGCAAAAAAATATAGAAAGTGATTATATCGCGTCATGTTGATAAAACTTAGGTGAGACCATGCTAGAAGAATCCTAGGAAGGCGAACGTAATTATAGTTGTATGCAAACAGTACTTTTATATGTGGTGTTGAGAGCAGCTTCAAAGCCCTTTTGACGAATCAGACTACCCCGGATTCGAGCTGAGTAAGTGGAGTCGGCCATGGAGGGCCTTCTGCGAAGGCTTCAAAAAACCAAAGAAGACGACATTGTTGATGTTCCCTTGCTTTGTAGTCTGATCATCGATACTTATAATGACTTTGACAAGTCTGAGAAGGCAGCCCAACGCCTTCTTGAGACTATTAAGCAGTACGAAACAGATGATGATACGATCCATCCCATCACTGTGAAGCGGTTCGCGGAGTTTATTCGACATCGAGGCGACCATCTTCGGCGAGTTTTCGAGCGCATCGATAAAAACGACGATCGAAGAATCACCTTGGATGATATATACAATTATCTCGATACCTCACATGCGGACTACGACGCTGAAAAAATTGCTGCCATTTTGCGCGTGCTGGACACTGATGATGACGGCATAATCACTATGCAAGAGTTTCAGGACAAGCTGCTGCTCGTTCCCTTGACAAAAGCGAATTTTGATCGCTTTTTCTATCATGCTTATAACTTTTTTGTGGAGGACCTTGAAATCACCACAGACTCTGATGTACTCATTGAATCCAATAGTTTGGGATATTTTTGGTGCGGTGGTATGGCAGGTGTTGTCTCGCGTACTTGCACTGCGCCATTTGATCGTCTCAAAGTTTATTTGATCGCTCAAGGTGGGCCTATACTCGCTGCTATTCAAAAAATCTATCATTCCGGGGGATTGCGTGCCTTTTTTGTTGGAAACGGGCTTAACGTCGTTAAGGTTTTTCCAGAGAGCGCGATGAAGTTTGGCTCCTTCGAAACTGCGAAGCGTGCATTTGCTGCATTTGAAGGTGTCGACGATCCAGCGGATATATCAAGGCTAGCTACATTCATCTCGGGGGGACTTGGAGGAATGTGTGCGCAGCTCTGCGTTTTTCCATTGGACACAACAAAGTTTCGTGTGCAGGCATCAGATGACACTAAACCAGGGCGTCTATGGCGCACTGTCCGAAATGTCTACGCAGAGCATGGTATAAGAGGGTTCTACCGCGGGTTGTATGTTGGTGTGCTTGGTATCTTTCCTTTTGCGGCCTTAGATTTAGGCATATTCAGTGCATTCAAGGGTGCTTATATCAAAAATCAGGCTAGTCGTCACAATATTGATCCTTCAGATGTGCAGCTGGGTAATCTAGTTGTACTCAGCATGGGTGCTGTTTCGGGAAGTGTGGGAGCATCTGCCGTATATCCCATTAATCTCGTAAGGACTCGAATACAGATGCAAGGCACCTCTGCTCATCCTTTCGTGTACAAGGGGTTCCTTGACTGTTGTCGACAAACTGTATACCGCGAAGGATGGCATGGCTTCTTCAGGGGCCTCGGTCCAAATTTGGCAAAAGTTGCACCTTCTGTCTCTATTAGCTATCTTGTTTATGAGAACTCGAAAAAGTTCCTGGGACTGCATTAACGCCTGCTTTGGAAATATTTATATAGACTTTCATGCACATATGCATATGCAAATAGTAACTTGGTGAGAGCAGATTAGCCATTAATTGAAAATCTCATTAACAAGCAAGGGGAATAGCTAAGGTGATAACTGAGGCATTTTACGGTATCAGCTCTTAATGATTTTCCCTATCACTGGAATCATTCCACGCTGTCTGTAGCGTAGATTTTTTCGCATTCAGAACATCATCGTCGGTATCGGAACTTTGGCTTAATCTGCTGCTTCCGAGATGCTGATATCTCAAAAGTTCTGCATCAGTTTCCACCTGGGAATTCACCCTACTTACAGGCAATGAGGTGTAGGAGGCTGAGGTCTGCGACTCCTGGTCACCTGGCATTCGCTCACTCTCAGCCTGACTCGAAAAGGGGCGTTCGTAAAGTTCTGGAGTTGGCCGAATCGATCCAGAAGACATCCGTTTCAATGATCGAGACGAATTATCATAATCATATTCAGTCCTGGTCTCAATGCTGGTATCGTGACTAGGGTCCCTGGAAATCTGAACAGCCTCTGCCTGATTTGCCTCTGCAATCTGATGATGAACTTTGGTTTCCGCAGAAAGCTTGGGTGTCTTTGGGCGCAGCGGGGTTACTTCTTCGATATCTGATGCATGTACACTGGCCTCTGGAACCCAAGGGCTGTCTTGAAATCCTTCTGCTTCGAATAAAGCAGAGTAACGCTTGGGTACATTTTCCAAGGAATTTTCAATCGATGTTGATCTTCTCTGTCCTGACGAGGAGGAGTGCCCTTGGCGCCAGTTTTCATTATATGATTCGCCATCACCACGTGTACTAGTTGGACTGTACGCCTCTAGTATAGTTTCAGGTGTAGAATAATACGAAGATCGACTTCCACTACTTGTTTCTGAATTGTCATATGACGATGACAGCGAAGACCATGAGGACCAGCTGCGGGCATTGCTCCATCTTTGCTCCTGTTCTTGCTCCCATGAGGCACGCTGTTTTCTCAATATCGCTCGATGCGCAATAGCACGCCTCAGGTATGCTCCCCATGTATCCACAAAGTCCATGGCTTCCTGAATGTCTATTATCTCAGGTTCTACTTCTTCGCGAGGAACATGTGATAGCCTCCAGGACTTGGGGCGTATTTTTGCTTTCGTCGAAGTAGGACTGGGCCGTTTATCTTTGCCCTCTCGAGATACCGCTCGTGGTGGTGTCTGCGGTAGAGGCAATACATTTTCAGGCTTCGATGCATTATAAGGGCCTTCTTTTGGCAAATTTGGATCTTTTGTAGTAGAATCTGCCTTCTGAGGCGTACTTATATCCCTTCTCAGACCATAAGCATTAGCAGGATCACCTGGGGCTGGTGTGTGTGTCTGTTCTCGTTCAGGAAGACTCACCTTGACCCAATTATCTGTGCTATTATTACCTGTATTAGATTCTTCTTTTGGAGGCAATTTCTCAGTACTGATGTTAGGCAACTGGCTTGATTGGTCCAAGGGTATTAGGTTAGGTGGAAGCGGATTTGGCTGCGCAGTATTAGATTTCCAAACCTGGACAGGAACGGATGATCCTCGATAACGGGGTTTTGGACGCCTATAAAGAAGATCCCTGCAACGGAAGCGATAAGTTGCTCGGGAAGTATCTGGTGTTATCAAGTTTGATGGCTTACGCTGAAGATATCGCTTTGAAAATTTATAGGTCCTTTTTGAACGTTGGTTCCAGAACAGTCGGCCAAAAAACCGCTTCAATCGTTGTAATGGACTCGGTTTCAAAGCATGACGTCGTCTCAGCAGAGTAGAATTGGTCCGCTTGTTGGTGTTCCCAGGTATATGAGCTTTGTACGGCTGCGGTTGATGTAGAGTCGAGCCTACCACCTGCCAACCATCATCCGACTGCATGCAATAATCTTTGATTGGGAAATTGTAAAATGTAAGTAGTTTGGTGGCTGGCATAAGGCCAGCCATTTTATTGTGGGTTAGGGTGTTCCAGGTTTGGTAAATGAGATTCTATTAATGCAGTTCAGGTCGAAAGTATAGCGTGGCGAGATACCATCTTGCTCATTTAGTTAATGTCTCGGACTAATTAGAAGGTGCTTATCGCGAGGTATGCTGGTGTATGCATGTTCTGAAATGAATACAATGTTACAAATTCGCTATCAGCTGGGTCACTCTCACAATAAGTCCTCAAATGTTACATTAATGCCTAAAGAAAGCTTTTTTTGACATGGTAACGGAAAAATCAAGGCTCACTCAAAAGCTTATGTCGCAACTTTTTTTGAAGATGCAGGGACACCAAGATGTATGATAATAATTTTATAAAAGGGAACGGGTCCTCACTGAAATTTTCTGTGTCCAACAAAATTCATGAAAAAGGCATCTTATTTTTACTAAAACTTTAGTATAAACTATTTTACAGTCTCAATCCTGCGTTTCTCTATTTCTCTTTCTACATGATGAGTCGATTTGGCGGAGGAAATGTGGGAGAGTGCCTCAGTCAGCAAGAGTATAAGGAAGGTTACATGGCCGACGTTGGGGCCAAATACATATATACAGTGGGTGAACTGCTGGATCTTGCCAGTTCTCCACTTGTCACAGTTCCTAAAAACCTCGATGCTGCTGAAATAGAGCAAATTCATGCTCAGCGCAACCAGCAAGTATTGCTTCCAGCCCGAGAGAAAGGGTTTTCACACGCAGGTCATGAACATCGGTATAATGGAAGAAAAGGTGGTAAAGGAGGTTGGAAGCCCCCACGTGATACCCACCGTGAAGTTCCTAAAGAACCTCTACGAGAACCCCATCACCAGCAACAATCGCACAAGGATCTGGCACAGAAATCGGCAAAGAACCCCAGTGTACCTGTTGAGGAGGAGGATGAAAATATTTGGCTTGCACCAGACGCAGGTTCGTCTGGGTTCGGAGGTGGAGGTGGTCATGTTGCTGAATTCGAAAAGTGGAAAGCAGAAATGAAGAACAATGCACTGCTTGATGCTGGTTTTGAAGTAGGTGCACCTCGCACTAATGTAGCACAAGAGGAAAATTACGCTTCTGGTAAAAATCCGAAAACATCCGAGGTAGATTACTGGCAGTCTGCTTTACCTTCTGTACCAAAGAAACCAGCATCTGAGAATACCAGTGGATCCTCGCGATTCTTCAGCCTGCAGGAAAAGCCTCAGAATTTTGGATTTCCACCTGGGGTCGTGGGTGGTGTGCCAACCTCGTCCAGTGGTGTGTCTCAACCCACTCATGGCCTCCCAGCATCTAGCGTAGCTGCTTCGACTGGTCAGCGTCGCCAAGTCCCCACAGGCGCTCCCTTAATGACATCACCATCCCCTATAAACCTAGGTTCACAGCCTGTGATGAATGCCGGGGGCGCTTCCCAAGGATTGGCGTCTGCGATGCCGCTACGACCTCCCCCTGGATTACAACCTCCTCCAGGTTTACAACCCCCACCTGGCCTGCAACCACCGCCTGGACTACAACCGCCACCTGGGTTGCAACCGGTACCTGGTGCAGCTCAAAAGCTTGGAAATTATGGAAGTCCTGGACTCGGCGGTCCAGATCAAAGGGGTCTCAATTCAACACCAGACAATTCCACATTGTCGCAAAGCAAATCCGGAATATATTTTTCCGGCAATGAAGAAACTCAAGCAAGGCAGACAAAGCCAACTGCTGCAAGTGATGACGCCTTTTTTAAGAGTTTATTGTCTCGTAAAACTTGAGTCTTATATGCTGATTATTTTGACGGTAGAGTCATTATCTATGTAGGAATCATTGATTAACTAGAGAATAGAGAGAATACTCTGCTACCGTTCTTGTCCTATATTAAAAATTGAAATATGCCTGAATCTGTATGTGATACAGATGCATGTGTGCGCCAATTTACGCAGATTAAAAACCCTAAATAGCACTCACAATATGAATGGGTGAAATTGGCTTACTAGAACTCACATGATCAGGCGAGGCTATAAAATCTATTTTCTTTAACCACGAATAGTATGATTGAGAGGAATACCATCGTATTCGCCATATCCCATGGCTAGGTTAACGTTCTGCAAACATTGAGTAGCTGCGCCCTTGAGAAGGTTGTCAATAGTTGCAACCACAACTACTCTGTCTTGTGCTGCATTTACGCCAAATCCGCCTACCACAATTCCATGCTTTTTGCTAATGTCGCGGACAAGAGGAGGTTCTCCTGTGACCGTAATGAGAGACTCTCCACTATAACGATCTTGATAAAGGTTTCTAACCTCACGCGAGGAAACCTTAGACGCCAAGGGTATGTTAATGGTGTGAGTGATGCCCTCAAACCACTGTGCAACATGCGGGGTGAAGTTCACACGAGTACCGAGATGGGTCGAAATCTCACGTTCATGAATATGGTCTGTGAGCGAATAGGGAATGAGATTATCCCGTAGGTTATTGATGTCATTACGCGGAGAGGGCTTAGTACCAGCTCCACTGTAACCACTAACGCCAAAGAGGGTCGGTCTCTCTGTCTTGGAAACAAGACCTGCTTCAAGCAATGGTGCGATAGCAACTTGCGCTGCCGTGGAGTAGCATCCGGGGTTTGATATACGCTTTGCTTGAGTCAAAGTTGCACGGTTGTCCAGTTCAGGCAGTCCGTATGTCCAAGTATTAGTGGTGTCAAATCTATAGTCTGCAGACAAGTCGACGACAACAGAATCATCCTTAATCTGATCTACAAATGGTTTGCACACGCCATTTGGTAATGCCATAACCCAGACGTCAACTGCTCCACTCTCATCAAGTCTTGCAACATCTTCTGGCTTTAAATTTTCGTAATGTATCGTACGCTTGGTATAGCCCTCCAGGCGCTTTCCCTCGAGTTCGCGCGAGGAGATGTGCGCAAGCTCCAAATACGGATGGGTGTTTATCATATCAATAAGAGCTTGGCCAGTGTATCCACGAGCACCAATAAGTGCAACCTTGGCGGGGGAGTGATTGGAACCATTGACAATGGGTCGCTCGCGAAGGCGACGTGCTGAAGTTGAGAAGGAACGAATGCCAATTGGCTTTGCGCTCTTCTGTGAAAGGACAGATGCGTGTCCTGCTGCCTCACTAGGGGACAGTCCAGCCCAGAACAAAGTCAGTCCATTTTTAGTGATGGAACCATCAGCCTTCGAAAAGAAGAAACTCATGTTCTCACTGTCATGAGGAACTACCCACTCCAAATTAGGATATTTAGCAGATAGCAAGCGCCAAAGGTTATCAGAGACATTATTCAACCAACCCGTCTTGGTGGCAGAAAACTGCTCAACTTTAGCACCTTCTTCAGTAGGTTTTACCACAGCTACAGCTTCACCGAGTTCGTCCCCGAATACCTTAGCATCAACATCGACATTGTCCATATCGATTCGGCTACGTATGGTGCTGGGAACTTCATTTACATTGTATTCACGCAACTTGTTACCACGACGAATCATAGTTCCTGCTCCGGAGTCCGTGAAAAGTTCTTTCTGGAGATCGGATGTGCTGATTATTGCTACCGAGGAAGAGCGAGGTAGAGAGTGGAGAAGAGCATTAATCTCTTTGATCTTAAGCTTCGTTCCATACTTTACCCATGGCTGTTTCATCAAATGGTCATACTCCTCATCCAGGTTTATAAGTGAAATCTTCTTTCCTTCACCATCAAACAAGCCACCTTTCTCGCTCAAGTAAACAACCTTCACAGGCTTAACGACCTTTGCGAGCTCAGAAGCAGCAACGTCAGCATTGACATTCAGGATTTGACCTTCAGGTGTCTCTGCGAGAGCAGTAAGGATAGGCAGACAGCCAGCTTCAATAGAAGCATCAAGGGGCCTACGATCAACCGCGGTTACATCACCCACAAGCTTATACTTCTCTTTGTCGAGGTACTTCGCTGTGAAGACTCCACCTGTTATCGGCCTGGCGCGTACACCCTGTTGTTCAAGTGCTTCAACGAGACGCAAATTCTGATCCAAAAAGCAATGACGAACAACCCGCATAGTTTGCGGGTCAGTTATACGAATTCCATCGGCATAATCAGCCTCAACACCCTCTTTTTCCAAAATATCGTTAATCTGCGGACCAGTACCATGAAGAACGATCGGATAAAGGCCGACGTGGTACAGGAAAGCAAGGCTCGACGCGAGTTCAGGCATCTCATGCGTGATAATTGCACCACCTACTTTGATAACAGCAAACTGTTGTTGCCCAATACTCGTGAAATATTTGAGGTATTGTTCAACCTCACGCTTTGATCCGATGTTGTCCAGTAGTTGGATCACAGTCTCCCTTGTAGATGTTGATACCCATCTAGATGGAGTTAATGAGAAATGTCTCGCGACTAGTCTCCGAGGCATGCGGAGCGGGAACCGCAGAGGTCGAAAAAACATGACTGTGATAATATATGCTCCGTCCAAGTTTTTTTGAGGATGAGTAAGAGGAGATAAGGTGCTATTAGTGGAGAAAGTCAAGTCATGCAAGCTTGTCACATTGGGTGATTTAAAGCTACTAGTTATTTTTCTCATCCACTGCCAGATTATTTTGGCTCCGAATTGAATATATGAAAAGTAGTCTGCTATAAACCATTCTCTAACATTGAAAAAACATTGGCAGATGAGTAAACTAGCCAGCAATAAGCACTCTGAACATCGATAGACAAGCCTCTAGCTAGCCCACGTGTCTCTATCCTTAGTATACTATAAACACTAATTGAGATGAGATCGGAAAATCGCCAAGGCACTCATTTTATAATAGTCATAAAGCTTTAAACCGCAATTGATAAAGTCAAATTTCTGATTTTTTTTCCTTCATTTGGAAAGTTAATGATGAAATTCCGTCTGACTTCTCCATGCGCAGCAAAATGTATCTGTTTCTCTATTTCTCAGCGTGCAGCTTGCTAGCTGCACGCATATAAGTTATTTAAGCTTATAATAAAGGGATTAAGACTTATCAAATGACCTCACAATGGATTGGAGATCAAACTCTAGTCTAATACTTCCAAGGTTCTCATCTATTCCAGAAAGCATCATCATAGACGCATCAAGCTTAGAAGGCACCACACTTTCTGGCATCAAGACAAGCGAATCTACCGGTCCGGTCAATCAAGGGAATGTAGCAGATATTTCGACATTGAAGGTCTTTGGTATTGTGTTTTTTATGCTTTGAGGCAGTTAAGTACCCAAATTCCAACAATACTGTTATATCAAAAGAAATAATTTGCAAGAGGGATTAGAGTCAGATTCATTCATTCATTCGGAGCGACTGTGGTAAAGTAGCAACGATTTGTATCTCCTGAACAAATGCGCATTCCAATATTAAATAGCTATATAGCAAGATTATGATCTAGCAGGATCAGGAAATTTAGGCAGCCGAACCTACTGGGTGCGTAGCCGAAGCCTTAAACCTAAACCTGGTTCTGGAATCATGGTCGGTCTGAGCGATGACATTTTGAGCTTATATGTACTGCCATTGCTTGACTACGATGACCTGAATAGTTTTTCCCTGGCATGTAGACGGTGGATGATACTTTCCCAACCATTGAGGCACCCTCTACTTTATGAAAAGCTCTTTGCGAAGGATACCGACGGTGTTCAAAGAAGTACTGCTACTAACTGGAAGCAAAGATTTGATATTAGGAAAAAATACCGTCTATTCGCATGGGGAAGGTACTTCGGACGCCTCAATGGAGCGAGTTTCAACCAGCCGACAGAATTAATTGATCGAGGACCTGTAAGGAGCATATTCCTGGGGCCAGAGGGACCTGGAGTTGTAACGTTCGAAGGAAAGGTTGTATATCGCAGCTGGAGACCGCATGAAATACCGGCGTTTATTTATAATGTTTTTCCATACCGAGACGATTTAATTGCCATAGACTCCAAAAACCAGGCTTTTCTACTGGGTGGGACTGGCTTAGCTTTTCGTGGACAAAAGATAGCGGACGACGTCAAGATGATTGCAGGTGGTTTTGTGCTTCGAACAACCGGGCAGGTGAGCCATCACGGCTCTCTTGTGGCACAGGGAGTGGATCAGATCTCTTCTAATGGACTCTACCTCGACTGGAATGGCAACATTGGCTCATTAACTGGTGATACTGGTTTATTGCCGTTGTTCAATGAAGCCATACGAGGAACCAACGAGAGGTTTACCAAGTTGGTAGGTTGCAATAACGATACGTATATGATCTCTAATCATGGCCGTTTATTTAATTGGTATGAAAATAAACTCAGCGAAATCGATCTACCTGAGGCTGCTGCAGACGTGGTCGCAGGGTCAGCCACGAACGACACGAGGCCTCAAGTATTTTTATTGACAGTAACAGGCACTATTTATGCATATGGTGAATCACGCAGTAGCGATTGTTCTAGTTTCGGGGTAGGGAACCTACCAAACACCGGTGATACTGTAAGACTGGCATCTATGCATCTGGTTTCCAGGGGTCCCGCAGTCAGCATAGTTACCGATGGATACTGTACAGCAGCTCTTATGCTACCCCCCTAAAAACATATAGCAAGCTCTTATTACTACTTCTCTAGTAAACAATTGTCCTCCCCTCCATATATTTAAGTTAATGCGTCGCGTACCAATTTTCTGACTCAGGAAAAATGGTGGCGGACGATTTTTTCCCACCGTTCCAGGAGGTTATGAAACCTCTCCCTGCAGAAGAGCTGCGCATACTTTCACGTCAGTATAAGAATGAGCGACATCCTAGTGTTCAAACAAGTTTCAATTACGCTTGGGGGCTTGTCAAGTGTAAGGACAAATCCGATATTCGTAGAGGCATCACACTGCTTCAAGACGTATTCAAGGATACCCCTGAACGTAGACGTGAGTGTCTTTACTATCTTGCCGTGGCACATCTCAAATTGACAGAGTATGGCGCGGCAAGACGCTACGCAGATACCCTGATGGGGTACGAACCTCGTAATCGGGAGGTCATAGCGCTTCGGCAAAATATCGAAGACAATTTGAGCAAAGAGGGGATGATTGGCGTCGCAATTATTGGCGGTGCTTTCGCAATTGGAGCCGCAGTATTGAGTACGATACTGCGGCGTAAGAGATAATTCTAGGAGACGCCGTTGCCCAGCTTGTGCTTGATAAGTATTACTCACTACCGCGAAATGGAAAGCCCTCGGTGCGGGCGAATGGTGTGAAGGAGTGGACTGTGGTTGCTGGTGTAGTTATTTGTATTCGAGGAAGCCTAGAGTGCATTTCAGTTGCCACAGGTGTCAAGGCTATGCCTGATACATCTTTGCACAATGGTGAAGTCGTTCATGATATGCATGCAGAGATTTTGGCTTTGCGAGCGTTCAATTTGTATCTTCTTGAACATGACCTGAATGATTTTGAATCCTATCTTTATGTATCAAAGCCCCCTTGCGGTGATGCATCTCTGAGCTTGTTTCAGGGTGAGGTATGGCCTTCTTCAGCTGGAGACTCCACTGAGATCATTCGAGGAAGGGCACATTTTGGAGCACAAGGACGAATCCGGACGAAGCCGGGACGGGCTGATTCGGCCTTGACGATGTCGAAATCTTGTAGCGACAAATTGGCTCGCCGACAGGTACAAGGATTTGCATGCTCTTTACTCCGTAGCAAGGGTCAGCAATGGTATCTGTCAGGTCTAGTGTGCCCTGAAATACCAAAAGTCGATTTTCAGAGAGCTTTCAGCAGATGGGAGCCAATCAGTCAGTTTAAATGGCTGGAAACTGCATTAAAACCACCTGATGGGGATTCTCCAACAGCAATATCCTTGGTGTGGACACCAGATTTGTATGAGGTCTTATTTAACGGCCGCCTTCAAGGTTCCCGTAAACCATCGCGTCTCAGTCGTCTTAGGATGGCACAATCCGCCGGAATGTCTCCAAGCGAAGCGTATTACAGCACTAAGGTTCGTAACTTCTATCCACCAGGCTGGGTGCGAACGGCAAGTGATGATTTTTATCCTAGTTTGTCACAGTAGCAATTACTTAGTTGGCGATCTTGATTCGTCTGTATATAATTTATTCAATTGAACCAAACTGCGAGTCTAGACTGAAGGAATACTAAGCTAAGAGGTCTATATGAAGGCACTAGCCGCCTGCGGCCATTCACACTTCATTATCACTTTCACCTTCCTCGCCTCCTAATTCCTCGCCCTCTGCAACACCATCAGCCCCATCGAATCCTCCCGCGGCTGCTTCTCGTTGCATCTCTGCTGCGTATTGGGCACCGCGCAGTACCTGGGCAACCTGATCATTATCCCCAGCAAGGTCAATAGGGCGTTTACGTGAGGAATTCAAGGCATCAGGCGTGGCACCGGCTTCTATCAAGAGTTCAACAAGGGGAACAGCAGTTTCGGAGCTAGGAGTTCGGGCCGCAAAATCCACAGCGAAGTGCAACGGTGTGGAGCCACCCATCTTATTTTTGGGATCAATTTCCACGCCCTCCTGATCAAGGAGAAGATCGACAACTTCAAAAGACCCGGACTGGCATGCCACGTGAAGCATCCTATCACCAAGAGGGGTGGTGAGAGTGTTTATGGTGTTAGCTATCTCCTCAGGGGACTTTCCAGTGAATAAAGATTCAATAAGTGCCTCATTATTGGAGCGGGCCGCACCAATCAACTGTTCTTGCACAGAAGCTCCTTCCGACATTATTTTGTTTAATAATCAAACTGAAACTAACATGTTGAATTGGCTAAAAAGTATTTCGATATATGGATAGATATAACCTAGATTTTCGCTCCAAGAATTTGATGAGCTTTGATAGACTGGCGTATCATGAGATCCAGCATAATTTCTTCCGATCCTCCAGGAATGGCAAGCGCACGAACATCCCGATATAGCCGTTCCACCTTTCCGCCACGTCCGCCAACTTGATACGAAATGCCACCAAGGACTTGGCTAGCCTCACGAGCACAATATTCGAACGTCTGCGTTGCTAGGGCTTTTGCACCTGCAATTGGACCTCCCAGCCGAAGCATGCCTTCTGCAGGACTAAGGTGGTCAAGTTCGAACGTCAGGGAATCCGTCCAGGCCTGCGAACCCTCTAATCGTGCTGCCATCTGTGCAAGCTTGTTTCGAATAACTGGGTGGTGGATCAATGGCTTCCCGAATGTCTCACGATGATGCGCATATTTAAGTGCCTCTTCAACACATACTCTGGAGTATCTATTGGCTTGATGCAGAATAGCAAGGCGCTCATGATTGAAATTCCCCATAATCACTTTGAATCCGCCATTTTCTGGGCCCAGCAAATTCGAGACAGGTACTTTTACATCGTCAAACTCTACGAATGCTGTACCGCTTCCCCTCACACCCTGTACTTGAATAGGGGTACAGTTAACGCCAGGCATACTCCTCTCTATCAAAAGCATTGACACACCTTTCATTCCAGGTCCGCCCGTGCGTACAGCAACACTGAAGTAATCTGCCATCATGCCATTCGTTATAAATTTCTTTATCCCATTGACAACATAATGATCACCCTGCCGCTCTGCTGTGGTGTCAAGATTTGCAACGTCAGATCCACCCCTGGGTTCAGTAATGCATAGACAGACCCGCTTCTGACCGCTGAGAACTTCGGGGACCACTCTTTTTCTGACTTCTGGACTTGCATAATTCAGGATCGGAGGCAACCCAATGCCAAGACCACCTGTGAGGAACCATACAAGACCACAAGACCCACATCTCGCAATTTCATCTATGACTATCGCCTGATGGAAGCCATCGAATACGTCGTTGGGAACAACATCCGCATGCTTGTTGGTGACATACTCAGATAAGAACTTCGGGGTGGGGCAGCAATACGCTAGATATCCGGCCTCTCCAAAATCTTTATAAAGCTTTTCGGGATAAACCCCAGCAGCATCCCACTCGTCAATGTTTGGCATGAAATTCTCTTCAACGTACTTTCTCAGACGATCACGAAACTTCGCATGGCTTGGCCCGTAGTATGCAGAAGGATAGCCTTGACTCCACGAAGGGTCTCCGAATGGTACCATATCGCCTGAGGGCTCAACAATATCTGCCTTCCCTGCAGAAGGGTTAGCAACTAAACTTGAGCTGGTTCCAATTTTGAATGCTTTTCCATATTTTTCTAGCACATTTGCCGCATCATGATACTTGTGAAATTCCTTAGATGCATCCTTACCGCCAACTTTCTGCAACATCTTTTTACCGCCCGGATGCTTTTTCTGCCACTCGGTAACATCGTAGACATCACCGTCAATCACAATCCAAAGACTTTCCGGCGTGTTATGGGTGGCAATTTCTTCAAATGGGTATTCTTTCATCGCCGCTGTTGTTAAAATGATTTGTCCTGAAGAAAGCGGGGTAAGCTGAGTTAATATATTTATATATTCCTAACCCACTAAATTACTTTGAATATCTGGCCAAAATATAAGTAATGAAGTTGTTTATACGTCATAATTAATTAAATGAAAAATATAGTCTTCATACTCTCCTGGAAAAGTAGGACTAAATTTGCTATCCTGAACTTAACTTGCATATTCCAATTTAAACTAGAATAATGCGTGACTTACCAATATTCATTCTCAAAAATCTACTAATTCAAATATCCACATTCAATTTGATATCGAGTGATGCTATAACATCGTCAAGGGCAGACAAAGAGATGGGAACACTACTCTCTGTATTGCCATTTCCTACCGCGCTTGACCCAGGCTCAGATGTACGCGATATCCTCCGAAGATGGTCCAATGGGTTCTTTATTGTCAAGGACTGTCTTTGAGGACGTCTTGCTGGCCGCGTCGGCGTCTGTGAAGACCGCGGGGGTCGACTTGATGCACTAGCTGGCGATGGCTTTGGTTCCTCTGGTTTCGTCAATTTGGCACGAGGGGCGGAAGAAGTCGACAAATTGGCCATCTTTTCATCAATTTCCTGAAGTGCCTTACCGTCACCGGACTCCAGAGCGATCTCCCGCTGCTGCTGTAATGCTGCGCGTACTAGAACAGCATTAGCACCCTTGACACCACTGAGCCGTTGTCGACGAGCGACCATCTCCTCTATTTCGCTCGAAGTTAAGGGTCTCTGGCGCATCTCACGAATCTCTGCGAACTTAGCATCGATACGTCGTTTCATAGGGAGCGAGATTCCCGCCTCTTTTAACGCTTGTGACCAGTATTCAAACTCAGAAGGGGTCACAGGACTATCACTGCAGATATTAAAGTCAATAGTGCGTTCTGATCCTGCATGTGATACAACTATTCCCTGGTCGACCCATCGATCCATTAAACGATAGGGTCTTGGTGCTTGGACCACCTTACGGACCTGGCACAAGCGGTAAACATTCTCACCTGTCCTCCGATTGCTTCCAATATTTACACGTACGAAGCAGCCACGAACCGCATCTTCAAAAGTAGGGTGATGACAGAATTGCTTGAACAAGGATTTACCCCAACGAATGCGGTTTACATCTACAATGGTGGCTTCACGCTGAGATTCAGCTGAATCTTCAGCTTCATCCCACATTGGACCCTCATCATCTTCTGACTGTGAATAGTCAGATTCTCTCGCCTGTGGAGAATAACCTTCGCTAACCTCGCTTTCCAAGTCTTCCTCGTCAGAAACATCCCGAACACGTTTCTGCCGCTCCTGCCGTTTCTTTTTAAGCTCTTGGAGCTTGTTTTGGGTCCGCGATGTCACACCCACTGTGCGGCGACTGCGCGAGCGTTCTTCTTGTTCCTCCTCCTCGTCTGACCTATTACCCGTCTCGGCAGCCTTCATACGCCGCCTTCTTTCCATAAGGTATCGAGCCTCCTCGAACCTCTGCATCTCTTGACTTCTGTCAAAAAGAATTGATTCACGCTCCACTTCCGGCAATGATTCCAAGTGTCCGCGGTCAGCTTCATCACGATATTTACCTTCAAGTGGATATGGATTTTTATACAATGCCTCAGACTCCTCGTCATCCTCTTTGTCCTCGGACGGTGATGCTTTAGCGGCTCCAGAGTGTCGTTCAGAAGTTGTCGACGCATTCGCTGCAGGTTCATAGTCATCACTGCTCACGCTCCCGGTACGCTGCCTTTTCGAAGGTTGCGATTCCTCCTCGTTATCGCTTTCTTCTCCAGCCAAAGCCAGCAAATCCTCATCCTCGTCCAAGTCCGACATATCTAGCAAACGCTTATGTCAGAATGTTAATAGATACATACAACGACCTTTATCTTCCCTTTTAAGAAATTATTACCAAAAGTACAGCAATACTAGCATTGGATCTACAGTATAAATTCTTATGCAAAACCCTGGATAAGATTTTTAAGTTGCCTCCGCCTTCTGTGCTGCCCTTGCCACCTCCTCAGGCGTCTTCGTTGACATCTGCAGCGCATGTATACCATTCTGGGACTGCAATTCATCCTTGAGCAGATTATAAACCATACGGTGTCTTGCTGGTTGTGGTTTACCAGCGAATGCTGAACTTACAATACGGAGGCGAAAATGTGACTCCACTGCGTTAGCGCTCCCCCTCATAGCAGCATGATGGGCATGCAAATGACTGTCATTCTGAATATCAAGCTCCGTGGGGCTAAGAGCTTGGCGTATTTTACTTCGAATAGCGTCAGTGATAGGTGTGGCCAAAGAAGTCATCTTCCTACGAAACATAACGCTTACGGCATGACACAGGCTACAGTTCTTGCATATAGAAGCTGCTTCTCCGCGCTTGAATTAAAGCCCGTGGAAATTCCAACAGAACTCAAGTCTACGGAACTTGTCGTCAAAGTGACACATGCCGCTCTAAACCCAGTGGATATAAAAATTAAGTCACTCGACCCTGGTTTCACTTTATATGCTCTTAAGGACTTCTGTGGCTTTGTAGAACGTGCTGGACGAGACGCCGCGAAAAATTGGGCTGCCGGTGAGCGGATTTGCGGGGTTGCTCTTCGAGCGCCATTTTCCAAGAACTTTGTTGGAACGTGGGCCGTCGTGGACATTGCTGCTGATGCACTCATCAAACCACCTGCACGTCTCAGCAACGTAGAGGCCGCTGCTTTTCCTCTGACCTTCGGAACTGCATATCAGATGCTCGAAAAAGCCAGTTTGACGCCAGAGTCAGCTGTGTTAATTTTGGGTGGCGCAACCGCAGTTGGCCAGCAGGCCATCCAACTCGCAAAGCTATTCTATAAGGTAAAAACAGTAGTTGCTACTTGCTCTGCATCTTCTTCCGAGCTGGTTCGCTCGTTGGGTGCTGATGTGGTGATTGACTACAATGAACCGAGTTTGTCAAAGACTTTCGTTGAATCCACGGAAACATCAGGTAAGTATAGTGCTATTATAGACTGTGTGGGGGGTTACGATGCCCTGAGGGTTTGGCCTGATCTCCTGGAGCCTGCTTCTAAAGGCTCAGTCTACGCTACCGTTATGGGAGATTCCCCTCCATACAAAAGCTACGCCAAAAGTATGCTTGGTTCACTTTTATCTCTACCATGGGTAATTTTCAGGCAGCTTTTTGGGTCATACTTAGGAATAAACTACTTTCACGTCGTGCTGAGTGGTGAAGGGAACTGGACAAAGGATGCTACAGCGTTCTTCGCAAATACTGCTGCTAAAGTTGTAATTGACTCTGTATATGAACTTTCTCAGTTCCAGCTTGCTTGGGACAGGGTTGATAGTACTCGAGCTAAAGGTAAGGTAGTGATAGAGATGGATAGTTAGAGCGGTATCGTATTTTGCTTGAAATTTCAGAGAGGGGCTTTTCGACATTCTTACTGCTGTATACTGTCGTTCATGGTCAAGATTGGTGTAGGATCAGTTCTCGCTATCGCCTTCCTGAATATCACAACTCTTGACTATCTTGGGTTAGGTACGAGCTAATTTGTCTTGAGCACCGTAGTGGCTTCTCGATCGACTGATTTTCAGGTAATAACGGAGTACTTCCTCCTCTCTACGATTTCATGTCCGATTCTGCCGCGACAGCGCTGGCCACTGTAGGGACAGTGCTCTGGTGTGTGCAGCTTATCCCTCAAGTAATAAGGAATTGGTACGTTCGCGATTGCGAAGGCGTACCTCCAAGTATGATGTTCTTATGGGCTGCAAGTGGGATTCCATTTGGTATATATTTTGTGGTACAAACAGCCAACTTGGTTCTTCAAATCCAGCCTTACCTTTTCATGTTCTTCAGCACACTATGCTTTTGGCAAACACTTTATTATCCCCCCAGTCGCCTTGGGTTTTGGAAATCGACGGGCATCGTTATGGCGCTTGTCGCCCTTGCAGTGGGTGCTAATATTGGCTGCATACTGCCCCTACGAAATCTATATAACAAGGGGATCGAATGGCCCAATTTGATACCTGGTATAATTGCCGCTGTTTTGCTCGCTGTCGGACTTTTGCCGCCTTACTGGGAGCTAGCAAAACGGAATGGTAGGGTCGTTGGAATAAATTTCGTATTTCTTTCCTTAGATTCGACCGGTGCCATATTTAATATCGCCGCTGTTGGAGAACAGTCTGGTGAGATTGATAGGCTCGGTATCGCTCTATATGCGGTTGTAGTCGGTCTTGAGTTTGGTATATTTATGTCACATGCGATCTGGGCACTAAGAGTCCGATACTTTGGCCTTAAGGTCGAAGAAAATACAGACGAGGAGCTTGCAGACATACTCGCTCAGTATCCTCCGCCACCAGAAATTACAGGAAGATTCCGCAGTTATGTTGCAGTTCATATTGCGGCGCCTGTTTCAAGGATAATGAGACCCTTCGCAGAATTGATAGATCCCAGGTCGACTATATCTGTGCATGAGGCTCGGAGTAAGGAAGAGCATGTGGAGCCAGTAAAGTCGGCCACACCCTAATTTTATTATGTCTTGCTGTTCACTTGCTTATTATTGCCATGACCAGTATAGATTCTATGTACATGAACACCTTATTTCCCGAATACACAAAAAAAGTAAAAAAGGTATTTTGCATGATCTCAGCTAGTTTAATTTAAAATTACTATTCCTAGCACGAGACACTAGGCAACGAGCTTAATGTTACACGCCCGCCTATCACAGGAAGTCTAATCCTTATCTATCGATGTCTTTTAAAAGAGAAATGTGGTTTGGCTTACCAGCCGCCGCCACCACCAAAACCTCCCTGGTTTCCTCCACCATAACCACCCTGGCCACCGCCAAAGCCGCCATCATTTCCACCAAAACCACCCTGGCCACCACCAAAGCCGCCATCATTTCCACCAAAACCACCCTGGCTACCGCCACCGCCATAGCCACCGCCATAGCCACCGCCATAGCCACCGTCATTTCCGCCAAATCCAGAATCACCTCCCCCATGATGATGGTGTCGACCGCCGGAGAATCCACCTCCTCCGCCAAATCCACCGTCTGCACCACCACCACTTATGCTTCCGCCTCCGCCGAAGCCTCCGCCTCCTTCAAAATCATCTCGGGAAGATCCGCCAAATCCGCCGCCAGAAGACCCACCGTAGCCACCGCCAGAGGATCCACCGTAGCCACCGCCAGAGGATCCGCCAAATCCACCGCCAGAAGACCCACCATAGCCACCGCCAGAGGATCCACCGAACTCACCACCACCAGAAGATCCGTAGCCGCCGCCGGAAGATCCGCCGTAGCCACCATTGTTACCACCGTAACCACCTTGCTGGTTACCATTACCATGATGGGAGAATACCTGGTCTTTGATAGCACCTATGATACCACCACCTGAACTATGCTGGCCACCTTCGCCGTAGCCTCCTTGGTTTCCACCACCGAAGCCATCCTGGCCACCACCGTAGCCGCCCTGATTGCCACCACCGTAGCCGCCTTGGTTACCTCCAGAATGACCACCTAGGATCTGCTGGCCTATATTTTCGAGGAGGTTATTTCCGCCACCTTGTCCTTGTTGTTGCTGGTTATTACCTCCACCAAGATACTTCTCTTCTGCCTTGTGAATAGCGAAATCTTTGGCTTGATCTAGCAACCCCATATTAGTCTAGTAATCATAATCGCTGATCATGGAGCAGCTATATAGGGTAGGGTAAGGTTTGATGACGTGCCACGGATACGTAAATCTTGTTTCAACTAGGAATGCCTGAGGAACCCAAACTAAGGGAGAGACCCGATCCTTACGATGATCGCTTTCCTTCCCCTCGAGATACACTAAGTTGGTCGCCTGAGGAGCGGATATTAGGTCTACGTAACACTTGGCGTATGTATCCTGGCACAGTTTTCACTCCTTCATCCACAGTAAAATGGGAGTATGGTTCTCCAATCAAGCTTTCTTATAATTTCAAAGGCGAAAATAAGAATCTGTCCGATTATGTTGTTAGTCAACACGCTGGAGGGTTGATACTACTTCACAAAGGTAAAATTGTGCACGAGTATTATGGTTTCGGAAATACGCCATCTACTTTATGGACTTCACGCTCGGTGGCGAAGTCGATTTGCTCGATCCTCCTAGGATGTGAAATTAAAGATGGTCTGATGTCATACTCTGATCCGATAACAAAATATGTGCCACAGCTAATTGGCAGCGCGTGGGATGGTTGTACGATAAACCACGTCGCAACACATACTTCTGGTGTTGACTGGATAGAAGACTATACAAAGCCAGGTCCATTTGCCGATATGACTCTCTATGAGGCTGAAGACAACACGTTCGATAAGGTGCTAAATCTGGTTGCAAATTTGAAGAGAGCATACCAGCCTGGAACCCATTGGGCGTATTGTAGTGGAGGATCTTTCGTTTTAGGACTTGCTATAGAGCAAGCGGTAAAGATGTCACTAGGTAAGTACCTGGAATTGAAATTATGGGGCCCGATGGAAAGTCAAGGGGTGTGGCAAAATTACGCAGAAGGAAGCCATGACATAGGAGCACACGGTTTTAATGCTACACTACGTGACTATGCGCGGTTCGCGTATCTTACGGCGTCGAATAATTTACCAGTGGAACAGGATTGGGTCGAATTTAGTACGCGGCCGACGGCACAGTCGAATAACTTATTCAGTAACCAATGGTGGAATGATTTGAATATAAAAGGTACATTTTGGGCAAAAGGTATTTTTGGGCAGCATATTGCTATAAACCGTGAGACGGACAAGGTGTTGGTACAATGGTCAGCATATGAGGATGCTCTTGATAGGAAATACGATGAGGAAGCTAGTGCAATGTTCGCTGCGTTCGTTGACCAGTAAAATTTTACATCTATAGATGCCAATAATTGTAATATCGATAAGATCAGCAGTGAAGGTCTTTGGTGTGCAATCTAATATCGACGTCATAGAGTAATATGCCATAAATCTACCTTTGGTCACTTACCTTGTGTGGTTAATGCGAAAGACTTAATCTCCTCGTATTTTTTTTATTCCTTTATCTATTTATCCTCTTATTTTCTCTTTAGAATGACTAGCAGTTTTGACCATGTCACATCGACTGTCCACAGTGAATCATGGAGGACTCGTTCGAGAGAATGCTAAAAACTATACCGCTTAGGGTGCCATTCACAGTGGTAGACTGAAGTTCTTTATTTACATTTTCAATTTCCAATGAAATTAAATAGTTTAAGTATTAGGAGCTCTTTTCTTTGATTGAGCTTATTTTTCATATCATGTGTGATATTGATTGGATAACCAGTGAGTCACGGCTCCCTTATTCACCGACTCACTGAGAGTGAAGGGACTGAAGCGTCATAGTAGCTAGGGTTCAATAAATCAAGCTGTACTCTTTGATTTACAATTCTATAATGTTTTTCTAAACTGAGTTTCAATTACACACTTTGCACGTAGATACTAAATACGCAATATTGTGTTTCACTATACAAAGTCATGCCAACCCTGAGTAATTCGCACAATATAGTAATAGGGGAAAACAAGACTTTCTAGACCCCTAGAACATCTATTACATGCAAATACCAAGCGGATGATTTTGCAAAACCTACGATGAATCCTGGCTATAAACGTACCCAACGGTATTAATACATATAAACCTCTACCTAACAAGATTCCCGTTCCTGCGGTTTTTAAGCCTGAACGGCCTTGCGGACGGCAGCAGCACGCTGCTTCTTGAGCTCCTGAACTTGGAAACGCTCAAAGTCGTTGAGCTGGCGTCGGCGCTCGTGCTGAGCACGCTTCTGAGCCCACGAGCTGGCAGCCCACTTGCCATCAATGTCAGCTGCCTTCCACTTCTTCGAGACAACAGCAGAGCCTGCTGCCCGGGGAAGCTTGGGAATTACGAGTTTAGTCAAAGTACCATGGGCATAGTAGATGCCCTGGCGGGGGACGTCTGGGCCATCAACCAAAGCACGCTTGTGGTCGATGATCTCAACAATCGTTGCCAGCTTACCGGCACTGGCACCACGCTCGATTAGGAGAACGCGGCCAACCTCGACGAGACGCCAGTCGATACTTTTAATGGTGGTCTCAGGCATTGGCTAACGGTAGTGGATCCTGTACTGCTACGTCCTCGGGATGAGTCGAGACTGGGAGCACGTTGGGCTGAAGCCCCAAGATGTGTAATACAGAAACAACTACCTGTGCTTCGTCATAGATTACAAATATTCAGGTTTAAATATTTTAAAACAAAACCCCATGATGGCTTGTAATTTGCGGTTGATGTCGGAAAGCAAGCCGACAAAATGATACCAACTTATAGCTGAGGGTTATTTACCTATATACATGGGGTCCATCGTCCTTAACACATAACAGTGAGATTGACTGTTCCTGGACCCTTTCTCGCAATCAAGATAGTAATATTTATGCCCACTTAATTAAAGGCTTTAGATTCTTATATTAATATGCCCAATATATATAAAGAGTTACGTGATCTGTGGGGGGTGCCACAGCTCCTTCTCCTTGACGTTTTCCCATATAAACCGCGCTAGCGGGTGCGCGACTTTTTCGCAAGCATCACGAGCCCATAGAACATCGAGATGGGAATAACCAGGGAGATCGATTTGAGTCATTGATATATCACATTCGTAGGTATGTATGCGGTTGATTAGCTTCTCAGGAGGGACCAAGTCGTCGCGACCGCAGGTAAATAGTGCCAGAGGAGGAAACCTATGGTCAAACCAAGGATGGTCTTGGCGTTTAAAGATGCATTTTCTATCAGCAAACCCACCTTTTCCCAGCCACCACATCATTAATTTTGAGCTCACGTACACCGGGGCAAAGATAAAGTTACGGTCCCGATAGTGCCTGTCCCACTGACGATCGCTCCATCCAAGCATATAATTGAACACGATATACCCCGTATATACAAATATTCGAAGGGGGAGGATCTTGTGCATAGATCCCATAATGCCCATAAAACTACGGTATCCTACGAGCATCCGGTAGCCCCGCACTCCATGTCGTAGCATACGTAAAAACCAGCGGTCAATAAGCGGTCCAGCATATACTGCTGGTGCCAAGGCGCTAAAACTGGATATATGAAGGCCCATGTCTGGTGTTCCTTGTCGGGAAAGCCCCAAAAACATTTGTGTTGTCCCCTGGGAATGGGCAGCGACAGCTACATGGCTAGATGCTGTATAGGCTCGAACATACTCTACCATCGCAGGACAATCCTTATTCCCAAGATCCTCTATCGACCAATCCCACATCTCTGTCGACCAGCGTGAATACACCTTGTGCTCAGGATCAAAGCCGCAACGATTATTGCCAAGCCAGACATCATATCCTGCCCGGAACAACGTGAATGCGATAGATTCTGGGCCTGCCGTGCAGTAAGCCGCAGAACTTTGCATCAGACCGGGTAATAACAGAACTGGGTACCGTCTTTTCTCTTCGCTTTTGTTTCGTTCAATAATACGATCAACCTCCAGATAGTAGCCATCTGCTGTCTCTACTTTATGAGTTTCGAGGTCAAAGCCAGCAAGACGGACGTAGTATCGAAGATCAAAGACCAATTTGCGCTCAGCGCGGCTTAATCTTACTGTCTCGTCCTTAGGTGTGCTTTTCGTCATTATATTCTCCCATAATGCAAGTACCAACAATACTGTGAGATAAAAGAGCGCAAATATGCATGAAGAAACACTGCATACTCCTTGAAAAGTGTTTATGGCTGCGCCATTTGGCATGCCAGCCGCGGTAGTTGCTTACTCAGCTACGCGACGACGTATGATGTATTTCTACTTCGAAGAGACCAGCTGTCATTTATTATCTCAAATTGAATAAGTAATTAAGCTAAACAATTCGAAATCGAAGATATTGATTATTATTGAGGACATAGAATGTGGAAGTATAGACCTTGTTTACACATAAATTTCAGGAAAAGAAACTGCAAGCAGATATATGTTGTCATACTACTTCATTAGGCTTTGTGTATAGAAAATCATGTACACTTTCCGGTATTATTTTAACAATAAAAAAGCGCGCCCGCTAGCCACTTATCATTTAAAAGAAAATATGACTCAGCCACTGACGACTATGGAGTCGGTTTTAAGACGGTCCGTACACACTGCTGTACAGGCTTCCGACGGCTACGTTTCGGTACTTGGCACGTTGCGCAACTATATTGCTCCAAAAATTACACAGAATACTCGTAATGATATACTTAGCCGATTGGACCGCGGTTTTCTATTTGAAGACTTAAACACCACGAAACGTCGGTTAGTATTTCGTCCTTCGCGAGCATTTCACTTTTCACAAAGCGTGACTGAGCCCCCTAAATACCAGGGTCGTGTTCTAGAACCTATGCAATATCCAGGCATACCGTCAGTCAACGACTTACTTCGACTAATTGCTGCAAGCGAAACACCCGAGCAGGTTCACCAAGCTCAACAGTATTTGAAAGCATACAACACACACAAGGAAGTCCGGGCTAATCTGCGTCCTGAGCATTTTGTGGCTCTGTTGAAAAAGTCTGCCGAAGTAGGGGCTTTCACCGAAGTGTACAACGCACTGACTGTAAATCGCTATCGGTACAGAAGATTCCTTACCAATGAATTTTGGCTCGAAGTGTTACGGGTCTATGCATTGAGAGTCCCTGCCCTCAGTCATCGTTCAAAAAACGTTCTTTATAAGGCCCATAAGCTCAGTCCTGAGGGTATTGGCCGTGAGCTTGTCCTGCTCTATGCGCTGGGACAATTTGGTGCCAAATTCGGGGAGCAATATACGAAAAGAATCCCCGAGATTGCAGATATTATAGCCAAGTTAGCACCTACCAGTCCGCTCAATCCTCTTGATGCGGTCCTAGGTATCGAGGGGGCCAAACTTACAGGCCATACTGAGCTTGCCCAGATTCTTGAAAAGAGACTCGAGGAGTTCCAACCTAACAACGGCGCTGATGTGGAAAGAAAATTGTGGAGTATTGCTGAAGTTGATCAGAATACATCTACTGATAGCTCTAATGCCGAGTAATAAACGTATGTACATACATAGATTTCTTCATAGGTTATGTGACTAATTGAAAGTCGATCCCGATCACATCATCATGGCGACAAATATTCATTGGCACGCTGGCATTTCACATGAAGAAAGAAGTAAATACACGGGTCAGAAGGGTATGACATTGTGGTTTACAGGTCTCAGTGCATCAGGCAAAAGCACTATTGCTACAGCTTTGGAACAGCACTTGCTGCACAAAGGTGTTGTGGCTTACCGACTTGATGGCGACAATGTCAGATTTGGGCTGAACAAAAATCTTGGCTTCAGTGAAGCTGATAGAAACGAGAATATCAGAAGGATTAATGAGGTCACCAAGCTGTTTGCCGATGCTTCAGTGGTAAGTCTTGCTTCGTTCATCAGCCCGTACCGTAACGACCGTGATCAAGCTCGTGAAATCCATGAAAAGGCAGGACTACCATTCATTGAAATCTACGTCAATGTTCCTGTAGAAGTTGCCGAGCAGCGTGATCCCAAAGGTCTGTACAAGAAGGCGCGTGCTGGGGAAATAAAGGAGTTCACCGGTATAAGTGCACCTTACGAGGCTCCGCTTAAGCCTGAAATTGAAGTTACCCATAACCAATCTATTGAGGACTCCGTTCAAAAGATTTACGATTACCTTGTCTCAAACAAGTACATTACACCGAAATAGACTAGACATGTTGTTATACTTCTCATATTAGCAGCGAAAATAGAATTAGGAACTGCTCGAGGAAGTGATTGTTTTCTATTGGACACAAATCCCGCCTACCGTCGCAAGCTATCCATTCGTGCCTCGAGATCCTCGGCAGGTGACTCAACAGCAGGTTGTCCAGATGGCGCCTCTGCCAACTGATTGTTGAGGTCAACTCCAATCTCATCAAGTACCTTTGCCACTACTTCGTCAGACTCCTCTTCCTCTTCCTCGTCCACACCAGTATCCATCACATCATCCATCATTTCCTGCCGTTGGTCCATCATATCTGTTTCCCTCTCAAAGTCCATAGAGATCTTGGACAACGCTGGCAAGTTCATTTGTCTATTCATGGAGCCTAGAAGTCTCGAAGCGCCCTGCATGCTTTGCATCATTTGCTGATTCCCACGCACAGTTTGAATACGCAACGAAATCGCCTGAAGTTGCGTCTTCATCGTATAGAATTTATGAATGTAATTCCTGGTACGCACGAGGTCTTTAGCCATAACATTTGCCGATGACATGTGACCATCTCGGGCTGACTTCTTGATGTCGGCTATCAGCCGCCGCTCCTGACCTTCCAGACGTGACCTTTCACGATCTAACTCTCTCTGAGTCCTTTCTAAAGCCCTTTGATGCTTTCGCAGTCGCTGCTGGGGCGTCAATCGCTTGCCGAACACCCAGTCCAGCATCTGCATTGGGTTAGTCAAGAGAGATTTGGCAGGCTGCAAAGTGCAATCGTTCCTGCACCGAACCACAGCATGGTGTACTACTGGCTACCACTTTTCTAATGATATTTCTTTTTACTGATGCACGTTCAGAGCTAGTCGATTCATGAAAGTTTTTAACCCTCCAGTTTTATTTCGGTAGAAGCAACATAAGGCGGCATTTTTAAGGCGTATTGATCCTTATGGAATCTATGTCCTCCACCAATTGCCATGTCTTAGAAACCAGCCAGTGGTAGATTCTAGAAGAGTTGCATCAGGCCCAAATCCAAGCATAAAATTACGACACTGTCCATGATCATTTGAGAAATATAATAAAAACAGCATAATTATGGTAATTTTTAGTTTTTATATACAGGAATGCCACTGGCATCAACAAGTTTAACCCCGCCATTGGGCAAACCGTCCAGTTTGCGATTCCTAATCGATGGTATAACCTAGCCCTTTACGTGGCTGCTAGGCTGATATGGTAAGATGGTGGTGCGGGTGACGTAAACAACCAGTCCAATTGCCCCTTTGCCCATTCTGGTGACCTAAAGAACTCGAGGCATGGATGTTGTGACAGAGCGCGTGAGGGACGGAGTGACGGGTGAGGAGTACGACCTACAGTACATCCAGTCAAGGGTTGTGGGGAGCGGCTCATTTGGTGTAGTCTTTCATACTCGACTTCTGCCCTCCCAGGAGGATGTAGCGATTAAACGGGTGCTGCAGGATCGCCGATTCAAAAACCGAGAGCTCGAGATCATGCGTAAGGTCCACCATCCGAATATCGTGAATCTTAAGGCATACTTTCACAGCGTGGCAGAGAATGACGACGTGTACCTCAATCTAATACTCGAATATGTGCCAAGCACGGTTTTAGCTGAGTCCCGGTACTTTACCCGTGCACGGTTGCCGATGCCTAACTTGCTGGTGAAACTTCTTACTTACCAGATGTTCCGGTCGCTTGCTTATATCCATGCATTGGGAATATGCCACCGGGATATTAAGCCTACTAATCTTTTGAGCGATTCTCGGAATGGAGTCCTTAAGCTCTGCGACTTTGGCAGTGCCAAAATTCTTCATCCGGGGGAGCCCAATGTAGCGTATATTTGCTCGCGGTATTACCGGGCCCCCGAGCTTATTTTTGGAGCTGTCAACTACACGACCAAAATAGATGTATGGAGCGGATGCTGCGTCATGGCAGAGCTCATCCTGGGGTCACCGCTTTTTCCAGGAGGTAATGGGATCGACCAACTGGTAGAGATAATCAAGGTGTTGGGTACCCCGTCACGGGAACAGATCAGGGCAATGAATCCTAGCCACAATAATGATCATAGATTTCCACAGATTCGGCCACATCCCCTGCAGAGAGTTTTCAGGACGGCACCTCCGGATGCGATTGATCTAATGTCGAGTATACTTGAGTATTCTCCACAACGCCGCCCGTCGGCAATTGAGGTGCTGGCACACCCTTATTTCGATGAGCTTCGAAACCCAAATACGACGTTGCCGAACTGGCATCACCCTGAGCAGCCCAACCGGCCGTTGCCACCGCTTTTTAACTTTACCCGTCTCGAACTAAGCATTGCACCGCATCTGAATGAACGCCTCGTACCTCCACATGCAATTTCCCAACTGGAGTTCGATATATCCACATTCAAACCAATGTCTGAACACGAAATGAGGGCCCTGGCACAGTAGCAATAGGCGCAGGTCTCGCCTAAAAATTAACGTAGTGTAAAGTCGAGTCAAAAGCATGTTACGTGCTCTAAATTTACTCTTATATTGATTATATCTGCAGTGAGTAACTATAATCGTCCTCGAGGTTCTGCGCTAACCACAGACCTGCACAGCTTACCATCACGCAGCCTGACGACACCACGTTTTCGATGCCCATTCCCAGCACGGGCATGTGATGATGATGTACAATGTAACGTAGCACTAGAATAACAACTGAACCGGCCACTCCGCCAGACAGAAACGCAAAGCCCATAAACAGGACAACCTTGGCCTGCCAGCTGTCACTGCTGCCACCGTACTCGCTACCAAATGCAATGCCTGATTGCAAACGTCTCTTCTCAACAAGATTAATGACGGCCATCCCTAGCGAGCTCAGAAGCAGGGGTATCCAGTCCACAAACCCCACGTGGAGTGACGATGGGTTGCGGTGTGAAGACCACAACGCACTGTCTAGCATAAGATAAAATGCTAGCCCATAAAGGACACCACTCGTGTATACCCCTCCCGCTCGTAACGTTTGTGAGGAGACATGCGGCAAGTTCAATGTCAGGCCGCTCATAATGCTGACACAACCAACCACCTGCTATCACACGTACCTTTGTCACCCAGAAGATTGTTGGAGGTCTTTTGATGGAAATGGCAGTCGAATCTAAAAATTTATACTATGCATTCCCAGATGAGTCTGTTGGATTGTTTGATATTAACTTGAAGCTACCACATGGGTCGAGAACCCTTCTCATAGGGGCCAACGGTGCAGGTAAAACGACCCTACTCCGTGTGCTTGCAGGAAAGACACTTACAAAAGCAGGTTCGGTCATTGTTGATGGCAGAGACCCGTTTCGGGATGTTAAGAGTGACACTACCTATCTAGGTACTGAATGGGCGTCGAATACCACAGTTCGGCGTGATGTACCTGTTACATTGCTAATTGCTTCAGTAGGTGGAGATGCCTATCCAGACCGGAGAGATCTCCTTGTAGATATACTTGATATCGACCTTACGTGGCGAATGCATGCTGTCTCTGATGGTGAACGACGCAGAGTTCAACTATGTATGGGCCTGTTGCGGCCATGGACCACATTGCTTTTGGACGAGGTTACGGTCGACCTCGATGTACTTGTTCGTTCACGTTTACTTCAATTCCTCAAGTCTGAAACGGATAACCGTCAATGTCAAGTTATATATGCTACCCATATATTTGATGGTCTAACAGGATGGCCTACACATATTGTTCATATGGATCTGGGTAAAATTGCAGAAATAGGAAGCACAGAGGAGCTTCTAGAGGCAGGTAAGAAGGAGGGGCTAATTGATGGATCCCGGGGTTCACCCCTCTTAGAACTCGCCTTGTCCTGGCTAAAAAGTGATCTGGAAAAAAGAGGCAAAAGAGAACGTAAAACGTGGGAAAGTGTAAAGGGTTCTATAGGATTGTCGCTGGACCATGCTGATCGCTTTAGCAGCTACTTCCAAGCTACCAGGCGTTGAAATACGGCGAACACCCTAACCCTTATATGCGGGCCGGTCGCCTAACCTTAGCCCGTTAGGTCAACAAATGAAAAAAAGACCATCATGGGCGTGGAATTGAAGCATGTTAGTCTAAACTAGCAACAGCTCTACGTGTTCCTGAATTGAAAATGATGATTAAAGAGTTATGATTGAAGCACACCCTCCATTACTGATTCTTCGATAGGTTTTCTCCGCAAATCCTTGTTTCCGAAAATTTTCAGAATACCAATTCGTATGTAAGAATGCGCGTAGAACCCGCCTAGCGCCACAATTGATTAACAAGATATGCAGTTCCTTTTGTAACCTAGCCCCAGCAGAGCTCTAGATCCTGTTTTAGACCAGCGCCATCTCGAGATCGCAATGTATCCTGACTGAAATTAAGCTATTTACCCAATCTAAGTACCCTGGTTAAGTTCAAACGAGGAAAAACGTAAAATTCGTTGCTCAACAACTCGCATATAAACGAGCCTCCAAAGAATCTTTGGGTGACACCAGTGATTAGTGAGCAGTCATAAATAACTCTAGTTCCAAAGCTCTCCTTTGCACACGATGGACGTTGTACTGGAGGTGTTCGACACGCTATATTTGGACAAGTTCTGGGCCCAGGTTCTTCCTGCCTCGGAGTCGAATGTTTATGATGCGATGAAGGGTGCGCTAACCGGAAGCGCCACGAATGAGACGCTCCAATCCTCTGTCGCGTCGTGGATCTCGAATTTGAGTATCGGAAACCGCCCTGAGCGCTATGGACTGGTCCCAACCTATCTGGTGCCGCCCTCTGAATGGGCCACCAAGTCGCTCTTGGGACGGGAGAACCCAATCCGTCAGAGCCTGTCGCTGCTTGTGATCACGACGATTTTTGGTTGGCTCCTTTACCTGGGAACTGCTGCGTTCTCTTATCAGTTCGTGTTCGACAAGAAAAATCTGCAGCACCCCAAGTTCCTTAAGAACCAAATGCGTCTGGAAATCCAGCAGGCAATGGGTGCGATTCCTTGGATGACCGCACTGACAGTGCCTTGGTTCGTGGCCGAACTGCAGGGTTACTCTAAGCTTTACTGGGGTATTGAGGAGTATAGTTTGAAGTACTTCGTCCTATCGTTCCCGCTTTTCTTGATCTTTAGTGATATGGGTATCTACATTGCACATCGATGGCTGCATTCGAAGTGGGCTTACAAGCGTCTGCACAAGCCCCATCACAAGTGGCTTATCACGACACCATTTGCCTCGCACGCTTTCCACCCAGTTGATGGTTATCTGCAGAGTATAAGCTACCACATCTTCCCCTTCATTTTTCCGTTGCAGAAAGTCGCCTACATTGCCTTGTTCGGTTTTGTAAACATCTGGACGGTGCTAATTCATGATGGAGAATATGTTGCTAACGACCCAGTGATCAACGGCTCTGCGTGCCATACAATTCACCATCTCTACTTCAACTACAACTATGGGCAGTATACCACGTTCTTTGACCGTATCGGAGGGACCCACCGCACTCCTGATAAGGAACTTTTCGATAAGTCAAAGAAGATGTCTAAGAGCTACGAGGAGAAACAGATCGATCAGCTAGAGGATATCCGTAGAGAGGTTGAGGGCAAGGACGACCGTGTATATGCTTCCGGTTCCGAGCCTTCGTTGAGTGCGACAGAGAAACGCTAGTTATGTATCTATATATCTATGTATCTATGTACCTTTTTATGATCAGATAAACGCTGGTTTGAGCTAATTTGGATCGGTATCCATTTATAAATATAACTCATAATTCTTCGTCGTCTGAATCGATAATGGTGACCTGCAAAGGGCGTACGCAAATGCCATGCATTTCAGGTGCTTCGAATAGCTTGTGGCCCAATACAGTGCCGTTGTTTTTGCCATCAGGCTGATCCAGCTTTATACCGACCCATGTACCTGAGGGGAGATCAGGTACAGCACCCACATATGCCACCGTACCTCGCGACATCGTCCCTGACTTCAAGCGTACATCACACAAGGATCCAACTTTAATATCAGCAGCAGCTTCGACATCGGGTTGAAAGGAATCTGACGTAGTACGGCTCGCGCTATCCCCAAATCGTCCCAGATGATTTTTCTTCTTCCATGCCAGCACAGAATCAGGCCTTTTAGCATAATCATCCGCAGACAGTTCATACTTACGAACCCCATCTCCACTCAGATCAAGCCTTTCTTCGCGTGGTCTTGTGTCAAGAACGTGGATACGCCATCCATTTGATAGTCCAATTTCATTTAAAGTCGCATGCTCGGGTACCGGTATTAGTTCCCCAGCCTCAGAATATACCCGCAAGTTTTGACAATTAGGAGGGATACCAGTAACCAATTCAAGTCTGTTCTTCAGGTTATCGACGGTTAAGTCCAAGTTTATTCTTTTCTCACCGGCAGTGAACTCACTGGTTACATTCACCAATACATCACACATTCATCCGATTAGTAATAACTCTGGTTCTATCCATCCTTAACTGCGAGTATGCCTGAGAACCGGCGAAGAGGAGGTGGCGACGGTCACAGAGCGGGAAATGATCGTCGCTCCAATAATAGAAGAGACCAGCAACGGCCTGGATCTGGCCGTCAGCAGCAAGCGCAGTCGCAAAACCAACAACAAGGCCAACGAAAAGAAAGCGAAAAAAAGCCCTTTGTACCTTGGCTTGGAGAAGAAAGGCCAGGTAAAGGCCCGATTCTGGACTTGGAACAGTATCGTGGCAAGCCTATTTCTATTCAGTTCAGCGGAGGGCGTGCAATTGAGGGCATCCTTGTAGGTTTTGATGCACTACTAAACCTCGTTTTGGATGATGTTAAGGAGGATTTGGATAATGAACAGGTCCGAAATCTCGGAAAACTTGTGGCCCGAGGACCTCAGATTCAGACTATTTCTCCGGTTCTGGGTAGCGGCGACATCGGTTCAGCCTGAGTATTTCTTGGGGCCCGTTCCATTTTATGTACATGCAATCGCTAATGTTTGATATAATATATATGCCAGCTGCGTCCGATACCTCACATTCGGTCCACTAAAGTTAAAAATTGTGGGTTAGGTTACATATCATAATATGCCAGACGCGTTCACGGCGGTGCTGGATCAAACACGCAAGGAGCATGTTGCGGCTATGCAGCGCAATTCTGTGAGGAGGAATAAGCTTAAAGCGACAAATATTGGGGCTTCGCTCTCAGCTGACAAGAAAAACCATTCAAGTACTGCGAGCGATTCAGTGTCGGGTATACGGTTATTACAGCGATATTTACCACCCGAACAAGTGGATGACTTTTTTACGGGCTGCGAGCGCCTTACCATAGCTCAGTTTTATAAAGAATGCCATCCACCATCTTTTAGTCCCCCACGGTACGCTAACTGGGTGGTGCTGGGCATTGTAGCAGGCAAGAGTGAATTCCGCCAAGCAAGTTCGGGCAGCAAATATCTGATGATGAAATTGAGTGATCTCAAATACGATGTTTCATTAGCTGTTCATGGTAAATCGTTCGCGTCTTACTACAAAATTCAACCCGGTACTTTGATTGGCATTTTGAATCCACGATTATACACGACGAAACAAGATGTGATGTCTGTAAACCTCAGTATATTCCAAGATGGTTGTGTGGTAGAGATCGGACAAGCCAAAGACCTGGGTCAATGCGAATCTATGACAAAAGGCACGGGTCGACGATGTCGCAATTGGATTGACTGTCGTCGTACCCAGGTATGCGAGTACCACATGGAAGAGCATCTGAGATCTGCAGCAAGCCAGCGTCCAGAGTTTAACTCGGTCGTATCAAAATTTGGAGCACCGGTTGACGCAAAAACGCAAAAACCGATGTCATGGACTCGAGGCGGCAGCGTGCGGTGGAAGCAAGGGCTTCATATAGACCATGGAGTGCCCACTGCAAAAGTATCCACTTCAAGAGCCCGTGGTAACTTCTTGGCGGGTGGTACAGATCGGCCCATTAGTGCACCCGAAAAGGAGAAAAAACGTGCACGACGAATGGCAGAGGACCTCAAAAGTGAATTGAGACTGCGGAAAAAGTTGGCAGCCCGACCTGATGGGGTTATGTTACGAAATTTTGATGAGAAGGGTCATTTAGTCGATACTCCGAATGAGTCCAGCGAAAGAGATTCAAATTCACACAGCGCCTTTGGCCCCGAAGAGATCAGACGTATCGGGTTCAATCCTAATGGTGTGCAGGTGGATCTACAGTTGGCAAAACAAAGTCAGCCGCAGCGAACTTCGACTGTTCCTTTGGACGACGACGATAGTGACGATCTCGAAATTATTTAAGAGGTCTTTCGTTTTCCTGATTGCATTCATTATGTCTCTATTCACAATTAATTTAACCGCATTATCACTACTTATGTATGTAATCCTCCTACATAGAAGATAGTCTGTGCATAGACATTTTGGCTCTGTACCGATTCGCACCCACCAATATGACCATGAAATATATACATTGAGGACCAAGGGTTACTTTTCGGAGGCTAATTAGTTCTTTCAGGAAAGATATTACTCGCCTCTAAATTTTAAAGATCATGAACATGGCAAATGTCAACTACAACTTTTGAGCCTCAAGTGCCAGACGTTCATCATTAATTCTCCTCCAGGCAGGGAAGGTGCCAGTATCATCCTCAGCATCGTCCCATGGCTTAGGTGTCAAAATATAGTGAATATTTTTTACCTCATTATCATCCCAAACGTTTTTGTGGATATTTCGGAGGGTTTTCAAGGCATTATACTTGTAACTCAAAGGTATCCAGAGTCCTCTAAATACATCGGAGAGTAAACTTTGATCAGCGAAGTCGTAACCAGAGGTCTTAGAAGAAGAGTCTAATGCCGCAACGATTTTGTCATAATTTCTTTTGCTTGGAATAACTACCTGTAACCCACCATTACACATTGCCAATCCTGAAGAGCAGGGTGGTCCACTCCAATCCTCAGGGCCTGTGGTATATTTTGTATAAGGGCAGTTTTCCGGTATCCAATTCGCTGGATAATGCTTTTTATGATAGGGGTTGCATACACATGCGTGGGCTGCGGCGAATGGGGCTTTTTCAACATCAAGTGAAATATCATCGAGCAATTCATCCATATTTTGTGTCACGACCATGTCACTATCAAGTTGGCAAACCAAGTCGAATTCCGTTAGCGAGAAAGGCTGGAGCTTCGACCAACAATCATAGAAACGCGAATCATTTTCGTAATCCTTGTGTTCTGTTGGTAGAAGATATTTGATATGGCGTTTGTATATACCCCGTTTATCCAACTCATAGTGGCCCTCTGGGCTGAAGGCGTCCGTATAGAGCACTACCAGGGGGTATTTTGATCCAACCTTCTGAAGGGAATATGCTAAGGTTAAGACACCATCCATGTATTTAGTATTCGTCACAAGGGTGGTCCATACCTTTTTTGCTTCTGGTAACCGTTCTCCAAAATCAGGCATTGAGCTGGCGTACCACCAGTATGGTAGGTATTATTAATGATTAGCAATGATCAGCATATCTACAACCCAGGAAGGCAGGAAAATGAGAGTGTGCGCGATTTAAATCATCTTGTATAGACAACTCTTTATATATATATATATGATTATTACGATGCCATAGAGACAAAATGCTGATCACAAAAATCCAATCATGACAAGTTTATATCATTTCCATCCTTGGTATCCTTGATACCCTTGCCAATGTTGAGCTCCGGCATAATTACCATTACCATTGTACTGGTTTACACCTGCATAGCCACCCATGTTGCCTGACCCAAAACCACCATAGTTATATCCATTATTTTGGCCGTATGAGTGCGCATACCAAGACTCTTCCTTGGCGCGCTCTTCCTCAAATGCAAGAAACGCACGATAACCCCCTCGTCGGTAAGGCCGCGGTTCAGAGGTATCATCGCTTCTCGGCATCCGAACAGGCCTATCATCCCAACGATCCGCACGTCGTCGTTTAGCAAGTATGGCTTCCTTATCATCATAGCTCAGAACTAGGTTCTGTTCCTTGAAACCTTGCAATAGCATGCTTTTGTGAGCTTGAAGGCTAGGCAATGAGTATTCAACCAGGACAGAGTGATCAACGTTCAAATCAGGATACTCATCTCCTACGAGAGAGCTCACGGGGCTCACTAGTCCACTCTCCAGTTTCCAACTATCTAACCTGCTTGCACTACCTGCAAGTCCATGACCATCAATTTCGTTAAACTCACAGGTTCCGGGACTGTCCGCGGAGTACAAAGATGCCAACTGTGGGCGGGCAGCGCTATCAGGTGATACAAGCAGGACAGCTTCGCGCTGTCCATTCCTCCAAATCTCTTTTTCATCCAAATCAGGATATTTCGCTCTGACTGCAGCCAAAAGACGCTCTTCATCTATAAACGGTAGAAGGGCTATCCCTTGCCATGCCATTTTCTTACCATTCATGTCAATTGGAAACTCCACAGGATAGAAATCGATAATGGGCGAATCCTCATCGCTCATAAGTGGTCGGAATACCTCCGGCAATGTGTGGCTAGAGGCAGCAGGAAGTACAGACATTAACTGCTCATATGGTTTGAAGGGTTTCCCTTCATTGAATTTAACCACAATACCATCAAGGTTCACCATATCTTGTGCAAATGGGGCATAGTGGTACGGGTAATACCATTGCCAGGAAGGGCAGCCTTGATAATAGTATTTAAGAACCCAACATATCCCTTCAATATATTTCTGCACCATTTCACCAATAAACTGCTTGTCGCTTCCACTGACACCAAACTTCGCTCTGTAGTATCTTTCGTGGTAGCCTGCTTCCCCTAGCCTAACAGTATCCATACTCGGGTCATCATCATCTTCTTCTTCTGCCTTATTATCGCCTGCTGCCTCCTCCTCTTTAACTTCACCTACAGTCTCACTACCCTCATGCTCTTCTGCCACAGATCGCTTGCGCTTTATTTGAACGGCTATGTCATGATTTGACATGTGAACCGGTCCAACGCTCTCACCTTTCGGGGTGAAAAGCGGCATGGAATCCAGTGGCTTCGCAGGTGCAGTCTCGGACCCCTTTGTTGATGTGCGGCCCAATTCTGTGCCTGTTCTTTGTCTTTTAGTTGATGATTGCTTGTTACGATTAAGATTCGCCTCACGCCTAGCATCTTGCTCTTTTCTGTGACGAAAAATGGTATCCTCCTGTGCTGCAACACCTCTCAGGAGTACCTGAGCTCGACGAAGGTCTACATCACCATCACATGTGATATAGTTTTGTGTCCGCGGAAGAGCCTGACGCCAGGATCTAAGTAACGCATCGATACCATTTTCACGCACATCGAGAGATGGCAAGTGTGGAAGAAAATCATTACCACAGAAAAACGCCATAAAAACCCAGTCATCTATAGCCCTTTCTAAGTCGAAAGGAAAACTTGTACCCGGTATATTGAGTTCAATCTCCAGATACTGCCTTAAAATCTCTACATCAAGCCATAGGTATGGTTTTTTGGCAGATGACTTTTTGCCGCGCCCTTGAGCAAAGACGTCTTCACGTAGAATACGAAAATGTGGTTCGTGAGTCGCCAGACCGAGAAAAATCAAGTCAGCATCTAAACCATAAATACAATGTCGCGTATTCGGATCATGCGTGGGGTCGCAGCGCTGACTGCGAATAAATTTCATTATCTTGTGCTCGCCTTCTCCAGGAACCGATGCGTCGCTAATTATCACGTTCAGTCCTCGCCATCCAGGGTCTGTATTTAGCTTATAAGCAACCCAATACCTTAGAGAATCCGCAAGGTAGTCCATGAAGGGTGTTCCTGGCGTAATCACATTCGTGTCCCAAGCTTTTTTTCCCTTTATAGCTGCATCAATAGTCTCACCGCGGCCTTCCGCTTCCACGAGCTGCCTCTGACGTTCATCTTCAGCTAACTTTGCATCTTGTGCACTGCGAAATCGACGCGAGCGCTGTTGGTTCATCTTAGCCCTTGGGGCTACGCCATCAAGGGCGATCATTAGCACTTTTCGGGGACGAGCAATCATTAGTACTCGCTCAGTATATCTAAAAACCTCAACCATCATTTCCTGTTCAGTTTCAGGAGGTGGCTTACCCTCTGGATGGGTACAGGGATGAACTATGCCATTCATATCGAGGTACAAATTATCCAATTCACCATTCTTGTTTGGAGAAGAATACTGGGGTGGAACCTGCACCCCATCGACCTCCACAGAGTTCTCCTCTATACAAGGCTTTATGATCTTTGGATACCGCTGAGATAGCCACCGATAAAACGCGGGTACTCCCATGGCACCAATAAATTATATTAGTAAGTTGCCAAAGAAGATAGTTTCGTCGATATAATTTTCCAGAGGAAAAGAAGAAGACAAATGGTCCATATTGTCGCATGATACTCCACCTTTAGTTCTGAAGACTTAAGGAGTATTTCAAGTTGTACCCTATAGAGATCTACACCGCCATGTATTTAATGCTAGATTTTGCTAAGAACTCTCATGAATATGCAGATGAAAACGATAATGAAACGTTTAGTACTTTGAATTTTGTTTAAAACTTCTTTTATGTCAAGTTAACTGAGAAGAATTGGTGGTATTAGGGTTTATTGTCATGACGAGCTGCCCGGCGCTCAACGAGCATGGTCTGCCGAATTCCTGCTTATTGGATCGCGTCGACGCTCTTGGCATTTTATTATTTCTACCCTTTTTATGTTATCGCATTATAATACTCGGGCGCGTCTCCAAAACCTCTGAAACAAATATTAATGCCTACGCAGAGATCTCTATGCTTTTAGTGTTGGCTTCAACTGTTTGCATATCATTCCGATGGACTGTTAGCTCCTTTATTGTTTTGATTGGTCAGTTAACTGCGCTGCAACTTCATCGTGTCCAGCGTAGTCGTGTGCTTGTTTCAAGCCCAGAGCTGTTAGTTATGTGGCTCTGGCGAACAATCCTGGAATGTTCGAGAGCTATATCTGTTCCTTCCATTCTAAATGCTGCAGTTTTTGTGACCACTTCTGCTGCATTGCTTTCTGAGCTTGCTAGTTGTCCATCCTGTCCAGAGGGATTCGATGATGCAACAGTCTTTGCCCGCATCAACATGACTTATCTACAGCCAATGCTTAATTTGGGGAAATCAAAAATTTTAAGTGTTGCTGATATGCCTAAGATTCCCTCCTCGCTTGATGCGGAAAAATGTTACACGAAGTATCAAAAGTCCCTTGTCACCTTTAAGAGCACGAGTAAAAATAGGGTAATATTCGCTCTATTGAAAAGTGAAAAGTATAAGGTGATATTTCTTTTGCTCGTGGATGTCCTTTCAGATATCACAGGCTATATCACTCCCCTGATCCTTTCTTATTTCCTAAGCGCCCTTCAAAAGTACAGGGAAGGATCTGAACCAGCATATCCTGCAATTTACTTTTCTATTGGTCTTGGAGCGGTATCAATGCTTAATTCCACATTGAGAGGAGTGTATGGTGTGATGACAGCCATAATTTTCCAGTCCATGCGATCTGCATTGATCCAAACTGTATACTATAAGGCTCTCAAATTGGATCCAGGAAGTAGGCAGCACTTTGACAACGCAAAAATTATGAATCTCATCAATGTGGACTGCTCCACTGTCCAAATGGCTTATTCACAAGTAACCACACTGATCAGTGCCCCTGTTGGACTTATAGTTTGTGTAATCCAACTATGGTTTTTCCTTGGAATTTCTACGCTCGCTTCCATCCCAATTTATTTATTCTATGTCCCGTTTATTTCCTACACAACGCGACAATTGATGCGGCGGTTTCCGGAGATGATGGCAGTAAAGGACCGCCGCACTAAATCAACAATGAACATTATCAGAAATATCAAATCACTCAAACTTTATGCTTGGGAAAAACCTTATATTGACCAAGTTTTAACTGACAGAGACAATGAATTAGCTGTCCAGCAGAAATATCTTCGTTACTCAGTCAGTCAAAATACAGTGTCGACACTTCTTGATGACCTCGTAGCAACTGCAGTATTCATTGCCTTTCTTTATCTATCTGGAGCTGCACTTACCGCAGAAATTGTGTTTCCTGCTATAGCAATGCTTTCACTGGTCTCTGGGCCCCTGTTTAGTCTTCCCGCAGCCATATCTAGTTTGGGCCGCGCCTGGACAAGCCAGCAACGTTTGAACGAATTGTTTAACAGCAAGGAGGAAGATTGGCGTAACTATCATAAAGTAGCTTCTTCATCTCCTTGCGTCTGCATGGAGAAAGCTCATGTGACTTGGAGTCAGGGTGGTCCAGTTGCTCTTCCCCAAGTAACCTTTACGCTTAAACCTGGTGAGCTCTGTTGCATTCTAGGAAGAGTTGGTGCTGGTAAAAGTGCGCTGATAAAGACCCTATGTGGACAAATGTTTGTGGAGAATGGGACCGTGAAAATCTCCGAACACTTAGCATATTGTTCACAGGAGCCATGGCTTCAGTACAAGTCTATTAGAGAAAATATTCTTTTTGGTCAGAATTATGAAAAAGAATGGTACGATCTTGTCATCGCCGCTTGTGATTTAAGCTCAGATTTGGCTTCATTCAGTGACGGTGATGCTGTGGAAATCGGTGAGAAGGGTATTAGACTTAGCGGAGGACAGAAAGCTCGGGTAGCGCTTGCTCGTGCTGTTTATAGCCGTGCGCAGGTCTATTTGCTCGATGATGTGCTTAGCGCGGTGGATGAACATGTAGCTAGCCATCTTTTGGAAAATCTGTTTTCACCCACTGGTGTTTTGGCTGGAAAGACAATTGTATTAGCAACGAATTCTAGTAGGCCGCTAAGATATGCATCACGAGTGGTTTGCTTGAAAGATGGAGATTTTGTCTATGATGGACCGCCAAGCTCTAGTGCTATTCATTATTTCAGCAGCGCAACAACTTTGAAGGGGACATCACTCCCTCCAGATAACTTTGATAGGCTGAAATATTTACAGCCTTTTGACTACCCGGCGCCCACACCTCAGCCACAAACTTACGAACCCGAGGCAAATTCTCGTGATGAGTTGTTCCCTGATACCCCGGTACTAAAGGTATTTTGGCGCTACTTAGAGAGCGCTGGTCTTGATGTCGCTGGGTTATCGGTATTCTTGATTTTACTATCAGTGATTCTTCCCAATATGATAATGATATGGTTAACGATATGGAGTGATAAAAATCTTTCAGGGCTCTATGAATCGCGCTGGTACTTGACAGGTTATTTATGTCTGAGTCTCGCCTCTGCGTTAGCTATTTTTTCTTGTTACTATGTATACTATGGCGTTCTCGTTATTCGGGCATCAAGAACTCTCCATAATAATATGTTGGTACGCGTCGTTCGTGCTCCGATGAGTTTCTTTGAAAAGACCGCAATTGGTGCAGTGATGAATAGGTTCACTGGCGACATAATGGGCATCGATAACGGAATGCCACGCTTGCTTTATGCATTTGTTCGAAGTCTTATTGGGTGTATCGTATCGATTTCAATCGCAATATTTGGAGCTCCGTTCATTCTGATCGTCCTTGTCCCAGCACTCATCCAATACAACGCTTATCGTCAACTTTTTGTCCCTTGCGCGCGACAGATGCAGAAGCTTTCGAGCTCTGCGAGGGGTCCTATCCTCAGTTTTGTTGAAGAGAGTATAAAGGGTATTGCTACAGTGAGTGCTTTTGGCTTACGTCCTCTATTTAGGGAAGGATACCGGCTGCGCTCAAATTATTGGATGCATGTAACTTTCACCCGCTCAACACTCCGACGGTGGCTCCAATTCCGTATCCAGGTGATTTCTGCTATTCTCACGGTATCTGCAGCCTTGATTTTGGTGTATCTTGTAGGATATTGGTCCATACCGGTAGGCATTGCAGGGATAGTCTTGCACAGCATCAGACTCTCTGTTACGCGCCTGTCCTGGATCGTTCAAGCTTGGACCGATCTTGAAGTAAATTCTGTTGCTGCGGAACGTATTTTTGAGTATAGCGAAATGCAAACTGAGGCACCAGAGCATGTTCCAAATTCAATCTTACCATATGAGTGGCCTGATGAAGGGATTGTCAAAGCGACCAATTTTTGTACGCGCTTTCATCCGGACCAGGCAGATGTATTGCACTCTATTAATTTTACAATTAATGCTGGTGAGAAGATAGGTATTGTCGGTCGCACTGGTGCTGGTAAAAGTACCTTAACCCTGGCACTTTTCCGTATCATCGAAAAAACTGAAGGAGATATGGTTATTGACGGTATAAATACTGCAGAAATAGGTCTTCATGACCTGAGATCTCGGTTATCTATCATTCCTCAAGATGCCCAAGTCTTTAAGGGCACCCTGCGATCTAACCTGGATCCTTTAGGTGAGGTTGACGACGCTAGACTGTGGCAAGTTCTTGAATTGTGCCACCTCAAAGATCATTTTTCCCAAAACGCGCACACCCTTGGACTTGACACGCCTTTGTCGGAGGGCGGTGGGAATATTAGTCGCGGTCAGGCCCAACTGATATGTTTAGGGCGCGCACTCTTGCGGCCAACAAAAGTCCTTGTGCTTGACGAAGCAACAGCATCGGTTGACGCTGAAACCGATTCCCTGCTTCAACAAACAATTCGAAGCGAGTTTTCAGACCGCACCATAATAACAGTGGCCCATCGCATCAATACTCTCGATAATGCCGACCGCATCCTACTGATGGAAAAAGGCTGTGTCAAGGAATTCGATACTTACGCTAATTTGGTTGCTTCTAAGGGTGCTTTCTACCAATTATTGCATGCCCATTCGTCAAAACCGACATAAAATGTTTTTAAATGCAGCTGCACCTTATAAAATATCGCCTTAAGTGGATAAGTTGATGGTATTTTTGGCTGCTTAGGATAAAACCATGCCACATCGCTAATGACCGTATTAATTAGCATCTATTATATTTCAAGAGTAAAATCGGATAATTCCTGGCTAGTTGATTTCTCTCACTGTTGCGTCGGCATCTACCCATTTCTGGGGCACTGCACGTGACGAATCTCAAACACCAATCCCTTACCCTGCATATAGTTTGAGTAACTTACGCTTTCTGCGACAACGTATAGGGAGCATGCAAGCGCCTGCGCTACGAGGTAGACGTGCCTTTAGGCTTGTTTTCTCCTTAACTGCGTTATTGGCCCTTTGTTACTTCATTTTCACCACCTTCACTGGTCACCCCCCTGCTAATCCGTTATCTGGCGCGTCGAGACATTTATCAAATACCACCGCAGAGCCAGTATCAATTATTCGCGAAGCATGGAGCCATTATTACACGCTTGCTCGTAGTCTTTTATATGCTGAGTTTGAGCATTTTGGCCTTCCGTCTACAGGTCTCCGGGTTTATGAGAAGAACATGCAATCTTTCCAGGAGCAACTAGAATCATCACTACAAGAAGCCCAAGATGTATCGTGCGCAGAGCCTGTAAAACGATTAAAGGATTTATGGTCCGAGAAACTAACTGTCGTCGAGGAAAAATGCAAGAATGACAAGGTTGAGGTTGAGACCCTGGTTGATGAGGCGAGGAGAGCTGCTGAGGAACGGTGGGAGGTATGCAAGAATGATCTCAACGATGAAAACTGTTCAGGCGATATCAAAGAGCAGCTTATAGACCTCTCAAACCGTCATCACCATGATGTGAAGTCGGAAAGAGAGTTCGATCTTAACAAGGAGCACTTCCGCTTTTGGAAAGATAGAGATGGTATGTTTGTCGACGAATTAGAGAGGATGCAAAAGGAGATGTTGAAGCCTGATGCGGTACCAAAACAACTACGTTCCGGTGTGGGTCCCAGGCCGGAACAAATCCTTATTTTGACAGGATCTGACTACTCTGACTCCACGACGTTTAGATGGGAGCTAAATCAACGTGTCTTTAAGAACCGCCAAGACTACTGTGACGCGCATGGTTATATTCATGAGTTTGTGAATTTCACTCGTTATGCACCTGCAAGAGACCATGTGGAGCACCCAGTATGGTTTAAGCTACCTGCTCTAGCAGAGACTTTCCATAGGTACCCTGACGTTGAATGGATTTGGTGGCTTGACCTGGATGCTCTCATCATGAATGGTGGGTTGAAGCTCGAGGAACATTTGTTACATCCTGACGTACTGAAAGAGCGTATAATGTACAAACGGCCTGTTGCCTCAATAGAGGCTCTCTACTCTCTGGGCGGCACTGCACCTGACCGTGATGAGATTCAGGTAGAGGATCTGAATTTTATCATAAGTCACGACTGGCTTACACTCAATGCTGGATCATTCTTTGTGCGTCGTACGGCTTTCACGGATGTGGCTTTGCAGATGTGGTCTGACCGGGCCTATATTTACGATTTTGAAGGCGAGCGTGTTTTCGAGCGTCGCGAGCAAGATGCGTTTGTACACATGTGGTTCAACCATGATGCCATTAAAAGGAGGACCGCAATAGTCCCACAGCGCTTGATAAACTCATTTATGAGTGATGGACGCTGGGAGTCTGACTGGACAATGATATACGAAAAAGGGGATTTTTTACTACATTTCGCAGGTTTCAATAATGATGAAGAGTTCACGGATAAATTCTATGAAGTCTGGCCTATGGTGACCCCAGCACCGGGTAAAGCCGTGGAACCTCTACCACCACGGCCTGATCCGGAGGTTAGTGAAGAAAACGAATCAATTGAGGAAGAACTATGATTTAAGAAGAACCCAAAATTTGAAGAAAAAACAGTTCTTTATAAAGCTTTCGAGCAACGAATATCTGCTGGATCCAGTATTGCCATTTAAATCGGAAAGCTCTAATAGGATACCATGAGGTATTCTTTTTTTATTAAAGCGGCTATTATTTCTAGGATCTACAACTTATGTAGTCTATATAATGTTGCATCAACGATTTTGTTTTATTCTGACTCAGGCCAATCTGCCGAGATGTCCTACCCTACTTCCCCAGTTTTACCTCGAGGTTAATTTCTCAAGTCACTCAAGTAACCTGACAACTCACTCTGATATGCCCACCCGCCTCTTATAACAATGAACCCTATTACTATCAACCCCCTTCTGCTGTATCAATAAATAATTAATTTTTTCCGTTGCTTTCCCCAAATTAATGCGGGTATTCATAACCTCATGCCCCTTATTCATCCCCTACTAACCCACCATGTCTTAGATGTAAGTGTCAGAATAAACGCGTAATTCACGGGCCCCACTGTCTAGGAGGCGTGAATATTCTTATCCCTGCGAAAAACAAAGAAAAAAATCAGCAGCCCAGGACGATCTATAACCCGGTGATAAAAATATCATTAGATGGGCCCACTTCATAGCAAAATGAATAAATCCCTTAAAAATCACTGTGAATTATCTAGGATGACCTAAATGTCCTTTTTATCAACTATGTGCCCGTATAAGCTATTGTTTACTCCATGTACTTCGGTCGTACGGATCATACGGGCTATACACCATGAGAATTATTATCTAAAAACTGCGCCTCTGGTCGCGTTTCTTGAACATACCGCATTGCGACAACATATTTATTTCATAATCGTAAACTGGTTAAGGGTTACTTTCCTAAAATGGGCATTCGAGGAAATGGGGCAGAGGACAAGGGTACTGGTAACTACTGCAAAAACATATTTTTCGGTATTCTTTCTTCCCTATATAGATTCGCATTTTCTGAATGTTTCATATATGACTTTTTCTTGCAAGTATAGAAGGATCAGAAGTGATTTTCTGCACCTCCTGTCGAAGAATCATACGGAAAGTCTCATGTAAGCGGTATGTCCGTTTCAGAAATTGGGTATGGGTAAAGATGGTGCTATACCATCACATATATAAGCAGCTGTCGCCTCTAATTGATCCTCACTAATTTCGATATGAACGCCATTATTCTTGCTATTGCTTCTATCGCTGCTGCCCAGTCTACTGGTGGTGCCGTCCAGCAGATCGGTGACGGCCAGGTCCAGCAGCAGACTGCTACCTCTGCTGCTGCTGCCGCCACCTCTGCTCCTGCCCAGGCTAACGGTGCTCCTCAGATGGCTGCCGCTGGTGGTGCCGTCGCTGCCGTTGCCGCTTACTTCCTCTAAGCAGTTGTATTTTATTGAACAACGTCTTTAGTTAGTAGTGTTTTCATAGTGATACCATATTTTCAATCTTATTAGTTTTTTTAATTACTTGCCGAAGAATATGAATGCGTGTCTTGGGTATAAGATCTCGTTCCTGAAATATATCCTTGGCAGTTATTCTGGGTTTTCATCGCGGCACCGCATCTCATTATTTACGATATAAACGGCGACGAACCGGTCACGAGAAGTGAGGCACAAATAAGTGTTGGTTCGTGTAAGTGTAGAGAAAGCTGAAAGCAGGGTTTCTCAGGCTATTTCAAACACTAGAAATCTTGGTGACCTTGGCCGTTGTGCGTATTAGCCAGCTCAAAGACTATAAATTTTACTACAACCATGACCAAAATCAGTGCGCGCCTGAAGTAATCCTTCGTAAAAGAAGCAAATCATGGGCAGGTTTTTGAACCCCGCACTATTTAAAAATTCTATGAGGGGCCGAATTTGGCAATTCATAGTCAGGTCCCATGCAGTATGTAATCTTGCCCGAACAAGACCCACTTCTACAAATGTGTGAGAAGAGGTGGGAGATACTTCTTTGATTCCCACAATAAAATATAGTTTTGGTCCGCCCCTTCTTATACAGGATACAATACAGGCATATTAATGTACCTACATATCTGCTGTTCCACGAGACAGACGTTCCGGTTTTTCCAAAACAAAAATATTGGCGAATTCAATTGTGAACGTTTAAACACTCTTTGTGCCTATTTTCTGCTGGTAACCGCAATGACAGTCTCATGTGCGTTACGATGCGCACTCAATGTTGTATGCAATGCAACTTCTTCTACCCCACACGTAGTTACCGTATGTCACGTGACATTGTTGCGTTCACCCCCACTAAGTACCCTGGATGAGAGATTAATTCGCTAGTTAATTTTATATTTGTATTTAAAATATATATTTTCCTCCTCGTGAGTCATTTACCGCCCTCGCGCCGAACCACCAAGTTTGATCATCTGGTTAGATGGATCACATTGCCACTACCCAGAAAAATTCTAAGTTAGGGTCAAAACCATACAGAAAGAGGGGTGATTTGCGTCAATTAAAGTGGAATTGACTAATAAAATTCTACTATAAAAGCACAACAAGGCGTTGCAGTTATCACTTAGTTTTTATTTTGCCGTGATGCTCACTCTAGTTTTTCTTTCCGCTCTTGTCGCTGCCGACGTACGTGATGCTGTGTCCTCTGCCATTGATATAGGTAGCTCACTCGCTAATACTGTTAGTGGTTGGTCCTCCGGGGACGGCTTGAGTGGTGCACTTGCTATTCAAGGAGCATTCTCACCGTTGCCATCTGCTATAGGTGCCATTTCCTCGAATGCAAACGATGTAAAGCCTGACGATATTGAGCTGTTTGCCAGCCTTGAGGCCAGCTCTGTTAGTCTCTTGAAGGCACTCGAGGCGAAGGCGGAGGATTTCCAGAGCGTGGGAGCTACAGAGATTGTGAAAGGCGACATTAGTGAAATTGCTGAGACAGCTAGTGGTGCAGTTGACGCTGTTTTCAGTGCGATTGCCACACAAGATCTCTCTGGTGATCAAGCTAGTTCTGTGAGTAGCATTGCCTCCGGATTTTCGTCGGGTTTTTCTGCTATTGGGTCGAGCTTTGGGCTGAGTTTGGCCCAATTACCCACTTTTCAATACAAGGGAGGGGGAGGCAGTAGTTCATCCGCCGCTGAAACTAGCTCTGCAGAAACTAGCTCTGCAGAAACTACTTCTGCTCAATCGAGTGCGCCATCAAGCAGCAGTGTTGCTAGCACTAGTGCTCAACATTCCTCCCCTGCTGAAGCCAATGGTGGCTTGAGACTGGCGACTTCTGGTGCTGGTGCTGTTGTTGCGGCCGCAGCTGCTCTCGCCTTTCTATTCTAGTTACTTAACTGAAAGTGAATTCTTACTGTAAGGTTTGATTACGTAGATATATATATGAGTATTATTGTGAACATGAGGTGGGGTCGGTAAACGACTTTTTTTCCTTTAGCAAGTCTTATAGTATTGTATGACGTATGTCTAAATAAGAAAATGATTCTATTCCATTATACGCTGGAAATTTTTAACCGGTCATTCGTTCATTTCAATCTTGTTTTATATACGGGCAAGCAGTTTTGAGGGACTACCCTCCATCAACGACACTGCTTCCACGGCCATTCCTAATCCCATCTGATAGCCTGCACCACTTGCTCCGTAATTGTGTATGAGTCTCTTCCCATCAGCAAGCTTCAAACACTCAACGCGAGGACCCCCCTCGCGCCCTGGACGCAACCCCACAGCGGAACCAATGATCTCCAGCGGGCCATATTGTACGAGTTGGGGCCACATTCGAGTAGCTCTATCTAAAAATAGCGAAGATTGTGGCCATAGTGCGTCCCCTGATGAATTTCCAGGTTCATGTGATCCACCTACAATCACCAAGCCGTTTGAGAACGGTCGTGGAACAATATACGAGCTGAAGCCCGCTGCGGCGAGCCCAATGTTTTCTTTGATCTGCGGTGCACGTACTAAAACTGCTTGTCCACGCACAGGAAAATTTTTTCGAGGGTCGTTGACGCCCGCGAGCTTCGTAACGCCTAGGCCCGTACAATTGAACACCACGTCACTCGAAGGTATTTTAAATGCATCATTGATATCTGTTATCTCTTGTCTAATAAACGTAACCCCCTGGTCAGACAAAAGTTTCTGCAGGAACCCCAAAAACTTTGGCGTATTGAAGTTATAAGCTAGGAATTTGTGACCGTATACCGCTCCATGCTGTTCAAGGAACTGCTTGTCGTCGATGACTTCGAAGTCTGGTGAGATTTCTCGTAGCGTTTCCGTGATCAGGGCTGGTGGGGGGCCTTCAGCCCACAGCTCTATCTCTGGAACACGAAGCAATCCTGCTTCTTCACCGTAGTCGCTGAAGATGCCTTTGAGCATTCTAAAACTCGCTTTGTTCCATTCCAATTCCTTTTTTGAGTCATGGAATACCCTGCTTGACCAATGGGCCCCCGCCACGGGTGACACATATTCGAGGCTACTATCGCCTGGTAGGTGCTTTGCAAGCACAATCGTGTTGGTTGCGTATCCTTTCCTAGCGAGCACGAGTGCTGTATAGAGTCCGGTGATCCCGCTACCCACGATAACTATCTTAGCCATTCAACACCCACGTAATTATCTCCAGCATCCTGTAAGACCCACAACCCTGATCTTTAAGTAGTTGAGTCATAGGCCTACGAGCTATGTCGATTGAATTTGGCAGTGACCGTCTTTTTTAATATAAGTGAAATGATAATAAGGTCTTATGCTGGAGCACCCTCTGGTCCAGATGTACGCTTTTCTCAGTAAGAAATCGCAAACATACGATGCCAAATTAGGGTGTACATGTGATATATCGCTCCTAGAGCTTAGCCCAGACATATCATAGTAATTCAAAATGTGGTAATTAAATTACGATAGCTCATTTCTATACTTTTTTATGAACGAGGTAAAGACGCTAGACGTCAAAATCATCCGCTTTGGCGCGATCAAATTCCTCTTCTTCCAACTCAAACTCTGTCTCCACATCATCAGAACTGGCTATGGAACCAAGAACGCGATCAACTACAAACTTACCGCTGACAGGGACCAGACAAAGAAGGCCTGCGAGCATCCAGAAGGAGACATTGAGGCTGGTGGCATTCGCGACGAACCCAATTCCCGCCGGACCAGCTAGAATCCCGGCATATCCAACACCGGTAACTGCAGCCACAGCAAGGCCTGGTGGCATAATGTTTTGTTTGCCGGCCAAACTGAATATAATCGGCACAATGTTCGAAAGACCTATTCCAATTATGGCAAACCCTGCCATTACAAGAACGAAAAATTTGGACAACAGCACTAATAGAAAGCCTACAAGCGCGATGATGCTGCCGCCAACCAACGAACGGGTATCGCCTATTTTTGCAACAGCCTTATCACCACAAAGACGGCCAATAGTCATAGTAATGGAAAATATCATGTATGCAAAACCTGCTTTATTGGTTTCAACCAAGTTTCGATCGATAAGGAGCAATGCGCTCCAGTCCAGCATCGCTCCCTCAACAAGGAAGAGGATGAAAGCTAGAGCAGCCATCAGAAGAACTACGCCATGAGGAACTGCAAATGCAGGACTAGGCTCAGATTTCTCACCCGTTCCACTCAACAGGCGGGGCGCTGCTATAATGACAATACCTACAACAATAACAGCAGAGAGCAGAGTAGCAACGACGGGGGCAATTCCAAATGATAAAATAAAGGACACAAAAGCGGATCCCATGAAAGCACCAATACTGAATATACCGTGAAATCCTGACATCAAGGGCTTATCCATGACGCGTTCAACCTCCACTGCATGAATGTTCATTGCAACATTAATAGACCCTGAGCAAATACCGAACATCACTAGTGGAATAGCAAGAAGTATTTTGGTTGGAGCTATAGCCAATAGAGACAAATCACATACTGCCGCAATGGCAGCACTTATTATTACAGGCTTGCTTCCAACCTTCGCACAGATAGAACCAACAAAGGTCATGCTCGTGATAGCACCTATTCCCACGCATAGTAGCAGCCCTCCCATTGTTTTGGCATCTGCTGAAAGTCTCTCCTTTGCAAATGGTACCAGGGGAGCCCAGCCGGACCCGGTGAAACCGCTTCCAAAGAATACAAGTTGAGTTGCAAGCTGAGCTCTTCTCTTAGTATTATTATCCATATCTCAGGAACTCAATTTATCAATGTGCAGCTTCTATGCAACAATAAGAGATATCAATTCACACAAAATTCCTAATGAAGATTTTTGCACTATGGTTATCTCGGATTATTTCAGCAGAAACTAAATGAGCTCTATCACACCTAGCCCAGATTGGTAGAAGAGAGACCTTGCAGACATATATGAAGCTTTTTGTGCTGCGAAAATTGATTAACTTATATCGAAAATCATTTAGAGACATATTTGCGTCGGCAAATCTCGGGCACTACAGCTCTCTGCCGGTATCGGCATAATGCAGCATTAAACTTCTTACTGTGTGACAAAACCCCGTTCGCTACCTACTGGTAGCTACTAGCCCTTCAGCATGTTAGCACTATAAGAAGCCTATCAACCTAGCAACTTGCTAGGACCAATTCCAAAATGATTATCTAAACGGTATTTTCGGATAACTTGAGTAACATTTCCGTCATTACTCAGGGCAGGCTTATGCTAGTCGAAAATTGATACGTTCATTTGCTAATGGCACACCAAAGGACTATTAAGATAGCACCCGGTGGTCATGTGGAGAAGTTGCGGCAGGAAGTGGATCACGCTTGGAATAGGGCGGTAAGACATAAATTTGTCAATGAGTTGTTCACAGGAGAGCTGCCCGACAAGGTTCTTGCTACTTACTTGATTCAAGATTACCACTTTTTCGAGGGAGGGCTATCACAAATTGGTGCGTGTGTAGCCTTTGCAAGTAGTCTTCCTGCTAAAATAAGGTTCGCGAAGCAGTTGGGGTTCCTTGGTTACAATGAGAATAACTATTTCGAGAAATCACTACATGAACTTGGTGTTTCTGCCATTGAAATCGAAAACTCGACACTTACGGATACGACTAAATCGTATATTAAACAAATGACTGACACGACCAACACATGCTCATATCCAGAACTGTTGGCGATGATTGTGGTGGCTGAGTGGATCTATCTCGACTGGGGCCAGCTTCATCTCGAACTGCCTCCACGATCACTTCACCGAGAATGGATTGAGCTTCATAGAGGCGATAGTTTCTTTGAATGGACACAGTTTCTTGTTGATGAGCTCGAAAAGGCTTTGTCTGTGGATAAATCAGCTGCTGATAGGGTAAGTTCTTTATTCAGAAAAACAGTAGAGCTTGAAGGTGATTTTTTCGATAATGCTTTCAGGAATTAAATGTTGATTCGGTCTTTAGCTTGTCCACTATACTTATTTACAGGCCGGCGTCGGAGCTAGTCATCATTACACGAGAAAGAAGAATATACCTTACTTTTTATTAAGACCCCTCTACATCCTAGCACTATATGCTACTTCTATACTTCATCATATATCTCTGTAACACAATTTTTCTCGTAGACTTGTAGCATGAGGTGGGGTATAAAGATGATTTGTAAGACAGGGGTACATATTAGTGCTGTAAGTAACTCCATGAAGCATTCACTGGAAAGCTATACTACGGTCGGCAACCTACACGAGGAATTTGATGTATTCTTTAACTCCGGCAATTATGAAGTCCAACGAATCAATCGCAACTCAGCTAGAGTAATATGCAATTCTTTATCGGGATGTCAATTGGAATGCAATGCTACCATTGATAAATTCCTTGTTTTCAAGCTTGATGGTGGCTGGATGAAGCCTTTGACGGGGGAAGTAGCCTCATCGGCTAGAATTGATAGGATCTCGGGTGCTATCATAGAGACTGAAGCTGGTCTTCTTTCCCTCCAAACTGAAAACACGCCATATAATACGGGATCTTTTCTTTCATTCCAGAAGAATGTGTTTTGTATATCAACTGCGCCTGGTAGTGCACCTGGTAACTATGCAGCTGTGATAGTGTCGAGAGTAGAGGAGTCGCAGCTTCCTACCGTATTTTCTGACCTCCAAACTTACCTGGTACCTTCGATAGGTTCCGGTTTTTTGGGATACTGCACTTGGAATGGGATCGGACTAGATGTCTCAAGCAATGGTGTCTTGAGTGCCTTGTCAACTCTCACCAACGTCGGAGCTTCACCCGGGTGGATTGTATTGGATGACGGCTGGCAAAAATTTAACGGTTCACGACAGCTCGTGGACAATGTTCCATCGAAAGATAAATTTCCGGGAGGACTGAAAAACTTCATAAGTAAAGTCAAACAGGATTTTGGAGTTCGGTCAGTATTTATATGGACAGCTGTAACCGGGTACTGGGAAGGAGTAACCACTCAATTTGCTGAGTCCAAGGGAGTAGAGGTCGTTAAAGATCAACATGGAAGGCTTATTTTCGCCCCTACCACAGGTGGTGTCTTCAAATACTATGAGATGTTTTTCCGGTACCTAAGTAACGAAGGTGTTGCTGGTGTGAAATGTGATGTGCTTCAGAATATTGAAGCGGTAGAGGTGCCTGATTTCTCCACCAATGAATTCTATAATGCTTATCGTGAAGCGATGACGATTTCTGCTGCTCGAAATAATCTAGAATTAATTTGGTGCGGCGGCATGGTGCCTTGGGTATTGCAAAGAGGCCCTTTAGGTCCTCAGTTTCCCGCTTGGACCTCTTCCTGTGCCTTTCGCAATTCAGACGACTTCTTCCCAAATGTATATGATAGTCATTTATGGCATATCTACTGCAATTTCCTGAATTCTCTTTATACAAGACAATTCGGTTGTCCTCTCGATTTTGATATGTTCCAAACCACGTTGGACCCACCTTTTAGTAGACTACATGCTGCTGCGCGAATTATGTCCGGTGGACCTATGTATATCACAGATGAAGCGAACAGGCATGACTCTAGCATACTCTCAGAATTCATATTGACTGGAGGAAAAGTGCCATATTTCTATGGTCCACCCTTCATAACAAATCCACTTAACCCCTTTGGTGCTGGACTTCTTGAGGTACAGCAAGCATGGGGAGATTCAAAGGTAATAGCCTTGTTCAATCTTGAATCCTCAGGCAAAAATCCAATTCCAATATCGCCTCGGACTCCTTCAGGTTATGTTTCACGACCTTACAACAATCATAAAACTCTCACATCAGGTATGTTTGAGCTCATAACGCATACCAGACCCTTTCGTGTAGGCAAAATGGGGGATGCGGTGATCTTTGGATATGTGGATAAGATGGCAGGGATTACCGCGGTTATGAATTATAAGGTTTTAGCAGATCCAATTCGACTCGAAATAGACCTCTCAGCCGGTAACGGTATATTGGGAATACGTTGGCCTGGTAAGTCTATAAATGCTTATATGTCCGGACAGGACAGAAAAATCAGCATTGACTTTGATGATGACGGAACTGCACTTATCAAAATACCACATTCCGACCGACCGAAAATTTACGTTCAGTAGATACAGCTACAAACTCCTCTAAGGTATTTATTCGCTTGTGCTTGAATTTCAAACTATAGACAAGTTAGGCTTATAACACTGTTTTTGACTATCCGGTTGGTGGTCTCACTTAGGTGCCTACTAAGCAAGCAACATTAGATAATACCACGTCTTACAACGACAACTATACTAAGCTGACTCTGATAAGCACAATGGATAAAGGAGCTGTGCTTAAATCACCAGGTAATGTTCTTAAAGACGTGGCTTTACCTGCTGCCGTAATTAATGAAGCAGCACTTGATTCCAACATAGCATGGATGCAGAAATTTGCCGATGATCATGGTGCGAGGCTAGCCCCCCATGGGAAGACAACAATGGCACCCGTTCTCTTTAAGCGCCAGTTGAATTCAGGGGCTTGGGGGATTACTGTTGCCACGGCAGTGCAGGCCTATGCTGCTTTTGAGCATGGAGTGCATCGAATTCTTATGGCCAATCAATTAGTTGGAGAACCAAACATGACCATTATTGCCGATGCTATTTCTTCGGGGCTTGAATTTTACTGTTTTGTTGACAGTGTTGAGAATGTTGTACAACTGGGGAATTTTTTTGGTAAAAGAAAATCTTCTTTGAACGTATTAATAGAGCTTGGTATTGAAGGCGGGCGTTGTGGATGTCGTACGGCTGAGGAGGTTGAAGCACTTATCAATGCCATAGGCAGTCAAAAAAATCTCAATCTTGTTGGAATCGGGGGATATGAGGGACTTATCAGCAGCAGTAACGAGATAGAGGATGTCTCGGCCTATGGCAAAAGACTGGTGGAAACTGTTCGTGACCTCCGTAACAGTGGTATATTGAAGCAAAAAGATCCTCTTGTAACAGCTTCAGGTTCAAAATGGTTCGATATAATAGCTAAAGAGTTTCAGAAAGTGGGAGAGAATTATACGCCTGTGCACCGTCCGGGTTGCTATGTCGTGCACGACCACAGCCTATATGCTGGTGCAATGAAAGACATAAAAACAAGGAACCCAAGCTTAGTTGGAGAGCTTGTCCCGGCACTTGAAGTATTAGCGTACGTTCAGTCAGTGCCCGAGCCTGGTCTTGCGATTGTTGCCTTAGGCAAGAGAGATATCGGAACGGTACCTGATATGCCAATTCCTTTGCGCCTGTATTCCCAGAAATTAGGAAAAGTGGCCGTGGAAGGTTTGAAGACATTTAACATTATGGACCAACATACTTTTGTGCAAATTCCATCTTCTGGACCACCTGTCTCCGTAGGTGACGTAATTGCGTTTGGAACATCCCATCCCTGTTTGACTTTTGACAAGTGGCGCAATATGCTACTGGTCGATGATGATCTCAATATTATTCAAGAGATTAAGACTCTTTTCTAAAAAGTGATCCAACGTAGTAGTTCATTGATTGTGAATCTTGATAATAATCGAAAACAGAGGCATTGCACTAGGGCATGGCCTCAAGCAGCTTTTACATTTTGTCGATTTTTTTGAAGTGTTCTGAATCATTGTGTAGGCTGGAATCTGCGATTCTCACGCATAGAAAATACTTTTAGTGCTGTATAATACTTTTTTATCTTGATAATCATCAATGAACAGTCAGCAGATTTGAAACTCACCCATGACAACCGATGCTCAGAATATAGGACAGATCACTACTCAACCTGAGCTACAGGAGGAAGCGCCTGAAGAAGTAAGTAGCCTCTTGGGGGCCTCAAGCACTAAAAGCGACAAGCTGGGATTCCACCATCTGATTCCACTATTTGTCGTTTTTGTGATGGCTGTCGCGAGCATGGCTATTTCTACAGCTGCAGGTTTTGACATCACCTTCCTTTTCATATGTAAGTTTTTTGGAACCGATGAGTCGAAGTGTTTTCGTGATCCTAATATAGGAAATGTGGTCGCCAACTATACCTCAGTAATGACCTTTTGGCGAGGACTTGTAGCCCTTATTGTCAATACATATGTTGGCTACGTGAGCGACAAGATAGGTCGTAAACCTGTGCTCCTCGTGAGTATAATAATGAGTTCACTTAGCCGTGTATTGACATGGTACATCGTTTTTCATATGCAGAGGCCAAATACTTATTGGTGGTTAGCGCTACCCACCATCATTGACTTCTTGGGAGGCTCGACTCCAGTAGTTATTATGATGACGATATCATATATCACTGATTATATAGGAGATACGGCACGTCGAGCTAAAATGCTAGCCGTACAAGATGGATTGCTATACATCTCACTAGCAAGTGGTCCTATTTTGGGTTCATTGATGTTGAAGCATATATCTTTGCAAAAACTTTATATGGCCACTGCTATCATTGGGTTTTTGGCAGCCCTCTTGACGACCCTTTTCCTAACTGAAAGTCTTAGTGCCACATATAGGCAACGAAACTCTGAGATAAAGTACAATTTACTGAAGTCGATCAAACCTCTTTTCTTCAGCCACATAGAAGACCGTCGATCGAAAACCAACACGGTGCTTCTCCTTTTATGCACTCTTGTAGGCACAGAGTTTACGATGTCTTTCTTTGTTGTACTTATGCTTTATCCCAAGCGTAGATTTGGTTGGTCTGCCATTGAAACAGGATATTTGCTCAGTATTATGTCTTCAACTGGGACAGTATGTCTTCTCGTCGGCTTTCCTGTCCTCTATTCGTTGCTAGCTCGAAACTGGGGAATCAGTCAAACAGGAGTAGATTCTGTAGATACAGTGTTATTCCGGGTATCTTTACTACTGAGTGCCAGCGGATATCTGCTATTTGGAAAAGCAAATACGAGCGGTGAATTTTACATGGCTGGAGCTCTCGAAGCAAGCGCAGCAATCGGAAGGCCTCTGTACAAAAGTTGCTTGCTAAAATATGTACCCCAAGGCCAGGCTGGTTCTTTCCTGGCAGCGTTTGCTCTATTAACGTCTATATCGGACATGTTTGTTCCTTCACTATTGGCGAAGCTTTTGGCGTGGTCATATTCATGGCGGCCTTCTTTGATATTTGAAGTAGTTTCATCAGTCTTTGCCGGAGTCTTTTTGCTCGCATTGCTTATAAGACCTGATAATACGGCGTGAGAACAGAGCATGGGTATTGTCTTCAATGGCAGCCTAGTAGCAGTCTATGATTCCATGCCACCTTTTCTAGAAAAATTAGATTAGTTGTAATGTGTTAAGGTATTACTGGGGTCTCACGAGACCCTAATTGAAAATATATATATATATAGTAGTAGTATACCCTGCTCTTATAATTTTATTCAAACGACCTATGTCATCCTGAGGTTTCTAGCATGCAGTGATCGAGTCTTATGCGCAGCTAACTGGTTTCATCTAACACATTTGTATACGTATAACAGGACATATACTTACTATACTTTCTATGGCAACATTTTGCGAAATATCAGTATTCCTATAAATTTGAGCCTCGAGCCCTCCATACGAACTACCCCACCACGTGCGCATATGACTTTGTTCTGAGAGATAAGCCTCTTAAATAATTGAGGATTTCCACAATCCAGTAATTTGAAGTAAGCTTCATTTCACTATCTAGTGAATAATATATATATGCATTATAAAATGATGCTAGCTAATAAATTCTGCATCGTACAATGAAATAACTCATACAATCGATTCTCCTGTCCGGACCTTTTCAACATCTTTCTCGCCATCCTCCGACTCATCTTCAATATATGGTGATTTTGGAGGCTGAGGGGCCAGCTTGACGACTTTTCCTTCACTCCACTCTAATGCAGTAAAGATTATGGTCAATATAAGCGCTGTTCCAGCAAGCGCTATGCCAAAATAAAGAGCTGCTCTAAAAGACTTCAATTGATCATTAGGCCACCTTTTTTGACATTCAACCTCCACTACAGTTGAGAGACCCAGAAAGAAGGAGTTCGAATAATTTACAATTGTATTTATGAGCGACCCTGCCATTCCCTGATATTCGTAAGGCAAATGCTCGCTCAAAATGATAGAGCCGGAGGGAAATGATGTATCAGTTGAAATAGTTGATAAAATCCAAGTGGGGAATGTTAAAGCCCAATATGTTTGATTGACAGGTGTCACAGCCTGCATGATACATGCTCCTACAAAGCATAGCATAGAGAATATGAGCACGAAGTGTATCGGAACGTGACGGATTGCATATCCGCAAGCAATGGCGGCAAGGCATCCAAACAGCAGGGCATGTGCCTGTGAAGCTCCCATTTCTAAAGGATTGTAATGACGGAAATCTTCGAGGAATGTAAAGTAATGAAAGAAAAGTACACCATAAGACCCCCACGCTAGGCTTTTTGCCAGAACTAGGAGAAGAAGACGTGGAGACTTGAGCAATGCAGCAGGTAAAAGGGGAAATTTGGGAAAACGGGTTTCGTAAAATGCGAACAAAGCTAATACGACGACGGAAATAACTAAAAGTGCAATCACATATGGTGTTTTCCATCCAACAAGAGGAGCTTGATTGACGCAAAAGTCTAGAAGAACCAATCCGATGACACTCATCGCACATCCAGCCCAATCAACATTTTTTTCCGAATCTCTTTGAAGATGAACATTTGGCACTGACCACCAGGCAAGGCTCATGGCTATTCCCATCGCTATAGCCGCGGCAAAATAAGTCCAGCAAAAGTATTTTGTCTCTTCTGTTATGATACCGCTAAAAAGTACTCCACAAGCGCCACCCAATGGCGCGCCCATTCCAATTAGTGCAAAAACCATGTTTTTACGATGTGTTCCTGGCTGGTAAATTCGACCCACAATTCCCATAAGGTTGGGGAGCACAAAAGCAAGTCCGGCACCCTGTAGTGCCCTAGCAACGATGTAGAATTCCACGCTATTCACCCAGTATGACGCACCGACTAGGATTGTCCATATTGTAGCCCATCCATAACCCCATAGAGCAGTTGGCTTCAACCCGAAAACATCTCCAATCCGACCGCTAACCAAGATCAATGCACCAGCGCTTAGAGAAAAGCTGGCTTGGAACCAATTTCTCTCAAGACTAGATGCCCCGTAATGGTTCGTGATTGCTTTCAGCTGTACAAGGGGGGAGGTTGTGTTAGCCAAAGTAAATACTTGAGACATAAAAGCCGAAGCGATAAACACATATTCAAGCCATGGGTGCTGGCAAAAGAAACTAGGATCTGTGAAGCGTTCTGAGAGAACTTCGCTCGATATCATATCTCACTACTGGCCTTGGCAAGCGCGAAGGAAGAGATTTTCACGCTTCATATCTTATTCAAAGTGTGGCTCTGACCTGATTAATTTATCCGAGATCCACATCCCTTGAAACTATCAATCTCTAAGCCACTTGGATTCATACCTTTCGAGGGAAATTGTATTGTTTATAGCCCCGTAGGAATAATTTATACTTCGTTAAATTCTTCTTTAGTACCAATATTTGTGCCAGCACACGTTATCTTAGGCCGATATTCGCTTTTATGTAATAACGGTCACCGCCACTTCATGGTAAGGGTTTGAAACGTCAATCATTTCAGTATCTTCAAAGTGTAGATCCAGTACATGTCCGACAGATCCTCTTTCCAATAAGGAGCTCCATATCATTTTGCTGCAATGCTTTTGTTTAGAGCTTCGAACTATTCTTTCGGGCGTTCGCTTCTTATATATGTTTGTACGTCAATTTGATATGAACGCGTTCCTGCTCCTCTCAGTCAGGCATAGATTCCAAGCATAAGATAGACGGATGATTTCGCAGTTTCCATCTGGACTCAAATTTTTGGAATTTTTTTTCCCACCGCAATTGCCCCCCGGTCCGCTTAATGCCTCGCGTTGGATCGTACGTACATCTTATGCGAAAATCACGCCACGGTTGATTCTATTTCTGTAGATCATGCCAGATATGTACATATGTGTTCGTTTTAAATGCTATAATCTTATTGGGGGGTATTCCATGACAAGGTTTGGTATAGTAGAGCAATCGAGAACGTTGGACAGCTCTCCCATATCGAGATTTGCTGCATATGCGTTAGTAATCTCGAATTATTCCAGGCTTCGTGCAACGTTTAAAAATGGATGCGATGAGTAATGAGTGTCTAGGAGCCTTGGTATCCGCCCATTAGGATTTTATTTGCTGTGATATCATTGGGGTACGTGTATGGCCTATGAGATGTTTGTGGAAGGACAGTGATATCTCACATACGAGCTAATAGCCCATTTGTTCAAAGTTAAGCAACCTTGTCCCATGCCTCGGTCAGCATTTCGTGTCAATGCGCTTCGCTTGCTCTTCTATACATGCCTAAATAGCCTTCATTGAGACTGATCGGGTATCAGGTGTGATTATTGTCGACTTTCTTACATAGCGTTTTACCATGTGATAACCTGTTTTCATTTCATATTTGTGCGCAGTATTAATTTATCATTTTGGGTTCGCCTCCTAAAAAGTCTACTGGGTGTATGCGTCCAATCTCACATGCTAGGATGATCAATTCTCGAAAGCCAATATTCAGGTACTGCGTATTGTTGTCCATGTTGTTTAAAATCATCCCTTCCGTGATTTGCAATTATACTTGTACGAATTCTCCTGGAATTTGGTATTTAATCGTATCTCTATGTTTATTTTGTTCAGATTTTGGAACCTATTTGGAAATATAAGGTGATAGTAATGTTCTAGTATATTATTTAGGTCATTACTAGTCGTATGATGTCTTTTTTCTTATGCCCATTGTGACATTGAAGATGAATCAGCTTAATATTTGTTTGTTACCTTCTGCCTGGCTGCATGGAATATATCTTTCAAGTCTTATTATTATATGCTTGCGTCATTGCTCTTTGTTAAGGATTACATTAGATTATTTCTGTGATCTACGAGTGACTTTGCGATCTTATGGTGTCGAATCAAGGACTATAATATATATAGGGGGTTAAAACAAGTCGCTAATAAAAATGATTTTACGGTTTATTGAAGAGGAAAGTCCACAGTGTGGTTCCTATTGAGCGAGCAAGTATCAATTTCTGCACCATCATACGATCGGAAGAACCTGACAGTTAACCTAGAATCACTTTCGATATCCACGCGGGCAACTGCATAATGGTCTGCATCCCCCCACTCGAAGCCTTTTGTGGTACCGGATTCAAACGAAGATATCGAGGATTGCCCTTCGATATTTCCAGCCCCTCCAGCAACAATGTACATCGGAGCTTTAGGATTATCGTACCCTGCTTGATCAGGAGAGCCCTTGTACATAGGCTTGAAGCGCTGCGAGTTGTGCTCGTGACCGAAAATTGCCAAATCTACACCGTACTCGTAGAATAAATCTTCGAATGCAGCCTGGCATTCATGGCAAGAAACCAATGAGCTAGATGCAGTGTACCAAGGCCTGTGGCCACCTACAATGACCCAAGGAGTAACACTTCGATCAACAGAAGCAAGATCTGCCTTCAGCCAATCGATTTGCTGCCCATTGTAACCAAATGGACCTTCGCTAAGCAGATATCCATCGATCGAGAGAGTTCCTATTTGATCCGGGGCATTTGGAAAATCAGTCTCAGTGTTTATAGAAATGTAATGGACCAAGCCATAGTCAAAAGAATACCACATCGGAGGGACTGCCAAGTCACGTGCATGACTGCGAAGATCATTCGCCGTCTTGTTTTTTGATGGTCCCTCAGTACCAGATGGCATGATGTTAGTGAACCGAGTGATAAAATCGGTAAAGTTATATTGGCCTCTCGGACACAATTCACTAACAAACGGCACTTCATTACACGAAGCCTCATGGTTGCCTGGACCAACCATATAGGGCTTTGAGCCCGACACTGGCGAAAGCTGGTCGTAGAACTGTTCCAATATGGCTTCGTACGAATCTGGACCAGCAAAAAAGTCATTGGGATTCAAATACCAGTCATCGGCGTAGCCAAAATCACCTGGATGGACGACAAACTCATACGAGTCAGCAAGAGATAGCAAACGCTCCACACTTGGATGATCTTGAGAGGGCGCATTGTTAGAGGTGTTTTTAAAGCCGTCTGTGCCAAAGAGTCCCATATCAATTGCGACGGCAAAATTAAATGGCGTGTTATCTCCAGCTGTGCGACCACTCGTAAAGCTGCCAATAGTGCTATTGCTCGATTGAACCTTGTAATAGTATTTCGTCGATGGCTGCAAACCAGTGAGTTCCACAGAGCTGTACCATACTCGTGAAGTGGCATAACTTATGGAACCATTATCCGAACATGCAGTTGAGTTCAGATTATCCTCCTCCGTGCCATAGGACACACATGGTCTCTGATACTGTTCAAAGGAGCTCCAGCCGATGTTCATCGATGATGGGGATGAGAACCCGAGCCGTAGGCCTACAGGGGTTGAAGGGTCAGATGGACGCTGCGGCCACACACTTTTACCATCATAAGACGCAGAATCATTACCAATTGATGGCGTTGCCTGTGGATAGAATGCTGTTGACGCGTCATATGGCGTTATGAGGGATACCGTAGCGAAAATAGCGCCGCAGCTTTTGGCCATTAATATGAAAAATAGCGGTGAGAACCAAAAAATGAACGCCATATTGCAAACGGATTAAATTTAGAGCTAAAAAAAGAGAGATGGAGGGTAATAAGACTATTTAAATATACCTAGGAATTTGAAGGGTCGGTCTTTCTTACTAACCAAGAAGATACCAGGGAGTCGATTGACGACTGGTTATAATTAACATCATATATAAGAAGGGAGTTATTAATGCCAGATAGGAAGGGTAGCAATCTATATTACCAAAAGTCAATATGATATCTACAGCAAGCACTAACATATAGAAAAAAATGTCGCGTTGTTTTCCCAAGATGCAGTGATCAGCACATGACAAAGGCGGTACCACGTGGGACACGTGGATCAGCCACTCCCGATCAACACAATGAACTTAACTGGGAATGAAGCCGATCTCATTGGTTAAACGAGCTCGAGTCAAACACCCAAGTAACTGTATTTTAGTCGCTAAGATATACCTAGCAAATGACCGTCAATTTTTTAGACAGGTAGGTTATGGTCATCAGATATGGGTAGTGGCAAAAATAGGTGAATCCAGCAAGAGTATTGTTATTATATTGATTTCCTAGGATCGGAGAGGAGAAAACACAAATTTGAGCTATAGAATTCCTATGAACGAGTCCTTGCAAAAAACGTACCAGTAACTGAAAGTCATTTAAGCTAGTACGAAATTATCACAGCTCACAGGCTCAGGATGAGTTTCTTTATGTTGACAAGAGGGGGTTGGTGTAAGAAGCAGCAAAAAGAACATATGTACGTATCTGCATGATAGCTGAAAGTGCAAGCTAGAAGAACTATAAACTCGATCGATTATGTTGAATTGAAGCCCATAAAAAGTATAAACCAAGGCCTAGGATATCGTAATAATTGTGAATTTAGAAATTTGTCAAATATTTTCAAGGTAATCTAGTAATTTTCCAGAAGTAATCATGGTAGCAGCATCATGACTTGTCATTCCCCTTCCAAGCTATATGCCGGTCGACACGCTCATTGTGTTCTCCGTCAGCCCATTCCGCCCCACATGCCCAGGGGATAGGGATAGGGGAGTTAATAACAGCCCCATAGTGCCTTTCTATTACTCCCCTTACCTCTCTTCCACTGTGATCAGCATACAATATAATTTTGCGAATAGTTGAGAAATTAGTTTATCATAATTGTGGATGAAGCAGACATATGAAATAATTTCTGAGCATCGAGAGCCCCCTTTCCCCTATTTAACCTAAATATTGTCAAATTCTGTAGAAAGAGCACTCTTTGGGACAGTACTCACGTGTGTATGTTTCAATGCCAGACCATACCGGGTAATAGAAATGCCTTGCGTCGGATATCCCCACTTATCATCAAAGTGCCTGCACTGATGACTGTTGGGTACTCTTCTGACATATTCGTAAAGTACACTTGAGAAAGGCAATAGAAATACAAGAAATTTCATAAGTATAAAAATCATAAGTATTAAGGGCCACTATACAGTACTATTGTAACAGATGTATCAGAAACCAATGCGGTATGGTTGCCATGCCCCACTGGTAACCATAACAATACAAACAGTAGCTGCATTAGAAGATCAGTAACATAGGAGTACATGCATATTGTATAATAATGTAAATAAACAACCTAGAGGAAACTGGTGCACAACCATTATGAGTGAAAAATGGAGAGTTTACACTAGTACATTCCGCATATGCATAACCGTACGTGATCACCGTGGAGCACCTATATAGTGTGAAGCTTGTTATCTTGTATTTATGGTTCGTGTTAGAAGATTTCTGTCACTGCAAGCTTCTTTGCAGTTTGCGTTCGGCGAAAGCCTTTCATCTGGCTCAGCTCTAAGCTCAGTTGTGTTCACTACCCCTACTTATAATCTGGTAGCACCTACAAGCAGCTCAAACTGTGTTTGTGAGAATGAGAGTGTTGCCGATGATCTAGCGAATCTCCTTGGCAAAACTGTTGATGAGGCGTTTTCTGTTTTTTCTGCAGGGTTGACACCATGGAATATTGTGAACGATGTCCAGACCATTCAGCACTTATTTAGTGATCTTAAGAGTCAAGCAGGTTCTATTGACTGCATCAGTTACTCCACTCAGGCAAAGCTCCTTAGTCTCCTTGACCAGGTTTTGGATATTGATCACCAACTTTTGGAAGGTCTATATTCATTCGGGATTGTCGAGCTAATTGACGATCTTTTACCTGCCCTACATCTAATTAATGAGGGAATATCGAGTATCATAGTTAGCGTGAGTGGCGGGCTCTCGCTTCACCCATGCTGTGTTCTCTATGCTGAAGTGAATTCATCGGAAGATTTTATCAACAAATTGAACACCATAGTTGATGCAATTAATGTCCTGGCTCCTATTCTTCATCTTCCACATGTCTCTGGATTTGGTTTGACTGTATCACTTACTGATTGCACATCTAGTACAAGTAGCACTGGTTCTACTGGTACTTCTTCATCTGAAGTTTCTACTACATCGAGCTCCAGCTCCATCTCCAGCTCCAGTAGTACGAGGAGCGTTAGTTCCGCCGCCCAGAGCTCTTCCTCGATCTCGCTTCCTAGCAGCGTACCCACCACCACCATCTACCCCTCTATTTCATCATCCTACAGCATACCTCTGCCAAGCTCCACTTCGAGCTGTGCCTGCGATAATTCTGATGTCTCTGAACTGGTCCTTAGTTCGGTGCACAAAGCTGAAGATGCTGTGGTGGAGGTACTGAGGGCGGGTATTAGTGTGTTCAATCTGCCGGGAAAGATCAATGCCCTCCAGTCAGTATTTGAGGATTTGAAGGACCTGGCGTCTGATATTGACTGTATTAGCTATGATTTACAGTCAAAGCTATTCTCTGTCCTAGATTCGGCTCTTCAAAATGTTCACGAGCTTCTGGAAGGCGTATTATCACTTGGTGTTGTAGAATTGATTGATCAGATAGCACCAGGTCTCGCATTGATCAACGAAGGCCTTTCGACTGTCACCGTGAAATTTACTGGCGGACTATCTCTGCACCCATGCTGTGTGCTTTGGGAGGAGGTAGAAACAACTCAAAAATTTGTTGATGATCTGAACAACCTTATTCATAAGCTGAACTCTATATCGATCATCAAATTGCCCGATGTTTATCCATTTGACTTATCGATTTCGCTGAAGGATTGTCCCACTTCATCATCCACCAGTGAGTCACCTGCTACAACGAGTATCTTATTGACAACCTCCAGTAGATTGTCAACTGCTCCTCAAAGCAGCACTTCCATTGGCTCTAGTGGGTCATCGAAAGCCCCCTCGAGCAGTACCTCAACTAGATCTAGTGGATTGTCAACTGTTCGTCACAGCAGCACTTCCACTGGCTCTAGTGGATTGTCAACTGGTCCTCACAGCAGCACTTTCACTGGATCCAGTGGGTCATCGAAAGCCCCCTCGAGTAGTATCTCAACTAGATCTAGTGGATTGTCAACCGCCCCTCACAGCAGCTCGCAAGGTGCCCAGTTGACTACCTCTAGTAGATCGCCAATCGTCTCTGGCAAATCATCGCCTGTCCCTCCTTCCAGCATTAAACACCCAGCTTCATCCCTTCTAACCACCACTGGTTTGAATGTATGGAATTCTACTGTGTCATTTTCCGGGACAGCTAGTACGAGCGTAACAGATGTCGGCGCGCCAACCGATAGTGGCTCCTCTGGTACTTCTAGTATTTCTGGTGTTTCTGATGTATCAACCAGTGGTGCGACTGGTACACCTAATAGTGACGGATCTGGTGCTACTGGTAGTGGGTCTGGTACAGTAGCAGCAACTGGCGCTTCTACTGGGGGAAGTACTACCGGTACGCCTGCTGGTAGCGAAGCTGGGACCGGTACTTCAGCTACTGAGGGTGGCGCTTCTGGTGCAGGTGTAACAACTACTGCCGGGTTGACTTATTTTACGACTTATTGTCCATCACCAACTACATTTACCTATGGTTCTTCAACTTATACAGTTTCGGGACCGACGACATTGACCATTACTGAATGCCCTGCTTGTAGTGGAGGTGCTCCAACAGGTATCTCAACGGATAACGCAGGTGCTACGGGTACCGAATCTGGCGCTGCTGGTGTAACAATTACTAGTGAGGTGACTTATTTTACGACTTATTGTCCGTCGCCAACCACATTTACCTATGATTCCTCGGCTTATACAGTTTCGGGACCGACAACATTGACCCTTACTGAATGCCCTGCTTGTAGTGGAGGTGCTCCAACAGGTATCTCAACGGATAACGCAGGTGCTGAGGGTACCGAATCTGGCGCTGCTGGTATAACAATTACTAGTGAGTTGACTTATTTTACGACTTATTGTCCGTCTCCTACTACATTTACCCATGACTCTTCAACTTATACTATCACGGAACCAACCACGTTGACACTTACTGGAGAGCCATCCAGCTCACGCTATACATATACACCCCAAAGTGGCGGTGAGATATCTGAAGTCTCTAAGTCTGCTGGAACCGGAGCAACTAGCCCCTCTCCTACTGCTGAAACATACAGTGGGATTGGTTCACCTAGTGCTACACCTGCCCCCCAAAAGTCTAGCGGGAATGTTTCACCTCTAGCCGAGCTCTCTAGTTCGCCTGAAGCTTCCGTGGCTGTTGCAAATGCAGCTACAAATGTAAAGTCATTAAGTGGTGCGTTTGGTATTGCACTTGCAGCAATTTTGATACTGTAATCTATCTTATTTTGAGATTGTATTTTTTTTGGTGATACCCACATTTTTTTTTGATATTTTTGAGTTTTCTTACTTCTTCATTGATTGTTTGTGTAATTGCTACTTAGTGTACAAGACAATAGGAGAGGGATAAGGGATAAGGCTATTTGTTGCCATTTTATAGGCACTTAACGTCTTGGACCAAAAAAACAAGTTTTCGTAGAATAGCAATTCAATAAATCAAATACTACAATAAAAATAACTCAAAAAATCTAATATTCCCTTAGCGAGGCTTTCGAGCCATAGCCTAGCTTAGTTCAATAAGTATCCTGGTTCTCGAAGGAATGAGTGAAAGCATTTTCTGCAATCAGGTATGGGCTGAACACCATTTTCTTTCCTTTTTCAGATTCAATAAAGAATTATTTATGTAGTTTGTTTTACGGATGATAGTTGATTTTGGGATTCAGAGGAATTTTGCTTGAACTCTAGTATTTCCAGATAATTGAATCAAACAAATTGAAGCATACAGTCACTTTAATCGGTATAAAATGCGGATCCATAGCGGGTCCAACGTCGATGACAAAGGATAATGATTAGCAATCTGGTACGTTATCTGTCGTGACATCACGTGCAATAACGCAATGACCTTCAAAGATCTGAGGTCATATTCTATCATCTATAGGTAATTTGTCGAAATCTCTTTGTTTGAGCCTTTAAAATTAGGTGGAATCCGAATCTGTCACTCCCGCTCGCTTGTTGCAAGCCAATGAGAGCGGCACACCAAACGGATTGGATGCACAATACTATGCTATAGACAATCAAACTGAAACTCTAGGAACGTTATTGAAAGCTGGTGCACTAGTAAGGAATCTTTTAACTCCCCGTACCTCGATAACGGTGACGATGATTAGGTTGGCGTGGAAAACGTTACAAGCATTGTGAATCAACACAACCTTTTAATATACTATCCATTATTTCAAATATGAGGATAGAAAAGACAAATAAGACAATCCAAATGAGAAAAGGCGACAATTATCGTTAAGATAATAGATGCTTTATCAGGTCCAAGCAGTCTCAGGTATCAGCAGGTCGAATACGTATAAGTCAGTGTACCATCCTTTCGACATCACCACTTTTCAAGAGTAGTAAGTTTGGCGTAGACCATCACTAGCTGGTCTTCATAGTTATATTCAATTCAAATTAGCGAGTGTCACCATTGCCTGATACTGGTTGGAGCTAAATAGATCAAGCTTGAGCCAGAATTGCTGTTTACCTAGCCCAAATTGATGGATAAGCACCAAAAAAAAATTAAGAAGGACATGCATTATTTAGGTTCCTCCCCCTCTGTTGTCTTTATTCTCAGTATTGAAGATTTCAGATAGCTAAAGGGTCGATAAATGGTGGATTTATTCGCGGATTATAGCTCTTGCTCACACTAAGCTTCCTCAATGGGCACATCCAAATGGCAATTTTGCAGCATTTTAATACTGCTTTAAGATTTATATGATCATATTTACGAGGTCCAAGTCATATGTGATTTAGGTCACAACGATTAATAACATTACCAATCGTGCATGGATCGCATGGTATATAAATAAGCACCCTGATGGATTGTAAGTAACTATGCCTTCTCTCTTCGATTCAATTAAACTAGGCTCGTTCGAGTGTTCAAACCGTGTTCTCATGGCGCCGCTCACCCGGGCCAGGAGCGACCGTTCTGCGGTTCCCAATGATCTCATGGTGGAGTACTATGCGCAACGTGCTGGCGCCGGACTCATCATCAGTGAAGCTACTGCAATTAGCCCTGAAGGGCACGGGTGGCCCAATGCACCCGGTATATGGACCGAGGAGCAGGTGAATGGCTGGAAGAAGGTGACAGATGCTGTTCATGCTAAAGGCGGCAAGATTGTATGCCAGTTGTGGCACATGGGGCGCTGTGCACACTCCGACGTCAGCACTGTGCCAGTTGTGGCGCCCTCACCAATCTCTTTGGGCACTTTGATACATGTCTACGACGGAAAGAAACCTGCCGAGACCCCGAAGGAGCTAACTAAGGAGGATATTTCTCGGATAGTTAAGGACTATGCCAAGGCTGCCAAGAACTCAATAGACGCAGGATTCGACGGTGTACAGCTGCATGGTGCAAATGGGTATCTTGTGGATGAGTTTTTGAAGGATTCGACCAACAAGAGGACAGATGAATATGGCACCGACCGCGTCAAGTTTTTGCGTGAAGTTGTGGGCGCTCTGGTCGACGCCATAGGCGCGGAGCGGGTTGGTGTACGTTTCTCGCCCAATGGCGACACTTTTGGTGCATACAGTGAGCATCCTGAGAAGGTCATGATCCCGGCGGCAAAGGTCTTACAGGATGCCGGTGTGGCGTGGCTGGAGTTGCGGGAACCTGGTGCCCAGGGTACTTTTGGCTCCACAGAGCAACCCAAATTGCATGGTGAAATACGCAAGGTGTTTAAGAACCCCTTGTTCCTTAATCAAGACTATACCAAGGAGGCTGCAGTGGAAACAGTTCAAAGTGGTGTAGCGGACGGTATAGCGTTTGGCAGGCCGTTTATATCAAATCCTGACCTTGTAAAGAGACTCAAGGAAAACCTGGAACTAGCTAAGGACGACATGGCCACTTGGTACAGTCCAGGTCCGCATGGGTACGTGGATTATCCCGAGGCGAAATAAGACCTTTATTTAGTCAATACATTTTAGTGGTGATGAAAGGTTGCTTGGACGCATTACCGTTATGCATAAAATAACTTGGGAAAGAAGCTGTAGTTTAATGAACCTTCTTTAACTTGTATTATATTTAATCAAGCTAATCTTCGCGGCAAAAATACGGCAAAAATACAGCGATTCAAAGCTTCCTCGCATGAGACATTTAGTTGTTATCCACCTATAATTAGAATTCCAAATAGGTACAAAACAAAAAAAAACCACTCTAAGTAAAAATGTTGCGAAAGTCCGAGCGGTCTAGATCTCGCGGAAACTGTAACCGGCCCGCAAAATCTATTATGTAAGTTCGCACAAACATTCAATATTTATTTAATAATTTATTGCTTGTTTGGGCATAAACGTTAGACAGACACCCGGTAGATAGTTTGAACCGCAGGATGAGTGAGTCTTTTAAAGATGAGAAGACAGTGGGAGATCAGGAGCAGCCTCAAGTTCTGCGGCCTGATGATATCCCTTTAGCCGAACCTGAGGCGCCTGAGGGCTCTTTGTTGCAAAGAATTTCATCCCGGGTATCTAGTTTCAAGTTGCCTGATAACGATAATTATGAAGTGAGCAAGGAGGGACTGGTCACAGTCCCCGTAACATCCCCATTGCATCCTTGGTCATGGCCCACAGGAATCCGTATCTTTTGCACAGTTATCTATGCCGGTGCAACTGCTACAGTCCAGATGTCGACAACGTATGTTACATCAGATATACCCCAAATTGCGCAACGATACAATGTCGGCACCGAAGTAGTCACTGTAGCGTTTAGTGTGATGATCCTGGGTAATATCATTGGCTCTGTTATTCTCTCGCCTCTGAGTGAGGCTTACGGGCGCAAGATATCGGTTTTCGCCTCCAACTTTGTATGTGGAGCTATTATTTGTGTTACTACGAACGTCGACAGCATTGCGGCTTTTACCGTCTTCCGGTTTATCGCTGGAATTTTTGCTGGGGCACCTCTCTCCATTGGTGCAGGTGCAATGTCCGACTTATGGGAGCCAAAGATTCGTATCGCTGCCATGGCCCTCTATGGTACCATGATTACGGTTGGAAGTGCAGTTTCTCCTGTTTTTGCTAGTCTACTAGTGACCCATGACCCTGGGTATGGCGACCGGTGGGGAGGCTGGACAATGGGGATATTCCAAATGGCATGGTCCCTATTAGCATTGTTAACTGTTCGTGAAACGTTTGTTCCCGGAATTGAGCGCGGTGTTTCTACAAACGTACGTGTCTCCCTTGAGCGATGGAATATCCATAGCCGCCTTGACAGGTATCGACTTACGGCAGGAGAATTCCTAACCGTCCATATTATGCGCCCAGTATGGCTGTTTTTCACGCCGACCATGTTATGTTACAATACCCTTTCATCGTTTGTTTATGGACTATTCTTCCTGCTCATTTCCACGAACACAGAAAACTTTCAGACAGTGCATAATTTCCCTGCCACCTCGGCTCATTGTACTTTCTTTGCCATTGTCGCTGGTTTTCTGTGCGGAGGAGCAATGCTGGTGGGCTTCGGCGCGGACATGGCCAGGTACGCTCAGAAAACTCGGGGCCCTCCACCGCCAGAGATGCTGCTCCGACCCATGATGATAGGCGTTGTATTTCTGCCGTCGGGCTGCTTCTTATATGGATGGAGTTTATATTCGTTCGTTCACTGGATTGTTCCGTGCATCGGCCTTGCGCTGGTAGGTGCGGGGTTTGCGCTAGTATTTGTGGTTAGCTTGGCATATATTGTACAGTGCTACAGTACGCCAAGGGCATCCTACGCGGCGAGTGCTATCGCTGCGAATATGATTTTGCGTTCAGGACTTGGCGGCGGGTTCCCCCTATTTGCAAGACAAATGTACCAGAACCTGAATGTCCATTGGGCAAGCTCCCTCTTGGGATTCCTCCTTGCCGTCGCTATACCGATACCTTTCATTTTCTATATGCTGGGCCCTCGCATTCGTGCGGGAGATCGGTTCCGCAAAGAGCTCGAGTCTATGTGAATTTTGATGACGCCATAAAACACGTAGCAGGATTCGGGCTCAAGCCTCTCTACTAATAGGAAGCCAGTTTATTCCGACTCGGTGGTTGACCGACAGGCGACAGTATCTGTTTAATCTATCTGACAAATCAGTCCAGCTAATGTGCGGCTGTGTTGTTGGTGATGTTGCACAAGATAATTCAGCCACATAAGTTTTAATAGCCCAATACGGGATGATATATAGACAATAGAACTACTAATGACCGCAAAGCTTTCAGCTGTATCTAAGAAAGTGTGTCGCTCTCAATTTGTCATTATTCATGGCTGGTTAAAAGACCTGGGATTAGGATGTGTCGACCGAAAACCTGCATATCTATCTGCTAGTTATGCGAACGGTTAGCATAAAGTTCTTGCTAAAATTCGAGTTCTGCGAAAAGCTTAGAAACAGCATTACTAATCTGCGACAGACTAGAGGTTTTGGAGTTTAAAACTACGAGCTTCAGGTCCTAGGAGAGTTATCACCTGGAAATTAAGTGGAAATATGGGGTTATACAGCAATGGCTGAGATTCTTACTATGAACATAGTTGACAGTAGTCAGTGAACAATCGTCGGCGAGCAGCGGCTAATGGCCAGCGGCAAGTGTATACTGCTTTTCTATTACTATTTAGCTCTCCATGATGTGATGAGTGGACTCTTTCATGTAAGTTAGCCTACTGTCAACCCCTTTCGTCCCTAAATAGAACACCTTGCATATTAGTCACCATGTGTAATCGGAACTCCATGATGCGATGTTTATTAATGAGACATTATCTTGTCCATCTCGCTCGTCGTTCATGGGTCAGATTAATTGAAGTTATGATCCTTGAACAATGTTTAAGCTAATACAGATATCAGTGATAGTGAATGGCTTCGTTTTATGCAGCTTAGAACCCGGTTTCATCGCACGCATGGAGAGGGGGCGACGTACAAAATAATTAAGCTTAAAATGGGATGCAGTACTATCCATGGATTATTTGATATAAAATATTCATGAAGCTTAACAGTAGTGGTAGAGTTCTAGCCAATATCCTAATTATAGTGAGAAGGTTGTCACATGGCACCCACCGAGAGCCTGTAAGTGACGGTGTCATGGTAGTTTTGTAAAATTTTCAGGCAAATAATAGCCAAATTTTCTTTATTTTTTGCTTTGTCGTCCGTTTTCTGGGTTCACACCCAGTGGGCATACTGGTGCCGATCGAACCCTAGCCCAGAAATAAGCGTACCTTAATGTACTTCGCCAGTAGATGGCACCGATCAAATAGATATTGCGATGGGTCATGTTTTCGCACCGCGATAGAGATAACATAGCAACGACGTTTTAGTTAGTAGGTGCTAGCCCTGTTTAACTGTCCGTAAAGGATGGATGCTTGATGACCAGTTGTGCACACACCTCATTGGATGAATGAAATTTTTTTCGGCGACCAGCATGTTGCGGATTTTACGTACTGGAGTCAATAATTATAGCACTAAATAAGAACTTTTTATAATATAAGCGGTTCTTTTGGCCAGTTTTCTGACCTTGATGCCCCTGAGATTGCAAAGGTAAGGGGTTACACTGCCAGTTACATAATATAAAAAATCTGAGATGCGCTCTACTAGGCGAGGGCACTGCTGAGGCCAAATTACTAGAACTCTCAACAGCTCTGTGCTCTTTGCATATTTATATACCTGTAGTCGATATCAATGGCAGTGAGTAGGAGTTGTCTTCTGGTGGAAGTAGCAAAATGAGTCTAGTCAGCTTACCTGGGATAGGGTTATATTACCCTTGTTGATTTTGCATATGTAGCGAGATGCTAAAGATTTCCGGATATAGTATATTGTGCCAGTATATGAGGCCCTAAAGGTCAGCAAATGCTTTTTCCTTATTGTTGTCTCAATATTTGAGTACCTTAGCTTCTGTGGTAAGCTAATGTCTCAAATCGATCATCGTACAGGCTGCAGCTTACATAACTTCGTGAGGAAGTTTATAATAGGCGAGAATTCTCATCTGGGTAATCGCCAACTATGAGTTCTTCGCCGACAGACCCAGTTCCGGCGACGGCCGAACAGGAGAAGTTGCCTTCAGAATCACCTCGAGATGTCTCGCTTGATGAGAAGATGTCTAAGAGTGATCCAGAGGACAGCTTGGGTTCCGACTCAGATGAAGTGTTTTTGGATAACTATGACAAGGGTGGTCATCGTGGTGTGATGCGTATCACTGCTATCAACAGGATACTCAATACCTACGGCACGTTTACTTTATTCGGCCGCAAAATTCATACTCTGAGAATCACGCTTCTGTTCTTCTTGTTTCTACAGGGGTACGTCACCGGCTTGGATGGTAACATGTCTATGACCATGCAGCAGGCACTTATCTCTATATTTGGTAGCAACGGTGATACAGCAGCTGTCACTACTGTGAAGTCTGTTATTGCGTCTGCGGTATTCATTCCATACGCCCGCCTGTCGGATAGGGTTGGACGTATGGAGATCTGGCTTGCTGCACTAATTCCATTCCTCGCTGGAAGGATAGCCACAGCAGCCACCCCTTCTTTTGCAGGGTTATTCGCAGGTGTCGTCGTCGAGGAGTTCGGCTACGCGGCTTTTCGTTTTCTGTCGGGTGTTCTTCCATCTGATATTTCCTCTCTTAAGGATCACACTTTCACGATTAACATCTATGAGTTGCCAGAAATCATCAATTTGTGGGCAGGATCGTATATTTCGCAGTCTTTGATAGGTGCGGATAAAACGGAGTACGGTCAACATGAAACCCAAGTCCGATGGGGATTCGGTATGTTCACCATCCTTGTACCATTCACCACAGCTATGCTGGCCAGTGTGTATCTGTATGCACAATTTGTGGCTTACCGCCGTAAGGAGCTACCCAGTCTGCGTGATAGGGACTCTGGGAAATCCTTCGGCCGTAGCCTATATGATCTTTTGAGGGAACTGGATATTGTGGGTGTCATCCTTTATACAGCTGGGATGGTTCTCCTTTTTCTTGCGTTGAGTTTGGGTGGTGGTAAAGCAAACGAATGGAGTAGTGCACACATCATTGTAATGATTGTTATTGGTGGTGCCTTGATTCCGATCTGGGTTATATGGGAGGTTTTCTTTGCCACATCGCCGATTCTGCCGAAGCGCTACTTTGGAATCACATTTGCGTCTGCGCTAGTCATCGAGTTCTTCACTCGTGCCGCTATTTCAACTTTATTGGGGCAGGCTTCTACAGTCCTTTTGATTGCGTATGGCCAGTCTACTCAGCATGCTCAATGGCTAGGTGGAATGGTACTTTTTGTGGGTGCTGTTGTGAATCTCGTGATAGGTATCATATTGCACTACTGGCCTCATCCCAAATTCTTCGTAATGACTGGTGGATATATTTTCTTGCTTGGCGTAGGACTTTTCGTCAAGTATCGAGTGGCTTACTTCGATAACGGTATTCATGGATACATTGGAGCTGTGGTTATTATGGGACTCGGTGCTGCTTTTATACGCTATCCTTTATGGACACTAGTGCAAGCCTCTGTACCTCATAAGGATATGGCCTCTGCTCTAGGTCTTTTGATGTCCGCATATCAGATTGGTGCCTCTGTTGGATCTTGTCTTGCTTCGGCTATTTGGCAGAATACGATCCAAAAAGGTCTCATGGAATACGTGGCCCCAATCGAGAAAGTGTCTTACATGAACCCCAAGATGCACAAGGTCGTTACTGTCCCTGGCAAGAAATTTGCCGAGCTATTCTTCGCAAATCCGAATATGCTTGCAAGTGCATTTAAGCAACCAAAGACAGGCGAGCAAGTGCGTGAAGCTGTTCTAAAAGCTTACGTACATGGCAACTGGGTCACGGCAGTGGTTGCCGTGGCGCTAGCCGCAGTTGTTGCTGTTTTGGTATTCGTTCCCTTCCCATATGACGTTGTGACTGAAAATGAAACCATTTCCGAAGAGAAACGTAAGGACGAGGAACGTAAGTTCTCAGATGGCCGCAAGCCGTACGTGCTCAGATTTTTCGGGTTTTAATTTCTTTTCCTGGTCTACAGCACGAATTAGTACCAGTAATGTTAAGCTTTACGACGATATTGACTAAGTAATTGATATTCTAAATCCAGATATTAATGTTAATGCTTTTTGTTTGGTTGGAAAATACCATAAAGGTAATGAATATTAAAACTCGTCTTCCGAGGAGATCAAACTGATTATTTATAATAGTCCTTGTAATCTTTAAGATAAAATAATATGAATAATACTAGTACACAAGAACACTTTCATTACACTAAGTATCAAGAGCGGTAAACCCCTTATCAACTTGAAGGGGTATTACTCTAACAAAACAAAATGTTTAATGCATAGAAGCAAAATTTTTTATGATACCGGGCATTGATCCCTGTAATGCCACTCATACTCGGGTAAAATCTCGTCCAGCTTGTCAGCGAATTCTAATTCGGCTTGAGCCATATTCTCCTGGCTCAGGGCCCTCATAATGTCAGCAAGAAGCTGCCAGGTACCCATCAATGGGTTATTTTCACCCCTTGCCGGCCATATCTCATTCCTAAACTCATGCAGGGATTTTTGAATGTAATCAAGATCTGATAGACTAGATCTGTCACTAGGATAGCACAACTGTTTGTAAAGAAGCACAAACAGTGAGGTGGTGACGCCTATAGAGCCCCTAGGTGATAGGCCCCTAGTCAGTCTCTGACTGGACAAAGAAACCCTAAATAGGTCACGAGCAGCCTCAGTTATTTTGAGCAGGGACTTAGGAAATATTCCCGGAAAAAAATCTCGGTCGAAGGCCGGGATGGAATGGATGGCAATCAAGATGTAGTAATAGTTATATTGCACATCGAATGACGAGTAACAGTACAGCAGATCGTTCAAAGTTGGCTCTGCGGGTAAGGAAGTTTCCCATATTTCCCTGCGCGTATGAACCTTCCAATTTTCGGCCGTTGCCACAAGATTCTGTAGTTCCTCACAAAGACTGTCTTGTGAGATACCTGGGTTGAGTCCAAAAAGATACTTAAAAGACCTATCATAAATCCTGTTCAGCTCAAGGGTGTGTTCAAGATAAGATGCTTCAGACATCGAAAGCCGTAGATTATGCGTCACTAGTTCCGGCTCGGAAACCAAAGACTTCAGTGAAAGTGCCGTGCAATGGGTATACTGAATGGTACATATTAAGAACCAGACATGCTCTCTCCACTCTGCCTCCTTTTTGGGATATCTGGAGTTTATATCTGCCCGATTAATACGGATTTTTTTTGCTATGTCGACTATGGCTTCCAAAAAATGAAACAATGACGGAATCGCGGTAGTGACAGCTAATAGCCAGAAGAGCAGCAATGATACCCTTGCCAACTGAAAAGAAGGCTTTGAAAAATGCATTAGATTCAAGCTACGGATTGCTTGATAGTAAGCTTTTTGGAGCTCTATATCAACAAACTCCTTCGAGAAGCCCCGGTAGTCTGAATTGCAACGCATATCTAAAGCTCCAGATATAATCACCGCAGCCACCACGCCATTTCTCAGGGGGTCGGGAATGCTCTGCCAATAGTTGGTCTCAAAGGTACTCGGAGGAACGAGAGGGTGAAAAAGAAAAATAGATGAGCCACAATATATTTCGGTGCACTTTTTGAAAAGAGGCGTATTGGGAGAAATCTCACCCGTACTTTCGAACATACGCGCCACTACAGTTTGCGTAGATCGCCACAGATCATGTGACAGGGCTTCAAACTTATAGCCTAGCAATGGATCACCAAGCCTTCTTGAGAGAGTATTTATATGATCAGGACTTAAAACAGATACGACCATACCCGAGATATATGTTGTTGAGGACGGCTCATCCCCACTTGTGTATATTTTCATTCTCCCAAGGCGATCGTTAAAAGTTGGTTGAGGTATTCGATCTATATCCTGATTCGATGCGTTATCATCTGAAGAATCTCTTTCCTGCAGTGAGCTTTCGTCATTTTGAGACGCCTTAGAACCGGTGAACTTTGCAAATGCTCGTTCAAGGCGTTCAATACGTTTATTCATGGAATTCAATTGCAAATGGGACGAATGTTGTCGATTTGTCGAAATATAGACGCATTCTTCGCCATATTTAGCACAATTTCCGCACACAGGCTTTTGGGCATCACACCTTGTCTTACGTTGCCGACAGAGGTTACACGCGACAGCGACACGTGTCTGTCGATGCTTCGATATGCCCCCCTCCATCGTTTTGTGCAGATATCTCTATGATACCCGGTAAATCACCCAAGTTGGTCGGGAGGAAGAAGATAGCGGGTGTCGGGACACACAAGATTCCGGATAATTACAAATCATCACTATCCTATCTCAAAAATTGGGGATCGGGACACACGTGTGATACGGGTACCGTGAGCTTAGGGCCAAGAACCGTTGTCTAAACTGGTAGAGAGTAACGTTGGAGAATTCAGAGGTTCTCAGTTATTAAAGCCCAGGAAACATCTAGTACTGCTCGTATCAATACTGGTAAATAGCACCCATATATGCCGAGAGGAACACGTGACAGAACCGGAAGCCTCCGTGGTAGACAGATGGCGCCCCGTTTGCCGAAGTAAGATTGAGACGAAACATTTGTACAAAGCATAATTATAATATCCTCATATGTATTTAGTTCACTTTTACTGATTGAGGAATTTCCTAGGGATCAGGCAGATATAGCCTAGGCCTCGGAAGACCAATACATGAAAGGGTTTAAACACCTCAAACTTGTTCTAAGAGAAGTTGACTGCAGATCCTGATTTTAGAACCTTGCTAGCTTGGTTCCAAATCTTTACATTATGATTTATCTTCTAAGGTAATAATTACATTTCCTATTGATAAGTCCTTCGCTTTTCCACCCGATTTGACCCCACCCACCATAATTATATAATCATTATTGGGAGGGAGATTAGCTTTGGCATGATCGAAGGTGATAGAACTAGGACCAGAACCGTAAAGGCAGTCCTATGCCCAGACCACCTTCATATATGGTCACGTTTGGAATTCATCGAGCAAAGTGATGAATTCGAAATTCTGGGATTGTATGGCCCAGGCCCGAAAGTTACACAAATTGGGAGGATATGGTGTTTATGATAAACCAGAGGAATTGCTTTCCATTTGAGCCGAATTGTGTTTTATTTATTCCCTGGAATATGACGCTAGCCGACTGGCCCTCACAGCGGCTTGTCATGGTGTTAAGGGACTACTACTAGAGAGAATTGGGGTCGTAAACTCTCAGGAGACATTCGAAACACTGAAAGAATTAGCTATATTGAGACCCTATATACTTATCGAGTGGTGACGGAAGATGCATTATAGTGATGCAATGGAGAAGGCCCGAAATCTGCTGGAGAGGCTGGTCAAACAAAACAAGTGCGCTATTTGCTACCTTGTTATTGTCACATTCCACCTAATGTCCTCGATTCCCATAAAGGATCTCAAAAATAGCGATTATTACATTTTTTTTGTTGGGGGCTCGACATGTTGGGCACAGTCTCAGATAACCGAGAGACGATGACGTAATACTTTTTTCCCAGTAGATTAAGGTTTGCATATTCTGAAGATCATCGTAATCCAACGTCAAAACCTTATTGCCCAGGATAAGTAAAAAACGAGACAAAAAAGCGGATATTCCAATATATTTAGTGGTAGGTTTCTATGATTTCACTGAGTCGCGATTGCTAGGCCAGTAAGGCCAAAAAAATCCACCAACAGGGTAAGGTTAACCCAGGTGCTAGGAACGACCACTCCTGAGGCAATCATTTTCAAATAAGTCACAGGATATGGTGGAGCATAATGATCTACCGCCGAACCCCCCTTCAAATATGTGGTTAAACGGATTGCTGGTGATCATATAACCCATTTGCATGGAGATGGGAAGTAACATTTGCACCGAGGAGCACGATTAAGATTTCTCCATAGAAAGAAGTTGTGGATTGCTATTTTATTCCGTGTATCAGAGATTGCTGTTGATACCATCTATCGAGCTCGAAAAGGCATGGCGTGTTCAATGGCGTTTTAGTCTGTTGCTAGAAGATCGCGTTTAATAACGGTATAGAGCTGAAAATAGTCCTATATACCAGATCGAAGGGTTAATATTAAATAATGTAATCCATGAGTGACGGTAAATACCTACATGCGTTTAATCTATTGTGTTTATAGAAGGATAGTTTCTATTCAAATATGACTGTCATGTCCATAAGGGAGGAACTGGCACCTACAATACAGTAAACTAGCAATGTATACCTACTATGCATAGTGCATATTGAATATTTGTATTTGGACAATAACGAGGTGAGCATTTTTTCGTGTTTTGCTATCCCTCACTGTAGGACTACCAAGCTGCTTGCAAGTTCTTCTAACCCCTGAATATACAAAGTATTGTTCCCAAGGGTCCATTTCACATCTCCCCAAGGCTGATTAACTATCCTCGACACGTTTTTGGGAAGCCTGATGCTCAGAGAGCTTTCGTGGCGCATGTAATCCAGGTTAGCTAGTCCAAGCATGATCTGATTCCCTGAAACCCAATAAGCCACATCTATTAGAGGTTTACTAGCTATTTTCAGAGACACGGGCTGGGATCCCAATAAAAAATCAGATACTGGAGTGCCGGTAGCAACTTGGGCCATTCTACTATACGAATCCTGTTGGGCTGCACTAGTTGGGAAATCCCAACTCATGATTGCCTTGGCCTTATGGTTCCAGCTAAGTATCATCATAGCCCAAGTTTCTTGGGGTGTTGGATCCCGACTCCAATATTTCTCACCACTAAATGATTGCAATACAGCCCACAATGGCTTTTTGAAGCCGCCAATCCAATTTTGATACGTCTCAAATGTATCAAGCCTATTGCTTACATCTTCAAGTTCTCCAATGCAATTATCACAACCACAACACCCATAAGTAGTATTACAAACAGTATCGTACTTCCTGGAGTAGTTCGGGCTTATACCAATGGGGTAGGCATCTTCCATAATGAAGTCGGCACCGGACGAATACTCTTGAAAATAGTAATTCTCACAGTTCAAGACAAGGGATATAGGATGGTAAGGATCTTCTCTCTTCAAAAGTTCGTAAGCACTTCGAGTGCTGTTAATCGGGTCAACATTTCCATCAGGCTCATCTGCAGTATACCAACTCAATAAGTTGGACCTATCTTTAACATGCGGAATTTGTTCTCGAACCGAAGTAAGATTAGAATAAGACCAACGCATATTATACTGGTACCACAAGTTGACTTCATCCAACCAATCAAATAGGTAGCTCATATCGGCACTTTCAAATGAACAGCCAGGATTTATAGCATTGAAACCTAAGTCCTTATAAGCTGAAACATTGGCAATGCTGTAATCAAGGTAATTTGAGCATCCCGTATAGAACCCAAACGGTAAAAACTTATGAAAAGCATAGCTTGTGAAGTTATTTGCCACCAGAAGCCCGCCATTGAGATTATCTATCTTGACCATACTGCCGGTACGTTTCGTCGGTAGATACAGAAGCTCTCCAGCAGCGCTGAAAGACTGGTTGCTATAGGAAGCTGAGGGTGCACCATAAATTACCACTTTATAGGGAGTTAGTTGAGGTTCGAGAGCGTTGAGGGCAAACTTGACGATATTACCCGTCGTGTTCACTCTGATTTTTTCTGAAGCAAGCAGCTGATTCGTATTTTCAATTCTGATATCTAGAAACAAATCTGAAAAATGTTGCGTCTCATTCAAACCAGATGGTACAGGGGTACTATTGGACCAAGGAGCACCGTGAATGTGTGAAAGGACTGCGTCAACTATGAACTCACCGGTATCTTCGCTGCTCACATAGATACTGTGACGAGGCTGAACCTTTAGATGTAGCTTCAGCTCTTGAGAGGGCTTAGGCTCTGATAAAATCCCACGTAGTTCCACATTTGGAGATCCCGCTTCATAAGGTTTACCACACCAACGAGGAATATCGGAGAGGTCCCGAGCTCCCAATTGGGCAGCCACATGATTAAATATCAGTAGTATTGCAAACAATAACTTCATTTGTAGCAAAGTGAATAAGCTATTCAACCTTTACAAGACACCCAAACTATAGGAAGCTGTTGGTTGGATCTTGCTTATCTCATGTTATGATTACACACGCAATGTAAGTGGGATGCGTTCAGGCTATGATAATCTTGCGATAAGATCTATACGAATTTCATAAAGCTGACACTTACTTACTTATACTGATTGATAACTCAAAAGTTCACAATCACATCCTTATAGCGGTAAATTCTTAATCACTGTGAGATGGTTTTTGATAAAAGGAAATTAATTTAAATACGTTTATATAGCTCATAGGACTTACTATTTCAACTACTATTAGACTTTCTGGTACTTATCTGTATAGGTAGCCTCTTCAGTGGGGATTCCAGAAATCACATCTGGGGCTCTCTCATCTTGAATCCACCAAAATATCGGCGCTAAAATGAGTAGTGAGCCAGAAACTAAACCCCAGTTTATGGCAAATTCTACATTGTAGTTTGTGCCTCTTGCGTTAATTTTCCACGCAATGGCACCACCCACACCTTGCATTGACTTATAGAGACCAACAAAACGAGCCAGGAACAAATCTTCATTTGGTGTATCGTCCTGTCCAAGTGCACCAATCAACCAATAGGCCATTGTTTGCCAGACGGCACGAATGGTGCCTATCATTTTACTCTTGATCCCCCCAAACTATCACTATACTTGCGTGAAGGTAGGGCTGGCTATTCTGCAGGGGAGTCCCGCTTGGACGAGTTTGGCGAGACTACACCACCCCGATGCATTCAGAAGTATTTCTTCAGACAGATGGACACTTTTTTGGAGAGGGTACGCCTTGGTCAGGTAAAGAGCAATGTGAACAGGTTAGGCTCATGTGGGATTCCTTTGCAGATGGAAATCATGCAAATTATGGACATGATATTCAAAAGCGCAAGATCACATTCTTGGGTAGACAGCCCAAACTTTATGAGGGCTCCTATGACTTGATAGGCAGCATAGCTAACGAATAGAGATACAGCATTAGAGTAAAATTAGGGCCAAATTTAGGTTACGACCTATTTATTTATGTTTGCTCAATTCCTTAGAATCGTGGCCAAATGATTACTGTATTGCCCTCAATAATCGGTCTTTGGTATAAATAAGTACATGCTGGGGATGCTTCTGAACAGGTGGATGGCCTGAACAGATACATTATCCAATCGTCTTTGTAGACGGCCTCTGCCTGATATTGACCTGTTAAAGGGCTTTTTAAAATGGTGAGTATTCTTTCCTCTTCTACGTTGTTTTGTCTGAGGTCTATATGTCTCAGATAAAGTTGAGGCCCTGATGTAAGCATTTCCAATTGCTTTAGGTTATGCATGTATGAAGATCTTGGTAATTTGGGTGCAGATCCTCTAGGATAAATAAGAAGCTATAAAGAGGAATATCCCAACGTTTGTAAAGGTGAATTACTGTCTAGATTCAAACAGGTTCCAGACAAGATCGACAGGGCTAAAAAAGGCCAATACTAGGGTATGGTTAACCCAGGTACTAGGAACGGCCACTCGCTGAGGCAATCATTTTCAAATTAGTCACAGGAGATGGTGGAGAACAGTGATCTACCGCCGAACCCCCCTTATTCTAGGGACAAATATATGGTTAAACTGACTGCTGGTGATCCATATAACCCATTTGAATGGAGTGGACGCAAAAAGACCTTCACTACTGCTATAGCGATTGCAGGAAACTTTAACTCGATTTTTTCGTCGGCTATCCTCTCGCCTGGAAGCGCTGAGATTTCAAAAGACTTCCATGTGGGATCTGTAGTTGCGACATTGGGTGCAGTAAGTCTCTTTGTTGCAGGCTTCGCTAGCGGTCCTATCGTTTGGGGCCCGTCGTCCGAAATTCTTGGTCGCCGGATTCCATTTGCCCTCTCGGAGTTTCTGCTCATGTGCTTTAATTTTGCAGTGGCAACTAGCGAGAACATTCAAACTCTCGCGATATGTAGGTTCTTTAGTGGAATCGCAGGCTCGGGAGGACTCGTGCTTGCGCCGGCGGTTATTGGCGATATGTTCCCCACAAAGACCCGCGGGAAAATACAGACTTTAAGTGTTACGTTATTCATGCTTGGACCAGCACTTGGGCCGATAATTGGTGCATATATCTCCCATTCGTATTTGCGCTGGCGCTGGACGATGTACCTAGACGGAATCATCAGCGCCGCCGTTCTCATCTTGCTGGTGTTCTTCCTCCCCGAGACATTCGCACCGATGAAGGCTAAGGACAAAGCTATGGCATTGCGGGACCAGTCGGGTATCTGGCCGCTTTTCGCACCCATCGAGCGTGAACAGGTTGACATGGGACACGTAGCTCGCAAGGTGCTGCTACGACCGTTCTATCTCTTGCTCACAGAACCAATACTGCTGCTTCTCAGCTTGTACATTGGCTTTCTTTATGGTATACAATACCTGCTTCTGAGTTCCGTACCTCTCATCTTTGAGAGTTATGGATGGAAAGGCGGAAATGCATTTCTACCGTACATCGGCTTCTTGGTGGGGAATTTTGTGATTAGTGCTCTTAACATCTTTGTATTTGACCCCTATTACTTCCGGGGACTCGTTGCACGGAAGCAAAAGATGTGGCCCGAAGGTCGACTTCCAGCCATGGTGTGCACGAGCGTGTCGTTTCCAGTAGGAATCTTTTTACTGACATGGTCGGGCAACTATAAGGTGCACTGGATTGTGCCTACAATTGGCCTGTTTTTCGTGGGAGTGGCTCTCTCTGGGATGTACATGGGGGGCTTTAATTACATTGTTGAGACGTATTTGAACGTGAGTGCGTCGGCAATGGCGGCTAATACGTTCATGCGGTCCGGAATGGGCTGCGCATTCCCACTGTTTTCTGTTATAATGTTTAAGAACCTGGGGACGAATTGGGCCGGTACGCTTCTCGGGTGTCTTGCCGTATTCTTCGCACCGGTTCCGATCGTGTTCTTCCTGTTTGGAGACAGGATCCGCCGATGGTCTAAGCACACTGTTAAGGACGATGACATGGAGATGGCTATCGAGGAGGACACGAAAGATGAGAAATCCTGTTCGGAGGAAGAGAATATGGCTAGTGAGTGATCAGCGGTCACCGGAAATGGCTATCTTTCATGAAATATTTATATATAATAATGATAATCAAAGGTGTGCTGAAATTTGCGTTCTTGATTTTTTTTTGGGCATAAGTTTGGCAACCATCATAAAGCAGGCAGATTGATGATGCCACTCACAAACCTGGTTTTTAGAATATCACCCGGGGCTCTGATTGATCTGCTAAGACCAATATCAACTCAAACATCCTGCAGTGATTTAAAATACAAACATCTTTCAACCTAGTTCGTGTTGTATCGGATTCCCACGAGTCCTTATTGCCACACTTCCTCTTCCTCTTCCTGTTTTACAAACGAGTTGATTTCTCGAGTTCGTCGTATATCATGGCAAACAACGATTTCCCCCGAGTATTCGGCCGAAATCATTCAGATCCAGCCTATCATGTAGATCAGGCGGTTTCAAAATATGTTATCCCTGATGTAAGGTAGCTCTTGCTGATCGCGGTTGTGTGACCCTAAGATCACGGCAATTACCGCTTCTTTGATGAGTAAGCAATTTTTGATAAAGTAATGACATAGATAGGATGCAGTGTAATGGTTGGATAAAAAACTTCACGTATACTATAACCATTGCGGTACTCGGACTCTAGCCATCGTGGCACTCGGACTCCAGCCATCGCGAAATGCAATAATCGTATACCGTAACATTCAATAAGCTTCGTCGATCCTGCACAGCCACAACGTTGCGCCCACAACGATGAGCCTGGCAACAGTGAGCCTGGTAACATTGTGCCCGGTAACATTGTGCCCCACAACGTTGTGAAGTGGCGCAATATCATCTATTTTTGCGGATAAGTGATTTTATTTTAACGCTCTGTAAGTTGTATAGCAGTTAAAGTTTTTAGGCAACATCGTGAATCGTGGGTTCGACAGCAAACACGAACCAAACTGACAATGTCATAAAACACCTGATGCACACGGGCAGTGGTTCCTGGTGCGATTCATAGCGCAACTTGGCTATGGAATTAATAGGGTTGGGCAATGGGTACGGATCTTTAAACCGTGCCCCTCCGGCATGACCCGGTTGCTAAAAAAAAGAAGCTCAATCAAGCGAGTAATGCTGTAAATACATAGAGTTGCATTCATATGCTTTTTGTTATCTTTATAGAACTGATTCTAAAGACACATGCGGCTCCGGTCCACCTCTGTGGGGCCATCATCATCCCTTAAGTGGCTTACTTTCTGCATAGATTTGCACGTTGAAACCTTACTAATACCAATTTTATAGGTAAAAGTAGAAAGATTGTCGCTGTAAAAATTCGGCAGATCTAGGAACCAGATAATTCTCGATGTCGCAACAGGAGAAAGGAAAGGAGGAGACATTTCAGAGTCCGAACGAACAATGGCCTTCAGGGCATACGTCAACGCAAAGCGAGGACATCGAACACCAAACCATCCCCTTGGAGGATCATCAGGAAAAGATTACCGAGCTGGATCTCGATAAAGAAACGGTCAGAACGACCAAAACTAGGGATACCGAGCCCAATACGCTAGTAACCATTGAGCCATGGGAGCCGCAGCATCCGCTGGCCTGGAGCACGCGTAAAAAAATCACCCATACCGTAGCATATGGCCTCACTACATTCACCGCTCAGTTCTCGGCATCCGTAATATCGCCGGCCGAACATCAGCTCGCAGAGCAGTTCTCAGTCGGTCGTGAAGTAGGCGTGCTTTGTTTTATAATGTTCATTGCTGGAAACATTTTGGGGCCTATGATATTCGGCCCATTGAGCGAGGTTTATGGACGGAAACCGAGTGTATTTATTCCTAATTTTATATCGGGTATTCTCATGATTGTTTGCGCAAACGTTTCGAGTATCTGGGCACTGCTGGTATTCCGGTTTGTCGCTGGTATATTTGCAGCAGCCCCCATTGTGAGTTCTGGGGGCGCAATGGCAGATTTATGGGACCCAACTCAGCGGGGTGCGGCAATCATTCTGTACGCCCTGTGTATAACGACGGCGAGTTCTGCCGCACCAATATTTGGCGCGTTATGCATCGACTCGGGCTCGTATGGCTGGCGGTGGGCATGCTGGCTCGGCTCGTTTCTGCAAATTATTGTGTCTGGGCTGAATATGTTGTTCTTGTCGGAGTCGTACCGACCGGTGATAGAGGCTCGACAGGTCCGGCGTATGCGGCAGTCAACGGGCAAATGGGGCCTGCACTGCATCCACGATGAGTGGGCGCTGACCCCGCAGGAGTTTTTCCAGATCCACCTGCGGCGGCCAATTCTGATGTTCCTGACGCCAATCCTCGCTCTTATGATGTCTTATGGATCTTTTGTGTATGGGTTGCTATTCTTGCTCATTGAGACAACGGGAGAGCAGTTTCAGGGTTACCACGGGTTCTACTTCACGACATCCTTTGTTCCACTGATTTGTACGGCTATCGGATTTTTCTTTGGCGGAATGATCAACATCTGGAACTCAAGTCGGTATGCAGGGATATCGCGGCGAATCGGGGGCAGGCCGAACCCCGAGGAGCGGCTCATCCCTATGATGTACTTCTCGTGGGCGCTACCAGGTGGCTGCTTTATGTACGGATGGACTATTTGGGCACAAAGCCACTGGATTGGTACGTGCTTTGGGCTATTTCTTGTCGGATTTTCACTATGTATTTGTTTCCAAGGGGCGCTGGTATACATGGTGGACTGCTATACGAAATATGCCGCATCTGCCATCGCTGGCTATACCGTTATGCGGAGTGTATACGGTGCGGTCTTTCCTCTGTTTGCCAGCCAGATGTTCAGTGCAATGGGACCACACTGGGCAAGTAGTCTGCTTGGTTTTGTGGGTATAGCGCTCATGCCCATCCCATGGATATTCTATTTCTTCGGACCACGAATTCGGATGCACGATCCCTTCCGCAAGGAACTTACTTAGGCAATTATAATTCATTTATTTATTTAGATAGCGATGGTGAATTCTGAACGATTAGTATGATGTGGGACCAATGGATGGTGGGCATAGGTGCTATGATGAGAGTGCGTATATAAGGCCAGAATGGTCAGATTCAGATTATACTTGCCATAATCAGTTTAAAAGGAGATTTTAAGGGAGAAGAATTTTCACAAGGAAAGGAAGTCGGGTGGGCTATCACTGTCACGTGACAGGGACAAAACAACACGTGCAGCACGTGCGTTCAAATCAATCAAGGGTATCAAGGCCCACTACCGTGATTATTGTGAAGAACAAATGCACGCGAGCTATTCAATTTATAGTTTTGGACTTTTAGGACTAGCCCATGCGCCAGGAATTCTTTCAGAATCACAGGTGGCCCCAGCGGCGACGTCCCCCGCTGGAATGGAGCAAGTCTCCGCCTATGATAAGGTACTTCGACATAAAGATACTCAAATGAAGGCCACAGCGATCCCTAAAGTAGGAAATCCACAAACTGTGACCATTCAGGACCATGGCAAGATGAACGATGCCGTTAACAATTTACAGGGAGAGCAATATGCTGAGGAGATCGTATTAAATCGTGACACAGAGTCCAGAACTCACAAAAAACATGGTAAAGGTAGACATTCTCATGAAAAAAGCGGAAAATACGGCGAATACGATGACATGGAAGGTCTATCAGGGCAAACCAGTGATCATGAAACGGAATCACAGGTGCATCAGCCAAAACTTAGTCGGTGTCTCGCAGTCTCAGCTATGATAGTGGTGAGCGAGGTGGGAGACAAGACGTTTTTTATTTCTGCTCTTATGGCAATGAGAAGCTCACCATGGCTTGTGTTTAGTGCCAGCATAGCACCCCTGGCTATCATGCACACGTTATCAACATTTCTCGGGTTGGTGCTGCCTAGCATTCTCTCTCCAAAAAAGACCTTACTTCTTGCAACAGTGCTATTCTTGGTATTTGGACTAAAAATGATGGTCGAGGCACTTAGAATGAAAGTCGGCGATTTGAGCAATGAGGAGATGGAGGAGGTTGAGCATGAGATAGAGATCCAGGACTCAAATAGAATAATGGAAAAAACAGAAAAACAGTCGAATGAGTCAAGCATGTCGGGTGATAGATTCAGATTCTCGTCTGTGGTCTCCCCAATGTGGATCCAAATCTTTGTGATGATATTTCTTGCTGAGTGGGGTGACAGGTCGCAGATAGCAACGATTGCCTTAGGTGCCAGCACACATATTCGAGATGTTCTTTTGGGTGGAATTGTAGGTCATGCAATATGCTCTACCCTTGCTGTGGTTGGTGGGTCGCTGCTTGCAACAAAACTATCACCTCGCACTATTACGTTCTGTGGGGCAACTTGTTTTTTGGCATTTTCAGTTCTTTACTTTCTAGACTGGAAAAAGGAATGTTAGAATTCGAAATGTACCTAAAAATGGCAAAACGAACCTGCATGATATCAAAAGAGCAGTTATTTCCAATCCGCATTTTTCTATGGTCAGCTAATTACATCCCTGAATCTGTTACAGAGCAATACCTGCTAAAAATGGGACTTCCTCGTTAGACGTTCTTGAATCCTGCACAGCCAATTATGATCACACTAACTTAATTTATCAGCACCAACTCAATAAGATGTTAGAAAGTAATTTGAGGGAAAATAAAACGAAATATACCAGAAAGAAATACACTGATATACATTTAAAGCCCAACTGATTCTTCCCCAAAGTATTGTGGAAGTATCAAGCGTCGCCAACTTTCCCAGATGGTAACCCCCGGGAATATTCCGACTGAGCGATATTATTACTCACCGGATAGGGCGAGGGCAGATATTATCACCCTGTGTTCTGAATCAGGACGGGTTTATCCTGGCTTTATCGTGTTGTGTATATCATGCCAAGGGACAAAGTGTCGGAAAATGAGAGAAAAGAGATCCCGGGCTCCATTTGGATCAACAACTCAAACAATGCTTCTCAAGAAACTGATGAGGGGAGCTCTTCTTTAAAAAAAGCACATAAGTTCCTCCATACGGTGGCATGTGGGTCCTCACCTTCTGAAAACAACTTTAATCTACACTTTGGCCATTGGTGGGATTGAATTGACCGTACAAACCGGGGTGTACTGGGGTGTACCGGGGTGAATTTACTGATTTCTATCCAATATATACTTTCAGCCTACGTGCGACATTGGTAGGCTGTAAAGGTTTTCACTTCACGTCTAGAAAAAGAGAAAAAACACTAACAGCTCACATTATTCTGTAATGCGCCGCGCTACATGCTCTGATTGAACTGACCGGGGTGTAGTGGGGTGAATTAACTGAATTCTATTCGATATGTACTTTCAGCCTACATGTGACGTTGGTAGGCTGTAAAGGTTTTCACTTCACATCTAGAAAAAGATAAAAAACACTGACAGCGCATTATTCTGTAACGCGACGCGCTACATGCTCCTAATTCTTTCTTTCTTTATTAAAATATAAAAAACATGCCTTAGTGTAATATTATTATTATTATTATTATTCTTATTATTATTATTACTGCTAACTCGATACATCATCCCAGTAAAATCTGCTGTGGTGTAGTTTTAGCCATTTGGATTGGCAAGTAACATCTATTATCAATAGTCACATAATGTCGGACGACCTTAAAGACCACCACTTCCGATGACTCGGATGGAACTACCCGAACCGTATTTAGCCTGAGCAATTCCTGCCTGCTTGTTGTCCAAATCGTAAACAACATAGGCTGAACGAAGGAATGTGTCTCCTAGGATAACCTGGTTCTCGGTTTGACTGGCAGGTGCGAGGCCAAACACCTTTGTGCCGCTTTCTTCAACAATGAGTTCAGAGGCAGGCACAGTGATTTTAGTGCCTGAGAAGTCAAATTCAACGTCAACGCCGTCGCTATCACCATGAATGATATACAAACCTTGGAAGAAGTCGTAGCTAGCTCCAAACTCCTTAGCAAGGCTTGAAACTAGAGAGTCGTCGAGATAAGTCAAGCTGGTACCACTGTCAAGGACGCCATTTGCAGACTGGCCATTGACTGAGAAATCAACGTTGAAAGACCGGTCACTTGTGAAAGGAACCTTGCCCAACGAGCCCTCATAACGAGAGTCATCAACAGCACCAAGGAGGAAAACCCCAGTGTCGGAGTTAACATCATCAAGATAAAGAGAGTAAAGTGCCGAGGAAATTATGCTTTGCTTCTTAAGAGCATATGGCAAGTTGTCGTATGTGGACCCATCGGTAGTTGCCTCGGTAGACTTGAATCCGACGCCAAACACAGTATCGTCCAGATTCTCATAATTATCAGTTACGGCGAACTGCAAGTCAAAGTCAATACCACCCCAAGATACTTTGTCAGTGTAATAATCGCCATTTGCACCCGATCCATCTACATACATGATGCTGAAATCATCAGACACGTACTTGCTCGAAGAACTGCTGCTCGAGTCGTACTGATATTTAGCCTGAGAAACCTTTGAGCTATACACCCACAAGTCGGATGATCCGGTGTCAAGAGCGCTGGTGAAACTCTGGCCTGGCGAGCCCAAGTCGAAAGACACCAAGTACTGGAACACTTTATTAGTTAGGGTTTCCGAAGCACCTCCGTTAGATGACTTCACAATAGCGTGACGGTGCAGTGGCGAACTAGGAGCAGTTGTGTTAGTACGATGGCGCTGGAAGCCTGCAGATAGATAGCCCTGGCCACTAGTAGGTGCACCTAATACATAGGCAGAAAGCAGTAGAAATGCTGAAGTTATCTTCATTTTTGATATTTTAGATGTAGTATACCCTGGTATTGTACCATATATATACCCATTAGTCTGGTTAGGGCTATAGGTGTGATCTTCGGGTCATGTATCTCTCGTGATAGTCTAATGCTCCCATAATGGTGGGGTCTCGAGCGATTAGTACACCGATGCGTTCGAATCTTGAACGAATAAACGTATCTAAATAATTCAAATTGTATAGTAATAAACCGAGAGGTATTTAGCACTAGGAGCTGCTCAGAACTAGGGACTACTATGTGGGTAGGGGTGAAGATCTGCAAATGATAAACGATTGCGTATTCGACAATGGTTATTTGACATATGACGAAAGAATGGGCATGTCCTAATCAGCTATTTAGAGCAGAAGAGACGATTTTAGCTTTATTGCTATCATCGAGAATCCGCTTTTATGCTTTATCTGGACCTTTGAATAACTTGTCGAATTAGCATCCGGGAAATTGTTATGTGATTTGCTAATCGTGATCGCATTAGTGATTTGCATGCCGTAATTTAGAGATTGGAGTAGTGATGTCTTATTATTGCGACGCATCACTCATATCCCGATTCAGTTAGAATTTTCCTTTCGCTTGTTCCATGGCGATCGCACCTTAAGACATATGGTATCATTTAGAGGGTAAGGGGCGGGTACCTCCGGGTTAATGCCGGCTGACTTATACTCTAATCGGTTAAGTTTAATGAGAAGAATATCCTCATTTGTCAATGCTTTAGACGGTTTGTTTCCTCGATTCCTATGATACCCGTCTGCTAATTATGATTTGCGCGTGTGGCCGATATATCTGGCGATGCCTTTGATTGGTAATAAACTAGTTAAGATTGTCGTGATTTTGGGATGTCTGCTGATGTACTATTGCCTAATTTTTGTGAAGACACAGTGCTTTCTCATTAAGCATTGTATGTCCTGGGCATTTCAACTTAGTGAAAAATAAGTCATCATGATATAGTAAGGGCAAGATTGGATTGCAAAAACCGAAGATGAAGTTACGTGCGAGGAATAAATGTTCATGATGATCTATCAAAAAATTATTTTCAAATTGAAAAATATAGTATATTCCTCAGAGGGCCTGAAATTAACCACGGTCACAATTTCTTTTTTAGAAGTATTATTTAAGCATTTATTAATTTTATTGTAAGTGCATAAATTCTAATAAGAGAATTTGAGTATCATGAAGTGTTTTTTTACCTCTAGATATCAGTACATGAGAGGCTCTGTACTTATTCATTCAAATATTGTCATTCAAATATTGTTCGATAAAACTCTATATTCGCTTGATATGTACGCCAGGCCATTCTCACCGTGCCAGTATTTGTCACCTTAGTTTATATGATGATAATCGATAACCCGGACTTGTTTTGTTCTGTAACAAAATTGAGTGTTGTCCGTAGACATTTTTTCTACATATATATATTTCTTATTGCTAACTACTTAGATACGATGATTTCTTAGACTGAAAGAACGTTAAAGATTGACTATGATGAGATCGTGTGAGATGGACTAGGACCAGATGGGGCAGAAACAAAAGGAGGATGTCCGGATGGTAGGACACCAGATAAAGGTAGAGCTGATAGGGGGCTACCAGAAGGTAGTAAGCCGGGGGCTCCACGCTTTTTGAGTTGTGCAGCTGTCACTGAACGAGAAGTGATGAAATCCGAAGGAATTGGGCCAGAGGGAATTGGATCGGAAGGGATTGGACCAGAAGGAATAGGACCCGATGGAACAGGAATCGATAGAGGTTGTCCAGAAGCAGCACGCTTCTTGAATTTAGCCTCTGAAGTTGGACCGGAAGGAATTGGACCGGAAGGAATTGGACCGGAAGGAATTGGACCGGAAGGAATAGGACCGGATGGAATAGGACCCGAGGGAGGCGGACCAGGTAGTGGAGAGCCAGAAACCTCACGCTTCTTGACTTCAGCAGCTGGGATTGAGCCAGAAGGAGGGGGACCCGAAGGGATGGGGCCAGGTGGTGGAGAGCCAGAAGCATCACGCTTCTTGAATTTAGCCTCTGAAGTTGGACCGGAAGGAATTGGACCGGAAGGAATTGGACCGGAAGGAATTGGACCGGAAGGAATTGGACCGGAAGGAATAGGACCGGATGGAATAGGACCCGAGGGAGGCGGACCAGGTGGTGGAGAGCCAGAAGCATCACGCTTCTTGAATTTAGCCTCTGAAGTTGGACCAGAAGGAATTGAGCCAGAAGGAATGGGACCCGAGGGAGGCGGACCAGGTGGTGGAGAGCCAGAAACCTCACGCTTCTTGACTTCAGCAGCTGGGATTGAACCAGAAGGAGGGGGACCCAAAGGGATGGGGCCAGAAGGAATTGAGCCAGAAGGAATGGGACCCGAAGGGATGGGACCAGGTGGTGGAGAGCCAGAAACCTCACGCTTCTTGACTTCAGCAGCTGGGATTGAACCAGAAGGAGGGGGACCCGAAGGGATGGGGCCAGAAGGAATGGGACCAGATGGAACAGGACCAAATAAAGGAGGGCCAGAAGTATCTCGCTTGCTAAGTTCAGCAGCTGGGGCTAAACTAGATAAAGCAGCACCAGGTATAGAAGCGTATGAAGGCACAGGTCTACTGGGATCTGTAGCTGGAGCTGCGTATGTGAGACTGAGCAAATAAAGATATGAAAACAACATGACGAGTAAAGGGATATACCGGCATTATTTATAGTTAAAATTACTCTCCAATTGCTGCTGAGCCTTCACACCTAGCCAAACCCTATGCCTCAAGGAGTTTGATATCGTGCATGCAGCAGTGCTTGCAAAGAATCACTCTGTATTCACAAGTCATCAGAAGTTGATTAAAGAAACCTAATTATCTTATTGAATGTGAAATATGCTTCGCTAGAGCCATAATAGGCATATTCAATTTACTGTATTGCGTAATTAGTTACTTTTCTTAACAACGAAACCTCGGTCTCGTAGGGGCTACGTAAGAAATATTCTCGGTATATTTCAAGAGTTGTTTTTAAAGAGCTGTTCTGCTACAATTCTAAGGCTTTTGGCGGACATCATGCAAAGTAGAGGCTCAGCACTGTGAATATATAGTTACTAATCGGAATTATTTTCCGTCAACTGTCACGTAGCAGGTCGGGATGTGGAAATAGTCGACCTTTTCCGTTTGACATCCTTTTTAGAAACATTAATTAATTATGTATTAAAACGATCCATGAATCTGTGAACGTTTATAGTTATTTTCCTTGGATATTCTGTGCATAAGAGTCAAGCGAACCTATGACGCGAGAATTGGATAATCTTTATCTGTAACAGCATTTTGTCCTTATGACGAAATTTAGCATGCAGCTATGAGTTGAGCCTCCTTCAGGACTATATCCGATGTTAATAAGCGGATGTATTCCATTATTTTGAAATGGGTCGTGTAGGAAAATCGAAACACACAGCTATAGCTTGTACTAGTTGCAGGAGACGCAAAATCAGATGTGATTCACAAAGACCGAAGTGCGAGAACTGTATTAGCTCCACCGAGATTTGTGAATACAGAGAAATTCCTCGTCAGTCTATACCAGCAACATCACTTTCTGCCGTGTATCAGCGCCTCAGTGCACTAGAAGAGAAAGTAAGCTTACTTTCAGAGCCCGCTAAGGAGCCTAGGTCCATGGTGAAACCTATATCTTCCTGGATGGACACAGAAAAGAAGCCTGCATTTATGGCTGAGGAACCAAATGAGAAGAAAAGTAAAGAGCTTTTGATCCCTTTTCGTGACATGCCTCCGTCAAATCCTACTTTCAATGATCGCTTAGCTGACTTTAAAGCACAAGTGAATGGAGAGAAAGAGTATAGTAACATGATGTACACTTCAGGCTTGTTCTTCATAATCCTAGGACCAACTGAAATTGAAAAAATTTCTATACGACTTTACGATTCGCATTTGATGGAGTACCTGGAATACGTCTCTTATACCATCTGGCTCAAAACTCAATCGCTTCATGCACAACTAGTTCATCCGCTTTGGCAATCTCTACCACAGGGTAGCTTTTTAGATCAATGTAAGGAAGTTTTTGCAGAAAATTTTGCATTCTATCCCCTAATCACCCTGAAAGACATTGAGAAAGGTGTGTTTTCTGAAATTCCGGGACAACAGGAACAATGCCAGAATGCCATGAATGCCGCTATAATTATCATAGGATGCATCAAAATGAGAGAAAATAAAGAATTTGAGATGTTTCCAAAGTCTTTTCTTGATACTCAGGAAACTCTCGCCTATTACCATGCCATCAAGATTCTGAGCTTGATCAAGTTTTCGCCTCCCTCTTTTTGCTTATTGCGTATCTCAGCTTTTTTGTGGAGGCTGCTTTATGATAACACTGCGACTCCATCATTACAGTTATTGCTACGTTCCATTCTTGACATGGCTAGAGCTGTTGGCTTAAATGAATTGGGGCGGTCTCCGCATTCTTGTTCGCCGCAACCACCAGATATAAAGCAGCGAATACAGACCTCATGTGTGTTGGTTAGTTTTCAACACTCTATCAGCATATCACTATCCTTAAAACCTTATGACTGGAAGCTGGACACACAGGCACTCTTGAATGGGTTAACCTGCCCTGAAGAAGTTGAAATATACAAACATGTGTTCAAGTTGCACCAAGTATATAGCAAGACTCATCATTTGCTTTTCTCACTTCCTATTCGCAGAGCTCCTATTCAAGAAATTCATCATCTTGTGGTGGAATTAGGACGAGAGCTTGCTGAATGGGAGGAGAATGGACCGGAAGGGATGTGGAATCATGACAATTCTTCCAGTGAGATCAAATTTACATATTTTTGCCCACAGTACGAGGTTCACTGTGAATACTATCATACTTTGATTGCAATTCATTCTGTATCAGCTTTCAACCCAGAGTGCTTTCCCGATCAGTCTCAGATGTCTTTGAACAAAGTGACTCAAGCCGCAAGACAACTACTTAATGTATGTTTAAGTGCTCAAAAAGTGAAGAGTGGTCTTACTTTACTAGAAAGCAGCGCTGTGACTGCGGCACTTTGTGTATTTCTGTATAAGCAAATATGCTTTCCTGGGGAACAATCTCTTTTTGCAGATATGGGATACATCCGTGACTTTATGAGTAAATTCTCAGATTTAAGCTTGTGGCCTGGAGAAGATTCTGAGATCCCTACAGTGGAAATTTGGAGAACTTTAGTTCAAATTATGAATCGTGTTTCAAATGCGGAGCAGGAGAGAGCGAGGCTTTCTGGTATTTAAGTCTTGTTGATAGTGTCGTGTACAAAGCCTCCTTGCATGAAGATGTCAAAATACCATAGGAGTACCCGACTATTTCGAACATGAACTAAAATTTGCGTCAAATACTAAGTAAGTTGTAGGACCTAGTAGCATTGTTTATTTATTAATTGTCCATACGCCGATGAAAAAGGGGGTACAGCTAGAACTTCATTTTAAAAAAGTTTCAAGGAGCAGCTAGTGCATAGTTAATATCGATTGGTATGAGCTCAACTGGCATACTATGACTATAGTAAAATAGATAAACCAACGCTACAAGGGCTAGGGTATAAATGGTGCACTTCGTGACCACTAAGGATGGCGCTTCGAAATATCGAGAGTTAAAAAATTTCTCAGAGATTTTGAGATGGACCGATTGATATGCGGTGCCTTCAATAGTCGTTAACACTTCGAATCTTGAGGATAGGAAAACTTACATAAATACACATGCTAACTAGATTATGCCAGATCTTATCGGACATTACGCATTTTTATAGGCTAGAGGCTGATGCTAAAGCTCATGCTATTAATATTAATTGAAGTTGTTCATTGAGTATTTATGTGATTAATTTAAGTTCCTGATTTCTACCTGCCCTTTTTCATGTTTACTCCCTGCCTTGAACTTACTTAGACTTTCAGTTTAATGCTAACGGCTAAGATGCAGATATGACTCAGATATGTTATTTCAGGTAATTATATCCCTGCAGACCACTGTCACTACCTTTAAGTTTATTCTTAGTGATATGGGATTGTGTGCTATGTGCTGGATTGACAGCTATCGCACTCTCTGATGTTCTCATTCAACCAGAATGAGTTATAATAACTGGGCAAAAGCTATGAATATAGTAAATTTACTATAGGAGGAGCCTATTTTCCTGCTATTATAATCAGTGAGAGAGAGAGTAAGTGTGACAATCGCTGAGTAATGACGAGTGATAAGCAATTCCAAGCTTTATTTTTATTAGTATTCAAATTACGTGTTGTTATTCAATCATCAGGTAACTGTTGAGAGATTTTTCTAATATGTTGATTAGAAAATGAATGGAATAGCTTAACAAAAGAGATGATTAACGAATTATATTCCTCGTATAATGTGGACTGCGAGGGGATATTGGTGCGTTGCGAAAGCGAGGAATAACCACAAGTCGCTAGCAGACGGTGATTTTTTAGCCAGTGGCAAGCTTCTTTAGCTGGGTAATATCGCCATTGAAAATATCAGAGTCGCCACCTGCGGAATAAGAATCCGCATTTTGCCAAATAGTCTCAAAAGGCCAGCCTCCGGGGGCGGCCTGAGGTGAGGATCCCCAGCTAGCAAGCATGAGGGGAGAATTCTTGCTGAATTTTGTACTATCTCCAGTACATTCCTTCCACCATGATGGAGAGGTGTACAAAATTGGGTAGCGACCTGTTTTGGAGTGATATGTATCGACAAAGTCGCTGATATAGTTGACGGTAAAGGAGGCGCTTCCTGGGCAGACACCCTCCAGATCTAGCATACCTGGAAGGGTTATTCCGTCATCACTCCATCCTCCACCATGAGCGAGAAAATACTCCGCCTCAGAGGCACCATTTCCATAACTTGCAAAGTGGTAACCTCCACGAATTAGGCCCGCCTCAGTAGCTCCCGTATACTGCTCACTGAATTCGGGGCTGATATAGCTGGTACCCTCCGTTGCCTTAATGACAACGAATCGGGCACCATTTGAATAGGCAGATTTGAAATCTACATTGGGCTGGTAGCTAGAGATATCAAATCCTTGCACGGAGGCTGCGGAAGCAGCACCAATCATATATCCTAAGAAACCCAGACTGCCAATATTGTTCAACCTCATTTTTTATTGGGAATCTTCACAGAATTTATTTTTTAGGCAATAATATATATATTAATATGGGCTAGGAGGGGGCAAGGAATATGAATTCGACCAACCAGATGCCTTGCTTGCATCGTACTTATGTGTAAGATGATCACCGAAATTGTCTTGCATGAGACCGCAGGTCCTTCGACATTGCTTTATATAAATAAACTAATAATTATACTTCCAGTTTGCACATTGCTGTAAATGAGGTCATTTCCATTTCATCTTCTCCCGGTATTCAATCATTTAATGTGCACACCATTTTTTGGTGCCTCGAGCCTAACTATGAATGGTGCTATTGCCAGTCCACAATTAGAAGGGACTAGCCAAAAGTCAAGCATGTGTGATCTTGAAGATGTTGAATTACTTGCAGCAACACATGTTATATATTCGTACAGCGGCGCGGAACCTCCTCTAGAACTACTCAACCTGACAGAACAGGGGAAAGTCGGTGGCATTATGCTTTTCGGTGGAAACGTTAACGATAATCTCTCAATTAATATTGAGAAAATTCAGCAAGCATATAAGATGAGTCCTGCATACTTTGGCAAACCTCTTTTGATTTCAACTGATCAAGAAGGAGGCTATGTGAAAAGGATACCTGGTGGGCCATATGAATCTGCAAAGGAGGCAGGACAACAAAGAAACCCAATTTGTGCCGCGTTACAGGACGGAAAGGATGCAGGACAAACGCTCAAGAGTCAAGGAGTAAATGTGAATTTGGCACCAGTGCTAGGTGTTTATCGATCGGAAAGTAATTTTTTGAATCAGTTTAACAGGTCATACAGCAATGATACAACCATTGTCTCAGCCTGTGGTTCTTCGTTTATTCAGTCGGAACAAAAAGTAGGCATTGCGAGTACTGCAAAGCATTTCCCTGGGCTAGGCTTAGCAGGAAGTGATACCACTGATGGGGTACCAGTGACAATAAACTCGACTCTTAAAGAGCTCAGAGAGATTGATATTGTACCGTTTCGTAATGCCATATCAGATGGCGTCGACCTAGTTATGGTCTCATGGGCATTCTATGATGCCTTGGATGGCAGCTTACCAGCAGGATTGAGCAAGAAGTGGGTAAAAGGGGAACTTAGAAATGAAATTGGTTTTGAGGGTGTAACAATTACAGATGCAATTGAAGCAGGTGCCCTCATATCTTTCGGAGATGATAATGAAAGAGCTATCCTCGCAACCCAGGCCGGCATGGATCTAATTTCTGCAGGACGTCGCAATGTATCGCAAGGTCTATCGATTGTGAAGGCACTTAGTGCTAAATTGGCTGACGGTTCATTGCCACTTCAAGAATTCAGAGAAGCTACTAACCGGATTCAAAAACTCCAAATGAAACTTGGAGCCTAGAATGCTGTATATTCAAGAGATGAAAATCAATGTTACGAAATTACAAGTTGAATTATATCTTAAATACTATATACTTAGGCAGCAAGAGCGATAAGCTATAGACTGATTTTAGTGCATTACAGAACATTTTTGATTCAGTAATAATATTAGCCAGCAAACGGTTACTTAAATGTTTTGACCAGAGACAAAGCGTGATACTTTGAGTGCACACACAAGCGGAGTATCTAAAGTTATCCCACCACAGTCTATAGCAAAATTCAGAAATAAAACAGTTAGAATTTCAGCTCAGACAGAAAATTCAGTGTCACTTCGCTTTCGAGATATAACGCCACATCGAATCCCCGTCCTCGGTGCCCGAATCCATAACTGTGACTATGCCATCGCATACGTAACGCAGTTTTCCGATATAAAGTTGGAGGAGCCCCATACCTCTCTTTTTAGCTATAATATATAATAGTAAGAATCAAAGTTTAATAATTAATGATACTTCACGCTACCCAATCTCTGAGTTTTGTGAGCTAGTTAACCATCGGAAAATGTCGTCGGAACTTGATTGTCGATTACTCATATTTTGTGGGAGACTACTGTTGACTCAATCTTTCTTGTCTATTGACATGGCAATTGAGCCTAAGCATGTTGTATTGACTGATGGATCAGATGCAACGGTATTCACTGTTGCATCTGCAGAGGAAGTCACTGCTGATATTGCAAGAAAAATGTGCGAAATGTACAATTATGAGGTCTCAAGGGGTCAAACGTTTCCCCTCGATGAAATACTAGACATAAGTAGTTTTTGTGACTACTGGATACCGCCTTGTTGTGGAATTATGGTATCTGGCTATCATCACAAGTTGCCGTCTGATGGAAGCACTGTGCTAGCAACATACTTTATCAAAAAAAACTATCCCTACGGTAGGTGCTCCCATATCGGCAATGCTGCCATGATGGTAGATCGTAATGCGCGGAGAAAGGGTATTGGAAAGATTTTAGGTTCTTGCCTGCTTCAAGATGCAAAAGCGTTAAGATATACCTACATAATGCTGAATCTGGTGTTTATCACTAACGTTGCTTCACAGAAAGTCTGGGAAGCCATCGGATTCGAAAAAATTGGGCGCATACCTCACGCAGTTAAAGCAGAAGGATATCCTCAGCCAGTCGATGCACTAATTTATGGAATGACACTTTCGTAAAAAGTGCATAAATCAAGGCAGAGCGACTATCCTACTCATTCGGTTACACTTATTAAGGCTTAATTGAATCAAAGATACTAGCTTAGTTCTCACATTCAATCTCTAATAAGCTAAATCGGATTATACAGTATAAATTTATGGACTTAAAATTTTCTGTACGTCAAAGATGTTAAAAGTCAAAAGAAAAAATTCATCAAAATAGAAAAAAACAATTGTATTGAGTGGGTAGGTAAAAAAGTTCCCGTATTTCGCTGAATATGATAGCGGCTATTAGGAATATCAGTGATAAACATTTATTCCGACACATGTGTAATCGCAAAAGTTACTTTGGAGACCATGACCGCTCACACCACAAGCCCAGAGAACGGGGGTTTCACCAGCTTTAACCTTGACTGGATCACAAAAATCGGGTTTCCACAATCAGTGTAGATTTATTTGGAACTCAATGATTTATGTTGAACGACATGAGCAAAAAGACACAGAATACGCAGTGCTAATAAATGGCATAAATATAACATAGTTCCATATGTAAAATTATTACAGGTAAGTGTATTATTAGAAAACAACCGAGTAGGGGACAAAACCTTGAAAAAAGTGTTACCCACTTAAGAGTGATTGCACAGGAAGAATTAATTAGACCAAGAATAAGATCCCAAAATAATTACCACAATACAGCAGCCGGAAAATACAGTCACGACTCCATAAGCATAGGCTCTCCACAAAGGCAAGCTATACATCTCAACAATAACCATAGGCACGGTGCTTAAGCAAGCACAAAATCCACGTGTTAAGCTATACAGTACTTGTCTCTGCAGAGTTGAGGACGTAACAGAGCTCCGAAGAATTCTAAACATACATGCTAGAGCAACACTGAGCATGTTAGCAGCGAAGGTGCCCAATTTGTAGTATGGTTTGTTAAATCTCGTCAGATAGAAGCGCAACCATGTTCCGAACGGGGAGAACGATGCAATCAAAGGCAAATTCCTTTCAGAGCCCATTACGACCGCTAGCACTACCACAGTCACCCACCCTGCCACTCCAAGCGTAGCCGTGGCACGAAGATACCACAATTCTAGGATAGGATCTCGAATGAAATTAACAGGAAGATAAAGTTCACAAAAGGAGGCCAAATGAATTCCCATTTGAAACCCTGAAAAACTCACCGCTATTTCAATGATTAGATCTGCCATAAACAATGGTACTCCATATCCATACGTTGGCCAGTTACTCTTTGGTGACGTGACATTAAAGAACTCAACAATAAGGTAAGTACTTAAGCTTGACAACGTTCCACTAAGACCCATCCCATGGAGTATAGACAGTTTAGGACCAAATACCTCCCGGAGACCCATGAGCAAGGAGCCGGCAAAGTTAACCCACTTAGTGGATCCATTTTCAAAGCCAGTCAGGTTCTCTAGACCAGTTCGTGCGACAGAGCCGCATAAAGAGAAGAAAGCCAGAGCCAGAGCTAACTCAAGGGTCTCTAGTTTTGAAACAGAGCGTGTATCGGCAATCGGGATTAAGTCAGATCCTACGAAATAAACGATGAGTAAGCTATATATGTCGGACGACAGTTCGTAGTACCCATACCTACTATTCGAGGACATATCAGCTGAGCAGATATCGTACTTAAAGGCCATTAAATAGATATTTTTTATTGAGAAAATACAAAATCTATTGCAATGTGCGTGCGGTCTGAAAAAAAATGCGTGCTGCCGATCCCATCTCTATTAGCTGTGATCTTAAATTACTATTTCCAGAGCCATTTTCAAATTCGCTAGAATCAGGATGCTGTCCTTCATTGCTGTTCACGTACTGATTGTATCGATCAGCACGTGACTTATCGAGCTTAGTGGGGTTCATGTCCCCCGCATACCATCCATCATTAAACTTCAAAAATTCATTCATGAGAAAAATAGTATTGTTTGCTTGAAAATGTATTGACTGGTCCAGTTTTGAATCGCGACCACCGAAAATTTCAAGATAATCAGCGAAACTAGTGACAAGTAGCTGGTAGAACTTGGTATAGTCGGAATAAAAACGCCGGCTTGTGTTTGCTGGACGTGTGTCAAATATGGCTGTCGAGCTGTTTGTAGCTTGAGACATTATATCATGGCTTTTTTGGTAGTAGGATTCATCTTTAGTGTACTTGTACAGCAACGTACACAGGGATACTGGGGTCCCTTGATTGTAAGTCCACTTTCGCAAATTTCCACCACCCCCAGAGGGAGGTCCATCATAGAATAGCCCATCCGAAGGATCGAGAGTATTGCTCCAGAGATAATCGAGACATTTCTTTGCAAAGTCTGTATAGGTATCATTTCTCAAATGATTCGCTAGGCGTGCAGCGGCTAAGCCTGCCTCAGAGGTAGTGACCGTGTTTGCACCTGGATGATTTCTGTGCCAAACGACGCCTCCAGTGGTGTCATTCCAACCTGTCATGAGAAAGTCAACACAACGTTTTCCGTATTCGAGGTAAGTATTGTTACCACTGACCTCATATGCTGTGAGATATGCCTCTGCAACCTGGCTATTGTCATCGTAGTACATATCAGTATCTCCATTAAAGTATTCCGTGGCGGTGTATCCCTTCTGAACAGGGTTCCAGTAGGTGTCAAGCGTATCAAGCGCGGTGGCCATCTTGGGAAGCCATCCCGAGTCAGCACTGGCTGCATCCACGAGAGCCTGAGCGGCAACCACCGTACTCCAAAGCTCGTACTTCCCTCCACTCATGCCACCGGTACTGTTGTTCATATCAATAAAAGCATTCTGGCCTCCACTGTAGAAATGGGACAGCATATTTCCTGCGACAGTGAATCCTGTTTGACGACTGCCAGAAACATCTATCACTTGCTCAGCACGGTTTTGGAAATGGTGATGGTGCTGCACAGGCTGAGATCGAGTGAAATCTATAGAGCATAGAAGGACACATAGTACCCGCAAAATTCCGTGATGTTGTCCCATAGCCCAAATTAACTTGATCGACGAAAGGTTAATGGTCTTAATATAAAGCTCTAAAAAATGGTTTCTAACGGCTCGGGGATCAACCCCTTCCCTTATGTTTATAAGCGATACGCGTGAGACAGCAGTACCCTTACATATAATGAGAGGTACGCCTGCCCTCTACCAATGCTACATTGTAATAGAAATAATTGGAGTTAACAAGGCATATTTTAATGATGAAATAACCAGAATCCTAACTTTTCTGCGCGAAAAACGCGTCGGACTTGCTGACGCGAATCACTTACCTTACCTCTCCGATATTTGTTACACGAGAAGAGAGGGGTAGATCGTGTGCCTTGGTAGCAAATCTTCGCGATTGTTCCACACTTGAAAACAGGAAATTATGTCTAAAGATTACATAGATACAATCTACTAGATCGAGACTATATCTATGAGTTCTTAGTAGTATCTAAAGCAGAGGGTTAATTTTCCACTGACTAACCAGCCAGATGTTAGCCATGCTGAGTACAACTAGTAAATGCTTAAGGCTAAATTTGGACACCAAAAAAAAGGTGATGCAGGACCTCTAATCTGATGGCTTGCTGAACATTCTTTAGAGGGCATTTGTCAATGTCCTAATCTTTCCTTACCACCAAAGTATTATAAAGACGATCCTTCTGTACAACAATACCAAATACGACAGCTCGAATGTTTTCGTGGCTCAGGACCACATGACTCGCTGGTTCGCTGGTGTACATAGGTGCGAGCAAACTATTGTAGCCAACTTGAGTAGGTAAGGTCAGAAGAGAAACAGAGAGGTAACAATTCAAACCTCGATAGGTCTTTATACAAAACATCTAGTTCCACACCATCGTAACAGGTATCAATGATTATATATATTTATCTATTGCAGACGTACCACAATCTTATAGCCTGATGCACCATCTTGCATCGCCTTGAAAGCTTTAGGTATGTCATCGAGCGAATTACCGAGCACATGAACCGGCAATGCTTTCAGGCCCTTTGCTTTAATGACTGAACTTACTTGTTTGATGATTTCAGGTCCCTTCTGGAACACAGCAGGTGGCGCAGGAACTTCCGTGTCACCGAACTTTATTTTGTCGTGTAGGAGGAAGAAAACCATTATACCGTGCACAGTTACATTTTCAGGGGCCTTTACATCAACGGGGAGGAACACATTGAAGTCGACCTTCTTCGATTTGGATGCTACTTCCAGCGCCTTGCTAGATGTGGCTGAGCTGCTAAATGCGTCGAAAATCATATCAAAATTATCACCACCTAGTTCGCGTGACTGCTTGACCCAATCACCGTTACGATCCACAAAGTGTCCAATTCCTTCCAATAGAGACTTATACTGAGCACCAGCCACAACAACAACCTCGTAACCAAGATATTTCAGAAGCTGTGCGGACTCGTAGCCAAGTGAAGTTGAAGCACCATACACAAGCGCCCAGGAGCCCTTTTTACTATCCTTGACAAGATCTATGCCGTTGTATCCCACTATGCTTGCTGCAGCTGTCCATGTACTGAGGGCATGTGCCGCTGCCGCCTCATAATGAGTAGCAACTACTTCGGATGGGATTTCAGAGCCTTCTCCAAGTTCCAGGGAAGGGAACTTGGTAACAAAGTCCTCATGCGTTTTCACTTCATTCGAAAAAGCCCCTTGCCAAGGCTCCAAGGGGTTGGCGCCTTTAAGCATGGCAGCTACCTTGTCCCCAACTTTCAGCGAGGTAACTGCCACGCCTACCTCTATTACATCACCGGCGAGGTCACAGCCCACACCAGTATTTTCAACGGCAAGCTTGTAATCACAAGGGTTCAGAGCCACAGCCTTTGGTTTGATTAGAACCTCGTGGGGACCAAGCTCAAGCTGAGGCACACTCTTGGCTACAGGCGCACCTTTTTCCATAACATAAAGAGTACGGTTAACCATCTTGTACTGATTTAATTGATCGGGGATTGACAATCAAGGAACCTTATATAGTCGCTATCTTACTAAATTATAGAGGTGAAGGGTCTGGAATTCCTTCGAAACCTTAGTAAGTACGCTTTAGCCATAGGGCCGTTGATTTCCTAGCCTGTTGAGTGAGTATTTAACAACCAATGGAAATCACATTTTAACTAATAGGCTATAAATGCAAACCTTTGGACCAAGAATTGTTTTTAGTAGAACTAGAGCCATCCCTTATTACCTTCGTGCCGCGATGACTAAAGCACGCAATGCACATATTGCTTTGTTGAATAATAGATCGTCAATATTAACGACTGTAAACTCTGGTGACAACGTTTCCTGAGAGCAAAAGCGAGATATGTAAAAGAACTTGTAATAAGCATAGTATAACAACATGTGTTACTGAGTTTGTACAAATCTGTGATTGGAGCAGGCCTAAGTAGACGGAAATAAAAGCGTATAAGGACTTTTTAAAAATTGTGGAAGACAACAATAATACTCAGAAATCTTAAGCGCTCATGAACAAAATCGAGATGCAAAAGAAATATTTGAACGTGATATATTGGATTCGACTCGACTATCATGATTTGGTCATTAGATAGTACTATATGCATTAAGCAAGTCAATTTAAGTTGAGTAGAGCCACGCGAGTATCAAAAACTGCTGTTCTGTGTATTCTTTATGTTGTACCCTAATAGAAAGCTACCCAGCCTTTATAGTATCGTGACTTTAAAAGAATAGCACCCTTACTAGGCTAAATATGACTATGACAGTCCTACTCTCGCTAATAATTAGCACTTCGAAAGGAAGAAATAGCTCATTGTTAATGGTTGTTTCTGTTTGTGGTCGCAGGAGCAGCTATGCAGATACTACGTCGTCAGGGCGAATGTATATTACATAAACACATTGATACCCGATATGCGAGATGTTGATAGAATAGATTTAGATATAGTATATTTTAGGCTAATTGCTGATAGCATTTATTTCAGAAGGCGTCCCTAATTAAATATATGGTCCAGCAGCTCTAATCGTAAAAAGTGAAATCTAACCAAGCCGGCGTATGTCTCAGAGCTTACTGCATCGAGCATTGTAAGCTCCTATCCCCCGTTGTTGATCTGGTGAAACAATGGTTTGTGTGACCCAATTTGATATTTGCCCGATAAAGTGATGCTTCAGCTCCACTCATACTATAATTGTGATACCGCCTTTGAATAAATTGCAAGAGAAAAATAATCAGCTAGGTATAGAGTCGCTCCAAACCTGGGGGAAACATATCGGCATAAATACAACTCATGATTTTCATTTGCAAAAAAAATTGCCAAAATCTTTATAAAATGCTAGAATACATTCCCATAAGCCTTTCGGGCTTATCACTCATTGGATACCACAAGCTAGCTTAATGCGAGCGATACGTTAAGAACAAAGTAATTAAATAAATTTCTACGGTATTTTAATTGAAATATGCGGCAACTGCTATCTCTTGGCAGCAATATCATATCTATGGGGATTGCTCTTGATATAGTAAAATTTTTGCCAGTATCGACTGGCACGTATATAATTCAGTACCAGACAGCTAACTGAATTTGTAGGTTACTGAAATCTAAGGAGTATGTTTTTGCACAAAGAACAGAATTTTGGTGCATATCGGTGTTATATAGCAACGATATCTTGGAACTCTTGCACTTAATAATGGTCCGGGGGTCTAACACATAAGCGCTGGTATGTACGTTGACGAAACCATGGTCAGAAAAGCAGCAATAGCAGACTAGAGCCCATTTTAGATCTTAATAGACTGATATTACTGGCGTATGTCTTCTGACATAGCTAGAACCTTGCGAATCACGAAGCATCGAACAAATCTGCGAACTACCTTGCATAATATACACTCGGATAAGTCCGATTAAGAAGTAATAGTTCAATAGATTTGAAACCTTTTAGCTAGAAGAACTAACATTAGCCCTATTTTCTATTTTTCGCTTCCGCATAGGGTATATCAGCCAGACATGGTTAGGGTAGGGTATAATTTGTAAAGTCGCTCTTAAATACTACATAGAATCAAGCAGCCAGATCCGACTCCTGTGGCTCATGACCCTCGCCCTCCGTTTCCTATGATTCTGCCCCGGTTATACGATAGATAAGAAATTTATTGGTTTTCAAAATTAAAAGTTTCTCATCGGATCGTTATCTTGGAAAATGAAGCTCGATATCTTTGAATTAAGACAGAGTAGCGAGTCCCAAAGAAAAGATCATGAGAAAGGCTGGATAGCTGATATACATCTGGGATGTTCAGAATCTCTGAACCGTGAGTACTCGATGCTGAGTGTCTTTTCATTTACGATATCGATTTCGGCCCTTTTTGCAACAGTAGGAACGTCATTTGCTTATCCTTTGATAGCTGGAGGACCAGTATGTATTGTATGGTCATGGCTAATAGGTGGTGTAGGCTCCCTTCTCATCGCATTGTCAGTTTCAGAACTCGTAAGTGCCTATCCGCGTTCTGGAGGGTTGTACTATGTATGCAGCCGTGTTTTTCCTGCGGAACCTAGTTGGCACGGATGGGCCCCGCTGATGGCATGGGTCAATGGGATACCTTAGTTTAGGTGGACAACTGGCTTGCGCAGCTTCCTCAGAGTGGGGTGGCGCTCAAATGGTTCTGAGTGCCGCTTCAATGGGGTCGGACTTTACCTATATTCCTACAGACTCCCATACTGTCGGTACGGTGAGCGCAATCATTCTATTTCATGGTTTTATTAATTGTCTACCCACAAAATATGTGGAACGTTTAGGTAGAGTCTACTTTGTGCTACACTACGCTGCGCTCGTTGCGGGCGTGATTACTCTCCTGGTATGTACGAAGGACAAGAATAATGTTGACTACGTGTTTAAAAAATTTGATTCGACCTCAGGATGGTCTCCAGATGGCTGGTCATTTATGTTTGGCTTCCTTGCTGTTAGTTGGACACTTACCAATTATGATGCACCTGCACACTTGTGTGAGGAGACCAAGAGCCCAGATACCAAGGTGCCTTGGGGTATTGCCACTGGAAATTCAGTTACAGTACTCCTTGGTTTTGTTTACAATATAGTCTTATGCTTTTGTATGGGTCGGCCAGATTCTATCGTTGATGCTTCTCTGCCTGTAGCACAAATATACTATAACCAGCTTGGTAAAGCAGGAGGTATCACATTTACCATACTAATGTTTCTGGTAATGAACTTTGCTTGCATTAGTATAATCCAGGCTGCAAGTAGAACAATGTGGGCTCAAGGAAGGGACAATTTATTTGGAAGACGAGGTTCGCGACTAGTAGGAAGGGTCAATCACGTTACGAATACTCCAATAAATTCTGTATTAATCTCTTCTTTCCTGTGTATCTGTATAAACTTGATTGGGCTCGGTAGCGACGAGACAATTAATGCTATATTTAATGCTACACCAATTCTTATTGATTGGTCCGCATGCATACCAATTATTGGGAAGCTACTTAATCCCAAATTATTTAAACGTGGTCCCTGGCATCTGGGAAAAGCATCGACTGCTATAAATGTCGCTTCAGTCCTGTGGACATCTTTTGTGAGCATTGTTTTTGTTATGCCCAGCTCAATGCCAGTGAACAAAGAAAATATGAATTACTGTGTTGTTTTCATAATTGCTCTATTGTTTTCATCTCTACTAGGATGGCGATTTGGTGGTAAAAGAGCTTATAAAGGTCCTGAGGAGGAATCAGAGATCGAATACTCGGAAAAGTAGGGAAAGTTCTAACCATCAAGCTTTTTTGAAATAAGCTTCTAAATTTTAACGATAATTTGAATTTTTTAGGAATAAAAAAGAAAAAAATTTAATCTAGTTCCATATAAGCAATTTCAAGGGTGTCGGTTCATAACCACTGCATGGGTTATTGAGCTGGGGGCAATTTGAGATCAGCACCACTAGGTCCATTTTGGCTTTCATCTCTACATATTTTCCTGGGCCTGATACACCATCAGCAAAGTCAAGCACACCATCTGGGGAGACAGGGACATTCATGAAAAAGTTAATATTATGAGCGATATCGCGTTTGGTGATCCCAAACTCTGGATGCAGAGCTGTTGCAAGCATCCAGTTGTCACGGCATGAATGCATATGTCGCCTTTCCAGATCATATCGGACAGTGTTGCTCTCACTGGCACATGCTCCACCAAGTGTATCATGCCTACCACATGTGTCGGCTGTAATCTCTAACATTTCATTACCCAGATTTGAAAGAAGTTTGGTGCCCGTACTCAAATACAAATTTTTCTGTTCCCGAATTGTATCCATGCAGCTATAACGCTCTGAGGTATCATCTGCGCGAAAGAAAAGCGTATCCGCGGCTTCATTGCCTTCAACGTCTACAATTCTTAAGGTTTGTCCTTTCCTAACCTTTCCAATGTAATGATCGCCGGCATCAATGACGTAGTGAGTGATAGCATTTTCCTCACGTTTGATGCTCTCCAAAAGACGAGGGTTTTCAAATTTCATATTAGCGAACCTGTCCACCACATCGAAGCTGCTTTTGTCACTAGAGTCATGTAATGATAGTGAGCTCAAATTCCGTAGTCCTAAGTGATAGAGACGATTATTCTCAAATCCTCTCTTGTTTTCAGGACAGTGTTTAAGGCACAAGTCGGAAGATAGCATGGGAGGTGCTTCACTGAGGTTGATATCAACACCTCTCTTGATATAATTTAGGCTCGAATCCATAGGATGTGGACAGGTGTGGATAATTACAAGTGTGTCCATCTCGAAACGAAGTGTAACACTACTTCCAGGCTTACAATTTCCAGGAACGTAAGCCAGCTCCCCGCGATCGTCACATTCCACTTTACTGAAAATATTCAGGTTTGCAGGCATATCTCGTCGTCCGAGGCCATATTTGGCCATCTCAATAAGAAAACTTTCGTATCCGGTTTGAGTGCGATCGTTATGAGCTGACTGGAAGCCAACTTCTTGCCAAAATTTACGCAGCATGAGATCTCTAGTAAGATTCCCACCCACGCAATCGTGCCAACCCACATTGTCTGCGACAATTGAAGCAAAAATTCTTCCCATATCAGAATAGATACAATTTCCACGTGACAACTTGAATGTATGCTGACACTTTAACGTATCGGGTAGATTCAGACGCTCCAACTTATTTTCAGGGTTGAAGAATAACATACCAACATTCGTATCTTCATATTGGGTAGACAATGTCATTGTGGTACCTTGACGTAGTCGTAATGACCAGTGCTGGCCACCGGGTAAATGTGTAGTGTAGCTGAATTCTTTTTGTTCCATAATGCGACTGTAAAAGTTGTGAAGACTGTTACCATAAGATATATCAATATATACTCCGCGGACTTAGTATCAAAATCTCGCTACAAATTACCCTGCAACTCGGAGCGACGGTTACCAGGATCGGCAAACGGACGCCGCAGCTAGTTGCATAACTTTGTCATGGTAACGAGTACTGCATATGAAGAAATGGCAATTTAGAGCGAATAAGCCACTTTACTTTATTTTAAAATATGAGATAGATACTAGTGGAAAGTTATAGCGATGATATGTGTTTAATCACGGTGCTTAGAATCTCAATCAGATCTACAAATAACCGCTATACCCTTCAATTTAATTCAAACAACCGCTTCACATGTTCGATAAGGTATTGATAGCGAACCGTGGTGCAATAGTAACGCGAATTCTTCGCACCTTGAAACGATTAAAGATAAAAGCGGTTGTTGTATATGCTGAAAGCGACCGCGAAGCGCCATATGTACATGATGCGGATGAATCCTACTCTCTCGGTGATGGAACAGCTAGCCAAACATACCTTGACATGGAAAAAATTCTCATTATCGCTCGCAAAAGTGGAGTGGAGGCTATACACCCTGGATATGGGTTTCTATCGGAGAATGCCGACTTTATTAACGCCTGTGATAAATCAAAAATTGTCTTTCTTGGTCCTAAGGCACATCATGTTCAGGAATTCGGCTACAAGCATCGGGCGAGGCAATGTGCTGAACGAGCAGCTGTAGCACTAGTGCCTGGTTCTGGACTTCTTGATGATGTGGAAAAAGCTCAGAAAGTAGCTCAAGAAATAGGTTTTCCCGTGATACTCAAATCAACTGCTGGTGGGGGAGGTATTGGTATGCAGGTGTGTGAAGACTCCTCGGCTTTGAGTCGATCTTTTGAGTCTGTACAAACTCTCAGTAAGCGTAATTTTGGGAACGGAGATGTCTATATAGAGGCTTTTATACCTAAAGCCCGTCACCTGGAAGTCCAGATATTTGGTGATGGTACAGGCAAAGTAGTAGCTCTTGGAGAGCGGGATTGTTCATCGCAGCGCCGCAATCAAAAAGTTGTTGAAGAATGTCCAGCACCCGCACTGCCCGATCGTGTAAAACAGGAAATTCATGACACAGCTAGGCGCCTCGGGGAATCGGTTAAGTACCAAAGCGCAGGCACTGTAGAGTTTATCTATGACGTACCTCGTCAAAAGTTTTACTTTCTTGAGGTCAATACGCGACTTCAAGTAGAGCATGGGGTCACAGAACTAGTTTGGAATGTTGATCTTGTCGAGTGGATGGTTCGTCTAGGGGCAGGTGAGCTGCCTCAGTTAGACTCTCTAAGGAGTAACCTAGCACCTTCTGGCCATGCTATTCAGGCAAGAATATATTCTGAAGATCCCCTACATAACTTTCGTCCTAGTTCAGGACTTCTCACAGAAGTGAGATTTCCCGAGTTCCATGGACTACGAATTGATCACGCACTGAAGGCAGGAATTGAAGTCTCGGCGCTTTATGACCCCATGATTGCGAAGGTGATATCTTTCAGTTCTAATCGCAACAATGCTTGTGACCTGCTAAGGGAATCACTTGAAAATACTCAGATTTATGGAGTCATCACGAATAAGGAGTGGCTAGTAGCTCTACTTACTAGTAGAAGCTTTTTATCCGGAAATATTTATACTCAATGGTTAGAGTCATTTCAGTGGTTACCAGATGCAATCGAAATACTAGCATCAGGTACCCTCACGACTATTCAAGATTATCCTGGCCGCCAAGGATATTGGAATGTCGGTGTTCCTCCCTCTGGGCCCTTCGATGACTGGTCCTTCCGACTTGGAAATCGCCTTCTAGAGAATCCAGAGAATGCTGCAGGATTTGAGATAACGCTAAATGGACCCAAAATACAGTTTTTCGTCGCAACCCAGATAGTAATTGCTGGCTCATCATACTCAGCGACACTCAATGGAAACCCTATCCAGCCGTGGGTAGTTATTGATGTGAATGTAAGGGATATACTCTCTATGGGCTCTGTATGCAATGGTATGAGAAGCTACCTATTGTTCCGCGGGGGTGTCAAGTGCCCTCTGTATTTAGGCTCACGTAGCACGTTCACCCTGGGACAATTTGGTGGCCATGTTGGGCGCTCACTGAAGACAGGAGACCAACTTGGCCTCAACAAGCTTCCTCCGGTTCGAACTCGTATTCTTAATCCTTCCCTATTGCCAAGATATTCTAATGGCGATGGACTCTGGGAAATATCAGTATGCTATGGACCTCATGGCGCCCCAGATTTTTTCACAGAACAGGACATCAATACTCTATTCAGTCACCAATGGAAAGTTCATTATAATTCAAGTCGTACTGGTGTTAGACTTATGGGACCGCATCCTGAGTGGGCCCGTAGTGATGGTGGAGAAGCAGGTCTGCACCCGTCTAATATACATGACAATGCATATGCATTTGGTACAATTGACTTTACTGGAGACATGCCTATCATCCTCGGTCCTGATGGACCCTCTTTAGGAGGTTTTGTCTGTCCTGCCACAGTAATCCACAGTGATCGCTGGAAAATAGGGCAGTTGGCACCCGATGACAGAGTTAAATTCGTTCCTGTCTCAATGAATCAAGCGCAAGCCATTGAGAGACAGTACACTCATGCTCTAGAAAACTTATCCCCACTATGCCTGCCTGCTATTATACCATCTAAAGGCTCACCTATTCTACGTGAAGTAGAAGCAAGTGAAGCCGGTGAATGTATAACATATCGTTGTGCTGGTGACGATTTTCTACTTATCGAGTTTGGACCCATAATTCTCGACATATCTCTTCGCTTTAGGGTGCATACCTGGATGCTTTGGGTAGAGTCGCATAAATTACCGGGAATAAAAGAATTGACGCCAGGAATACGCTCTTTGCAGATACACTACGATCCCAGCAGATTGTCGATAGAAGCACTTTTGATTCATTTAAGGCAAGCTGAGAATGAGCTGCGCAGTATTAATGATTTAGAAGTTGAGACTCGTGAGATATTCCTCCCAATTTCTTGGGATGATCCTGACTGCCAAAAGGCAATCGATCATTACCAGCAGAGTGTCAGACCAGGAGCACCATGGTGTCCAAGCAATTTAGAATTCATCCGTCGAATCAATGGACTTAAAGATATCAGTCAAATAAGAGATATTATTTTTGATGCTAGCTATCTTGTCATGGGGCTGGGTGATGTATATCTTGGTGCGCCAGTGGCCACTCCATTAAATCCAACACAACGGCTCGTAACCACAAAGTATAACCCAGCTCGTACATGGACGGCAGAGAATTCAGTTGGTATAGGTGGCGCTTACCTTTGTGTTTATGGGATGGAAGGTCCTGGTGGATACCAATTTGTCGGGCGGACATTGCAAATGTGGAATCGTTACGAGAGTACCGAATATTTCAGTAACCCCTGGTTATTGAAGTTTTTCGACCAGTTGCGATTCTATGAAGTTAGTCATGACGAATTGATCAGAATACGTCGAGACTTTCCACATGGTCGTTTCAAGCTGAATGTTCGTCAGAATACTTTCCGATTAGCAGACTACGTCGAAGATATGAAGAAGATTCAAGAGGATGTCGATGAGTTTCGCGTAAAGCGCGAAAAAGCTTTTCAGGAGGAAATTGCCAGATGGCATGCGAATGGTCAATTCACGTTTGAAGAAGACCCGAAGGAGTTGTACAGTAATGATAACCCAGTTGTTGAAGATGGCGAGCTGCAGGTTGAAAGTCCAGTCTCGGGGAACATATGGAAAGTGATGGTGAATGTTGGCGATTTCGTACAGAAAGACGACACACTTGTACTTATAGAGTCGATGAAAATGGAACTCGCGGTATGTGCCCAGTGTAATGGAGCTATTGAGAGAATTCTGATCAAGGAAGGGGTTATGACTACCAACGGTCAGCCTTTGATCGTTATGAAAGAAATATGAGCCAGGTTAAACTTTCTTTAGATTATTATTGAAATTATGTTATATCGTCTGATTAGTGAGCATGCTAAATTATCGTCACATTATATACCGTAGACAACATTAACTTACTTACCATTTTGAGGCCCACAACACCACCTACTATCATAGATAAGAACACAAATTTAGTTAAGTCCATGGACTCAGTACCCCACAGTACAGATACACTTACTGTCGCGACCCCGCCTACTGCAGTCCACACCGCATAAGCCGTACCAGTTGGTACAAAACTCATTGACCAACCCAAACCTCCCATACTTATAGAAAGACCAACTAGGAAAATTGATATAGGTGCAGCTTTGTGTGGCCCCTCCACATTCCCGAGAGCTGTAGCCCAAACGGCCTCGAACAGTCCGGACACCAGCAATATTAACCAAGCACTTTGGTTACTGTTCGCAGCAAAGCTTCCGGATTCTTGTTTGAGCGAAAATGAATTTGGAATCCACATTTCGTTTTCTTGTACTCCAGCATTTTAATCAAACTTCTTATACTTTGTATAGCCGGGGACTCGTTCTTAACTTCCCTCAATAGACATCATGACTAACACACCTGCGTGATAGCGTGCTCGGTCTCTGTTACGTTCTCTGTTACTTGTCTTTAGTAATTGGATGTCATTAGTAGTTGGATATCAGTTAAGGTTTCAGGTTTCCTAAGTTGAGCCGCGCGACATCCGTTAAGGTATTAGCCACAACGTGGAACGGTTCTAGCTAATTTATGAAAAGGAATGAAGCTAGATGGTGTCGCAAAAACAAATCATTAATAAAATCTCTAAGCTGATTCTCATGATGTGGCTATAATGGTATTGGTTATTTTTCGACTGTATTCTGCTGTTACGAGTATCTGTATGGTCATAGAGGCATCACAGCAATCACCCCAATCCCCGCCATTTTCCAATTTTTTTCCTGTGTTAGGCTGTTTATTACATGCGATGATGTTCCATGCTTCACAAAATGTGAAAACACATATTATGATTGATAATACCTCAGATGCCTTTTTTCAGACGTATTTGGGCCTTTACTAATTTTGAATGATCTGTTAATATAAGATCAGCAACCAGCTATAACTCATCATGCAGCACTGTACTCGCACTTTCTTGTATAAGCTTTGTTAAAAATACATTAATTCCAGTAGTCAGTAAATTTGTTTTTGTTTCTAGCGACTAGAATACCGCCGGGGTTTCGCGTTTCTGGCAGTGTCGAACTGGGGTATTATTACTATGACTAATTTGATGAGTAGCATACGTAACAAACAGGTTAAATCAAGCCGCGGCTTACGCTTCACCATTTTTTAAAGGGGCTTTGATTAATGTATAAGGTACTTGTTCTCGGTGGATCATTTGCCGGTGTATGCATCTCACATGCCCTCCTGAAACAAAATTCAGACGTGCACGTAACCCTAGTAAACCCCCACGATGATTTTTACTTTTGCCTAGCAGGGCCCCGCATATTTGCAGATCCGAGCTTTTTTAAGCCAGAACAATATTTACACTCCATAAAGGAAGCATTTAAGAAGTATGGGCGCAGGTTTGAGTTTGTGAAAGGCTTGGCTGAGGACATCGACCTAAATGACAAAACCGTACTGCTCTCAAGTTCCCAGAGACTTTCATACGACTACCTTGTAATAGCTACTGGTAGCAAAACAACATTTGATGCTTTCAAACCATCAGGCGATTTAAAAGAAAGCATTAAAAACCTTCAGGATCAAATAGCCAAATCTAAAAGTATAGCGATTGGTGGTGGTGGACCTTTAGGTATTGAAATTGCTGGAGAAATTGCAAACTCGTATCCATCAAAAAGCCTTGTACTCATTTGTGCTACAGATCGGTTATTGGACACACTCAAGCCTTCTGCTGGTACTAAGGCGAGAAACCTTCTTGCAAAACAGAATGTTAAGGTAATTGAAGGCACGAAGGTAAAAGAATATGTGGATGGAAAGGTCTATCTCACGAGTAATCCTATGTCGAAGGTGGTGAAGAAGTCCAAAGTTACTGGATACGTAAGTAAAGAAGCAACTTTCGATAATTCAGGTGAGCCGCTTGATGCAGATTTGTATATACCGGCCACAGGTGTCACGCCAAATAACAGTGCCATTCCCAAATCCTTATTGACAAGCAGCGGATATGTTAAAGTTAACAAGAACATGAAAGTCGCGGACTATGTATATGCTGCCGGAGATGTGACAAATATTTCCGACAAGCTCGCTAGCAGAGCCATGGATGAGGCTAAGGTAGTAGCCTCCAATATAAGTTCAGAGGTTCGCGGTACAAGGCCTTCTAAGAAATTTAAAGAAGGGCCATTAATGATGCTTGTACCCATAGGCCCTTCGACAGGGACAGGCCAGATCTCCAACATAATCATTAGTGGCTTTTTGATCAAATACATTAAGGCCAAAGATTTTCTGATATCATTCGGTAAATCCATTGCATATCAGTAGATAGTCAGGATATGACGAAATGCTTAATATGTTCCTTTAATCCTGAATATACCAATCAGGAGATTTTATCAGCTCTTTAATTATGGTACTAAGATTATGTGATCGATTCGCTGGTAAATAACGTCTTTGATTCATAGTTGCCAAGAAGACGTAACAACGAAATGTCTATAAGTAATTAGGGTCTGTAGAAGTCGATTCCTGAAAATACAATGTATTTCTGCGCTGGAAGCCATGTCGTTGACTTCAATTTGTAGCAAGATGTTACTGCATCCCAAGATTGTGTAATTTATTTTACATTGCTATGATAGCTTCCCTGGTTCTCAGATATGATTTCTGCAATATTAGTAATATATCCCCTCCCCACAGGGACAGAAAACGTAAATGCGAGCAGCGGCGGTAGCAGCAGCAGGCGGTCTTGGATTGACTATATTACTCTATGTCAAACGCTCCAGGTCATGGGAAATGATTGAACCTAGTTTGAGGAACATTGTGGTTCGTTTCAAAACACCAAACGCAAGTACTTGGATCTGGATACTTAGAGTCCTCGGACGGTTACCGCAACCTCTATATCCTAAAACAGTAGTAAGGAAACATGATATCAATGCGAATGGGCTTCAATTGTATCTTTACTTGCCGGAGAAGGCCACATCGAGAGGAGCTCTTTTCTACGTGCATGGTGGTGGTTTCATCGGTGGAAGTGCACCGCTTTATCATAACCTTTTATCAGAAATCGCAGGGAAGGCGAAGTGTGTAGTCGCGCAGGTTGAATATCGGTTGGCCCCTAAGAATCCTTATCCAGCTGGGATGGATGATAATTGGGAAGGATACAAATGGCTCCATGATCATGCAGACGAACTAGGGGTCGATAGAAATTATCTGGTGATAGGTGGAGACAGCGCGGGTGGAGGCCATGCAGCGTCATTGGTACATAAGGTTCATGATGAGTGGCCGGCGGCTCAGCCTGTGCTGCAGTTGTTGAATTATCCGATGCTTGATGATAGAACACCCAAACAGTTTCCTCGTGGGGAGCTCATCTGGACGTGGGAATCAAATCAACACGGTTGGAAGTCGTATATAGGACAAAATCCAGGGAACTATACAGTAGCGGCGAGGAGAAATGATCTTAGTGGACTACCTCCTGCTTGGATAGGTGTGGGTAGCCTTGACTTATTCTATGAGGAGGATCTTACCTATGCGTCGAGACTTAAAGAAGCTGGAGTTCCTTGCACACTAGATATTGTCGAGGGCGCTTATCATGCGTTCGACTTCCTACCCACCCAAATCTCACTACAGTATCGAGAGAGAATGATAGCAGCTTTAGCTAAGGCTATCAATTGATCCGCTTGGCCCATTATGAATGTTATCTCATTTGCTTGGCTGTCTCTATTCTGTTCTTGGGTTTGGTTTTTGGTTTATCACTATGCTTATCGCAAATCTTCTATAAATTTGAGAATTCTTTTTTTTTGGATATGAAAATTATGACACACTTTCTAAGAATTAAAGTTACTCCACAGGGTACTCACTGTTACACTTATTTACTTAGGGGAAAGTTAAGCGAAAACGTAATGTTTCGCTGATGTAACAACCGGAACTCCGAAACACTTGAAGTTCTATGGATGATAGGGTTATGTATACCGCGCTAAAAGGTTCTTTTAGTGCTCTGCAATATCCAATGGATGAAAGATATTTTTACTAGAGCTAACAATCTGACCGGTTGGATCAAAAGTTTTGTCACTCCTGTTTAGAAGCGCCGCATTAGTCCCATTCGTTGTATGCAGGAATGTTAGGAATGTTTTTGTAAGCTACGGTCCCCCGAGCTTCCACCTACGTAATTAATTTGATAATCGAAGTATTATTAAGTATTTATTCTCTATAAGTATATGACGCGATATAAATCCAAGTTAGCAACTGCGGGAATTTTAGCCATGTGGTCAAATCTCTCTTACCTATTACTCTTGGCTACTGCCCGCTGTAGCCCAACTTGTGCGGCACCCACATCCTCACTATCAATAGCGGAGGTCTATAATCCTGGACTTGGATCGATCTTCGATGTTTCTTCTGAAATCTTGGAAACAGACGATTATCTGGTACTTTTTGACACGCAGTTCCAGAAAAATGATTCAGAAGTATTGGTTCAGAAGATTAAAGACCTCAACAAACCTTTGAAGACAGTTTATGTTACTTATTCAGATCCCGACTATTACTTTGGGGCTGCTGTCATTCAAGATGCTTTCCCGGATGCGCAGATAGTTGCTACCCGTCCAGTTGTTGATGCTATAAAGGGAAATGAGGAATTGAAGCAAAAGACCTGGGATAAGCAGCTGGGTGATAATGCTCCAGACCGGATCGTAATTCCTGACCCTATTGATGTGGGAAGCTGTCATGTTGTACTTGATATTGAGGGACACAAAGTGTATTCCTACGGAGTTCTGGATAACCGTACATTCAATTGGATTCCTTCACTTGGCACAGTGCTTGGTGGTATACTTGTTGATGTGAATGCTCACGTTTGGTTAGCTGATACGCAGACTACAGAATCGCGAGAGATATGGATTCAATCATTGGATCAAATTAAGAGCCTTAATCCAGCAAAGGTCATTCCAGGCCACTTTTACAAGAATAGCAATGGCACCGACCCCTTTTCTATCGCATCCATTGATTTCACTGCGGAGTATATCCGTAAATTTAATGAGGAAAACTCTCGCACTGGTAACTCCACTCAGCTCATCGATGCAATGACAGCAATATATCCTGATCTCGCAGGTACCAGCAATCTCGAAACGAGCGCTCAGGTCATTAAGGGTGAAATTCCTTGGCCATAGAAGAGCAATTTAGCTATATTATAGAATTCGAACTACCCTAGAAATGAATGATTTATAACTTGAAATTATCGCTGATAAAAATGACTGAAAGAGATCCAGTCATCTTGGTATTACGGGTGGAGTAGCCTATACATGTCACTGCACGCACTACTGGGGAGCGCAATCTCGCTACCAGTATCAGGCTTAGAAGAATTCTACAAGGCATCTTCAATAACCTCTTATCGGCTTATACAGATAGATCTCAAATCTTGGACCTGCATCTACTGACAGAAAAGTATCCTAATCGAACGTAACGAGAGTTTTAGGTTTGTAATTCTTAGGCACGAGAATCGAGGGTTGGGCAATCACAAGCCAAACAGGGATTGAAAGATACAGTAAAATAAAAAGAAACGACATCGCATACAATTGTGACTATATATCTTATGACGTTTTTGGTATGGAAAGATCTGTATCAACCAAATCTAGTAGTGGCGTGGTTATTGAGATGAGGCACAATTCTAGTTCAATACTCTCTGCTATACTTGCTGAGGTTGTGCCACCTTCGCTTATATTATGAGACTTCACGGTTATGAAAGATATCGGTCCGATCCTGGATAAACATGATTGGTAATTGGTCTCCACCTATTATATTTAGATGACAAATATTTATAAGCGGAATTGGGTTAAGAGATTATTATAAAAGACAAGTTGTAAGTGTGAGTGTTTGCAGGAGTGCTCACATCAATGAACGTATCTGAGGCCATTGCGACCCGTCGTTCCGTTAGGAAGTATTTACCCGATCCAGTATCCTTAAGTACCATTCAAAAGGTGTTCGATAAAGCCCGCTGGTCGCCATCAGGATGCAACTTTCAACCCTGGGAAGGCACCGTGCTCGCAGGCCAGCCATTGAAGGATCTTCAAGCAAAGCTTGTGAGTGCACCGAGGGATGATCCTTTGGAGTATGACTGGTCAATACCGGATAAAGTTGAAAAATACCTAAAACGCAAGCAGGAGTTGGGAGCGTCAATGTATGGTGCCCTAGGTATTAAGCGTGACGATACGGAATCACGTAGGAATTTCGTTGTGGAGAACTTGAAATCCTATGGGGCTCCTGCTCTTTTGGTGATCTACTTCCCCAAGATGATGGAGGCACCCCAATGGTCCGACGTCGGGATGTGGCTGCAGTCTGTTATGTTACTCCTTCGAGAAGAGGGCCTAGACAGCTGCCCTCAAGAGTTATTGGGATGGTACGGTCGTACTATCAAGGCCCATCTTGGCCTTCCGGACGACTACATAGTGTTCTGTGGGTTGACAATTGGCAAAAGTGATTCAGAAGCCCCCATTAATACATTTGAACGTCCGAGAGTTCCGCTGAGTGACCAAGTGAAATTTGTTGGGTTTGATTAGGGGTTTGTGGAAGCTATTGCGTCTCCAGAAACGTGGGCTTTGAAAATGTATTCGATGCGGCACGCTGTCATTGATGATGCTAGTGACCGCATGCCACATATTCAGATATCTTAGTCGATATACCAGGCAGAGGAGGTGCTATGAGCTTATGAGTATGTGGCCCTGAATACCATTGCTATTTCTAGGTCAAGCAATTTTTGAGACCGTCACGAACCACAACACTTAATCAGCTATCATAATTCTTAGATTCCACGCTGGAATCTATCTTTGAAAGGACCAGGTAAAAAAAATACAATACTAGAGTATTTAAGATTAATCGGACATGAGGTCCTGTGTAATTTCAAAAAAATTGAAATAAAGGATAACAACGACACATGTCACTTTTAAAGTACATTTGGAGTAATCAACCTCGACACCAAACCTTAACCCATTCATCATCATATGGGCTCTCTACACTTCAAAAAAAATACTCATTCTATAGAAATCGATTATTCGGGGTACAAGCCATGCGTTCTTGCAAATAATCTGGCCATGCCAAACAGATCATTCATGCTAGGAGTTTCAATTCGCAACAATCTGGCGAGCTCCACCACACTCGCAAGGATGGCATCAAGCTCTATAGGCCTTCCTCTTTCTGCATCTTGGAGCATGGATGTTTTAACTGCTCCCAGTCCAGCTGTGAGTTTGTTTCGTTCCTCTGGGGTCCAGGAAATATAAAGCCCTAATTTTTCGCCAATAAATTTAGCTTCATTCATGACTTTGACACAGAAAACACTTAAGAACTCATCGTTCAGAATCCTGTCCACAGTAGCTCCTGTGATTGCAGAAAGAGGATTAAGTGTCATATTACCCCATAGTTTATACCATATCTCTTGTCGTATCTTTGACGTAACTGTAACCCTTAGGCCTGTACCTTCGAATAATGATGCAGCTTCACTTAGGACGTGTTCATTGGCTGGAGTAGGCGTACCAAAAATCAAGTGATCACCTCCATTATGAAAGACATGTCCAGGTTTATCATCCAAAGTGTGCGCGCTGGGATGCACCACACATCCAATAACCTGGTCATTAGGTACAGCTTTTCGAATCAAACCCTCCGGATCGAGGACTGAGAGTCTCTTTCCATTCAAAGCCTGCAATCCTTCGTCGAACCACCACGGAATACCATTCATTGCCGTGATAATTTGCGTATCAGGTCCAATAAGGGGGGTAATTTTGTTGATTATATGAATCAATGCATGCGCCTTGACAGAAATCACTACAAAATCTTGAACTCCCAAATCCTCAGGATTATCGGTTGCAGCAACTCTGAAAGTACTGATTCCAGCGTTTGTTTGAAGTTTCCAACCTTGACTTCGAATAGATGTCAAGGTTTGGTTACGAGCAATCACACTGACCTCGTTCTCTTTAGCGCTACAAAGGTTACATCCTATAAGACCACCTATTGCACCAGCTCCGAAGATACAGATTTTTGGCATATTGAATCGGTTGAACCAACCTTACCTGGGAACAGACGACAAAATTATGTAACAGCACGTGACCACGGTATTAAGCATGTGTCGGAACTAGCTTTGCAGCGGGCCGTATATAAATAATAGTAGAATTGTTGTAATAATAAGCCAGAGCTGCTAGATGTTTCTGATTACCTGCTCCTAAACTGCCAAAGAGGTCGATGTTGGCTAACACGAATACGGTAATACCAAGTAAGCCTACATAAAATTTATTCCTGTTTTTTAGAGGTGGGCAGGCAAAAAGTTTTTTTGTAGAACATGAATTCACGTGCCGTAGAATGCTCTATTCGGCTATCCTTACGATAGAATAACCTTATTTAGACTCCACTTATCATAAAGCTTATGAAACCGCTGGTTCACCAAAAAATACATGATAGCCCAGATTAGCTGAATATTTGGAGCTTATTGCCAGCGCGAAATATTGAGCCTGGGTGTCAAGCACTGCGGGGTAATGTACTTTATCACTTAGGGTTGAGGGTTGTGTTGCATGATCCTAGTACTGGTAAGCTTTCCAGTGAAGTGGCCTACTGTGTGACTGTGAGCACCAAAAGTATCTTTATATATTAATATTTGCGGGTAAAATTTCAAGTTTCGCAGCCGGAAATCCAGCTTTTTAGAGAAGATTAGTGACCTGATAACTCCCTCACGCTATTCGCTTTGCCTTTGCCTCACCCCATGGTACTAAGTCTGACACAGAGAATTTTCGACAAAACGGAAGAGGAAAAATCTCAGACATTTCGCCGTGCATCGCTACCTGGGAAAAAGACTGCATAATGAAGTTCATAACGCCGACTTTGATAGTTAGAAGTATCTACTAGATTTCAGCATGCGAACTCTAACAAGAGACATAATGCTTTTAGTTCTTTTAGTTTTGACTAAGTCAAGAAGATGCAGCTTGAGATCGATCCAAGCTAAAAAAGATTAATTTAGTCATATATACTTGCTGTCGTGTACCTGCCTACATTCCTGTCTGAATGGCCAGAATGCAATGATTATATAAAGCTCGATTCTCACAATATCTCATGGGTTTACGGGTTAAAAATAAAATTGCACTGGTTACGGGTGGTGCCAAGGGTCTGGGAAAGGCGATATCAAACCTGCTAGCCGAAGAGGGTGCTACGGTGTTCGTCACAGATATGGATGAGGTTGCAGGCGCTGAGACCGTGGCCAAGATGAAAGCTGAAGGTTACCTCGCCTTTTTCTTCAGGCTTAACGTTGCCTTAGAGTCCGACTGGAAGAACGTTCTAAGCGAAGTGGAGGAGAAGTATGGCCGACTCGATATTTTGGTAAATAATGCGGGGATCGCGATTTTTGAGAGCGTGCAAGACTCGAGTTTGGAAAATTGGCGCAAGGTTCTCAGTATTAACTTGGATGGTGTTTTCCTAGGTACAAAATATGCTATTGAACTTATGAAGCCCCAGAAGAGTGGTAGTATTGTCAACCTGTCCTCCATAGAAGGCATCGTTGGTGACCCAAGACTCGCGGCTTATAACGCCAGTAAGGGTGGAGTGAAGCTTTTCAGCATGTCATCTGCTCTGGATGTTGCTAAAAGTGGTATTAGAGTCAACACTATTCACCCTGGCTACATCGAAACTGATATGGTAAAACAAAATTGTGCGGAGAGCGAGCCAGAGACTAAAGATTTCCGGGAAACAGCTAAGTACCGAGAACTTGCAAGTTTGCATCCTGTTGGAAGGCTTGGACAACCCATTGATATCGCTTATGGTGTTTTATACTTAGCGTCTGATGAATCGAAGTTCGTAACCGGCAGCCAGCTAGTAATAGATGGTGGATATACTGCTCAATAGGCTCAGCAGGGTGATTTATGGGCATTTCTGAGATTTTCAAATGCAATTCTTGTCATTTTATTATTTTCTGGATCCTAAGACTATTACTGTTAATAGGACTGACTGAATTGTTGAATTTCTAGTAGTAGACATAGCAGCATAAACCATGTGTGCCAAACTAGCATTGCTCATATAAATAGCCATAGGCCTGAGACTTGTTGAACAATGTAAGATAGCCCACAGATTGAGCAAGTGCGAAAGGCCTATCCCAAACTTTATAATGTGATTATGCAGTATTTGCGGATGCAATAGTTCCTATCGCGTACTGACTTGACCCAAATGAGTACATTTATCGAAGAGCAGTGTGTTTGTCTGCGAATGCTGCTATATTAGCGTACAGAATAGATGTTTGACCTGGGTAAGGGATTGGCGGAGATAACCATGTGAACCCTAGAAGCACAGATGTTTCTTGTTTCACGTGCATCGAGTGACAATGAAGTTCTTGCTTCCTATTCTGACCGCCATTCCTCTTGCTGTTGTCGCGAAAGAGACTATTAATCTCGATCCAGAAGCTTATTTCGACCTCTATGGAAATCCTATGCCGGTGCATGATTTCGAAACTCGTCTCGAGTATATCAGTTCATATGACAGGGAGAGGCGAATTCCAAAATGGGTGATAGAACATATGACGAGTGAGAGTGTTGGAAAGGATTCAGCAGAACGAGATGAATCACATTTTCGAGAGGATACCGCCATTCCCGAACAATTTCGGGCACGTCTCGAGGACTACTATAGGAGTGGCTATGATAGGGGACATCACGCGGCAGCGGCAGACTGTAGTTTTAGCCAGGATGCAATGGATGAAAGTTTTTATCTGACGAACATGGCACCTCAAGTAGGGGTGGGATTCAATCGCCAATACTGGGCCTACTTTGAGGCATTTGTTCGCAATTTGACCGAGAAATATGATAGTATCCGGGTGATTACTGGCTCTCTATTCTTGCCCACGAAAGATGACAGTGACGGAAAATGGCGAGTAACGTATGAAGTAATTGGAAATCCACCTACTGTGGCAGTGCCTACCCACTTTTATAAAATAATTATCGGGGAATCATCAGATTCCAGCCAATCTGATGATAGTGTGGCTGTAGGTGCTTTTATCCTGCCCAACAAATATATATCTGAGGATACGAATTTGACATCTTTCTCTGCTTCTGTGAACGACATTGAAAGCAATTCTGGACTCGTGTTCTTCCCAAATCTTACGTCCAGTGATACTCGCGAGTTATGCAAGGAAGTGGAGTGTAAGGTGGAAGCATTTCATTTCGATGATTAGAATTTTGGTCTTACTTTGGGAAAGCATACTTATCGTAAAGAAGAACCGAGTCTGGCTCTTTCTAGTTTTGAATAATGTCACAAATCGTCTCAGAGGCCATAAGCCGAGAGCATTATTCGGAGGTTTATAAGATGGTACCATATCAATAATAATAATAATAATAATAATAATAATAATATAATAACCAGTTTATTAACTTTGTAAGAAATGAGTGGCCTTTCAGTTAGCGGTCCTTCGGTTTTGATCACGAGAAATCATCCAATGAGTACTATGAAGAAAAAACACCTGAATTCTCGCTCTTCGTTCCCCTAAGAACTGTTAAATATATTTGCTATTGTCTTTCAAGTTGAAGCTTTAGCGAATAGTGTTATTACAAATGAAACTATTGTTTTCTCAAAAAGAGAATACAAAGAGCACAAAATAAGGACAACAGGATGCGCTTATCATAAAGTATATAATTCTTATCATATCAAGTCCTTCTAAGTTCGTTGATAGTTGTTTCGAGCCATGCTATCTGGTCTTCAGCAAAATTTATGACTTCATCAGCATCAACATCACGCTCATCGAACTTGGAACGCATAACTTGAAATCTTTGCTGAAGATTTTCAAGCCTGTATTTGGAATACTGACTCCGCAATTCAGCAAGATTAGATTGCTTTACCATGTTTCGTAACGTGGACGCATCAGGAACCATGGGGTCGCGTGGTCTAAGGGATGTTGCGAAAGCAATGCGTTCAGGGCAATTGACGGAGCGCAATGCCGCATGCAGAAGCTTTTGACCTTGCATTACTACAACCTTCCCTAACGCTGGTCCAGGGACAACATGTGTGCTACCATCTTTTGCCCTTATCGCCGTTTCACCACCTAGCATACCAGTAGTATCACTTAGCATGAGCACAGCAACGAACGGCATGCAGTCGTGGTGCCAATCATCTATAGGCCTATCATCGAATGCACTAGGCGGCAGCCTTTCGGATTCGGGAAGAGGAGCTGCAGGGATGCAAGATAAGTCCCGAACTCCCTCAGCACCTTTCGCACCTAGTTGAATGTTTGTGTGGCCAACCTCGTAGTCCAAGCCTTGTACAAGGTCGATACCTGCGGCACGGGATATTGCCTCCATAACAAGCGGGTGAGTCAAAGCATCATAAATAAATCGGGAGTACTTTGGAGCAAACCCGCGAACTGTATATGGTGCACGCTCCCAGCTATAAACGCAATTTTCCTGAACCGGAGCTGATAGCAAATCATTACGCATAAGCCTAATAGCTTCCTCTGTGAAAATTCGGAATGGGGCGGTGACAGCAACTTCACTTATAGCATCTTTTTATTATCGAATCCAAAATCTGACATCTTCTTTATCCAAGCAGGCTCTTCAATGGCAAGATGCTTTGCTGGATCGAACTTGACTGTTGTGGGAGTGTATTTCCACCCCTTCAGTGCTAGGGTATCTGGTGCAGATTGAGAATTCTCAATTGAATATGAGCTTGTAACACTGCTTTCTGTCATTTCAGTTCTGATGCAACTCTCCTATTCACAGGACTTATATAGTCATTACTCGCATTCCGACGGATTTCGACAAAGGCTCCATTAGTCAGTCATTTGGCAGAAAACCCACGCGATGCTGCTGGGTGTTTCAAGACATAGCTTAACATATTAGGGCAAAATGCTATTATCTGGGAACATATTAATTCCAATTGAGATGAGTGGCTTGAATGAAACATGATATACACGGATATGTAAATCGTGCTCATATTGACTCTTGAGAAAATCAGCGTCAGTAGTTGTTACCTTTTTGATTGAAATTTTTTCATGCTCTAAAGATCAATGTCTCTATCTGTTTGCCTTTTCATCGCAAATTTGCGAATATCTAACAACGACCGATGGTCGGCTTCCGTCGGAATTTGACCAAGATAACGTATTGGTGGATTGATAAGGGTATGTCGGGCTTAGAAGTTAGCAGAAAGAATCGCAGATGCTATTCACAGATGTCAATAATTTAGTATTTTTCAATTGTATCCATCTAGAAGTTAAACTCGACCTAGAGTGGAGGTACGCTGATTTCATAGCAACAGTAACTTAAAAGAACAGGATGTACAGAGTGATTGGATTATTCATAAGTTGAGCACTTTGACCCCGCCTAGATTCGTAAAAGTGATGGTATGGCCAACACAAGGCCGTCGCTAGATACATTTAGTGCGAAAGTGGATGGAGCTCGACGAAAAAAGATTAGCAGGGCTTGTGCAAATTGTCGCCAGCGGAAAACGAGATGCTTTTTTGATATCAGCGGCGACAAGTGCAGAAGATGTCGAGAAGAGTTATTAAACTGTGAAGTAAGGGAACAAGATCGAAGAGGTGGCTATGCTAATGTTATTATGGGAAGGATGCGTAACAGTAAAGTGTGCTCTAGTCCGCATAAATATCGTTCCACTGCAGGAAGTCAGACTTCTGACATTTCTAAGGAGCCTCTTCTTAGGGGTGAGGTACTCACTGGCGATGATGCAGCTAGCCTCCTTAACAACGCATCATCTGAAGATAGAAGTAATCCCGGTATTACTACGTTAACGCAGAACAGCAACGATACTGCCCGGATTGGCCACCCTCTACCAGAAGATAATGGACACGAACCTGAAACTATTCAGGAATCTTCGATTGTTAGAGATAACATATTAACCGCGGAAGCGGCTTTGCGGTTTGTAAGTTTCTTCTTTGATAAAATGGCGAATATATATCATCCGTTTTTCCCTCACGAGTTCAGAGAACCCGATGTCCTTTGCACACAACCAGCGCTGCTAGCCGTTGTGTGCGCAATTGGAGCACGCTGCCAAGACAAAAATGTTGAAGACCGACTGCTTCATAGGAAACTCTGGATTCATTACCGCGAAACCGTAAGTAGACTCCTGTGGGACTGTCCTGACAGTCAGGTGAGATCAGTTGTATCTTCTGTAATATTATTATGTGAATGGCTACCCGCAGCACTACTTTCAGAAAGTTCTTCACCTAAGAGCGTACTAAGGAAGCATTCAGATATTTGTTGGCCTTTAGTGGGGCAAACAATTCGTTTTGCTGGATGCAAGGGCTTATTAGATCATGATATTTGCCTTAAAATCGCTTTACATTTTGCAGATCATAACTTAGCATGCAGATTGGGCCAACAGCCAATGCTTGGTTTAGTCGATCCTGATGAAGAGCTACCAGAAAATCTTGTAGAACCATTTCTCTTGACGGACTATGCCCGTCTAGGTATTGTAAAGATCTTGAATCATGCTCAGAGCTCTCTTTATAGCTCGCGTAAAACTACCTATCAACTTGTTGCATCCGGTCAGCATGTAACCATACTGAACTTTTTATTGCCGCAAGTGAACAAGTGGAAAGAGGATTTTCGGGAGATTGAGCGAAGTAACGATTGGATATGTCGTTCAGTAATGCATGAATTTTCGTACTTGCAGTTGTATCTTTTTTCCATAGTGCTGGTGCAGTTAGAGCTGTTTCCGCTAAGTGGATCGAAAACATTTCTGGAGTCATACAAGTTCCTATATATGGCAGTTGAAGCTGCAACATACATTGTTGACCATGAATCATCGCCCGAATGTCCTGTTGATCGATGCTTCTCCCCGGTGAGCTGGATAAGTCGGCTTCTCCATGCATCAGTCTTTTTGGCTAAGACAATACTGATCGGGACGGTTTACAGCACACTAGAGCAACAATTAACTACGCTGCATACTTTGTCTAAAGCATCCGACACCATGGCTACCCTACCACCCGAGGGTCTTAATTCGTATTCCAAGCCTCTGAAGCTTATCTGTGAAAAATTTCTTCCAAAACACACTGCAGAAGATCGTGCTTATATCTTGCGAAATGGTAGCAATTTTCCATTCGAATCGGGTTTAGCGACTGACCTGCCAGTTCAGCGCGGTATTGGGAAAATTCACCAAGATGAAAACTTATTTTCAGAAAATACTACGAGTATCGAAAAGTCGGAAATATTGGATTTCTTAGACAATGAGAGCATCCTTTCTTTTCTCGGTGACACACTAGACCAAGGCGTATATTAGTTTCACATTGCTTGAGGTACGTGATGGTTGACAGAGATTAATTGTACATCTCAAGATGACCAACTTAACAGCTCCCAAGCAATTTGATACGATACATCATGCTAGTTGGATTGGTTTAGGCTGGATAATATAATAGGAATTTGTGTCCACAAAACTTAAAAGAGCTTAAATACACAAAAACTGCACTATAGAAAGCAAATGCTAACAAAAAGAGTGTCTCAAATAGAATATCCAAGATATTATCTATCATCATAGTAATGAGACGCAATACGACTAATGCTATCATTGCGCGCGCGGGTCTCGTCGTCGAGGTCGTTGTCACTAACATGTACCGTATCCTTGTTGGCGGCGAGTGCCTGAGCAAACTTGGAGGCGCCTCGAATCTGTGGGCCAAATATGTAAAAGATGTAAACAGGGATAACAATGAAGATAGAAATGCAACCGAGAATAAGGGAGGCCCATTGAAGATGGAGAGTTCCTATATTGAGATATAGGGGCTGGGCGTACATGGCGGCAATGCCAGCCATGAGATCTCGAGAAAAGGCATTACCACCCGAAGCCGAAGCCGAGTAAGGACCATAAGAGGCAATCATATAATCGACAGAGGCGAAATAGATCGAATAGTTTGCTACCGCGATGCAAGCACCAAACAGCATAGACGCGATCCAAGGGATCTTGTAGGGCTTCCATGTCGTCCATGCAAAACCGATAAGTCCAATAGGTTCGAAGGGAGCCAAAAATAGAAGAAGCAGCATACGACGCTCTGCATGACGTGAATCATCACCGTACCTGTTAATGACATGTCGTTGGCGCGCAACATCAATATAGTGCAAACCACAACCGATGAAATAAGCAATGTTGATACAAAGAAAGGCAAGACCTGTTGCGGTATTTCCAAATCCCCAATTTGAAGGATAAACAAACGAAAAAGATTCTTCGAAGGTAAAAATAAGACCGTCGGAGAAACCAGATAGAAGGGAAAGGAAAGTTACAATAGGTTCAGTGAGAAGCATCTCATAGGGACGGCGCATAAGGACCAGAAGGTGCTTAATATCGAAGGGGTGGATTTCAGTGGGTCCCCAGATGTTCTCGTCCTCACCCTCCTTACGTCTGCGCTTCGCCTCTCTGTCCATGAGAACTGTTGTACGGGTTTCAGGACAAAGGCAAAAGTGAATTGCTTGAACAATGCCACCAAAAATAAGCATGATCCAGAAATGCCAGTGCCAGCTAAGCTGGTCCTGCATGATTCCTCCGAACACAGGGCCTATAGAGGTTCCGATACAAGAGGCCAATACTAGGAACGCAAGGGCGAACCCATGACGGTTGGATTCCCACATGTCGGCAACCATACCCAATGTGACAGAACCGCCTGCAGAAGAGATTCCTCCAAGGGCACGAGCCACACAGATAGAAGCGTAGTTAGGAGCCAGACCTCCTAGAACTTGCCAGACATTGACAAGAGTCAGGGACGCCTGCATGACGGGCCATCTTCCAAACTGCTCAGAAAGAGGAGCCCAAAGTTCGCAACCGATCGCATAGGGTATCATGAATAGGAGCTGCGACACACGAGCTTTTTGGGACGATATACCAAATTCATCAGGGAACATGGCCAGGGTGTTAGGGTACACTGAAGTATTGAAGTTCATAGAAATCTGGATCGAAGAAATAATCAAGATAACACCCCACTTCTTCCATCTAGGCCATGAGAATCCTAGCTTATCCCAGCAGTCCTTAGCCCGCATTTCACGACGGCCATCAGGATAGAGGATACCTGGTAGTTTAGGGTGCTCCAGGACAACATTTCCATGGTCGTCTTCATACTTGACGGTTTCATCCCGATCCTCTAGGGTATCGCGGAGCTGGGAGTGTGTCTTTTGCAGCAGCTCACCAGTTGAGGGGGGTGGCCCAGGATTTGCCTGGCTTGACCCCGCATCTTTTTCGACATCTCTCAAAGTCTCCGGGATTGAATCCACATCATCCTTTCCCACACTTCGGTCTGACATGGTTCAAAGGGCAAATTACTTTGTTGATGTATGTATATATCTCAGGTATATGATGTAAGCAATTTACTAAATCGTGAGTCACAGAGGACTAAGCGGAAAAAATGATTACAATTCTCCCTGTTAGTGACATATTATGCCTGATTAGGCAATTTGGGTGGGGTGTCAGCTCCCCAGAGGCATGTATTGGTAGTTTCAAACCCTCTTAAAGCAATATTTATGTAGCTTATATGCGTGCTATGCCCCTTGGAGCTTGCCCACTGTACAAATTGACATGTGCCTACCTACAGTACTCCCCCAATGCTTCAGGCAAGTCGTAGCCGTTAGGATATGTCACCATCACAAAATCGGGTGTTCCGAGACCGATGGGAAGGTATGAGATTAATCGACGCTATTTACACACCATAATTCAATACTCAAGAGGAATTAAAACATTAATTTTATTAAAAAAACTCTGCGTAATGATCGAATTAGTGCCTAAAACCACAGAGAGTCAGGGACCGTACTCGGGATAGGTCTGGCAAAGTGGTTAGGGTAATGACAACAACCCCGAAATGGACTTGTCGAGCAGCCATATTGCTACTTTGGTAATTGAGATTAGTAACGTGTGATTCGTTCAGGCAAGACAGTGTAGTGAAGCACAGTGCACGTAATATTTCCCCATAATTTTTATACTGCGGGCATAGGTACATCGCAAATCGGTGGTCTCAGGATAAGGAGTTGAAGATCAGTAATGAAAAGAGTATAGACGAGTTATGAATACAAATGGTTGTAATCAGACTTGGTGATATAGAAATAAGAATCATGGCAGCGATGCATCGTATTAAAATAAATCTTTGAAATACTTTTGTACTAAAGAGCCAAACTGGATCATCAAGGATTTGCCGGGGTGGACAACATGCTTGAACTAAGCCACGATCCACCGCTAGTGAAGAATTAAACATCATAAGTGATGGCAGCAAACCATTATGGTCGAGTAGCGTAGTGACCTAGAAATGGGGAAAAATGAGCTTAATTAAAAAATCGAAATATACAGAGATGACAAGCACTATCCCTCCTATGCTTGGAAGGTAGGGCGAATACAATTTCCACCAATTGAGTTCTAAGTAATCTGTAGCAAGGGCGCTGCGTAATCTATTACCCTGATTTCGAGAACCGCAATTGGTTACTTGAATCGAATATACAGAGACTATACGATTGTGATAAAACCATAGAGCTCTCGAAGTCATAAGAAATCTGGTGTGTAGCAGCTGTAAACCATTTGGCCTACCTTTCTATATGCTTTCTTTACCAACTTTAGAGAGCTACCATTATCAAACATTTTTTTAATCGAGCAATGACGTCGCCAATTTTTCCAAATAATTAATATATTTACTAAGGACTCGGAAATGTGTGGCAAACTCAAGACAATGCGGGATAGCCCAAATGTATGTCGCTTATGATATAATCGAGGACGCTCATAGAATGCTGCTCTAACAGCTCAATGTGGCGTGGTGTCTTACAAGGTACAAACTATCTGTTACCTGTATGTTTCTAATATGATCAGTTGAGTTCGTGAATCGTAATTGAGACCCATTGAGACCCATTCGTGAGCAAGCAGTCATGTATTTATTATAATACTTATATTTGATATACTCGAGTTATTGGGAAGGAAGAAAATTTTTCGAAATTAAAGCGACGTGTGGATGGTCGGGTGCAATTCATTGTCTTAAACACATTCACTAAATATAGAACCCCCTTTAGTCGTAACGCATTTATAAGATTAATGGTCAAAACTGGTTTTTAACTCGCTTGCTAGCTGAGAATGGATGAAAAAATTAGAATAGTCGCCTTTAGCTGTAATTTTCAACTTAAACTGCGCACGGCATGGGTTAGATATTTTCAATTTATTCACTATACTTAATAATCTCGGAAAAGCTATTGATTTCCGAGAGAAGCCGACAAAATAGGATGCCGATAAAAGCTGTATAAATCACAATGCTACCAGCAGTCGTCCCCTGAAATAGCGAGAGAATAAAAAGCTAGGTCTATTGCACTTTTTTTACTCTGCGGATCTGGGTAAGACCTGCATGACTCATCCATCCCTTTATATTTAGCATCTTGACATGTTTTGCTCAAAAATGAATTTTTTGCTATTTCTTTCACTTGGCGCGGTCGTCACTGCTGATCTCACTGCCGATATATCATCAGCTACCGAAACTGCGGGTTCGCTTTCAAGTGCTATAAGTAGCTGGTCTTCAGATGATGGCTTGCTCGGTGCATTGCCAATCCAGAGTCTTTTCCAGCCAATGCTTAACGCTGTAGGTGCCATCTCTTCCGATGCGGGTGGAGCTAATCCTAATGATATAGGATCTTTTGCCACCCTCGAGTCGTCCACGATCGCCCTTTTGCAAGCCCTCGTGGATAAGGCGGATGATTTTGACAGCGCAGGGGCGTCAAACATTGTTGACGGTGCTGTTTCAAGTATCGCCAGTGCTGCTAGTGGTGCGTTAACGAATGTAGCCAGTGCTATGAGTAGCCAGGACTTGTCCGGCGAGGAAGCAAGTTCGATGGGCAGCATCATGTCAGTATTCTCCGCAGGGTTCTATACAATTGGTTCAGTTTTTGATCAAAATTTACCACAGTTCCCTACTTTCCAGTATAATGGTCAAAACAATTCCTCTAACCAAGCACAGGCCACTTTCGCATCTACTCCTGCATCTTCATCTGATGGAGTATTAGACCTGGACGCCTCGTCAAAGAAGACTAGCTCGTCCACAAGCTCATCCGGTCAGAGTAATGGTGTTTCAAAACTTACAATTGCTGGAGGTGCTACATTTATTCTTGCACTTTATCTGATGTAAGAGGTTTTTTTATTTCTTGACATTACCCTTAGCATTTCGTTGCATTCGAACCCAAAATCTTTTTTCTGCATAGAATTTTTTTCTAGTGTTTTTAACTACGTGGATCATCTTTTTCATCTTGCATGACTGACAAAAGATCAGTCAAGGTGGGGAATAGATGTATCGCACATGAGAATCAGACGGAACCCCAGCATAGTGAATGATAAGATATATATCAAGCTAGTAGCATCCATCTGTAATGAAGTGACACCATAAAGAGATACTCTCTTTGACTTATACATGATACTATATACATATGATCCCCTACCTGACATTGATCGGTCATGTGTATACCCACTCACTCTAAGCTGGGAGGCTAGGATTGGGTAGTTGCCCTGAGTTCAATTTCTCCCAGTGTCTGAAGCTTATATATTCCACCTATCGCATCATGTGTTCTTGGCAAGGCAGAAGCCAATCCCACAACCTTGAAAAGTTGTACAAGGTTTGCACCTAGGAGATGAGCTCCATGGATTCAGAGGTCAACGCAAGCATTGATTCCCATGGCTTTGGCGAAGGACTACATTTATCTTGCAATAAAGAAGCTGGAAGATCTTAAACAGTTGAATTTTGATAATTGACTTACTATATCGTTATTGTTATATGTCACGGATACATGCATTTACTCGCATAGAAAACATGATATGGAAATGAGCATATTTTCGCGATACTCTCATTCAAAAAATTGAGAATCCAATCTACACTCGTTTATGAACACCAATACCAGAAGAAATCTGTCCAATACGTACACTCTTGACTTCAGTATAATTGTTCAGAACCTCTGCACCAAGCTCCCGGCCATGACCAGATTCTTTGAACCCACCAAAAGGCATGTGGTAAGAAATCACATTATAAGAATTCACCCAAATTGTTCCTGCTTTCAAGCGGTTAGCCACATAAAGTGCACGATTCAGGTTTGTGGTATGCACGCCGGCAGCAAGACCATACTTGGTATCGTTGGCCATATGGATAACTTCATCAACAGTATCAAAGGAAATTGCTGCAAGAACAGGCCCAAAAATCTCTTCCTGCGCAATTCTATGGTGATTCTTCACATCAAAAAATACAGTGGGTTCCACGAAGTAGCCATTGCTCCCTCTCCGCTGACCACCGGTAAGAATGTGCGCCTCCTGTTTTCCGCTTTCAATGTATTCGAGAATTTTTTCAAACTGTTCTTTATTGGTTTGTGCACCATAGAAACTTTCTGGATGGTATGGGTCACCAATATTAACGTGGCTTACCCTAGTCTTTAACGCAGCGAGGAACTTGTCTTTGATCCCTGATTGTACGAAAAGCCGTGTACCTGCACAGCACACCTCACCTTGATTATAGAAGATCCCCAATATCACTGACTCAATAGCTTGATCAAAGTCAGCATCGTCAAACACAATATTGGGACTCTTACCACCGAGCTCAAGGGTGACCCTTTTAAGATTCGACTTGGCAGAAGCTTCCAGAACCTTACGACCAGTGGCCGTTGAGCCGGTGAAGGCGACCTTTGCGATATTCGGATGAGAAGAAATGTAAGCGCCCACACCACCAAAACCGGAAATGATGTTAACAACCCCCTTGGGTACTCCTGCCTCCTCCATAAGGCTGCCAAATAGTAGCGCAGTAAGTGGAGTAGACTCAGCACTCTTGAGAATAACAGTATTTCCGCAGGCTAAAGCCGGTGCGATTTTCCACGCTAGCATCAGCAGCGGAAAGTTCCAGGGGATAACCATACCACAAATACCTACCGGCTCACGACGGGTGTAGTTGAAAGAATCTGAGTCAACGTCGACAACCTTGCCAAAATGTTTACCGACGAAACCAGCATAATAACGGAATGTCCCAATGACGCCAGCCACATCATCATTAGACATCGCGAGAGTCTTTCCGTTGTCCCATGTTTCCAAGGCTGCAAAAACATCTTTGTGCTTGTCAAGCAATTCAGCGATCTTATAAAGTATAGACGACCGATCATCCACACCAAGGTTCTCCCAGTCTTCAGTAGCTTTCTCTGCCGCGGCAACAGCAGCATCAATATCCTCTTCACCCGCCTCAGCAATAGAAACAATGACTTCTTCCGTAGAGGGAGAAATCACGTCGAATGTTTTTCCGGACTTTGCGGCCACAAACTCGCCATTGATGAACAGTCCAGTGGGCTGCGCATATTTAACACCATTTGGTGTAACCAAGTTCGAGAAGTGCTGTGCTCCCATATTACTTTATGATTTGAGATCGAGGAATTGGTCGAGCTTTAACTTTATATAGTTGCCCGACCCCCAGCCCGACCCCCAGCCCCTACCCCTGGTAGCCATGATCGGCGCTTACCCGATGATAGTCATCACGTGTAAATCATATACAAATAGGCTTGATAGCCTTCTAAATTGATTGTTTACACTGAAGAGGGAGTACTTGGCACCGCACAATTATTTTGGTATGCTGGTAAGTTGTCTCAAGCTTTCGGAGACCTTTATTATAGCAATACCTCCCAGTTTATAACTTTTCTGTCTTTCGTGGGCTGAAGCTCTGAGTGTAGGATCCGGTCCGACTTCGGGCATGTTCCATATTGAACGCGGGGTAGCATCTTGATCAACGTGCAGATACCCTAGGTCCTGCATCTGGGCTCATGGATAGGGTGGATACGGGACAAAATCGGGTGGTTCATGTTTGATTAATAGAATACCTGTACATATTTTAATGAAATAAGCCTACTTATTTATCATAAGTGGATATGCGAGCATTTACTAGCAGTATACTGGATAGTAACCGATCTATTGTGCGTCAGGATCTTGGTAGTGTTTGCCAAAAAATCCTGAGATGGGGACGTTTCTAGATAGATTTTTTTTTCTATACATCAATATCGCCAAGCAATCTTCGAGCTTGTTTGTGCACTCCAATGTAAGATAACTACGGACTGCTCGGTCTTGAAGATTGCATCCGTGTCTGCGTGTCTGCGAGCATCTGCAAGAAGCAGACTTCACTAATAATAACGACTGATATGACGGTAGCAGTATATAGGCTACAAAAAGTCTATATGACATCTTTATTTGGTGTCTTTCCGCCAAATACGACGTAGCCACATTTTGTCTAACACTCTACCACACAGCACCCTCTGCCAGAAGCAAGATACCACGCGTCGACGCATATTCTGAGCCCTGCCGCAGGTAAAGTTTCACTACACGACCTTGCTTGTGCAATGGTACGAAAATAAAGCGTAAGAGATCTGGTTTGCGTCTATAATTCAAAGATTGACGTGTTCTACAAGTGCTGATGCCATTCTTTTCTGGAGAGGCAACAAGAGACCTTACACGGTCCAAGGCCTCGTTGTCGTATAATTGTATGAGGTAGAGAGACTCCTGCTCAAGACCAGAAGCCTTTGAATAGTTTAATATAGATTGTTTTGTGGTGATCCCAAGTGAACGCGCCACTTCTGTTACAAACACACTGCTTAGTATGCCCCTTATTAGGGCCAGAAAAAGCCTAGACTTGAACTTCTTACACCCATAGCTCTCGATAATGCCCGCCAGGAAAGACTCGCGCCACGCTACTGGGGCACTAAACAGCCATTCAGGGTTACACCGGCCAGAACCTTTGTCAATTTCGCGAATGCCAGATATTGCTAACAGTATCCAGATATTACGGTACTTCGATACATATAGTGACTGGTTTCCATAATGGACAATGATGTTTACAAAGTCTTGACTGAAATTACTGGAATTGCTGGAAGATATAGGGTCTTTACCAGTTTTCCGCCTGTGTTTCCTATTCTTTTCCCGACGTTTACGTGCACGCTCCTGTGTATAATTTAACAATTTTCGAAATCGTATACGACTAGCGTCTTTGGGGTGGATAAGATCTATACCGAATTTCTCCCATTCCTTAGATTGCCAATAGCTTTCCAGTTTTTCTTCTCGTATAGGGCGATGTTCAAGATCGCAGTTAAGATCCAGACTCGTCCCAACCTCTGCCAGTCTCACTATTGATTCCTCATCCGTGGATTTAGCTGCAATCGAGAAATTACCCACACGACCACCGCCAAGCCAAGCACCAGCTAAATACAAAAAGTCCTCCATTCTTCCTTGTGAAAAGCCACAATGCCGGAGAGCACTCTCCAATATCTCTCGAGTAAAACTTCTGAAACTATTGCGGGTCGAATTGTCCTCAACGATACTTGCAGGAATCCTGTAGTAATTACGCAGATCTAGGTTAGGGGTTGTTGCTCGAATATTAGCTGAAATGCGCTCCCTTTCCACGTCATTAAGTTTAATATTCTCAGTGGGGTCTTTATAGGTTACTAAATCCCGTGCCTCAGGATACCAAAAAATCTTGTCACACTTTTGACCACCGTAATGTCTGGGTATCTTTGCATCAACTTTTTCGGCCAACTTTGATTGAGCAATTTCCCGGACCACAGCTGCAGAAGAAGTAAAATTTTCTTCCGGTTCAGGCATGCATTGCTCAGACAATAGAGTCTGATGTGCTTTGGTTACATACCTAGTGTCGCCACTTTGATCAACCACACCTTCGCGAACAAGATGGCGGTAAGCTACATCGTATCTTGGATTCTCATGACTATCATCATGGTCCACGAAACTATAGGAATTGAGATCACATTGATCAATACACACCTCGAATTGCTGAGCTGCTCCTACAACAACACTCTGGTGGCAAAAGTCACTACGACATTTCGAGGTACTATACTCTGATACCTCATAAAGCTCACTCCATCCAACCTCGACATTTTCGACCTCCTGAGGGGTACCATAGCGATCGAGGACATAGTCGCCAGCTGAGATATCCTTGATCATTTTGGCGCTTCCGTCAGCCATTCGTACAAGTGTATGTTCCTCAACGCCCGAAGAAACCTCAGTGGGCTCAAAGTGCTCATGAGGTGATAACGCATCATCATCAACACGAATGCAACTGCGATCTATCACTTTTTCGAGACCTTCGCCCAGAAATGCCAACTCCTGTAAGTCTTCATCCTCTGAAGAGTGAGCTTCGGCATCATCCATTGGCACGTCGATATTTTCAAATTCTGGGGTTATAGTGATATCAGTAGGTGTTCTATCTATCTGTGAGCTGCTCGACTCGCCCTCCAGTGTGACCTGCAAACCCATTAATTGGCCATTCGTCTTCTCCCTGAGGCCCCACATCTCAATAATGTCACCGTCTCTCAACATATTGTGGTAAAAAGCTACTCCATGGAACAGTGGTTATTTAAGTATCATCCTTGGTGGATGGTGGGTGCTTACTACGAGGGTCCCACCGCTCTCCAGGATGGTGGTAGCACCTTTTACCATAAAGAGAGGGAATTATTTTCGAGAGAATCGATTCATTTTTTGGTCTATGGGCTGGTTCCCCCGAGCACCCAGTACCTCAGCCCCGTAAAATATGGAACTATGAATCTAAACCAAACCAACCCCATGACCTGCTATTACTAACATTAAGGTTATAGATATCTCAATTGATCGATACTCGATTCGTTGTTAAAAATCATTGTCTGGTATAAGTTGCTGGATCTCTGGACTTCCAAACACGAGAACGACGATATAAGTTGGTCAGGGAACGAAAAGCTTATTGATATACGCTCTCGTGGGACTAATCCCGGACGACGGAAAAATGTTTTTAGCTTTCTCAGCGCACCTCGTAATACCAATATATAGTGTTCTGAGACAAGTCCATGAAGAATTTAGCTACATTTATCTGGTTAATTGTATTGAGTACCCAGAGTACTTTATAATTGGCTGGTATGTTTATTAAGTTCACACTCAGAATATGCATCTATACGAAGATGTTCTCAACCAATCCTTTAATAAGTCAAGTTTAACAGTATAATCTTATATTAACACCTACTCAATAAGAGAACGACGGGCACCCGGTGCGGTACAGCACAGCAGTGAACATCACACAGGCTTCTAATCAATCATTAATGATGACAAATAAAAACGTTTGCTGTAATAGTATAACCTGGCCCTGATTAAGGACTCTACCTCATGACATTTGTTTTCTTCTTCACTGGAGCGACTGGATACATTGGTGGCACTGTATTAGCCCGGTTCTTTACTGAACTTAGTACTAAGGATTCACCATTAAAAGATTTTGAATTTCGCGTCCTTGTTCGCTCTGGAAATAAAAAAGATAGGCTAAGTGACTGGCTAGCCCTGAGAAAACGGAGTGAAAAGGTAACGTTTGTTGACGGTAGTCTCGATGACTTGGACCTACTCGAGCGCGAGGCAGCCAGTGCCGATGCTGTTATCGACACGGCCGATTGTGATCACATGGCTGGTGTAACCGCCCTCGCCAAGGGTTGTACGGCAGGAGGCACCCTATTTCTTCACACAAGTGGGTGTAGTGCTCTTCTTGATGAGGAGCATGGGAATGCCCTCAATCCGAAAATATACTATGATGACCGCCCTGAGGACATTGCATCCATTCCCAGCACGGGTCCCCATCGGGATGTCGACGAAATGATAAACCGGGTAACTCAAGGAGCCAATGTTGCAACGATAGCGCCTCCACTCATATGGGGCTGTGGTGTCGGAATCAACATTCACAGCTTCCAGACACCGTACTTAACTCGAAGGGCAATTGAGAATCGTCAGGCATATCACGATGGGCAAGGCATATCTAGATGGGGTCAAATACATGTATGGGACTTGGCACTAGCCTATTGGATCCTATTCAAGGCCATGTTCGCAGAGCCGAAGAAGCACAATGGCTTCTACTTTTGCGAGAATGGAGAGTTTGAGTGGAAGTTCGTGACCCAAGCGATTCAAGAAGGTCTGATCATCAATGCCCTCGCAGAGCCTGGTACCACTTCCCTTGATGCCGACGAAGTGGCTCGGAAGGAGAAATTGAAGCTTCCGATAGGAGGTATAGCACCCGATTTTGTTGTTTCAGGCAATAGCCGCAATAAAGCAGTGTTGTTAAGGCAATTAGGGTGGGAGCCACATTATAGTTCGATGCAAAGCTTCAAGGACTGGCTGGTTACAGAGGTAGGGTTAATACTTGGGGAGGAATATATGTGAGTTTATCACATTCAGAACTATGGTCATGGCGCAGCATTTTAAAGAAGATTATAAGTATAGGAAACAATTTTCGATTTAACGCTCTAAATGTCTCTGACGTTATTTGGACAGACTCGCTGGCACTTTTAACCAAGCCATAGTCGTCCTTGACCATTTAAGTAGCGGTTTGGGCCATTTTTAACCACTTTTAGCGCTCCTCAGTACCTAAAGTAGCTATGAGCTACTGAACTAAAGCCCCTGCAATTTTCGGCTCTACGGCTTATGTATATACATGTGATCTATGTATGTATAATTGGATTAAACTCTGTAGTGTGAGCTCGAGCATCCAAGTAATCACCTTGTGCATAATAGTGACATTACAGGTTACGGACAAAACGTCAATTAAAGTGAGGTGCTCAGTGTCAAAAACGGCTCGAGGTATCGAGTAATAATATCCACAACCACAGGGGCGTAGGTGTGCTTTTTTTCTTCCGAATTTTTTGGAGGTCCATAAAAGTTGTGATCCGCGCCACCCACTATTTCCAACGTATGACGGCCTTGAAACTTTGCTGCCCAAATGAGTCCTTCGACCGGAGGAACAGTACGGTCTTCAGCCCCAAATATACTTAGTATCCGCGTATTTTCACTGAGAAGGCTCCAATTACGTGAATTGAAGGTTGAATTACTGATGAGTTCCGCTAATGGAATCCATTGCTTTGAATAATTTCCATAGCGCCTTGCTGTAATATAGTGTCCACCATGAATCAGTATATCATAACCACGTCCTTTTAACGTCAACTCCGCATATTTTTCGACCTCGCATCTTCCTGAGCAGTTCACAAGACAGGGCAGCCTGTACCCATTTCTAATAGTCCAGTATATAGCGGCGGCAAATCCTCTACTATGACCCACTATAGTGAAGAGTACAAGACCCTTGGATTCAAAGTGATTAACAACCTCTGAGATATCCTCGAAATCGGTGTGATACACAGTTCGTCCAGACGACTGAGGATTTGGGACCGGATCACTATCGCCACAGCTACGAAAGTCAAACCTAAACGTATAAACACCCAGACTATCAGCAAGTTTCTGACCAAGGAGTCGCTGATAGCAGTAATCCCTATGCCCAGCCAAACCATGTAGAATAAGCACTAACCGGTCAGAGGTAGGGAGATCAGGAGCAGCCAAGGTTCCCACTACCCGTCCAGTTCTGATCTCTGATTCTTTCATTTTCTGAACTCCTTCTCTCAATGGCTGCTACTATCCCAGAGAGTGAGAGCGACAAAGACGCTGCTTATATGGTAATCCCCGCGAAACTCTCGATTACAAATTGAGGGGTCGCATTAGAGGACTCCACAATAAGACTAAACTAAACTGTAAGTGATATGAGACTGGAATTCTGGCTGTAAAATATCATCATGTACCTGAATCAGAATGAACTAAATTAGACTGGATCCATCTAGGAGTGGTTCGCTAGTAGTGGTAATAATAAACATGATTTTGGAAAATGAATCATCATACAATTGAGCCATGTAGGAGATTCCATAACTATTGCAAATTGGACGAGTCCTGGTGTCTAATTGATCATATTGTGCGTGATGCGATGGCATCCATACCCCGAGGTAGCTCGTCTAGTATTAATGTGGACCAATTCATGATTGAATGCCAAAACAAGAATAGATATAAATATTCATAAAGCCAAATATTTCTAAGTTCCAGGTTCTATCTTGTGTAAAATCTTCTTAAACTCAGCTTATATACTTTCTCTTTTTACCTGAGACATGTTCGACAATCCGAAAATAGTCCAGTACAATGACACTGATAATAGTCAGAAGAAAAATCGGCAGCTTAGCTTCTTTCTGCTGACTTTGAATGAAATCAATTGAAGTCAAATAGTGGGAAAAAAGGTACACGAAATTCGCAGAAAACCCACACTCACGAGATGATAGTATTAGCGGGAACTCTACATACCTACGCTGTTTTCAGAACAGTAGAACTCTTTCAAGTACTTGATCTGAGTCATATATAAGATAGTTGTTCATATATTTTGCGTATTAAACATGTGCTAGGGCGATTACCTCAGAATACAGGAAGCATGCAGCAATGTGCTTAGGGTCTTGTGAGGGGGAAGTTAATATAAACCTTTGACACTGAATGTATAGACCAACCAGTCGTAGATAGTCTGCCGCTCTTTTGATTTCCCGGAACCAGAGTGCCCAGCAAGCTACACATCTTTATCTTTGATCTATAAGAGCCTAAAGTTAGTTGATGCTTCCTAAAAGCCGATGGGCCGCCTCCGATGATAAAAGACTGTCAGCATCACGTGCGGGGAATGAAATATAAATAAGAAAAAGGTCTTGAGAGCTCCAACCACACAGCCGCGAAAAGGGCAGGATGAGTGGAGTGAATACCATCGCAGTACTGGGTACGGGAGTCTTAGGATCCCAAATTATTATGCAGGCTGCCTATAACGGAAAATCCGTACATGTCTACGACATTGATCATAAGATTCTAGACAAATTGTCTAGCCGTTGGGAATGGATACAGGGACGCTACAAACAGGACTTACCGAACTATACTGACGCAAAGTTCGACGAGGCGATTTCACGCATCACGACGACAACGGATCTACACAGAGCGGTGACGGGTGTAGATGCTGTCATTGAAGTAGTACCTGAGGATCTCGAATTGAAGAAAAAGGTATGGAGTCAGGTTGGTGCTGCTGTGGGTGATAATACTTTGCTCTTGACGAACACGTCCTCCCTGCGTCCGAGTGACTTTGCAAAAGAGACGGGGCATCCTAAACATTTCCTGGCCCTACACTTTGCCAACTTTATCTGGAAATTCAACACCGGTGAAATCATGGGCACTCCCAGCACAGAAAAGGCATACTTCGATAAGACCATCGCCTTTGCCAAGGAGATCGCCATCTTGCCAGTCCCTATCCGCCAAGAAATTCCAGGATACCTTCTCAATAGTCTACTGATGCCATGGCTAAATGCTGCAGCTGATTTATATGTTAAGAAAGCGGCGAACCCTGCGGATGTGGACCTCGACTGGAAGAATTCGACTGGCGCACCAAATGGTCCTTTCGAAGTTTTTGATGTCATTGGTTTTAATGTGGTCGCCAATATTTCAAAACAACACCCTTCAGATAGTCCTGTGCGACGGTTTGCTAATCTATTGGAGGAGAATGGAATTAAGAAGGGCCATGCTGGTCTGGCTGATGGCATTGGTTTCTATCGATACGATGAGGACTCAAAACCTATTGGGCCCAACCCGGAATGGGTCCTCTATAAGGATTAGTGTGTGGCTTGATCAGGTGAAAGGATGTCATTTGCCTTAGATACTTCAGCTAGTGAGTGTTGGCATGCACGCTCGCTTGACATATCTAAGAAAATCAATATATCCCTTAATGTCTCACACTAAATATGCTAAATTGTACATTATCTGATTTGACATATATGCAACGACCCTTCACTCTATATAGGAGCGAAGGTCACTAAAACTTGATAGTATTTTGTGTCCCTAGTTTAGCATTGATCTATCGGTACATGTTTCTATCCTTTTATTGGTCGCTATAGCTGTATGATACATAGTGCAGTGGAATGGTTATCACGTTAACTGAATTGTGTCTCCTTGCTCAGCTAGTTGGACAACTCACAAGCATAGCTAGGTGACAGGAGGCAAATTGGAGAGGACCACATAGTCTCACAAGCTGAGACTGGTTAGACAATGCTTGAAGTAAGCAACCCTAGTAGAATTAATATTTATTATCTCCGACCCCCGTATGATTACTTATCATTGTGTGTGTTCTCAATTGGCCTTCACATCGCACAGTATAAGGTGTACATTTATACCAACTTTCTATGACTGTACCTACAATTGCGGGAAGACCGTTCACGGTCTTGGGAGCCGGTACACTTGGGCGTCGTATTGCGCTCATGTGGCTTACCCGAGGCCGTCAGGTAAATCTTTACGATACCTCTAACGCTGCCCTCAGCAGCGCAGAGCAATTCATCGGTGACAATCTGATCTCCACGATATCGACTGCTGTGCCAGACGGTAAGCCTGGAATGCTTAAGCTTCATTCTGATCTGGGGGCATCCTTGAAGGACAGCTGGATGGTGACTGAGGCAGTTCCCGAGATTCAACAATTAAAAATTGATTTGCTCGGGAAAATAAGCACATATATTGATCCTGATACAATTCTTGCAACCAACAGCTCATCGTTTGCAGGTAGAGAGCTCTACGAAAAGATCCCAGACAGTCGTAAGCCACAGTTCATCAGCACTCACTATTACTTTCCACCAATCACGCGTCTTCTGGAGATTATGGTCAATGATAGAACTGACCATGCTCTGCTTGACTTTGTGGCGAAGGAGTCAGAACAGCATGGGTTGCAGCCGTTCAAGATACACAAAGACTCAATAGGTCTGATTGGAAATCGTATTTGGGCTGCAATAAAGCGTGAGGCAGTCTCTGAGGTGGCTAGTGGCGTAGCATCACCAGCGGAGATTGATCGGCTAATGTCACAGCTCCTGCCAGTCTTCTCAACCCCTTTAAGATCGATGGACGGAGTAGGCTTAGATACAGTGCGTAACATCGAGAACCATTATCAAACTGTCTATCCTGAGCTGAAACATAAATATGGTCAAGTGCTTGATTGCCTAGATAACATGATTGCGGAAGGTAAGCTCGGCAGCAAGGTGAATCAAGGGTTTTATTCATATGTTCCATTAGACAAGCAACAGCACATCGTCTATCTTGACATCTTTTATGGCCTGGTCCACTACCGCTCACTTGACGGGCGCGAGGATCGAATCATTGCCAAGGATCTCGCTTGTCCGGATGGGGTACAGGTTGTACCTGACGGATCCATGATCGTCACTTGTATGGGAATACCCGATAGGAACGATGGCTATCTTGTTCGTATTGTGCCAGATGAAGCCAAGCATAACTGGACGACAGAGGTGATTGTGAGTCCTGGCAGCACCCATACGCCTAAGCAAGTTCAGCTGGATGAAAAAAAGAACCGCATATATTGGTGTGATCGGGAGGGTGGCGGCATTCAGCGGTGCAATATCGATGGAACCGGCCTTGAAACGCTCTACCGTACAGCTCAAGATATGCCACGTCCACTCACTGATCAGACCCAGCAGTGTGTAGGTATTTCCCTGGATAAATCACGAGGACACCTCTACTGGACCCAGAAAGGGCCACCACGTGGTGGACAAGGCCGCATTTTTCGGATGAATATTGAGCAGCCTGTGGGTTCAGATGTCCATTCGCGTCCGGATGTAGAGATATTATGGGAGAACTTACCGGAACCAATTGATCTTGCCATCAACAGCAAATGCGATACACTCTACTGGACCGACCGGGGTGATGGCACCGTGAATTGTGCACCGTTGCCTACCTATGACATTCCGACAGCTACCCCAAAAGGTCCATCCGACCGTAAAATCGTCGCTCATCACTTCCATCAACCTATTGGTCTAGAGCTTGATGAGTCGAGAGGCCATATGTATGTTTCTGATGCTCAAGGTGGTATATATCGTCTTAATCTTGATGGGAGTGGCAGGACTGTCCTCCGTGACTCGAAAACCAGTGGATTTACCGGAATCACGTTATCAAAGGGTGATGGTACCCCCTGATTTGCTAACATAGAAAATGTTTTGCATAAAACGCACCTTCGCAACAATATCCGAGGGCATTTAGGATAGCCTGTGTGCAAGTCAGTGAGAAAGCTCGCGACATACTGGAGCATGGACCCTCTTTAATTGACTATGTAAACCAATTGCGACTTTCTTAATACTGCAGGCATCACCTGTTAGCTGACAAAATATTGTAAACGAGACATAAAAAAGCATTCTAAAGGGGAGATATCTTATGCATACTGACATATCTACATTCTACTACTCAGCAAGTCCTAAAATTGGATCTTTTTATTTCTTTGACCTGAAGAGTGAATCTATGAATAATATAGTAGAAAACTAACTAATATGTTTTGTTTTAGGGGGACGATATGACCTAACCATGGACAAGTAACACCTAAGTTAGTTCTATAACGACTGCAATAATAACATCATACCCTACTAGAGCTTAGAGATCGTCCTCCTTGCCAATTGGGCTATGTGGACTTCGTCAGGACCATCGGCAATTCGTAAAGTACGGATCGACGTGTATAATCCTGCCAAAATAGTGTCTTGGGAAACACCCTCACCACCATGTATTTGAATTGCATGATCAATGATGCGAAGAGCCATGATTGGAATACGAATCTTGGCCATGGCAATCAGTTCAAGGGCAGCCTTGGGTCCCTTTTGGTCCATTTCATGGGCAGCAGCCAGCACCAATAGCCTGGCAGAGGTGATATCTATTCGATCCTCAGCAATCCAGGAGGCTATGACTCCTTGCTCGGAAAGCTTCTTGCCAAAGGTTACACGCGAACGAGAACGTGCGACCCCAAGCTGAAGGGCCTCCTCGGCCGCACCTAATGTCCGCATGCAATGGTGGATTCTTCCCGGACCTAAACGACCCTGCATTATTTCGAATCCACGGCCTTCGTCCCACACAACATTCTCCAGTGGTACCTGGACATTGGTAAATCGCACCTCCATGTGACCATGTGGAGCGTCGTCATAGCCAAATACGGTCAGGGGACGGACTACCTCGACTCCAGGCGTATCCCTAGGCACTATAATGATGCTTTGTTGGCGATAAGGTGTTGCGTTGGGGCTCGTATTTCCCATAACCAACAGCAGTTTGCATCGGGGGTCGCCTGCACCGGACGACCACCATTTGGTTCCACTGATAACCCAATTCTTGCCCTCACGGGTGATACTCATCCCTCTACCAATATTTCTTGCGTCAGAAGAGGCTATTCCTTTCTCTGTCATGCAGAATGCGGACCGAATATCTCCGGATAGAAGCGGCTCCAGCCACTCCTTCTTCTGTTTGGTATTGGCATACTTTGCCAGCACCTCCATATTTCCCGTATCAGGAGCAGAGCAATTAAATACCTCCGCCCCCATATGACTGACCCGGCCCATTTGTTCGGCCATTAAGGCGTACTCTAAATTTGTCAAGCCGGCACCCTCACGGTAGTTTTTTGGAAGGAACAAATTCCACAGTCCCTTAGCCTTGGCCTTTTCTTGAAGGGTATGGATCACTGAGGGGTATACGGTCCATCGACTACCTGTGGCTTTGGCAGCCTCATCAACCTGCTTCTCGAAAATGGGCAACGCGGGTTTCACATCCTTTTCAATGAACTCCCGAACCGCATAGATTTTTTCTCGGGCCGCAGGCGAAATCAGGGGATCCACAAGGCTAGGAATATCGAATGGTAGTGCCTTATCGCCTTGACTTGTTACTCCGGGCATCTGTGTTTGATTTAATTGCGGGGAGAGCTTCGTAATCAGCTTTTGATCTTCAACCAGACAAATTTGAATCCTAAAACCATCTGATTATCAAATGCTTAATTGGACAATTTTAGCCGCATTCCAGTTTAGGGAATCATAAGTCAGTGCGGGGGAGGGGTCGACATGAGCCAATGCCCTGTTGGCTCGGTGGATCCTTGGGATTATGCGAATGTCTTGCGTTAGCTATCTTATTTTATGGCCTGTGGGTGAGCCACGTTTGATCATTAATATTTTAAGTTGCCTGTAATGGTAGGTCTTATATATTCAAAGCTTCACTTGAAGCTCCTTGGTAGCATTGTAGGCTAAATTCCCGAATGTGGGGTAAAGTTTTCCAAATTCTCCCGCCTGGGCGCTTGATGCTTGGCCCCGTTTTGACCGTGCAGCCACACCTTGAAGAATCACTGCGAGTCTCAGATGCGTATAAGCCATACCAAACTTCCAATCAGATCTAGGATCATAGACGCCCTGCGAGGCGTAGTATGCGAGTGCCTGGCTGAGTGTCAACGCCCCATTTTCACCTGGATGTACCTCGAGCATACCCCCCAATTGGATCCCTAGTTGGGCAACATCGAATGGCTGCAGCAAGTTGCCAACATCAGCCAGTGGGTGACCGATGGTGCAGAGTTCAAAATCAAGCAGGCCAATGATCCGGTTTTCGGTAGGATGATATACGAGATTATCAATTTTATAATCGCCATGCACTATGCAAACTGGTGTATTGCCTGGCATGTGGGCATTAAGCCAGTCAACAGTCTCCTTAAAGTGAGGAATTGCTTGGATATCCGATCCTTTGGCCTGGGCCTCGGATATCTTAGTTAGCGTTCGCATCTGACGGGGAAAATGGCTGCCTCCATTGACATTGAATATGTTTGGTGGCAGATTCAACTTCTTTACGTCGAGCGAGTGGATCGTTGCCAGCGTCTGAAGGGCCGCCTTCCAAAGGGCAGTACGGTCATCAGGCTTAGTATCGGGACTGAATTGGGGCGAGTGGAAGATACGGCCTTCCATGAATTGCATGATATAGAAAGGGGTTCCAATTAGGCTGGAATCCTCGCAAAGAAGGTAGGTCTTGGGCACAGGCACTTCGGTTCGTGCCAATGCCTGCATTATATAGTATTCCCGGTCAATTCGGTGGGAAGAGGGCGACAGAAGCTCTCCAGGAGGCTTTTTTCTCAGCACGTACTTACGCTTGTGGGCATCAATTACCAAATACGAAGGATTGGACTGCCCATGGCCAAATTGCTTCAGAGTTAAGGGTGTAGAAAATATGTCGGGTCTCTTCTGTTCCAGATACTTTCCCAGTGACTCGACGTCGATTGGATGCCTTACCTCCCCGGCAAATGAATCCGTGCTCATCACTACCAGTCTTCGTCTCGACGCTTCGTAATCCTGCGGGGTATACCCCCCTAGTTTTAACTTTAGTTATATAATATTGACATATGTCTTACAAATGGGTCTTGCGACGGCGTTCAGGGTGACTTTCACCCTTGACTTTTGCATTTGATTCCATTTTTTTGGCTATATGCTTTTGCAATTCACTAAAAAATATTTCAAAACTCACATACATGTTCCACAGTCATAGGTAGCAATGAATGATCAACGTCGCGATGGTAGACTGAGCCGAACCACGCTGGCCCTACAACGAATTAGCCGTTTCCAGCCTACGTCTTCATACAGCACTGCTGGTTTGTCATAGCCAACCGGGATTAATTAAGCTGTGTTGTATCTCTTAAACCCTTATCCAGTATTTTTGGGTCCTACCAAGACCCTAGGTGAGTATCTCTTCTCTTACCGAGGTAGGATCCTAAGGGTCACAGTTTGCTCTCCCCAAACGTAAAAACAGCATCGTTATCTTCCAAAGTCTGTCTGATAACGGGAAAGTGTGGTCCAAGCATATCCTGACCAACCCTACTCACCGATTAAAGAAGTGGGGAACTATATAATACGGGTAAGGGTACCTCACCATCCTAGCAAATTCACAATGTCTGTTACGGTTATTGGTAGTGGAATCATGGGGACAGGGATTGCCTACGTCTGTGCACTCAACGGAGGCATTCCGGTGACCCTGGTAGATACCAGCGAGAAGCAGCTGGAGAACGCAAAAAAGTATACCAAAAAGACCCTGCAAGAGGCCGTTTCTCGGAAGAAAGTGACTGATACCAGCGCTGAGGAAGCATTCAATCGCATAAAATTCACTACAGATCTCGATGGAGCCGTTAGAGATGTGGATTTCGTTATCGAGGCCGTTCCTGAACGGCTAGACCTTAAAAAAAGTATTTTCCAGCGGGTGGAGAAGACTGCTAAGAAATCTACGATACTGGCCACTAATACATCGAGTATCAGCATCACTAAAATTGCTACGGGTGTCCCTGGGGCCGAGGACCGGGTTATAGGTGTTCATTTCTTCAGCCCGGTCCCCAAGATGAGGGGTGTCGAGATAATTAAAGGTCTATTGACAAGTGAGGACACTTACACAAAGTCGGTGGAGCTCGTGAAGAAGTTCAAAAAGTCAGTGAGTACCGTTATTGATTCTCCTGGATTTTTAGTGAACAGGATTCTCTCGCCCTACCTCTCACAGGCTATTCAACTGTATGAAAATGGCTACGCAACTGCTGAGGATATCGATAGAATAATGGTGGATGCGACAGGAATGCCAATGGGACCCCTTCGTCTTGCTGATTTTATTGGCTTGGATACGTTGCTCAGCGTGGACTCCGTGTTGAGAGAGACCCTTGGCGAGATTGGATATCCAAAGTCGGTGCTTATGCAAAAGCTTGTTGATGCAGGACATCTTGGCATAAAGACTGGGAAGGGTTTCCATACATACAAGTCCAAGCTTTGAAGTGTGTCGGCCCTCGTTTTCACCTGGATACCAGATGCCGTAGCCACTTCACTACCAGTGGACCACTAAGCAATTATTACTGTAGGAGAAGGTGGAACACAAATGCATTTTTTGTTCGTAAAGTGCTTTAAATTTTAGTCTTTTATATTCAATGTGCTTTACATTTTGTGCGCACCATGTCTAACCTTGGCTGAATAGCTATTTCTTGACGCATAACGATATGAGTATGGCAAGGTATATTGAAACACCAAAATGCAGCCACCTACTTTTTTTTGTGCTGATATATTTTAGCTCATACATACATAATAGATCCAATGATTATAACTCGAGCCGATTTGGCCAAGTATAATGGTGCGCTGTACTAGTCTCCAGCTGGAGGACCCAGTAATTGGTGAGAATGATGTAGGGTTAATACCATAGTCGGTAATTCGCGAGTGATAAATAAATCTGGCATTCTTCCACCAGAAAATCTTTCTCATAAGGCGGTGTGCATAAGTCTACATATTACCTTGGATATTGTTTGAAAAGCCAATCAAATTTAGGGGCGATTTGGATGTAGCTGCTCATTGTGCAGTATCAATCTAGGATTGATTGGAATATCAAATAGCTCAGATCTTTGAGCCTTAAGCATACATAAACTCTAACTTTGGACTCTCTATCAGAATCATCGACACGTGAGGAGTGCAGAACTTGCAAATTGAGTAGATAGTAGATATATAAATTTTATGCACGCATAATTCCATATATATTATACTTGGCAATATCAATATCGCCTAACAAAGCTGTGACAGATCTGTTACTCTTATTTCCATGAACAAACTAGGTGATATTGAAGTTATCTACGGTTTTGATTATCCTTGGATACAGTTCGAACGTTTTCCGACTAAGAGCGCTAAATGGACATCAGAGCATTTTAGGTATAATCCAACCAGTCTCAGGTAGTGAAGAATTCACAGTGATGGCTAGTCTCCCCGGGTAACCCTCGCTAACCCACCGCTAATATGCACACTTCGCGTTTTCGAAAGCAGTTGTGTTGGGCTTGAGAGAAATTATAAGTTGAACACAGGGTATGTCTCCGGCATTTCGTGTGATATGACCGACACGGGTATCGTTTCCACGAGGACGGGCGTCAGTTTCTGCATTAAACTGCATCTCGCCAGCACCCTGTCTGATAATATTTCCATCTGTTGTTTCAACAGACCATGCGCCAGAGAGAATAACGATCCATTGAGGACTTGGTGCATGATGCCAAGAGCCGACATAGCCAACAGGAAGAATCCCATAGGTGATATGGTCAACTTCATCAGGTGACACGCCCACCCACTCTGGCGTGGCTGGCGGAGCAAATGTTTGCAAAGCAAGACCTTCAAACTCACAGTTAACGATGTGAGTGGCGCCAGATTCATCCGCCCAGACGTTTGCATAGGCAATCTGCGGCTGTATCTGTCCTTTGGACACTGTTGTATGGTTCTCTATTTCAACTGCATACGCCGTACCATTTCCTGTAATGGCTGCACCTGATGTAAACTGCAGTAGAGATATCAAAGAGACAATAATATTGTTAGCAACACGCATTCGTTAATCGTTATGGTTTGTAACACACTGATCAGCATTATATGTATGTATATAGTAAGTAATCATATAGCTTTCGTGCCACAAATTCACATTGGTTTTCTTTATTTAATACTGAGCACTATAATATTTGCAGGTATATTAATTAAGGGGACGCTCTCAAGACAGTGGTGGACAGAGGTAATCCCAGAATGGCCTGTCATGTAGATCAGGGATTTGGGCTGAGACGAAGATCAAAATATATCGATAGCGGGTCTCAATTTGCACTCACTTACCTTAATATAGAGAGACCCAAATACTGGTTTTTGTAAAGTGAAGCCTTGAGCTAGCCGGCTGCTTGGGTTTGTTATCGACGAGTTTAAGAGTTAGCCTGCCTAGGGCTCTTCTATTTACCCATCCAGTACATAAACTGGTGCAAACTTCACAACCAGCTTTGTGCCACATAGACGCTAGCTCTTTTATAATTTTTGCGTTTCTCTTAAGCAAAACTTAGTATAAGTACCAAACCTATGGCAACAGCCTATTGAATAGCTCTTCTTATCTATTGGTTTATAAGCCTAGACAGCTCAATTACGTACGAGATGCGGGATAAGTGCCAGCAAGAGAAGATTGAGATGCTGGCAATTATAATGATAGGGAAATTTTCAAGCTTGAGAATTGCTCCGTATTGGACATAAATGATTCTGTGCGCAAATGTCTGAGATCCATTATAGCGCACGCTACATCGGTACGTAGGGTAGGGTGTATATGCAATGAATACGAGAGCAGCAAAGATTGATTCCAGGGCCATAGCAACAGACACCTGGGTTTTCTACTCGGTTAATCATAACTATTTTGGAGATCTCCACCGTAGCATACATTTGTGGTTCTCTTCTCCCTGGTTTATAGACCTATGAGCTCAAGCTTTAAGGGTCAGTGGCGGCACTGCAACTACTCACGGACTATTTTAAATGGCCAAAAAAAAGTCACATTGTACTTAGTTGTGCTCGATATCGGCTGGCTAATTTAAATCAAGGGTACGGTATTATACATCAGACAACGATGTTAGGGTAATACGCATTACGCTGCATCAAGGAAAAAAATCAAGTGTCTGGAGATGCACGTGGTAAAAGTGAAAAAGATGGGAGCTTCTACGATCTAGAAAATATTAGCACTGATCTCTGATAAATGAGAAGAGAAGCCTGAATTTGTATTTGTTCCTTCGAATGTTTGAGGTGTCATAACGCCAACTAATGCTAGCATGAGAAGTTAGCTTATTTCTATATGTAAGTGATTATTTCCATCCCATTAGCGTAGAAAGGGTTTGTCAGTATGAATCATACGTCCTAGACTCTATCCTCTTACCATCACACCAAACTATTGGCTACTTCTCGTTATCAAATACTTGCGGACATTTATACTATATGCTGTATTTCTAAACGGATGATTTCCTAAACTATTCAAAAGATAATTTGACTAATTTATGCGTGCCTGAAAAGTCCTCTAAACCTATCGAATTCGTCGTAATTTTTGAAGACGGGGGTGACCGGCAGTAACGTCATAGATCAAGTTCCTCCTCCCCGTCTACTACTAATTATAACGGCCTAGATGCCATTTCTCATTCTATTTCAACCCGTCTCATGAAAAATATGTGATGTATTTTGCGTTTGACATTTCTGCCTGAGAAGTACTAGTGACCGCCTGGAATACATAGCAGAGTCAAATGTATGCCAAATGCCTTGACAGAAACTTGTCTACTCGGTTTACTAGGTTTACTCGGTTAAACTTCGTTAGTAACTTTCTTAACAGAATCCGGAATGTCTATATCTTAGTGAACTGACACATTTCGCGACGTGATAATGTGTCATTTGACTAAGATAAGTAATTGTGGGATGGTACAGTATCCATGGCCGCCTTAGTTAGCTATATAAACCAAAAAGTGACCTTTGCATTCAAGGAGGACAGTGCAGGTGAGTCTAGAGCCATAGCAATATTAAATGTTCTCAAATTTTCCTAAAATTGTTAGAAAATGCAAGATAGCCCATTGGATTACTACCGATTTTGTACTAGTCATACCATATTATTTAAGATACTATTGATATGTGGAGGGAGAAATATGATAGCAAACAATTGATGGTGCTCGTGAAATAGTAATATTGCCGAGTAAATCACATTACATCCGCCTGCAACGTCAAGGGAAACCCTAAACACTGTGTATGATGTCGGGGTATGTCGCTGGACAAATGTGCAGAATTGAGCGGCATCTGTGGATGATAAAAGTTGGATCTGGGCTGAGAAATTTGATTATCTCGTAAATTTTTAACTTAAGCTTTATCATGAGAAATAGCTCAGCTCAGTTCAGACTCTTAAAAATCGCCTGTAAGCTGCATCTGCTAACGAGATCCTGGCATAGGCTTAAGAAGATCAAGATTATCTGAAACACTCACTCAGTTTCTACATGCCCAATAAATACGCATTGGACGCTCGTAAAGTTGTGCCCGTTTGGTAGCTCTCATGCGTAGGAGGAAAATCCACCCTCCCTCTCCCTAGCCCTAAATGACACTAAATACGGCGCGTTATTCACCAATAAGTGGCAAAAGAATTGTGCAGAATAGAGGAATTACTGTAGGACTTGATGTATCTTCCGCTGCTTAAACATTTTTGTCCAAAGTTTGGATGATCGTGAAAAAGGCTACCCTTAGGATGGTAGATCTGCATTGAGGCACAAAGATTTGTCATGATTAGTGGCTTGGGAATGTGTGTCAGGGTTTGGCGACATCAAACATATATAGATAATCAACCAGCAAACTGAAAAGTGGCGAATGGACTTGTCGCGAATAGTTCATGACTTTCCTTCCCAAAAACGAGACCATCCTACTATGACTCCGTTTGGAGAACTGAAGCAACAGCAGGTCCCAGTCCCCGTTGCGAATATAGAACAACCTGAAGCGTCTAAACCGGCTCCAGTGGAAATCATCTCTCCTAATGGGTGTATTTTAAGCCATCCAGAATACAATAATTTTCAACAAAGAAGCCCAGATGGACTTCAAGTCGCACCTATGCTCAAATTCACTTTTCCAAGAGCAACCGAGGAGTGGCATGGGAGCTCCAACAGCACATTATTTGGCGAGCAACAGAAAATAAGGCAGGAAATGGTATTTGACAAGATGTGGGGCTCTTTCGATAGCAGTCTAGATAACAAATTGAAGCTACTCAAAAAACTTCAATTATCAAATATCACGAGAGGTAACACGTACGGTTGTGTCATCTGCATGAAGAGATTCCGACAGAAAAGTGATCTCTCGCGGCACTTATGCGTTCATCTTGATATTCGCCCATTCTCGTGTCCCATGTGCTCTAAACACTTCGTCCAGAAAGGTGCATTGAATGTTCACCGGCGCGTTCACGAGAAGAATAACGAGCTCAAACCATCCAGTGTCGTCTAATTTTGAATTCTGGATCGAATCCCTCTTTTATTTAATCTAAGCTTAAGCATTTATCTATGTCAACCTTTTTACCCGGTACGAAGACATTTGCAGGTACTAGCATCGTTTCCTTTAAGGCCACACCATCACGTCTTGATAGTTCGTGGTCTGTACGCTGAGGAGTGGCTACGATATTAACCATACATTATAGTGCCTAGACATCTGGCCACCTAGAGACTTTGTGACATCGGAAATCCAAGATCCGAAGCCGATTTTCATAATCATCTGTTCCAATATAGTTTCCTCGTCCGATCTATGCTCACATTTAGACGTGTATGGCAATTTCTATAATCCACATACTTTGGGGTTACGATAATTTCCACAAATCACGATGATTTTACGTCACCCACCCCCTGCAGTTGGAATAAATTATATGCCGGTCTAGGTCGGATATGGCCAGCTATCAGGGCAAAGGCACGTCCCAGTTAGTTAGTTATTTATATTCGTACTAAAATGTTTTTTGTACGTTAAGAGCTGCTAACTACCCTATCGATTGTCGTTTTTAGCCAATAGGGGCATGCGGTATTTTCAGCTATAACGCAACTTACGGTCACGCCGTTATTGATAAGCTTTAACCGAGCTTTCCGAGATTAGTCAGTGGCCTGGAAACCGCTTGGTGCATCTAATTATTCGAAAGTATCCGTGTTCTGAAAACTAAGGGTTTGAAATTACTATTTTGAACCGAATACAGCTGGTTTCACCAGGAAGACTTACCTTTGTAACTTCCCAGATTTTGTACCCATGTCGGGATAACTATCGGAAAAACATTTCTACAATAATAATACCACCAATCAGCCTAGCACATTGATTCATGTACCTCTCGATCTGTTTGAATCGGTCGGAAGCGGGGGAGTCACACCGGACGGAGTCACATCGGACAAAGTCAAATTATCATGGGGGACCCTAATCCCATCACGTCATCCTGCATGCAGATGTAATGGTGTTGGCTCACCATGCTCCTGCCACGGAGTCGGGGCTCTGCTAGGAGCCCTACTATTCAGGGAATTTTCTTATATTTCAATATATAGACCGGATCATCTGTGGATGGCTACGGAGCCATTGTCACTATGACAAAAAGGAATGGTGGCTGACTAGGGGTAAGCCCAACAAGCCAAGATGGCCTAGGCAGAATCTTGCAAAAGACAAGGTGCAAGTAATAGTATAAGAGTTTACTTTCGTGCCACTACTTCTCAAACCGCCTATCATATAGCCTTACGCTAAGTACTTCATCGGTGAAAAAAATCGCTTACTCAAACAACAAAATATGAGACATAGAGAGAGGTTGAATAGCCCAATTCACTACCTGAGACTAGTTGGACAATATCAGCCAACTCTCTGTGTAGGTTATTACTTTAATCAACTCACTCGCGTAGCCCATCTACAGTATGGAGAAAGTTAAACTGTAGTCAAATACACATTCCAATTTCTATGCAAGTAAATTTCTCCTCATTTCTTTACGGTGGAGATATATTATGAGGAGTGCCAACAGCAATATAGTCAATGGAAGCACAAAACCGAACTCGTCGATAGCGTAGGCGGTCTTGTTCCCCACGTGTCGGGTCAAAGGAGTATAGAAACCTTGGATCCAAAGATTATGGCTCGCGTGAAAAATAGCGCAAGGCCATAGACTTCCAGTTTTTAGCCGAATCCAGGTAAGCACTATGCTGATTGAAATAACAGTTACCGTAAAGCAGGTCGATCCGTACCACCATTCAGTTCCCTGATTATATTTACCAAAAATTAGGATGGGATAGTGCCAGCAGGCCCAGATAATTCCGGTAAGAGCTGATGCTTTCTCGAAGCCAAATAAATCAGTTAATACGGGTCCCATAAGGCCTCGCCAGCCTATTTCCTCGCCAAGAGCAGATGAGACGCTTCTAACCATGCCATTAGTAGCGAGATCGAATACATAGAATATAAGTACAAGCCAGTCTGGTGTATATTTCCAGCCCAGATAATTTTTCACAGAAACAACATATGAGCTATCGAGGCCTCCGAGTCCTGTAAGCCATATCAGGATGTAAGCAATAGCTGCATAGAAAAATGGCAAAAGGTAAGCTCCACATATAGCGGCATTTGAGGACCACCCCCATCCCAGGGAGTTCACATCTAGTTTCCTTAGCTTCACTGTTGTCAGGGCGGCGAGGCATGGCGACCACATCATAAGAAGAACATAATCTGGCACAGGATTAGTAGATAACACGAGAATATACCACGGTAAAGTATATATAGTGACCAATAGAACGTATAAAATAACCGTGTTTTTGCTTTCTCGCCGATCAACTTCAAGGATACTAGCCATTTATCTATGATGACATAACAGTTGAAGATTTATTTCCTATACGATGGAATTGCTACTACTACTGAGAAACTCAAACAGGAATGCTTTCTGCATAGTAGGCTACCCTGCATTATCCAATTAGTCTCAGATAGTCGGCTACTTGTATAAGGTAGGTGGTGAGAAAAGAAATCAAATAAAAAATTTAGCTACTGGCCGTCAATAAGTCAATTAAGTTGTCGGGGTATTTTAAAAAGTTAACGATGGTCTGATATAACGCTTACGTTCATCTGAGCTATTTTCTTGGTATGCTTATAATCATTGTCTTTAATTCTTTGTTCATAATCATCATCTAAAGCTAAAGACCCTAATTTCTACTTGTGGCCATTCCAGCACAATTGGCGACAATTCCTATTATACCTCTCCGTGCTGGAGCATAAATTCTAGAATTTACTGATTAAGTTTAGGGAGGAAGACTCCCGTGGGCTGGCTACCTTGCATTGTCCAACTCCCGGCTGGCACCAAGGGGTACCTGAGTCAGCCCAACCGAAAAAACAGTTAAGGGAGGCAACGGCGATTAGCTAATCAAGCATCTCAGGTTGAAGGATTTTCTTGCCTCACGCGACAAGTGCAAACACCGTAGCCTAGCTTCAACATCTATGGCATTCATTGTCGATTTGAAACTCTGTAGCTTTACTCAATTCGGCCTAAGTAATTCTCTGTGGCAAGTGATCGGCTCGGGTATATAATACTCCGTTCCGCGTTGACTCAGGAACCGTCTCAGTTTCTCCGCGTTGACAGAAGCTCCCCCCTAGCCACACCACACGCTCTCAACTTCCCGCCATGCGCAAAGTGAAGAAAGAGAGGCCAGGAAGGTCAGCAATAGCATGTAATAATTGTAGGAGGAGAAAAACTCGATGTGATTCTGAAACACCTGTGTGCGGAGCCTGTGCTAGGTCCGGTAAAACCTGCGTTTATACACCACTTCCTCGTCAGACAAGAAAAGAGCCACGACTATTGACGTTGGAGCGTAAGTTTGATCATTTGGAGTCCTTTATAGAAAAGGAGTTCCCTAACTTCAAAAAAAGTTCTAGCTCTCCAGTGGAAGACACTAAACTGGAACTTAGCGATGATGATGAGCGTGGGACAGAATCACCGCCTCCAACAATTGAACAAACTCCTGCTGCAGATCGACAGAGAATAGAGTCTGAAACATATCCAACTTTTAATGACAGATTAGCGAGAATCAAAGCTTGCGTGGGAGGCTGCAGCGGAGACTACACCATATATATGTCCAATGCTTTCTTCTCGATTCTGAGTAGTTCAGACATTGAAACACTCTCAGTCAAGCTTCATGACCCATATTTTAGTACTAAGCTGGAGAATGCGTCGTACGAAGTTTGGCAACTGACCAACTCGACTTTGTCTGCGATCGTACCATCTGTGGCCGGATTTTCTCCCGATTCCTTTTTTGTCAATAGGTCCCTTGAAATATTACTCGCTGCAGATACTAAAGCTTTATGCTTGCTAGTCACCGATGCCGACCTAGACCCCAGAAAATGGTCTGATGGGCGCGACCCCATGCAGGAAGGCATTCGTGCTGCTGTTGTGATTATCGGTGGAGTTGCTATGTACCTTAATTCAGACTTCGAAGTTTTTTCGGAAGAGTTTGTCGGAATTCAGGTAAGGTCTGCATATTTCCAAGCAATTAGATCACTAAATGCGATTCATTTCGCGAAGCCATCGTTTTTTCATGTCAGAATATGGATAGTGTTATTTTGGGTTCTCCGCGTTTTTGCCTCAATCCCGTCCCTCCTATCTTTCTTAGAGCCCATTATAAACATGGCCAAGGCTATCGGGCTAAACAATGCTATTTTCGATACAAATCTCCGCAAAGATGAGGCCGAATGGAGGCAGGCTGTATGGATTATTTTGGTTGATTTTCAATATTCTTTATGTGCGTCAACATACCTGAAACCTTACGTGAAGCAACACTTGTACCCTCAAGCGAACCAAAATCTTATGAATCTGCCTATGATGGATTTTCTAGGTTATACCATACCTTTAAATGACATCTTTGACGAAGCTCGGGAAAAGCTTTTTGCTCTCAATTTGAGGTATCGCGATCCCCAAGAGGTCTATGAAGATATCTTGCGCTTAGATCGTGAAGTCGAGGAATGGCATGACAGGATTCCTCAAAATTTTTGGAAATCCGATGTCGTTTCTAACACATCGTTTGCCCATTTTTTGAATTCCTACAGGGCCGGGGATATTCAAAATATGTACTTTCATACCATTATAGCGATACACTCGATTCCTGCATTCTCCCCACGATTTCTGCCGGAGCAAATCCCCCATTCCTTAGAGAAAGTTTTGAAGGCAGCGAGGAGCCTTTTCAAATTTGGGGTCGTTATGAATGAAAATAAGTCATTGTTGAGAGATTTCGCAAATGTAAATATTACGACAGCTTTATTCGTCTTCCTATACAAGCAGGTATGCTATCCCAACCATGAGTCAAACAGGGCTGATTTACTACATTTACAAGAAAGGTTAAGCATGTTCACATACCAAAACTGGCCTATTAGGAGAAGTCTGTCACCTGAAGCCAAGATCTGGGAATTGATAATCGATCTCATAGCCAAGCTACATTATTCAAACAATGGAAGTGCAGGCACAGCATTTGCTGAGCATGATATGAGTGGAAATTTCTTCTCCGAGGAGCCTATCAAGTACGATAATGGCCAATGCTCCATCTCATGATATAATAGAGCATCATTGGTGTTGTACCGACCTCCTATGAGTCCAGAGCTTCCCACTATACCGCTGTCTACGTAGAAGCTTGTATGCTCTGAATGTACTATGCCAGGTTGTTGAGAGTATGTTGCTTGATGTGAGGTAGATGTCTGAAGCTCTGCCTGCAGCCTAATTATGTAGCATCAGCTCTCCTATATGTATACTTGGTGGTTGTCAGAGTTTAGCATACGCTGTTTGTACATGAGACACTACCGAATTCATATGCTTTCCAAATATTTATATATAGACTCTAGACTTTTGCATGCACAATTGCAAATGATAAGCTCCTACTTCTACAGTGATAAATTCGAAGAGTAAGTGCTTCGGCCTAGTGACCGTAGATACCTTTTCATATGCTGGGTGTAGTGTTTAGAAATTAGATTCAGAACACTCCATTTCTGCGGCGATACCAGGAATAAATAAGTATGACCCTATCCCTCTTTGCTAAAATCTATTTGATTTTATTTTTAGGAGTACGATAAACAAATGAATAAGCGCGTCGAGCAGCTTATGATCTTTGTGTTCTGCTAACTCAGAATGCTGTGTCCATGGATGGCAAGGTCGCACGTATTCAAGCGATTCTGTAATCAGAAAAGTGTCACACGTGTGGCACGTGTGGCACGTGTTAGAGAAAGGACGTCAGCGAATCAAATGCCCATGTAATCTATTCTTTTAGCACTTATCTTAGACTGCAAATCTTATTCCTTGCAGATCACACATTTGTCATCTAAATATTTTGAGAGGTTTCACGTGCGCAACCATCCTGAGATGATATCAGCGCGATTAATAGTAGGTACATATTGTTCTAACAGTTTACAAATTGCTTAGTCCATTTCTAATTCTATTAAACATTCATACAATCCCGCTATTGCCATAGACAGCCGAATAGCAAAGGAAATTACAGTATAATCTGAAAAACATTAGTCAGCTCTCTGCGGCTAGATGTGTTCCCGGATAACCCCGATAAAACACCCAAGGTGCCTAGAGACCATCTAAAGAGAGAGCAGGAATGATCCACGTTGAATATAAGCCTTTTTTGGTTATTTTTCTGGTCAAGTACTAGCTGAATGTCTCATGTAGAAGCACCGACTTAGGATAAACGAGTACTCAATAGTTGCAGAAAATCAGTAGTGGGATAGGGTACGCGCTAATAAACGTCTGAACACAGGCAAACGCCCTAAATTTCAGCTAGGAGAGGATAATTCTCGAACAATCATTGGTGATCTCATGAATCCTCGAATTTTGACCGTATCCTTGCTCAAGAGCAGAAATACTTGGGGCATTGGCATGGGTCAGGGGTTTGGGGTTTATATATCTATTAAAGGAAAAGCCCTATCTCCACCCCTCCACGCTCCACTCTCAACAGTATTCGTAAATGGTCCATAGTTTTGAGTGGTACCTCTGTTTAGCCTCACTGTTCGTGGTACCGTGCACTGGTGCTTCAAGCGAAGCACATCAGTCCTGTCCTGCAGACACTCCCCTTAGTTGCTCTTCTGGATCTGATGACAGCTGCTGCTATGAGGGTACAAATGGTTTGTTCCTTCAAACACAGTTTTGGGATTATGATCCATCAACTGGGCCTGATAATGCATGGACTGTACATGGTCTATGGTCAGACAAGTGTGGTGGGGGTTTCAATCAGTATTGCAACAAGGACTGGGAGATAGACAGTGCAAGCTCTACCCTCTCTAATTTGGGAATGGACGATCTTTTGGATGAAATGAAAAAAGTCTGGAAAAACCAGGGCGACTCAGATGATGAATTATGGACCCATGAGTTTAACAAGCATGGGACGTGTATGTCGACCGTGAGTCCCTCTTGCTATGGTGATAGTAACGATCAGAAAAATGTTGGTGACTTTTATTCGACTGTTCTAAAGCTCTACAAGACGCTACCTACGTATGACTTCCTCAAGCAGGCAGGAATTGAACCTTCTGAAGACAAGACTTGGAATATAGACGAATTCAGTAATGCGCTCACCAAGCATACAAATGGTCATTCTGTATACCTTGGTTGTGATGATTCCAATGCTATTACACAGCTCTGGTACTTCTTCAAGCTCAAGGGTTCAGTGGCAGATGGAACATTTCATAATGTAGATTCTGTGTCTTCCTCGACATGCAAAGATGGTTTCAAATATAAGCCAAAGTCGCAGAGTAGTAATGATGGTGGAAACAGCGGTGGATGTAGTGGAGGAAGTAGCGGAGGAAGCAATGGTGATTCACAAAAGGGTTACCTAAACGTTGATGGATACGAGGGCTGTCTCATCAGCGATGGTTCATGGTACACGAGTGGTACATGTGCTACGTTCCACATCAATTCATCCTCAGGTAATGTCAATGTTAAGTCATCCAAGGGATCTTGTGGAATCCAAGATGGTGGCTTTAAATGCGGTAGCGGAGTAGATGCAGCCGATTTCAAGCTCACAGATGGATATCTAAGCTATGATGGCTCATCCGAGTGGAGTGCTAGCCAGAAACCACAGGGACAGGATCGTGAATCTATTTCTACCGGCAGCGGAAGTGTGACATTCAAGCTGAAACTTAGTTCGTAGACTATTATATAAAGAGACTGAAATACTGTCGACGAATATATCAGACTAGTATTGGTAGCAATCCCTTTGCACTTTAATTTTTCATACTGACCTGATGGTTCCTGCGATCTTCTAAGGATGGTTAACGAGTAAGAGGCAGCTATCATAATAACTTGCATTTCAATAGCTAATATAATCTGATAGAAACTTTTCCACTCCACAATACATCGTTGCTAAACTCTAGGTCTAAACGTTTTCTATTTATCAATTAAGAAGAGCCGTATCCAAAACCCAAATGTCGAGCGCCAATATACCTGATCTATCGCGATTTTATATCTGAAACCGAGTAGCAAAGCATACTAAGAAGTTCATATTAGATGTTCTAAAATCTACGAGTGATACCTATAATAAAAAATAGATTATTTCTTTACATCTCAGGGAAAAGCTCACGTGCAGTAACGTCAAAATGTTTCATTTGAGACTTGCAGAACTCGATCACGTCTTTCTTATCAAATTTGTCTGTCTCTAGCAACCTTTGGCGTGTGATTTTACACCTATCCTCCATAACCTTTAGCCTGTAGTCTAACCAAGAAATACCGAGGTTCTGGATATCATCGTGACCCCGTGAGTTTGTTAGACATGTCATATCCTCTACAAAGACATTTCTTGGCCTCAGGCTCAATACCATAGCTATTCTTTCAGAGCAGTTGGATGCACGTAGAGCAGCATGCCTAATTTTGGAACCCTGCAAAATTGCTATACTTCCTAATTTTGGCCCAGGAACCACATCTATGGTGCCGTCCTTTGTCATTACAGCAGTTTCTCCTCCCTGCATACCTGTAGTATCCGAAAGCATCAACACAGCTACAAACGGAACTTGGTCAAAATGCCAGTCATCCACTGGTCGATTGTCATAGTCACTGGCCTCTACATTGTTCCCTTGTGGTACGGGTAAGGTCGGAATATCGGACAGGTCGTGAATGCCCTCTTTCCCTTTGAATCCGAGTTGTATGTTGACATGCCCCACCTCAAAGTCATGTGCTGGTACGAGGTCAATGCCAACCACATCAGATATTTTTCTGAGAACACTAGGGTTGGTCAAGGCACTATATATAAAAGGTGAGCGCCTATGAGCATAGCCACGAAGCATGTAGGGACTTCGAGGGGACGACACAGCATGATTCTCCTGAACAGGTCCAGATAAAATATCATTGCGCATCAATCGAACTGCCTCATTAGTGAACATCCGAAACGGTGCAGCCGCAGCGAAGTCACTGATTCCGTTATTTGAATCATACCCAAAATCGCGCATCCCTTTCTTCCAAGCTGGATTGCTCATATCTAAGTGCTTTTTCTCATCAAACTTTACTTCTGTTGGTTTATATTTCCATTTTTTAATCTGAGGCGCCAGAAACTGCGCTTCTGGCTGATTGTAAAAGGTAGTATTGAGAGTCGGGTTTGGTGGCGTTACTTCAGCAGTCATTGGAGCTTTCCAAATTACTTTGCATTTCTTTAAGCTTCGCTTCCCAAGTATATTTATCAATTACTTGTAGTAAGCAAAGATAAGCAGACCAATAACCGTCGGTGAACGACAATCATATTGTATTTTCACCTGCCATCGCCCCTTACTGCTTTTCTAGGGCTAGCTATCAAGCAATGAGTTCAAATATAGATAGATGTATTTACGAACTACAAAATTTCATATTCCAAATGCATATTTTCTATCACTTTTGACAAGATTCTTACCCGTTATTATTTTCGATAAGCCCCACTATATATGTCAGCTAGCAAGATGACCGAAGGCCGATATAGTCATGCGGTTCTTGGTTGCTGAATGCGTTCTGGGGCATTTTAATATATATTTTCAAAAGCATTCTCAATCAGTATTTACCAAATACCTCGGATAATTATTCAAGACAATTCCTAGGCAAGATAGCCCACTCTGTTGACACCTTTCCCTCATTCACTTAGTTTTAGGTTTCAACTGGAAAAGATGTATCCTGATCTTGCAAGTTTTTTCTTTGGCTCCCACTAATTAATAGTTTTTTGCGCTCGCCTATTCGACCTGAATCTCGATTAGTTTATGCTCCCAGGAGGATTTATCAAACGTCTGGCCATAAATAAGTTCCAGCAAGGATGAACCAGGATGTGAACCCATAACCGTATACACATAATGTCCACCAGAGCCCAACAATCCATACTGCTTTGGGTCTTTGTGATATTGCCCATCAACCAAAATTAAGTTCAGGGGTAGCCGCTTCACCATCCACGTGTAACCAGTGGTTGGATTTGCATCCAGGTTTAAATCGTACAATTCGCCTACTGAAACCGTAAGCTTTTGCGGAGTTGACACCATATTAGCCGCTGACAGCAGGACAGAGAACGGTTAGGTCATCCCTATCATATTTAGGTGATAGCTCTGGTTCTGGTTAATCATCATCTTTGCCAACATTTGCCTTACGTGTATTATGAAGGTCTTCGCATCCGCGCTTATTATCGTAGGATAACCATACCGATTTAACGGAAAGTGACTCAGATTAAAGCGTTAAGTAGCTTAAAAGCCTGTAAATCAAATCATTGACTCTTTGTTAAGCCAATAAATGTTAGTAGGCAAGTGAACAAATCCCTATGCTTAGTTTATGTGTTAAGCTATATTTATATCTCGGCAAACCCATTGATTCCATCTATTTTTTTATAAAGTGTCATCTCTGTTCTTACCGTTCATGCAGGTCTGAAAAGCTAGCACACAGCCCCTTGGCATCTAATCATGAAGTATATATCACGTAAAGTTCAATCAGGGGGTACTTACTATGAAGATATGCGATTAAATCAAGCTATCTATACAAATCGCCTAACGGCCGATAAAAGTTCCAGGATAAATATCATAAGCGGCTTGCACCAATGGTGCACGGTCAGTGTCGGTATGAATCTGGCGTGTCCACACCTCGTTCATCATCTGGCGCTGCTGAGATTGGATTTCCTTCGGCACGACGTTACGATAAGTAGTAACACTGCCATTGACAACCTCGGCAATGAGCTCAGACACCTGAGCAGGATCGTACTGCTGATGAGGGAACGACAGTTTGGAGTAGTCAAAGAGGCTTCTATCCTGTTCCTCTGGATACCAGAATTCATGCGTTTCGAACAAACGATCATTGTAACCCGTGAGAATAGGCCCAGGATTCACAGTTGCAATTTTAACGCCGTACTCACGTAGCTCTTGGTTAAGTGCGTCTGCAAAAGCCTCAAGAGCGTGTTTACTGGATGAGTATGCACCAGCAAAAGGATCGGTCGTCAAGCCCGCAACAGAAGAGACAATTACGATAGTACCACTTCCACGTTTCACAAAGTTGCGAGCAATCTTCTGAGTGAGAAGAATAGTACCAAATACATTCACTTCAAACTGGCGACGAAGTCGATTCTCAGGGATATCAATAACAGCACCTCCCTCACCGATACCAGCGTTATTGACCAGAATATCAACATCCCAGCTTGCCGCGCGGATACGGTCAGCCTCGTCAGTAATATCAAGTTTCCTAACTGTGATTGGCAAATCCTGTGCCCCGACCTCACGACGTAAGTCATGGACCTCGTGTGTGGTTTCGACACTAGCAATGACGTTATATCCTTGACGGGCAAGGATGAACGATGAGTTCTTGCCAAATCCACTTCCAGCACCGGTGATCAAAACTGTAGGTTTTCCAGGGCTGCCCACATTGCTGTCAACAACTCTTACTCTAACCTCTGAAGAGCCATTCTGCTTGGCGGCCACAAGCTGATACGCATGCTTACTGTATCCAACAGGGTCATACTGGGCATTCTTGACCGCGTAGAAAGTGGAACTACCATTAATTTGAAGGTGGTTATCTCTGACAGTAAGCGGAGATCCACCAATCGCACTGATGGCAACCTCGTTAGTCAACGGCAGTACAGTGAGGTTATAGTGAGCTCCTGTGACATTATTAGGCAAGTAGACGGTCGATCTCGAATCAGAGTATTGGAAAGTATCACCATTCGAGCCTAGGAATAGGAAGTTGAAGCTTGGAGCTTCATAAAATGATGAAACGTTCAATCCATTCGTAGCTTGGTCATTGGATTCTATGACGAGACTCACAGGGTGGTCTGCAAGTGCTGCTCCAAATAACGACAGCAACGAGAATAGAATGGGTATCAACATAATTCTATCGGTAACCTTCTCAAAGATGGGCTTTTAAGCTGAGGGGTATGGGTTAGGTTCATTGCCGCATCATTTGGATGAGACCAGAATGTGGGTGTTGCGCATCGAGATTGAGACGAGTGCTGCGATTTTGACGAAATTCATCTGATAATATAAAACTATACAATTGAATATTACTTTTGGAGACCTACTTATTACTTTTCAAGGTACTGAAGTAAGTACATAGGATTTGTGCCCGTCAACGGTCTTCATTATTTCAGGGCACGGGTTACTATCGGTCAACACGTGAATACCCCGAAATACCTCCACCAAACATTTATTTTCTGTTTCAGATGAACTATGATAGTACTATTGTATATATTGTGCAGTAGTAACCGGAAATACGCCCCAAAAGTAAATCCTCTTGGGTTGTAGAGAAGCGTGGCATCAGGTTATTATGAAATTAATGGGTTAGGGTCTGGGGTTCGAGAATTGTTCAAGAGTTTCGACTCTCCATCGGAGATTGAGGGATTTTGCGGTCGAAGATAGATAATAGAGAGCCAGAATGTGAGGATGCTTGATTTAGTATCTCATTATAATGAGTCCCAGAGAAGTATGTGGTGTCCAATTGGTCTTCTAGCTGGTTGCCCAAATGGGTATAATTAAGGCTAGGGCTTGCGCGGAGCAACACCGAGTATACGTAAATCACTGGAAAAGTTGTTGACCATTAACCATTATGGAGTAAGACCACAATAATAAAAATCGCTGTATCGAATATTTCTTCAATTCTTTCAGCTAACAAAGCTCTACACTCGAGCAGCATTGGATTCTGATTCGTATGATGTAAACACCGTTCGATTTTTAAGACTTTGGTGAGCGGTCCTTGGTTGCTACGTTACTGCGTTACGGTAGCTGATCGAAGAAACCCTAAAATTAGCCCACCAGTCCCGGGAAAATCACTTTCGCACATGTTCTGACGGCTATTGCGAATAGAAGGATCTTGGCTGCAGGCACCAAAGTCACTCAGAAGGCATATAGAGGTATATAGTGAGCACCATCCCTCTTGCTTATGGCACATTGAGAATATAAACGTTGTTCTATGATTTAAAGAAGTTTCATCAGTAATGAATAATTCCATTAGATGACGAACTAATATCGCTATTACTTATTGTCCTCACATGGTACGGTAAGGAGTTAAAATTTCCTTCTGCGACCTCGATTGAATCAGGGCCCACCCCGGTAATGAAAGCCGCATGGCCAAAGTTTGTCAAATAGTGAACACCGTCGTAGTGGAAAGAAATTACCGACCCAACTGCCGGAGCGAAATCCACTGTGAGTCCTTTGGACCTGGCGTTTTGCGCCCAATCAGTGGCATCACCTAAGTTTTCGTAGTATTGCGATGATATTCCCGCATCCTTGAGAATATTAGCCACGAATCCTGTACACTGTCCCGGAGGATAGCCACCAACGGAGTTGTAATAACCAGCTGTCCCTGCACTTTGTACATTGACCTCATGAGGCTGTGCATTTGCATCAAAATGAAATAGGCCATTGGAATAGTTTATCCATGTATTCTGGTTTATTTCACCATCCCGTCTGGTAATTTCTCCGCTATGGATATCATCAGACCGTGGTGCAGCAAGCACGTGTATTGAAAGAAAGAAGAGATGAAAGATTGATGGAAGCATTTATCGTAAATTTCTGTGTGCTCTTTGGTCATGTACCACCTATTTAACTTTTCGGTTACCCTTGCCGAACAAAGATGATCTGTTTCAGGGTATGGGGGGACTGTTCTACAGTTGACCGTTACAAGTTTTAAAAACACTTGGATACCAAAATGCCGGACAGTAATAGGTGTTTTTCTGTTTTGGAATGGCGCTAATTCATATACCAAGTTCTAAACATCAGAAACTCGCATAATCTGCATGCCATGTAAGCCGTTGAAAACCTAGCTTACTGACATTGATCTCAACTATATACACGCGCCGATATGGTGAGACTATATTCAGTTACTCTCTTATATACCCAAAGTTTTTTTTCTATTTCGAACGGCCTAATATTCCAGTGTATTCTTCATCGCACAACCAGGTAGGTGGTCTGCCATAAGATATCTGAAACATTTGTACTCTAGGGAGAGATATGCAGATCCCTGTGGTGCATCAGTTTCAATTCATGTCTGAGAGAGGTTTCAACTTCTTATGAACTAAATAAAATGATATTCCTTTCCAGTACTTTTGCAGAATCTTAGGACATATGGCATGCTACGTCTTAATAAACTAGAAAATAAGGCAAGATCCATTATCAGAAAGAAATGATAATCGTTTAGTATCACAGAATATTAATTTGAAAATCAAGGCACTGTAGCAGAGTCCGATTCTTATCTTGGCAACGCATAAGTAAAGAGTAAGTGGTTTTTATAGTGTTGAAAAGTGGAAGATGCGACCCCTTAAAAAAACCTTGACTTCATATAAAACAGTTCACACGTAGACTTGCATCTTTTTACGCAAGCCCGTAATATGTCGCCAGTAAGAAACTACGGAAATAGTAGAGTACTCTGACTGAGAAGGTTCATTATGTAATAGTATCTCATTATCTGGATAGCGGGAAACAAAGAGAAACAGAAGGTTGTGAGCTACTGAAAGTCAGCACTCTTATATAAAAATGGTTTCGAAATGCACCCCCCATGTCATTTTGCTTGGCACAGATGGCTGCAGGGAGCGCTTTATGTTCATAAGTATGTGTGTCTACACCTGTTAATATCTCATTATGGCGGAATTTTTAGGCCTTTTTCAGCGTCCATATGGTCTGCGGCATGGCTGAACATTTGAGCAAATACAATGAGCGATGGGGAGTACATTTGGATTCATAGAAATCTTATAGTCCAGATAGGTGATTATATATATACGCGCTTGAATCGATAGAATCCGAAGTGGTAGATTGTGATACGTTCTGCAGTTGTTACTTCTTGTTTTTAGGTATATTGATAATGCATGATCCAATGTTCTCCATACGTACAGGAAACCTGGTGAGCTACTGGAATTCCGTTTATAAATTATGCCGGTTGTTTGGCTTGTCTAACATAAAGTGTCATATGACAAGCAATAATTTAGAGCCAATATAAAAAGAAACACTAATGAGATTCATGAAAGCATTATTTGGCTCTCAACTGGCACACAAACTTAATAATGGCCTCGCTCTGAGTACCCCAATTTAATAAACTCTCACATTGCACTTAAAAATTGATGACATTATCAGAATAAACATGCTCAAATAATATTCTCAAAGTCATCTGCAACTCACTTTTTCCGTGCGTATCAGTAAAGAATTTTCTTTCATATTAGTACACTAAATTGATTTACTTTTACATGACCCAAAGGCCACCAAACTAGTTGTGACCATTGTAGCCAGCGCCCACCTGACCGGGGCATCCAGCCCAACCGTAGCTTCTAGCCGCACCGGCATACATCTCAGTTCCGAAGTAGATACCCTCATGGCCACCCCAGTAAAGGAAATCGAAGATAGGAGCGATAGCACCATAAATATCACCTTTCTTAAGAGTCTCGATGAGCTGGCTAGTGCCACCAGCAATAGTATCGATCGTAACAAGCTTGGGAAGCTTGGCAGCTGGGCCAGACCAGTCCTCGGACTTCTCGAAATATTGATAATCAGTGCCATTCTCTGGGTTGATCCAGATCAGGTTGTTTGGATGCAGATATCCAAGTTCTGGCAAGAGAATCCACGGAACCCAGTCCTGACCGTTCCAAAGAGCAACGTACTTGTCGTTGAAAACATCGTTGAATGAAGCAGCATATGATGGATTACCAACACGGGGTGGGGCATACGCAACTACTTTCTCAACATTACCAAACTGTTTCTGCAAAGCAAGTGCACCAAGCTGGGAGATAGCAGCACCCATACTGTGACCAATCACGGTGATGTTCTTGCCTGGGTTATCGTTAAGGGCTGATTCAACGGTGTCCTTCACTGAAGGCCATGAAGCAACATGCTGCGCGAGGAAACCATGGTGGACAAGAGCATTCCAAGGAAGACCCAATGAATCATCCGCGAACGCATGCTCGAAGTCGATATCGTAGAGGAAGTCTGTCCAGTCTGTGTTGTTAGTACCTTCATACGCGACGACAATGCCGTAAGTGGGATCGTCGAAGACATCAACTCTCTGTGCGTATTGCTGCGAATATGGAAGAGACTTAATCAGAGTGCTGTTAGCAACTTTCAAGCCAGAAGTAGTGAACTCGCTGGTTGAGCAGTAAGTAGTCTCAACCAGTGCGGCCAAATAGCCAATGTCCTGGGGGGTGGAGGGTGGTGAAGAGGCAGCAGTGGCACCGGTCAAGAGGAGACCCAGCGTACAAGCAAGTTTCTGGAGCATTGTGAGATGTATGTACAGTCCCCCGGATCGTGTTGTTTAAATAGTCGGCATGTAGCTGAACGATGTGCTACAACCCTTACCTTGGATCACGCTCGGCGGTAGTCCGCTATGCAGATCCAAATTCTACCGGTCAATTTAAACATCGCATCACGGCATGATATATGCCGGTCTGACAGACTATCACACCACACTGCACTCTTTAAAGACAGTCTAGCTCTTTTTTGTCAGTTTAGGCAAAGCTTAACAACAGATAAACCGAAATCTTTGCATGGTGGGGAACTCCGTGGGGAATTATATTGGGTTAGGTTTATACGAATGAGATGACAACCCCAACATAACTGCCGACATGGAGCGAATTCCTACAAGACGATTAAAGGGAAATATCCCGTCCTATACTATAGCATGTTATGCATGTCTGATTTTCCCCCGCTCATCACCTATTTTGGTCCTACGTTGCTTGCTCCTTCTCATAGCCCTGGCCGTTTGCAATCGGTAGATCATTTATTTCTAAGCAATGACATACTTCGATACCAGAAATGCGTTTGCGAACCACTCGATGATCGGTCCGGTCGATAAACTTTCTCAGACATCATTTCTAAAACAATATTGAGCTCTAGAAGCATACCAATATATCAGTAAGTCTCTACATATGTGCTATGTTCCGACCAACTGCACAAGCGTTGTACGTTACCCTAGTACTCGTGGTTATATAATATAGTCGGCAGAGCAGTTTACAACTGCATGATTTTCGTGCAAATCCGACGCCAAAAGAGAATCAGCTAATATCCAGGTGAGGTATTTCGGAGAAAGCACAGAAATAGTGAGGTTATATCTATGTTGCCTCCAGCACTCGGTTAATAGCCATTAACCGCAGACTAGCAACCCTATTTTGTAAGCATAAACATATGCTCAACGTATTAGATCATTTGTCACACGATCGACCGCAACGGAAGGTGTTTTCAAGCGACATTCTTACCTATAAATCCGTGCTGTCGATTATGAATACTGCTGGTTTCGTGCAAATATCAACTTCGTCTTCTCATATTGCTAAGTTAAATCAAAAAATAAATTAATGAAAGGCATAAAAAGGAATGCTAATACGATGATGCCACTGGTCTTGATATCTCAGGATTCTCCTTTAACCAAGCCACCTGTGCTTTCGCAGATTCACAGTAAGAGTCGACATTTCCGGGCATCCAGTCCGTTGGGACCTTATGCTGCCCTAGGGCCCAGTCACACGCCATATCACGCATCAATGTCCAAATTTCCAGCTCTATGTCGTCTTCACGGTTCAATGTCTTTTGCACAGTGGACAGAGACCCCAAAAACCTATTCTTTGGTATCTCGTTGTGATACCTGTCCATTATCTTCGCCATGTTTAATTTTAACGTCTGAAAATGCAACGCACTATACACGGGAGGAATATCAGTCCTTTTATCGTGAAAAATCTCATAATCCCGTTGGAAGTTGGGCTGTAACCAGGCAAAAAATTGAATCTCATCCTTCTTCTCATCTAGAGGGCCCAATTTAAATGGATCGCCATACGTTTGATACCAAGGTTCTCCTGTAACATGGGCAGCCGCTGGCCAAACCTCTTTGTCACCTTGACCAGGAGCCCTCTGCGACAGGAGTGGCCACCATATATTAGAACGTAGATTGTAATAGGTAGAAAGTGCCAAAGACTTGAAGTGCTGGGACTTTTTGATGAACATCTGTCCACTCTCGGTGGCCATACCAGGGATTGCATTTTCACGGTCAATTTGCAGCAATCTAGTCCCATTAACTACATCAGGACCAAGACTAATGTTGGTTATATCATAAAAATAAGGTGAAGTAGTTCGTGGCCAGAAATCAGCATTAAATATCATGCCATATTGATTATAAAGAGGCTCATCGAACAGTTTCTCCACGTCTTCAAGCATTAAAGAGTCTGCATCTGTATAGTATATGTTTTCAAACGATGAGCCCAGCAAAGCTAGAGCTTTGTTTACGTATCCGCTCGCCTTCATCTTCTCGTAAAGAGCCCCGTACATAATCTCTTGACATATACATTTTACATTCATATCCCGCAAAATACTGTCACAATAGGATGCTTCCCAAAGGTAAACTTCGGAAATATGGAGTTCAATCGGGATATTTGCATTAATAGATCGTATCCACTTGATATTAATTAGAGCAGACACAAAATGATAGCCATCAGCTGTCATAACGATGCCATTGCCTCGCACTTGATCTGGAGCCATTTGCTGCGGCAAATGCTTTAGCACTTCGTTATGTATTTCTCGAAGGTTTCTGATTTCCTTTTTGCTCACCTTAAGATACTTTCGGAGCTGTTTCGAGGTTGCGGGTCTTTTGCCATCTGCAGCAAATTCCTTTATGTCAAGACGGATTTCTCGTCCATATTTCGAAAGACCTGAAACATCGCATGGTACATCAAGCATAGCAGGAATCGTATGCACAAGATCGCGAAGGGTAGCCGGTTTCTGCTCAGTCTCCTCCCGTGAGATCTCACTTTCGTTACTGGGCAAGACGGGCTGGTCAATATGCACTCCATCTCTCTCTGCTTTGAAGTGAAAAGTATAGAACAACAGTAGCAGGACACCTGAGAAAATCACGCATTTCAAGATCTTTCCCGGTTTCCGTGCCATTTGCTGACACACCTTTCACACCGACGAACAGGAAGCAAGGGGGCTATACTAACCCTTGTACTCCTCAAAAGTAGGATGCTACGCATTCTTGTCCTTCGCTGGTGTGAATTCCTCTGGAATGCTGTAGGAAGCTCTGTTCTCTCTCATATTTTTGATTGCGCAAGGTCTAATACCCATGGAAATCCCGCTGAATACCTGTAACAATAAATGAAAGATAGCTAAATTATTATCTGCAATTTTGCCCGTACGTGAACCTTCAAGTTTGGACTACCAGCGCTGTATGGCTAGTGGTACGAAGCTGCGCAGCCTGCTACCATTTTGCGGCAAAAGATGTTGCGCCGTGGCCACAAAATCTTAAATTGCTGATAATTTATTAACTAATAAATAAACTAGAACTCTGTAATTAGCCAATGGAAATGGCTACGATGGTATTAGAAAGTCCAGCAGCATACCAATACTGTTATATTTTAGCAGGAAATATATAAACTAACCGTAAATAGCTGGGGTAGTCACCATTGTTCACTTATTCAATATTCTATATGGCATGTAAGACAGCCAATACTGCACTTTATTTCTGTATATATGCGCATGCTACCTACATCGAAATAGTGATAAACCAAAACTTTTTGATGTCGTTAAGTACGCAAAAGAACTCACGTCAAACAAATATAATATGAATCTGGTAACACACAGAATATGAAGACGTTCTACAGATGATATATATCTCTCAAAACCTCTACAGCGGCAGGGACTTAATTTGATAACTTATTTCACTGAGTAAATCTGACTTGCGAAAAATACATGTTTACTCCTGGGCCAATGACATCCGCCCCACTAATACAAACATTCATTCATTATTAAGTCAAGATATCACGATCCTGATTACTAATAGTGTTTGTGATGGTGCTCATTCATTCACCATAGTACGGTGTCAAGATTGTATCAGAAAGAAATAAGATTAATTCTGGCTTAATTTCTAAGTATGGACTTCTTAGATAAGGAAGACAATAGCTAGTATTGCCGCTGGAATATGGTACAAGCTACTCGTCATGAGAGAGGGTGCTGCATTAGCCAGGGCGACAGAGGTCTGTGATCCAGCTGGGGATTCTACGGGGGCAGAAGACTCGAAGGGTAACAACGCACTTGTGGTGGGTGATGAAGTCTCACTGTTGCCATTAGATGCCGTTGCTGCCACAGGAGATGTTGCTGCTCCTGAAGACTTAACAGGTGTCGTTGCACTTGCTACAGGAGAAGAAGCCTCGCTATATGACTGGGTATTCGTGGCAGTATTGGAGGCTGTGGGGTATGGTTCCGGCGTGGTGGTACATCCTGGTACCGACAGAGTGTCTCCTGGTGCACCGGTGTAGGTAGTACCACATACCTCAAACGTAGTACTATACGGACAGTACGTTGTGTAGCTAGAAATAACCTGGGTCACGGTTACTGGACCGCTAGGGAAAATGGTAGAAGCAGGTAGAGTCTCTGTTACTTCTGTTCCAACACTGGAAGTAGCTGGCAGAGTTCCACTGGCAGAAGAAGCTGATCCAGTTGAAGACTCTGAAGAGATAACTGGTGAAGTGCCTGGGGCAGTCGGAATTGGTCCAGTTGAAGACTCTGAAGAGATAAATGGTGAAGTGCCCGGGGCAGTCGGAACTGGTCCAGTTGAAGACTCCGAAGAGACCACTGGCGAGGTACCAGGTGTAGTAGAAACAGGTACGCTACACTCAGTGTTTGTCGGAGTAATAGTTGTCGTAAGAGTAGTAGGCGTTAACCTCGTGAAGTTTCCTACCACAATTGTAACTGAACTAGTGATAGTGCTGGTGATTGGAGTGCATCCGCTGGAAGACGGTGCCGACGACGGTGTCAATGACGATACAGGGCATCCAGGTCCAGAAGGAGTAATAGTAGTCACGGAGGTAGTTGGTACATAGCCTGTCGAGGTACCGCTGGTCACTGGCACAGAGCTAGTGATGGTGCTGGTAATAGGAGTGCATCCGCTAGACGATGGTGCCGACGACGACACAGGGCACCCAGGTCCAGATGGCGTGATAGTGGTCACGGAGGTAGTTGGTACATAGCCGGTAGAAGTGCCACTAGTCACAGGAACAGAGCTAGTGATGGTGCTAGTGATTGGAGTGCATCCGCTGGATGATGGCTTAGACGACGATGGTGCCGATGAGGACACAGGGCATCCTGGTCCAGATGGTGTGATGGTGGTCACGGAGGTAGTTGGCACATATCCTGTCGAGGTACCGCTGGTCACTGGCACAGAGCTAGTGATGGTGCTGGTAATAGGAGTGCATCCGCTAGACGATGGTGCCAACGACGACACAGGGCACCCAGGTCCAGATGGCGTGATAGTGGTCACGGAGGTAGTTGGCACATAGCCGGTAGAAGTGCCACTGGTCACAGGAACAGAGCTGGTAATGGTGCTGGTAATAGGAGTGCACCCACTAGACGATGGCTTCGACGAAGACACAGGGCATCCCGGTCCAGACGGGGTGATCGTGGTAACACTAGTGGTTGGCACGTAGCCTGTGGAGGTGCCACTGGTCACAGGAACGGAGTTAGTGATGGTGCTGGTGATAGGAGTGCATCCGCTGGATGATGGTGCCGACGAAGATGGCTTCGATGAAGTTACAGGGCACCCAGGTCCAGATGGCGTGATCGTGGTGACACTAGTGGTTGGCACATAGCCGGTAGAAGTGCCACTGGTCACAGGAATAGAGCTGGTGATGGTGCTGGTGATAGGAGTGCATCCACTAGAGGATGGCTTCGACGAAGACACAGGGCACCCAGGTCCAGATGGCGTGATCGTGGTAACACTAGTGGTTGGCACATAGCCTTTCGAGGTGCCACTGGTTACGGGCACAGAGCTGGTGATAGTGCTGGTGATCGGAGTGCATCCGCTGGATGATGGCTTAGACGACGATGGTGCCGATGAGGACACGGGGCATCCTGGTCCAGATGGTGTGATGGTGGTCACGGAGGTAGTTGGTACATAGCCTGTCGAGGTACCGCTGGTCACAGGAACAGAGCTGGTAATGGTGCTGGTGATAGGAGTGCATCCGCTAGACGATGGCTTAGACGACGATGGTGCCGATGAGGACACAGGGCATCCTGGTCCAGATGGTGTGATAGTGGTCACGGAGGTAGTTGGCACATAGCTTGTCGAGGTACCGCTGGTCACTGGCACAGAGCTAGTGATGGTGCTGGTAATAGGTGTGCACCCACTAGACGATGGCTTCGACGAAGACACAGGGCATCCCGGTCCAGATGGCGTGATCGTGGTAACACTAGTGGTTGATACATAACCTGTTGAGGTGCCGCTGGTCACAGGCACAGAGCTTGTGATGGTGCTGGTGATAGGAGTGCACCCACTAGACGATGGCTTCGACGAAGACACAGGGCATCCCGGTCCAGAAGGAGTAATTGTAGTCACGGAGGTAGTTGGCACATAACCCGTCGAAGTACCGCTGGTCACTGGCACAGAGCTAGTTATAGTGCTGGTGATGGGAGTGCATCCGCTGGATGATGGTGCCGACGAAGATGACTTCGATGAAGATACAGGGCACCCAGGTCCAGATGGCGTGATCGTAGTAACACTAGTGGTTGGCACGTAGCCTGTAGAGGTGCCACTGGTTACGGGCACAGAGCTGGTAATGGTGCTGGTAATAGGAGTGCAGCCGCTAGAGGATGGCTTCGACGACGATGGTGCCGATGAAGATACAGGGCATCCTGGTCCAGATGGAGTGATAGTGGTAACACTAGTGGTTGGCACATAGCCGGTAGAAGTGCCACTGGTCACAGGAACAGAGCTGGTGATGGTGCTGGTGATAGGAGTGCATCCACTAGAGGATGGCTTCGACGAAGACACAGAGCACCCAGGTCCAGATGGTGTGATAGTGGTCACAGAGGTAGTTGGTATATAGCCGGTAGAAGTACCACTAGTCACAGGAACAGAGCTTGTGATGGTGCTAGTGATAGGAGTGCATCCGCTGGATGATGGTGCCGACGAAGATGACTTCGATGAAGATACAGGGCACCCAGGTCCAGATGGCGTGATCGTGGTGACACTAGTGGTTGGTACATAGCCTGTCGAGGTACCACTGGTTACAGGAACGGAGCTAGTGGTGGTGCTGGTGATAGGAGTGCACCCACTAGACGATGGCTTCGACGAATACACAGGGCATCCCGGTCCAGACGGGGTGATCGTGGTAACACTAGTGGTTGGCACGTAGCCTGTGGAGGTGCCACTGGTCACAGGAACGGAGTTAGTGATGGTGCTGGTGATAGGAGTGCATCCGCTAGACGATGGCTTAGACGACGATGAGGACACAGGGCATCCTGGTCCAGACGGGGTGATAGTTGTCACAGAGGTGGTTGGCACATAGCCTGTCGAGGTACCACTGGTCACGGGAACAGAGCTAGTGATAGTGCTTGTGATCGGAGTACATCCGCTAGACGATGGTGCCGACGACGACACAGGACATCCAGGTCCAGATGGCGTGATCGTAGTAACACTCGTAGTTGGTACATAGCCTGTAGAGGTGCCACTAGTTACGGTCACAGAGCTGGTGATGGTGCTGGTGATAGGAGTGCATCCGCTAGACGATGGCTTAGACGACGATGGTGCCGATGAAGACACAGAGCACCCAGGTCCAGATGGTGTAATAGTGGTCACGGAGGTAGTTGGCACAAAACCCGTTGAAGTACCGCTGGTCACTGGCACAGAGCTGGTGATGGTGCTGGTGATAGGAGTGCATGCGCTAGACGACGGCTTAGACGACGATGGTTTCGACGACGACACAGGGCATCCAGGTCCAGATGGCGTGATCGTAGTAACATTAGTGGTTGGTACATAACCTGTTGAGGTGCCGCTGGTCACAGGCACAGAGCTGGTGATGGTGCTGGTGATAGGAGAGCATCCGCTAGAAGATGGCTTAGACGACGACAATGGCCTGGTTGTTGAGCTAGGCACAGTAGATGTGGATGAGCTGGAGCTTCTGCTCTTGGTGCTTGTTGTTTTGACCATCGTGCTTGATTTGCCCGTGGTGCTTTCGGTACTGGGTATTTCGGATGTTGTACTTGTCGGAATGGGTGTGCTTGATGTCTTGGTGATAGAAACACTAACTGATGTTCCACACTCGCTGATCCAAGGAACTGTGTAAGTGTATTCACTATCCAATGTCGCAATGGCGCTATTCGCGCTGTTAACAGCACTACTCAGACCTGCATCACATCCATTTCTGCACTTCTGAGCGGCAGAAACAGTATTTTCCAGGGCGTCCGTAATGTAGATGGTGATCTGAGATAGTGTCTTCTGAATAGAGTCTGAGTTCTCTGCTACGGCATTGCCACTTATTTCCCCAATATGTTTCGTAAATTGTTCAAGAATATTCTCGAGTTTACCGTATACCTGTTCAGAAAACTTTTTGCTGAGACAGCTCATAGCGGACTTGTCTCCACTCGTTTTACTCAGATCGCTGGCTGCATCAAGCACTTTGTTAAGGGTATCCTCCAAAGACTGGCCATCACCTGAAAAATCAACATTAGAAAGTACGTCGATAGCGTTATTTACCGCGTTGCGATACTTATTATCATTGAGAAGCCAGCAACCGCTTCCGTAGCAATCGTAATTACCATCTGTTCGGGTTGGAGATGGAGCATTACTGGTGCGTGTGCCACTGCGTGCTGCCGTAGTTTGGGCCAGGGCAGTGTCTAGACACAAGCCCAAAGTGAGCAATAGTCCAGAGAGCTTCATGGCTGATCGTGGTGCTAGTCGCCTTGTCCTGTGTTTATAGTTTGGCGTGGGTTTAAGAGTCTTGAAGAGGGCCGTGCGCAGGGTAAGGCGAATAAGATAATGCATTTCACTGCATATGACAAAACTCGAGCTTCGCGAAACCAGGGAAATCCCGTGACACAAGAAACAAACTTTTTCTGCGAAATGGTAAGTTTTCGATTTTAGCAGCGGCTGGCATATTTTAGAAAACGTAATTATTCGAGGGGACTCTATGGTTGAGCAACCCGGGAATATGTGGCTTAATCGGGCAAGGTATTGCTTAAGCACTCTGGTGCATAGCGTTACCCTGCATGTAAAATAGCATGGGCAGAATGCGGCATTAAGAAATGAATTTGAGAAGTTTCTTTTTCTTACAATAAGCATTTATACTGTCAAATCCTAAATATCGATAACCATTATGATGATAGTCTCCCGTCAAAGCACTCTAACCGAATATGGTTCCTGAGGTGCCTGTTCGTCATATGAGTAATCGGAAAATCCCGCTGCAATGCACGGTCTTAGACGACGCCCGCTAATCGGTAACTTCCGCATCGTGGTGTTACATGTGACACTTAATGCTTGCGCCAGTACTATTCATTAAGCTTACAACTGTAGCGATGAAATTCAATGCTAGCGTTTAGAATTATTCATGTCTCGCCTTTTGGTTTATGTGCCTGCAGTCTCACGGCGTTTAACCTCGATAATTAGCTAGATTGTGTTATGTTATGACAAACCAGCTATTTGCATCTTGCGCTTCACCCTAACCTTGGTTAGGCATTTACTTAATTGTAGTAAACACCTGCCAGTCTGCCAGCTGGTAGACACACGATGGTGCTCCTCGAAAAGATAGTACTTGCCACTGGCCTTTTCTCAAGCATAACAAGTGCTTCAGAGCTACCTACCGCTGAAAATACCCTACGTCGGCGTGATGTATCCTCATCTACGTACTCTAAGTGGTTCCCTTCGTGGAATAAGCACCGCGGTGGTGGCAACGCAATGTTGCCATCTGATCTCTCTGGAGTAGTCTCTAATGAGAAGGGATATATCCGTAGCTCTCAATCAGGAAAGGATCTGGTAAACTCTTTGAGCAACGCTCAGGGCGGATTTCTTCGAGTCCAGATTCCTATTGAGAAATTTCTAAACAATGCTAATTATGGGGATGATAACGAGCATATCTTCGATGTCCTCACTGCCGTTATGCAAGAGGCCTCAGACAAGGGCATCTACGTTCTTGTATGCCTGCGTGGACCCGGTGGTGGTGTATTGACCGGAGACTCCCTGAATGACGCAGTTAGTGTGACGAAATCCTTGGTCAATACATACAAGGGTTATAAGAATTTTATGTTCAACACCTACAACGAACCTATCAAGGGCGGTTTCACGTACGATGATTATGCGAATATGATGGAGACTCTCATTGGTACTGCCAGGGACGAGGGCTTTGAAGGATTCATCTTTGTTGAGGAAAGCCACTGGGGTGGTGGTTTGATGGATGCGCAGGACAGTGGAATTGCTTGGTGGGCTGAGCGTCTCCAGGATGCCAATGGTGGCAATTTTAACAACTTGGTGGCTTCTATTCACGCTTATATTAGTGGTTCCAAGGATTCTGCTGTCAAGACTCTCTGGAAGGAAGTAAATGCTATCACCGACCTCGGCATGCTTCCCGCTATCACCGAATATGGTAATGCTAATTACGGTGCATGCGGCGGTGGAAACGATTTTGAGAAGCGGCAGGGAGGTCTTGAAGCACTCCGTAGTGAGAAGCAAAACTTGTTGGATGCGGGTGTCATTGGAATCCCGTGGTTTGAATTTCTAAGCGACGACGCTCCGTCATGTTCTGGAGATGCACTTCGAGGCTACGGTTACGGAAATAACGAGCAGATATTCCCTGATACTCAAGAAATTAGTGGTCCTCCCGCGTCGCCTTTTGACTGGTAACTGTTCCCGGCTTAGAAGGTAGTCAGTTCAGTGGCAACATGTCATGGCTGTACACAGAATCCTAGCCAACTAAGCCTATATTTTTTTAGCTGATATCCTGATACAAAATATAATTACTTCTATATCGACATTAGATAGAACGAAAATTTCTCCCAGAGGTATCTTGCGAAGCATGACATTCGAAATAGCTCGTTGAAATCAGTGCCTGTCGAGTTTTCCAACTGGGTTCCATTGAGAGTATAAGAGGGAGAGACAAATCCCATATTGCCTATCAGACGGTCCCATCATTTGAAAATGCCTGGATTCGTGTCAAACCTTTATTACCTCCTAGTTCTACAAGTCTGTTTCATAATTAGAGAAGGAAGAAAATTCAAATCCATAAGATGAATTTGCGCCAATGACAGATGGGTGTAGAAAGAATTGCTCCAAATCCATGAAGTTCTCTATACCATCGACCCCAAATCTATCTCCTTCAAAAGGTGCAGAATCTATTATGGTATCTTGCTCCATGATATCACATCTGGCCACTGGTTCCATGCTCTTGGTCATGTCAATACCGGCAAATATCGAATCACTGGACATTAGCAGCTCTGGAGCTATATCTGGTCTCTGGTATCCATGTTGTACACCAGTATTATTATTAATTGTTTGATTGAATGACGCCGCTCTCCTTCCGATCATCTCGAGGACATTTTCCTTCATACTCTTTAATAACTGGTAGCTGTAACCAGCTATTTGGCACGTCTTTTGAAGTGTCAGAAGGAAAGCCAAACATCCATCTATTAGCCTCTCAATGTTAAGAAGCATGTCAAAACGATACGTGTGCGCCAAAACTATGTGCGAAGCCGCATAGAGGCTAGCTGTAACAGCAATAAAAATGCTGTTTACCAAGACCCATGAAAATCTGGTAACCTTAAGTTCTTGTATGTCACAAAAATTACGCATTATAGATAGTCCTGCATTCAGCATCTTTTCCATTTGTCCCCGTGCAGATCTTGATGTCATAATCTGAGCACGGGCGAGCAGTATACGGGTGGTATGGTATTTTATTTCAAGATGAAAAGGTTTGAACTCAAAATTAGTGACTCTCTTGTCTCTCGGCATTCCCTGACTCCAATTATCTAACTCAAATTCAAGTTCACTTGCGACCTCTAAGAGGTGTTCATGAGATATCTTACAAGCGTCTGGAAGATCGTAGAGGTTTTTCTTTATCTTTTGCTGAATCTCAAGTAACGATATCAAGCTTTGAGCAACATTCTTATAGGATGGGCAGGTTGGCAGTCGGCTTGGGTCAGTACCTTTCACGAGCAGTGAGTCGTCAGCCAAGGCGAAGTCACGCACATTTATGAAATCATCTGAAAGACGAGTAGGACGGCCCGTGGTCATAGAAATTTGACGATCTAGTATATAGGTACTCCAGAACAGTCGCCTTGCCTCATCCTTATTCAAAGAATCGGTATAGTCAGCCCACATAGTCGAATCCTCATTGTGAAGACCAAGTTCAATACATAGTTGTATTGCCATACCACTTACATGCCACAAGCTCTGGCGTGCCGGCCGAGCTAATGAATACACACCTAGCATGAGTATTGCTTTTAACGCTTCCAACCTGTTGGGAGATCTAACCACAGTACCGTAGTAGTACATAGCCTGTTGGTGAAATTTTATACTTAAACTCGGATCCTCCAGCATAGATGTAGTAGATACTGCCATCATTTGAAGTATGAAATATAAAATACGTTGTTCTTGAACTGAAGCGGATGGAATCTCATTAAGATCTCTATCCTTGTAATCAAAATATATAGTCGAAGGTGGCGGATCACCTCCATGTCTTCTTGGGAGCGCTAGATCAGTGTATTCAGAAGCAATTGGCAAATTGGGACTCAGAGGACCGTAGGTAGGCTCGAAATAAGTGTTGATGAATTCTTCTCTGTTAAATATGGGAATATAGGTATTCTCGGCTTCAAAATATTTTTTCAAATGCCTCTCAGCAACTATCTTGGGCGGCAGTGAAAAAGAAATAGGCTCCCCGATAGGCTCCTCCTCAAAACTTTGCGGTGGCGCTCCCATCATAGGGCCTAAGAATTCGCTGGCGAGTAGCGAACTCTCAGATTCCTTCTTCTCAACGTAATTCTGCAGCTTGGATGATACTGCGTGCCAAAAACTAATACCCGAAGTAGCACCCCAGTATGATGCTGTTTTAACAATATTTCTGGGTCCACTGCGCCAGTATTGGTGAGATACTAGTTTTTTTTCAAGCTCAAAAACACGCATTTCTAGCCGTGGTATATAGTCAACTGGCACTTTCTGCCCTGAAGAAATATCAGCAGTGCAACACTCTGTGTTCGCATGCTCGCAGTGTGTACACCTAGGAAGTTGGCGATCACAACGTATCTTTCGCAACCTGCACCTTTGGCATGCCTTCCTATTAGTATTAAGACGCCTTCCACCTGTCTCTATCTTCATTCAGTAATTGCAGTACTCGCGAAAAGACGAGTTTCGTAATCGGGTATGGGTTAAGGTAGTCTAACTTAATACTATTTGTTACAAATAAAAGCTGCAAGCAAGCTGAAAAATAGGTAAATGTCACAATATCGCTATTTTGATTCAATAATAATAATCAGTGTAATTGATTAAGTAGATTAGTTACAATTGAAAAATAATTTAACTTCATCCAGTCATACGCCGAGACTGATCAACTTGGCCAAAAACTCGTTCGGAACCTCAAGAAGCTTTAGCAAGTTATAAACACTGGGAATAGGCTCCTTCAACAATAGAAGAAGAGTCCAAACTTCGGACAGCAAAGCATTCCACTTCTGAACGTATTCAGAAGATAGCGATCCAACCTGTATCAGACGCCATAATGAATATACACCAGCCGTAGCTGCAAATGTAAGCAGACTGAGTGCAGCCCAGGTTACCGTAAGATCTTTTTGGTTGTGTAGTGAGCAGTATTCAGTTATGATGCCTTCACACGCGACAAGAACCGCTGTCAATTCTGAATCATCCGGCTCCGGCAGAAATTCTGAGAATCCAGCGAGAAGTAAGATAGAATTGTGATAAATTATTCTTACCAAAGGAAGATTAATTGCACTCAAGTAGATAAGCTCTTGTCGATAAGCTTTGTGCAACGCTTTTACTCTCAAAACATAGTGATTGCGAATTTCTATCAGTTCATCAATGGGGATTTCTAGTATTCTCGGCTTTTCGTAGAACATGTATTTTATCTCATCTTGAATGCACAATATGTCAAGAAAATATTTAGTGGTTTTCACAGTGGACATTTCAACGGAAAACAAGTCGCAACCTGGCTCTTTTGGCCGGGGAAACATGTATTTATGTGAAAATAAATCCTGGTTATTGATTCCGAGTTCGTGCATCAGCGAAGGTCTACCGAAGATGAACGAAACGAATTTGTCAAACAGGTAGCTACAAAGTAGCACTCTACGTCTGTGTCGCCAATTAGTTCCACTTGAAGGCTTTTCTTTACCCATGACGTGTAAGCCTCTCTCGATACACATGTTCGTAATTAAACTGTTCAGCTGCCAGGCGCCTGGCCGAGTTGGCCGAGCCAATGAATATAAACCCAAGAATAGAAGAGCGGTGAACCATTCAAGAGTGTCTGCAGTATTAGAGACTGCTTGAAAATATAGTATTGCATGAGCATAGTATTTTTCACACTCATGATATTGCCTTATATCCCCGGCAGTCGTAATAGCCATAATCATTAACAGATAATACAAGGAACCACGGCTTTTGGTGTCAGATGGATTAAAAAAAATGTCTTTTTCAGGATATCGGCTTGAATCTGATGCAAAATTGGGTGACAGGTGGTCATACCGAATGTTAGTGACTTCGGGGTACTTTGAAACAAGCAGGGAGTCTGGAGGTCCGTATATTGACATATAATGTTCTCCAATAAGAACATCTAAGTCTATACAGGGAAAATGCGGGTAAATTGTTTCTATGAATCTTATAAGCATTTTCTCTGTATCGAATTTTGCTGGAAGTCTTGGCAGTCTTGCCACGTTCTGAGAAGTGTGCCCCAAATATTTTTCAAATTTTGGAATGGTAGACTGAGGCACTTCTAAGCTCCTGGACCATAACCTGGAACATATCAAGCGCGCAATCTGTGGTCCAGAACAACGGCCCCATAACGAAATATCAACTTCATCTGAAGGCATTAAGTTAGGAAACCCACATAATGTCAGCTCCCTTTCAATATTTTGAGCGCGTTGCTCAAGTCTTTCTACGTAGTCGCGAGGTATAGCTTTTCCAGTCACTGGGTGAGATATCTCACAATTAACGCCCATCAATGCGCAGTTGGAACACTTTTTCACCTTCCAATCACACTTTATTCGGTGATGACGGCATCTGAGACAGGCAAACTTGCTACGCTGGCCTTGAGCTCGGTCCATATATCCACTGACAAAAAATGTTATGACTACTAACCAGAAATATGCACAGCCTGCCTAAGCTACCACATTATCCAACCCGTACAACATTGCAGCCCACACCTTTCGTATCAGAATAAAACCTGTTCTCTTTGATACCTAATTCAAATGCAGGAGCTTGAGCCATTCATGTACAAATTCATCTATTCCATCACCCACCGTCAGGCTGTGAGGGTAAGGTGAGGGTGAGGTCCGATCAGTGTGACTTCCATACAGTATTTGTCATCGTTTTTTTCCAAATGCAGTTTGTGTATCTGATACGCGTCAACGTCAATAATTCTAATCTATTGTGAGCTCTAGATATACCACAGGCTGTAATATTCATTTTATGATAGCTTGGCTGTAAACAAAACAACTTTCTTTTGTTTATCCTTTGGATGTCAGCGGAGAAATATTACATTTGCTGAGGTAATTGAGTCTCCTGCAGCTGTTATCTGTCATCACATTTCTCGGGAAGTCCCGATTTACTATTTACTGGCACTCAGAGGCGGTAAAATAATAGGGATGAGGCTATCTTGGTGTACTCAATGACAAACTCAATCTTGGAGGTGGAAGCTGTCTCTGATCGAGGCCCAAATCAGCTTCAGAAATTTCTTCCCGTATTGGTCCCGATGGTTGATCATGACTATGTGGCCAGCGTCACGCAGACAATTTGTGAGTTTTTAAGATTCTGTATCTGCTAAAGATATTATTCCTATTTTTCAAGAGAAAACCTTAATCTATACACGAAGCGCTGTTTTACCTAACAACAGAACACGTAACCCTTTCCGCTTTTCTGAATACGATAGGTACTCCACCTATCCTCATGCTGCTGTCCGGGCCATATCTGCTGGATATCATCATACGAGCGTAATTAATTCGCACAATCGTGTATCTCCTGGACACCTACACTTGTTTACAAACTGAATTTTTTGAAGAAGGTTAGGTAAATTTCGCTTGCTGCATGATCGACAAATAGCCCAGGGTCATGCGCTGCACCTGTCCTTTTTACCCACGGAGGTGAATACAACAAGGCAATTTGTCAATGCAATGTTTTGTTAAGGACCGTGTCGAAGGCATGTAAGTATAGAAAACCTGGGAATAAGCCGATTTTAGCCAGTCCCAATAATGATATGATAATAACTACAATACAAGCCAACAAGCGTTGTCTTGACCATTACTCAAAATAGGCAAGACAGGTACTGCCACAAAACGAATGAATCGCCAATAAGAATACTCTGTGATTAATAGGTAAATACGATACATACACTTAGGTTCCCCCTTCACTTCGGGATACGTCTATTACCAACTCGAAAATTCACTAAGTGGGTACCCTCTCTAAAGTGTCCATTTCTGGACCTCTCCGGTTCCCCGGAGAAGGAAGAAGCTAGAATCGTCATTAGCTAAGAGGCCGTTCCACATCGAGTGGTCGCCAGCAGTCTTCATGGCACTCCACGAATCTTTCAAAGCAGGCTTGGATAGCGGCTTGGTAACGAGACGGACCGCGAAATCGTCACTATCCTTGCGCTGTCCCGGGTGTACATTGGATTGGAAACTTACAACGTGATTGTCTCCAACCTTGACAATTTGGGGCGCTCCCACTTTGAAGTTGTTGACATCGGGAACATGAACTTGTTGGCGATTTCCCCAGGTCTTGCCCCCATCCGATGACTGGACAGATCCAATATAACTATTATCACCATCCAGCGATTCAAAAACCGCAATAAGATTGTTCGCGTTATCGTCATACTGCGCAACACCAATCATTCCGTCGCGGCGGCGGGAGCCATCACCATCACTGACAACAATCGGGGGGTTCGACCAGTTCTTGCCTCCATCTGAAGACGTTATCAAGAGATTCTGCTGAACACCTTTATTTAACTCATGTGAATAATAGAGCTGAATGCTCCCGTCGGACCCTGTTCTTAGGAATGGCTCCCAGTCACCGATTTCCTCGTTATCACTATTGTTGACGACAGCATCCGCCAGATGATTCCAATTGGTACCATCGTATTCACTTATGGTAATTCTCCATACCTTATTGTTACCCTGATTTGGTCCATGATTGCGATAAGCAACCAGAGTTTTGCCATCAGGTGTTTGATAAGGAAAGCCATTGCCCACCTGCTCACCGGGTTCAGCCGAAGCCACACTTCCTGATGGCCACCAAACCGCAGCATCAGAAGATTTGAACACACTGATCGTGCCAGCACCATTGGTCGCAAGGTAGGAATTATCTTTCAACTTGGTTGCCCGCGGGTAGTTACCACCAGTTGTGATCAGGCCATGAGGAAAAGGCTGCTGGGTCAACTCCCTTTTTTCCAAAGAGACGGGGAGACCCGTGACCAGGTTTAGAGCTGCTGTGAGCGAAAAAATGTTCAGAAATTTCATTAGCTTGTCGTGATCGATACCAGATAGTTCAGAGATGCGTCTGATTGCGTGAAACAGAAATATAAGTAGATGATAGCTGAGGCTATTTAAGCGAGCAATAGTAAGACACCGAACCAATTAGGAATTAAGATTGGGCTAGGTCAATCACATGGTCAACACCGACGAGGGCGAAGCGCGCATGGTGCTTCGATAACGCAAAGTTCTGCAGTGAACAGAAAACTAGAACCTATATTTTAAAGCAAATATTTCAATATATCTGCGATGAATCTTGCTAACCGGCTCAGTCGCCATATCGCTGCAAGCAGCGAACTTCTGGTAATCCCTGACAAAGCGGTTAACTCCGCAGCGGATCTTCCCGTCCCTTTCCCCGCGAAGCGTGGTCCTACATTATGCATATGCGGTATCATGTATTAGTAGCAGCTGCATACCAAACACTATGTCATTGTGCAGCATACGACTATTGCGGGATGAACATTGCTTAGCGGACAAATGCCGATTGAGCAAGTTTTGGTACGACCACCTGAGACTGGTCGGACAATGCGAGATAGCCCACGTTTTTATATCAAGCGTCGAGAAGCGGTACAGGAGTGGTATTAGCAGTAGAACAGGTATTAGAATATTATTCTCTATGGAAAAAGACCTACAGCTGCTGCAGTTGTGCAGCTACATCGCTAAATTGGTTTTTGTATTTGTTGGCAAACCCCAGCACATCGTTCAACTGACTGTTATCACTATGGTCATGTGACGAGAAAGGTGTGATCACCTGAGAAAGGGTATCTAATATTGACGCAGTACTGTTGTCGGCACTACCTAATGAGTGGGCGAGATTCCTGAACTGATCGCCCGAGTTACTACCTGAGGTATGCTGGCTGACTTTGGTGAAAATGTCAGACGATTGCAGGAGCCCCTCTGCATTGGCTGAGGTAGAATTTCCTCCTCCACCAAAGATTCCGCCTAAGATCTTTCCCGCAACATCCTGAATCTCGCCCACGATGTCTGCGGGTAGGGCCAGAGAGGCGGATGCAATACATTGTACATCATTATTCTGTATGGCCTGCGTCCATCCACCAACATATGCCTTGGCAAAATCGGCCAACTCATTAGTGACCTTCTCCAACTCTGGGCCCAGATTGGTTATATCCCCAATCAGGCCAGTCGCACAACCCGCAAGATCTTCGACTATATTTGGGCAGTCTTTGACAATTTCGGCTGAAAGTTTGGAGATGTCGGGTCCAACACTGGTAATCTCACCGGAAACACTTTGTAATTCCTTAAGGGTAACTTTCGTAACGTCCTGTGCTGCGCCAATGATGGCTGCAGCGTCGGTTGGGTTACAATTGCTGGGCGCTCTTTTAACGGGCAGAGCCGCGACAGAGTTCAGGACGAGGCAGTACAGAACGGCTGGAAGCATTGGAGGTATTTCTGGTCAACGAAAAGTCAGCCTACCTATTTATATATAGCTTGGTGGTCTTGCATGCATGACATACTGACTACGAAAACCAAACCAGGGAAACCCTACATTTGCCCTATCCACGCTATACGCGGGTAGGCCCGAAGCGAGGCCTCGAACCAGCAGGAGCCATAGCATAGCTGAGATTGAGATCACCTAGCGAAAAAAAATATTAGCTGGCTAATTGTGATTATCAATATAGGTATTAAAGCAATGAGCTCAGAGTGCTCTTAAGGTTGCTGAAAGCGGATCCAACGTCGTCGATTTGAGCTCCAAAAGCATTATTGATGGGAGAAACCGATTTCATGGAGTTAAGTTCATTGACAAGAGGCTGAACTCCGTCGGTGATATTTTGCGAGAGCGAGGAGATCGGCGACTTTACCTCATTATGCTGTGGCCCCGGAATTTTCGACAAAAGAAGCTTGATTATTTGCTTGACCAGCTGCTCGTCGGCGTCTAAGAGCTTTTTCAACTCGTCGAGGAATGGCGAGAACAGGGGCTCTAGGTCCTTAAGAGACTGACTTACAAACCCAGCACCGTCCTCCGCGATACAGCCCCACGGAACGCCTTCAACGCTAGATACTAAATCGGAGAATAGCCCCGTTCCGTCGCCGACAAGGCCCGTGACGTCACTGAATACGCCACCTGATTGCAAGAGTTGGACAATGCAGGTACCAACATTGTCGGAGAAGCACGCAGAGTCGCCTGTTGCAATTCCTACGATATCTGCAATATACTTCACAATGTCGGTGATCTGGGGCAGAGACTTCTGGACGTTATTTTCAACGTCGCCGACGAGCTTCTTGATGGTGTCCTCTGGCGGACAGGAGTTGTCGGCAGCCCTGCACAGAGCAATACAAAGAATAGTGAAATATCTCATGAAATCTAGAGACCCGAACGGATTTTTTTACTAATATATTGTCGCTATAAGACTGATTATAACTCAAAAGCTTAGGGTTTTGCAGATCTTCATCGGCGTTGGACCGATCGGTAATAATAGACCAAATAAATTACGATTCATAATTAGAACCTGTGTCAAATGCGTATTAAATCTTGCTGCAGTCGCCACTTACATGGACGTTCTGGGTCATGTTGCACATTCCAGTGTCAACTAAGGTAAGGGTTGAGGTACGGGTACAAAGCGCAGATCACATAAAGTGTTAATTGGGAACACGTGTTGACGGCTGTAACAGGGCGGTTTTCGTATCTTGGAAGGTATCACAGCTGATATAATTCCACGCAACTTATAGATCGAGGGCCTACCTTGGTGTGGACCCTTCACCCACACGGACCGGGGGCGGTGATCCTTGCTGTCATGTAATGATTCGCAGAATTTATATAATCACCTTTCTGCATAACGGCATCTGGCTGCCATCTAATCTTTTCTTTGCAACATGCTAAGCAATATTGCTCGTTGGAGTCTGTTCGTATCCCTTATTGCCACGACCGCGGTAGCGTTTCCAGTGGTTGCAAGTGATGAGGTTAAGCGTGATTCCTGCAATGTTATCGGCTCCCTGGGGGGCATCGTCGAACAACTAATAGGTGACCTGAACCAGGTCGTGCCACTGGTCACTGATATTGGAAAGGATCTTACCACTGTAGCTAACACCCTATTTTCCGATAATGGTTGTGGAACTGCTGTAGTCTCCTGTATCTCGACCATCGTAGATGGTGGTGAGACCTGTGGCTCCCTTGCGGCTTGCACATCCTTGATAGGGAACACTGGATTTATTTCAGTCCTTGCCGATGTTGTATCTAAAGCTTCTCAAGTGGCTGGGGATGCTTTGCAGTTGACCGGAAAAATCCCTGCCTCCTGTGTATCTGACGCTGCAATTTCGGCTGTTTGGCCCGTACTTGATTTGACGGTAAAGCAGGTCACGGGATTTGGTAATGGCATCATCCATATTATTTCCTCTGCCGAGAAAAGTCAAATTTCTTTGGCCAACACGGGTTTCAAAATATTCGTGGACCAGAGCACTAACATCGTCGAGGATACGGTAGAGATTGCTAAGCCACTTGTCTCTCACGCCCCGTTCTTCAATGCCACTCTGGTCGATTCTCTGAACGACCTCGAATCCGTTCTTAACACATTGAAGAATGTGACAAACAGTATATAGTCAATCCATAATTTGTAATAGTTTTGTAACTTGAATACATTCCTTTGACGAATTTCCTGCTAGCTTAACTAGCTAAGTTGGCGAAGTTTCTGCATGCCTGTGCGTGATGATTGCCTTCAACCATGCCGAAACTGGCTGGCCTGGGCTACTGTTGTACATATTCTTGGAAACTATGGTGGTACAAGCGGGTAAATCAATAAAGATTACGGCATTCCTAAACAAATACAGTTTACAACAGCTTTTGAGCCGCAGCACTAAGCGAAGAACTCTGGCTTTCAAGCGGTCCAATAAAAGAATCAAGCGGCGTTCCATGTCCACCAGAGCTGAGGGGTTTCAAGAAGTCATTAAGAACGGTATCAATTATGTTCAGCGTCTGATTGTCATTCCCGTGCAGGGTCCTTGCTGTATCCTTGACCTGGTCGGTGGGATTGACTGTCTTTAGTGCCGACACTAAATTAGAGCTTTGCTCAAGATTGAATCCAGCTGGAATGAGGGCACCAAGTATGACCTTTGCCTCGTCGACCCAGGCCGAAACTTGACTGGCCGGGTCACCAATCGCGCCGTTGATTCCCTGGCCAACACAGTTCCAATCGACTTCGCTCACACCCTGGCTGAACTCATTCCAAAGAGCACCCAGATCTTTTGAAATTTCTTCAAAGTCAACGCTATATTTCTGATCGGTCGTTACTTTCTGGAAACAATCCGCGAGATCAGTTATCGGGCAGTCTTGACCTAGCAACTGGGTGATTCTCGTGATCTTTGCAACAAGGTCATTCGCAGGCCCAGCAGCATTTTTCCAGTGCTTGTTCACATCGGAAGTGACTTGCTGAATCGCCTGCTGAGGGTTGCAATCAGCACGTTTCAATGGCAGTGCCCACGATGATGAAAGCAGCAGAGAGACAAGAATAAGACCGCGTGTCTGTGCCATATTGCTCTATGCAAGGTGGGCTATTGATGGGGAGTTAACGCTTTTATATGTCCTAATCAACGAATCTCAAGCCCTAAGCCTAATCTGGCACCCTGACATTAATTCGTCCGCCGCAGAACGACAGCGCGGTGGGCGCCGCACCTTTGCATACATTAAAGAGCCGATTGAAACACGAAAATCAGCAACTCGCCTGGGCAATAAACTATTCAAATTGCTGGTCACGAAAGACGCCAAATTACTATTGTAGCGTGGATTATTAATGCGGAGGAGTCTAACACCGAGGTATGTCGAAAAACCCTACGATTAGCCCATCTCACCTTGACATTCCTGTGGCAGACCAAGTTCAGTTCCGGTTGTGGTTCGGATTCTGGCCTCCACAACTAAATATGCTGCTTCGCTGCGAAGTTTCAATACGATACGGGTTAGGGTCGGTTGTGCCCGCGGCTCTGCAGGCCCATAAACATTATGCCATATGCACTGAGTAAACAGGGTTCGAGTGCATGCATGGCTGCAATACCAGCCCGCATGTACCTAGCTGGCCAGGGCACTGTGGTGGAGGAACCGCGTTGAGCCGCAAATACCTGAGTATGAAAGCGACTACAGCAGCCACAGTGTGACGTAGATATACCAGTGCTATAGTTAGCAATAATCAATTTTTTTGATGCACAAATAGCAACTACACGTAGTCTAAGTCTACTGCCTCCAGTAGTAACACCCCTACCCTATAATGCTAGCCTTTGCAGCAAAGACTCCCACAATAGCGGCTCAGACACTATACTACCGTGCTAGGCTAAATAATATGAAGTTAAGGGGATGCTCTAACCAAGCAAGTTAAGTAGACTCTTTTCAGTACGGTGGTTCCATTGGTCCCTAGGCTTAGGGTCGCGCTATCCCGCACTGCGACATGTGACTAAGATTTAGAAATGCCAGGGTACGGTTTGTTCCTGAAAAGCGTTTGCATAAATACATGTCTGATAGACAATTTGGGCCCTCCATTCAGACATGGTCAGCATCTCCTGCTTGTTTTCCACTTTGTTAGCCGCTAGTGCGGCTCCCCTTATCGAAAAACGCGATGGTGACGGCACGATTGGCGATCAGATGGCCAAGCTTTACGTTCCCGAGGACGTGATTCAACAGCTTTACGAATACAGTCCACTAAATGACATTCTGAGCGCTGTTTGGGCGCCTAAAGGCTCACAGTCAGCTGCTCCTGCTTTTTACAATCTCCTAAACGATCAGAATGCCGCAGTCCCCGCTGTTGACGCCAACGCACAGAACAGCGATGGTAACGCACCCTCGATCAATGAGCTTATGGGTGCAGCCTCGGCGGCTGAGCAAATGAATTTTTACAGCGCCGGTGGTAATAATCACCTACAACCATACAACCTTCCTAACACGAACAAGCAGCTCACCGGCTATGACACTGGTACGGGAATGAAGGCGCGTGTTTTCAAGACTGGCGCTGATAAATTGATCATCTCGTTCTCCGGCTGGAATCCTTTGGATCTTCCTGTGGATCTTGGCACATATACTCAGGATGAGGGTAGTGTTAGTGGTAAGATCAACGAGGGTCAGAAGAATGCCGTTGCATTTGCACGACTCGTTTACTTGGTGGCCAAACAGGACGGTAAAACGCAACAAGATATCTATGTCTCAGGCCATTCAACAGGCGCTGGCGAGGCCCAATACGTCGCTCAGCAGCTTGGGTTCAGTGGAGTCGCCTTTGAAGGTACTGGAATTCCCGAAGACTCCAAGGCTGTCGGTAAAGGCTCCAACTTCATAAGCTTCGTCAACTATGGTGATGTCTGGGCAAGCTATGCCTCTGATGTCCCCGACAACCCTGTCGACGTTATTGGAGGTCCTAAGAAGGGAACCCTTCCACATTACGGCAAGCTTATGATGGTAGGTGATGAAGGCCATGCAAAATTGCAGCGTGGGGTGCTTCAATTGTTTGGGTGGACAAAAGCCATTCCTGAAGGCGCACCAATTACTTTCCTCATTGACTTCATCAATGAACAGGGCCTTGGTTACCATAATATGAATGAAGATGGTAATCTCAAACCTTATTTGGATAAGAAGGTTGGCCAAGCCGTGTAAGGTTAATGGTATCGCTAGGCCTAATGGTAACAATGATTTGGAATGAGCACACATCAATTGCGTGGCCGTCGTGTAATACCTCCATAGAGTAATAATATACATTTTAAATATCGACAGAAACTGTCCACAGATATTGCCTACGTTATTGTTCATAAAGGGAATAGTTGAATTAGCTTCAGACTACGAGGGGTGAACGACACCATCCAGGTATTTCATGAGACATTTCGATATTCACTTCAAGACCCCCCACAAGGATTCATAACATGATAGATTTCTGACATCCCAGCTACTGCTGGCAGCCTCATATACTCTTCTTTGGCAATAACCAGTTTCCTTCGACAAATTTCGTAGCTGTCCTCATAAACCAAAAAATACTTTTTCACACAGCCACCGAAATCCTTACCCACTTTGGCTATGCAGGACGGCCCCATAATCCTCCAGAGTAAAGCCACGCGGATTCATGCCGCATCCATCGCGATAAGTATTTTGGTAGCTATTGTTTACCACGTTTGCTTTATCTATAGAACGGCATATAACTCAGTGCCACGGCATAAGATGTTTGTGCATAAAACACTTCCCAAAGTACCCAGATTTATCCTGTTGACAGGCCAACGAGCACTAGAGGCACAGGCTTTTCCTGCAGGATTACTGTTCAAGCGCTCGGGCTCGCGGCGATTAGGTAGTTGTGTTACTAACAAGTTAGTGAGCTGCAGCGGGAAGTGGCCCTACGCTCAGACCTAGATAAGCTGCTAAGAAACGAAAAGCATATGAGCATTAGATGTAGTGCCAATCATACGCGACAATACGTTAGCTAGAGGAGGTTAACTCCACTGTTACTTTGTACCAGTGGGCTATCTTGCATTGCCCCGGGAATACCCGCTCGCTCCACTCTAGAGCACTGCTATAGTAAATTGTAATGATATTTGATATAATCTTTTAATATAATAATAATTATAATACCCCATACCCGCCCAACCTGGAAAAGAATCCGTTTGGATGGTAGTAAACGTGCTAACTTGCCTTGCGGGCTCTTTGCATTGTGCATATGTGCCGAGTGCTGGACTTGCGTTGTTATTTTACTCCGCGGCCCGTCGCGAACAATCGACTTTCGATAGCGTAACCCAGCTTGGGCCAAACGCGCCTTCTTTTCCCGGTCACCTAAAATCAGCTACTTAAAGATCGACTGTCCAGTTGATCTCCTGCAGATGGACCTCGAGTTCCCTGAGTTGTTTGGAATACCGATCCGTCTGCTTTTGAAGCTCTGAAGCATCCAGAGTGGGCTGCCTTTTGATTTCCGATCTAGTAATCATTCTACCATCAACCGTTGCAACAGTGGCAAATTCGCGTAATGAGCAAACCGTCCTGCGAAGAATATCCCGCCGGGCCAATGCATCGGTCAGAGTTGCTCCCTCGAACTTTGTTCTCTCGTTACTATGATTTATTGCCGCTATCAGCTCCATCAACTGTCGCAATTCGTCTTTGTACTGACTTAACAGCTTTTGTGGATCCTCCGAAGGTTTATCACCTTCCTGTACCACTAAGTTACGCCTTATACGGGTTGAGAGCTGATTTAAACTCTTCTCAAGATCACTTCGGCATAGCAGTGCCTCACCAAGCTTCATCTCCCGATGATACAGCTGAAATCTTTTCCTGAAATATTAGACCTCCGTGCTTTGCTGTGCTGTAATGATTTTTGCAGATCCAGTCACTTAAATAGCTCAATGTTCAAAAATTAGTCATTTAATGAGCCACAGTGACTGCTTGGGTGTCGTGAGATCAGAAAGAAATAGCCCGCCACTAGGCCCATCAAGAGAGCCACTTTTAGCCCATCCAGCCTATTTTTTGGCGCTCAGTTAGCTAGTAATTCTGAGCCCTCGAATAATACTTGTTCTGCCCGTTTGTTTGTTTGATCTAACAATAGATATTCATCATGACTGCAGGACGCAATGTGAGATTATTGCATATATTGTTACTAAGCCATATTCAAATGATGGGGAAGGTACACTTGCTAGACCGAGTAGGTAAATATCGGTTCTTTTTTATCGCCGCTCTCAATGGTGGCTTAGGCTGTCTTTTTTGGGGGGGCACATCATGAAACAAGATTCATTAAAGTACAATGCTAAATTAGACATTATATACATCTTAGGTACACATTCATAACCACAATGCACTAGGTATTAGCATTTCAATCATTATCGGTACTGAATATAAGCTCTGGGAATACCAGAACTTGTGTTTTTGGATAACGGTAAGAAGATCTATTCGCCTGTCAAGGTAGGAGATTACCAAACGGGTATAATCCAGGGACTAATACAGGCCCGTAGAAAGATAATGATGATAAAAATCAATTAAATATAGATTGTTCTTTTCTATGCCCATAATCGCATCTCAATGATATCCCACTGGAGGTGCTTCTCAATAAGGGACTTTAGCACTGCTGCTATAGGATTTTTTGCCTGTAAAATAATTGAATTCTTAAACATATGAATAATTAATACTATAGGAGGAAGGCGGCTGCAGCTACAATCGCGAGAGCAGAACCAAGCTGTGTCGCAACCCCACCATTGGCTTCTGGCACCGGCGAGGTCGGTAGCAAAGGAGTCGTTGACGGCAATGCGGTGATATTTGTACCATTCAGCGAGCTAGTTTGATTTGCTACGGTAACTTCTGATACAACTCTAACTTTGAGAGGATGAGAGTTTGGTATTTTTGTAGCCAGCAATTCGTAACTCTTCTTACTATACCCATAGGCATCCTTTAGACCTTTTGCGGCATATAGTGTACTACTCCCATTCACTGTCAGATAATTGTCTTTCACAAGGACAGGAGTGCCACCAGCGACACCAACAGAGAGAGGATAGAAGTTAATACCTCCCGTAGCGGGCACAGTCAGGTTCCACTTTTTCACCTCAGGACCATTCTCACTATCGACTGACACAGGCAAATAAAACTCATTATAGTCTTCGGCATAGGTCAGAACCGAACCCTTTTGTGACAGAAATACCACATTAATACCCGCACCCTCGTGAAGATATGTCAGGCCCTTATTGCTAAGTTCTGTGTTACTAGACTCAGTAACAAATGATACGTTATAATCAGCTAAAGCAACAGATGCAATGGTCAAGAATCTGATTGACGTTGATTTCATTGGTCTTGGGACTAAGTCACGAAGCGCTACTATATGGCAGTTGGGTGGGCTAGGGTATTGGTTTAAGGTCGAGAGACTATTAGAGTGAAACAACTTTCCTATAGTTCCTGAATAGGGTTTAAGCTAAGAGTATCTATATATTATCTGATGGTGTGACGAGGATCTAATTTAGGAACACCAGAGATGTGCTTTATATTACGAATGGAACGAGGAGGACGATATGCTCCGAGGAAATCTGCTGATAACCTGATTCAAATGAGTGCTTAAGATTGGTATATGCTTTATAAAATTTGCCTAGCTGCTTTTCAATTAGTCTAAAAGGTCAAACAGCACAATTAAATACCGTAACATGGAGTTGTCTACCATAGGCGTAGTGCAAGCTTAAATTTAGCAGTTTAAGTCATAGAATTAGCTAGCTATCTCGCGTAGAAATCCTCATTATAGGGCTATTGCTGGATCATTTGACCTACTTGCCTATGTCTATCACCAAATAACACCCTTATTATAAGATGACAAATGTAGATGAAACGATGTCACCTAATCTAAGCTTGGGTATTAGTTATCCGATAATGAGCCTGGAGTAACTATCAATATATAGATGTATCACCTAATATAACTTCTTTTCTTACCGTTATTCCCCTAGAAAATTGAAGGTGGTCATACTTGAGCTCGATGGGTGCAATTTCCGCTCACTTAATTGCTCCTTACACTTACAGGAGTAAAGTTAGATATCTTTGTACATGAACACGGGTAATTCTACGTATTTCTTGATGATTATCCCTCAATAAATTATTTTATTTTTCAGTCATACCTTTACAATCGACTAACCGGTCAAACCAACTGCACCAGCACGGCCTCCACATCCACCTCCACATTTGCTACCTGATGAGCAGCCGCCCATTGACGAACAACTCGCATATCCGCCAACCGAACCACCACCACACTCACCTGTATTACAAGCCCCAGCACTTATTCTCCCACTACAGGTTCCGCTCACACAATTTCCAACCGCTCCTGGTGAGAAATTAGCACATGCTGGGTTTTTTGCATACATCGAATTATTGTTCGAAATATCGATGTCACTCATATAAGGTGCGAAAAATGGCAAGTACACGGGCAGAATACCCCACCTCATTAACTCAGCGTCGTAAGATACCCCTTCATGTTTTGTTTTGGAATCTTTTAGGTTTTCAATAGCAATGTCAATACCGCGTTTTTTGAGTCGTCGTGAAATCTTCTGGAATTGGTTCTTAAGGCGTAACTGGCGGTACTCGTCTCTGGAAACCCCTTTTGGCAATATCGAATTGTGGGAGGATATGTGAACTCCTCTATCAGGATTTTTCTCAGAGTGGAGCGCCAGTTCATTGTCGATGGCTTTACTGGATGCTGTAAATTTGAATAATTTCGGCTCAGACGAGGGCAAGGTTGATTCATGAACAGCCTCGCAATACCAGCAAGTGCACGTGCTGTAGAGGTGACCGCCAGTGAGCCTTTGATACTCCTTACTGGTCCACTCAAACGAATCAGATAGCTTCCCCTCTTCAACTTTGTCATCGTGGTTGATGAGACTATCAGTATGGCTTTCACAAAACAGGTAATACCTAAAAGGAGACAACTGATGAGTATGCCATGCAAGATCAACATCCAATGTAGGCACTGCCATTCTCCCTGCATTACGAGCTATGATCTCCATGAAAATCTTATATTTGGCAATCAAGCGGGCCATTGTTTTATCGACGGCAGGTGAGTTCAGCCAGTCTAATTCATCCATCTTGGACACAAACGAACCTTGTCGCAGAACTGCGCCAACAAGATCGAGGGCAAATGGCGATGAATTCTCCCAGTAGCGAGACATCATTTTACGAATGGACATGCGTCTGAGCTGTGCAATCCTCTGCGGAGTCCTATGATAACCTCCCACGAACCTTAGTGTATCACGATCCTGGGATATCTCCATAAATAAAGTTCTCACGTTGTTCATGGTTAAACGAGGATCCTTGACAAAATCAGTTACTGCCATCATTTTTTCATAGTTAAAGCCCTTGGTTATATAATGGTTCGCAAAGGTGTGGACTGGAAGCGTCGGTGTAGGCTGAATTAATCCAGAAGAAGACAAAAGCGTACCAGGCATCGGGATGTTTTTAGCAAACAGAGCTTTTACATCATCCCGGAACTTGGCAATCCGTAATATATCATGCGTTACGACATAAGAGCAATTTGGGCAGCTGTATTCAAGTTTTCCATCTGCAAATCCCTTTCCATCCTTGAATGGATGAATAAGGTTACCCGGGCCTTTCGAAGTGGACCAAGGAATTTGAAGTTCCGACCGGCAACAAGGGCATGCAAGAACTTTGAACGGGAAGTCGTCCTCATTATCCCACGATCTGCCGGTCTGGTTTTCAAAGTTGGCAGCTGTTTTGGGGGGCGGAGCATAATCGAATGTTGGTCTAATACAGTCATTAATTTGTGCCCATGGAAACCCTGCAGACCAGAACCATACGCGCTGATATCTCAAGCAATCTTCGAGAAAGTCATGGGGATTCAACATGTAAGAGTGCCACACCATAATAACGTCAATGGGGGGTAGAGTCTCAGGGGTCCATGGATGCCGTGCCTGTCTCTCCGTAATCGAGAAGTCTGACCTCTCGATATCCCTGACTGTGAGCTGCTGGACATTTGACTGTATTCTTTTGTGGGGAACACATTTATCCAACCAGGTTTCAAAGCGATCCACGGCGCGACTGACGTACAATTCCCACCTCTTCTCCCGAAGCAGCGCCAACGACTGTTTACGCATTTCATCATTAGATTCTGCTATTGCGTTATCCCAAAGGTCAAAAAGTCCGTCTCGAGATGAAATCACATTCCGTAGATCTGAAAAGACGCTCATAAGTTTAAGATGAGCTATACATTCGTCAACGTAGACAGTCTCTTTCTTCATTTTGCTGTGAGATACTGACCCATCGTTAGGATAAAATTTCAAAGGGCGCATCCTGGTTGCTTCCGTATATGACGGAGGAGGTGTGTCTTTAGCGGAAATGCTTTTGTGGAACATTGTCCTGTTAGATGACAAAGTGTCTCTATCACACTGACAACAGGCAAACATATGCTTACGTTTCAGGTTTACAATACGGCACGATATGTCACATCATGTTGGGAGGTGAGTTGTTGAGTTGGTGACCACTAAATTGAACTCCCTCTAAGCTACATGGAAGTTCCTTCTATTCTGATTGTGGCAAAAAGTAAGCTTTTTCGAACTTTGCATATCTGGGTTCCCCAGACCCCTGAAGCAAGCCCTTTCCCAGGAAAAGACAGGTCTGAGACTGTTTAGATAATCAACATAGTGCATTCATCATGAAAGATACCACTTAACATATTCGTATGATACGATAATACCAGAGGAGATGGAATAAATCATGTTAACTGCATGTAACCAGCACTAGAAGCAAGTGATCTGTTATATGTGGCAGGTAAAGTCCAAGCAAGCTTCGACGGGCCGGGAATTACGTGACGTCACACAATGGGATGACGTATGTACTTCGACGTAGGTTCAATTCAATGGTTTGCCTCTATGACCTTTATGTGCTTATAATATGCCAATTCTTGTCTAAATACTTTTTCAAGAGTAGTACTTAACTGTTACTACAAACCGACAAGTCGGCGCGACGCGAATAATTTTCTGCTTGCTCTTTTACCTGCCATTGCCAGGCAGGAACCTCCTCTCCCCTGGGTTTATAGCTAATTGTAAATTCTTGTTTTTCTCGGTGGAGTTGGAGCGTCAGTATTCCATCCTGTTCTCCCTGAATTGCATCCTGCGGAACTGGCTTGACTATCTTGTCGCCATTGCGCACCCCTGCCCTCTCTGCGGCAGAACGGGAAATAAGGCCGCGAACAATGCGAGGGCTTTCGGCTAGCACAGCCGGCTCAAATCCTAGTTCATATCGACGTAGCGGTTTGCTTACTCTTTCGAATCGAGACCCAAATGCATCGCTGGATGGAAGTGGTACTGATCCTTTCAGCATATCATCCACGCATTTAACCGCATTATCCCCCAAGTGAGCCTTTAAAGCATTTTTCCAATCGACTAGAGTAATATTTGGCTTCTTTTTGTGCAGTCCCAGCATTTCGTATATCAGTGTATCGAGTGATTTCTTGCCGTTACTGGATTTTCGCATCGCATCATCAACAGTCGCGAAATAGAAAAACCCGCGGTCATAGGGGATGGTTCGTATTCGGGTGTCTTTCCAGAAGCCCTTGTTCACCTCACTGTTCGGTATATCGGCGAATACATTTGTATAGTAGCGTCCTGCATAGTAGTTGAGTGCATTCAGAAAAGCATCTGACTCAATCATATTAAAGCGAAAAGGAAGGGCTAATTCGTAAAACACTGCAGATCCTTCTTCAAACCACTCAGTTGTATCATTGTCACCAGGGCTACTGAGCGTGGGCTGGAACGTGTGGAACATCTCATGCGCAAGGGTAAGTTTCAATTCTGCAGGATTATTACCATGATCTGTATCGTACGTCTGCACAAAAGAGTCTAGTAAAGCTACCCCACCCCCTGCATTGACCTTATTACGTCGAACAAACACACAGTACCCTGGAGACCCTCCACCAAAAAAGACCTTATAATGCTCATAAAGTTTTTTGGTCCAGCTTAACAATTCTGTTGGACTAAATGGTGTGCTTCCCTGCCAAGCGGAACAGAAGCCTGAACCATCTGGCAATTCGGGATATACGCCTATATTACCACCCATGAAGTAGCATGAAGTTAGTTCCTCCATATCAACCCAGCGACCGCCTTTTTCCAAAATACTGCATAATCCATGAGCCCGAGACGAGATGGAACTCAGGTCCCAGTGCACAACCACTTTGTACGTACCCGCGGGCGGATGAATCAAGAAGTTACCAGCGCATCCCGAGACTGCACCCTCCTCGGCACGTAGGTCAAGAGGAGGAGCCGCACCTCGAGGCGAAATCTCATTAGTTGGCACAATATTATAGCTAAAATGTAGCCGCCCGGATATATTACGTGAAGGGTACCAGTAGCGGCATCCTGTGTCTTCACCCTCATCGAAATAAGAGAGTTTCAAATGACCAGCATCATCACTAGCATCAATTTCATGCACCTGCATGGCACATGTTGGTGTATTGATGTTCCAATGGGATAGCTCGAGCAAACGCGAAAGTCCCTTAGCAGCGTTAAAAGGAATCTTTTGTTCCACGGTAATACGACTCGGCCCCTGTTGGGGGCACGGCTCAATCCTTATCAGGATCTCATAAAGATCTTCTTGCAGTGTGTGTGCAGATCCATTGCTCTCAATGATCGTCCAAGGCTCCATATTATCGGTATCGTATGACGTAAGGAAATTACCATACTAGTTATACCAGAATCTGTTTGCCAACCAGACTTTCAGCCACAGATATATATAGATGTATTGGAACTTAAGTGAATTATATTCAAATGGTAGCAGGGTTTTGTATAATTCGTAATCTTCAATTCGCACGTCGAAGCCTTTTAAAATAATGTCGCATTTTGTTAGTTCATTGACAGATATAAGGCTGCTGGACGGTTGCTTGATCATCCACGAGGATCCAGTGGTAGTATTAGCCTCGAGTTCGAGACTCTTGTCTTACCGAGGGCGGTGTTTAAGAGTTCTGGTGCTGATATCCCCACGGCACTACCTGAGACTGGTAGTGAAGTGGGCTAAGAGAGGGAACGCTACCACCGGCAAATATTTGGGAAGCATAGAGGCACCTATCCTGCAGTACGTCAGAGGATATAAGAAGCTGTGGTGTAAGATAACAGTAATAATAACTAGCTATCGGTTAACATGTAGTGAGGTTAGGGTACGTTTTAAAGTTTCCCTTTATAGGCCCATACACAACAGTCCAGTGTGTGTAATGAGACAGGAAGATCAGTTACTCTTCGGGAAAGAAGCCATTCATCATGGCGAGAAACGACATGTATACATACATGCATACCGGATGAAGTAGTGTTTACTTACCCGGCTGGGCGGTGTTTTATTCGATAGATATATCTCTTAATAATGGTATGCTAGTATACTGAATGCGTATCTAGTTCAAACGACCGTAATTCCTGATTCCTTTCTCATTAGGTGGGGGATACCTGCCCTCCTCTACTCCCTGAGCAAGGTATCTGTGTGATTTGACCAGACATGCCCAAAGATGATCACCAATTGTTGTTGCGGTGTAATTGGCACTCTCAGCATCAAATTGTGGTAGTGGCTTAACCTCGTTAGTATGATTGCGCGAGAAAAAGAGGGGGAATGAATATCGTTCCTCATTCACCTTACGCACTCGGTGCGTCGTGGCGACAAATTTACCGGCTGTCATGAGTTCAAGCGCATCCCCAATATTCACAACGAATGTACCGGGTATCTGTGGCACATCGATCCATTCATGCTTATCGTTCATCACTTCCAGTCCCTCCTGCAGGGTGAGTAGAATGGTGAAGGCCTCGTAATCGGTGTGGGGGCTCATACCCAGCGAATCCGTATCCTCGTCATTTTGAGGATAATGATTTATTCGGAAGAAACATGGAGGAAGCTGAAATTCATTCGTGAATGACTCCTCAGTGAGTCCCAGTGCCAGAGCAAAACCGCGCCATAAATACTGGCCCAAGCATCGGGCTTCCTCGAAATACTTACTGACTCTCTCCTTGAACTGGGGGATATCAGGCCAATTGACAGGACCCATTAGCGGGAATTTCTGATTGCGAACAACTGGGTCACTAGGGTCCAAGTCCTCACTGGTGTGGAACGTTTCCTTGAGATCAGGCACTTCGTTGCCGAATTCCTCGCCACCTTTGGGGATATATCCGTTGTGAAAGCCATTCAATCCAATTAAATAATGCTTCCTATATTCCTCTGGCATAGAGAAAAACTCCTTTGCCGCAGTCAGGAGCCCTTTCATCACATCCTGGTGAATGTGGTGTCCCTTTATGATAAAGAAGCCCACATTACGAGCTGCATCTCCGATCTCAGAAGCAACAGACATACGCTTTTCCTTGTTATTTCCATAAAGATCACCTATATCAATGATAGGTATCGAATCAAAATTCTTTCGAACAGACATTGGTTACTTTGTTCGCTGCAAGAGCTGCACAGATGCTGAGTAACTCAGTGGCTTGGTAATGTGACCGGGGAAGCCAAGGAAGTAGATGGATTATCTGTATTACATGGGCAGGAATGTGGAGCTTTTATACTAGCCAATAGCAATCCTATTACTGGTTCTAATTCCATCAGATCTTTTTTGGGGTCTATTATTGTCCCCAAGTTGCCATAAGTGATATAGTTATCTATTCGCTTAGTAATTACGATGCGTCATCAAACGTTAAGGCGCATTCGGCTAGCTGAAAGCGGCCAATTTATGAGATACAACAATTGCACTGCATAAGCCATTGTTATCTGGACAGTTTTAAGTTGTTGAATTACAATTTTCCATATCACCCCCCCGGTCACGAACTCAACTTAGTTATATAAGAATATATCTCTTCCTAACCCAGGTCTATAAACCCAAGCAGGCGTGGAGAGATATGGCTCGTTCCGTCCATCAGCAGTAATTGACCAGTCTCATGTTAAAGATACACCAAAAAGCTTCATTCACTTTGCACTTCAATCCCCAGTCCTTAATTCGAGCCAGCTGTGTCGTGGCACGCAACCATATCTTATGTTTAGTAGGTATATGTCACTGCAAATGGGCAGTGCTCGCACCAATTGATTAGCAATGTCTGTTCTAGAGCTATAGCGATGGTCGGCTATTGAATACCCGTCAACCGCTAAAAGCGATTACTTAATGATGACGAACATGTTCCATCTCGATAAGATCCAGGAATTGAGAAAGCTGCTGGATTTTTAGTCATGTAGGATTCCTTTAGTTTATCATAACTTTGAGGCAATTTGGTTTTTCATACGAGAGCAACCCCCACGTGTATGATCATCAGTTAGGCTGGAAATCCATCAAGGGCCGCTTGATTCTGTTTGGGATCGCAACAATAAGTCTCCATAAATAAAAATAGCAAGAATATTCGGTTTAATCGGCATGTGATATATGTCTCAAGTAGTGTACATTCTATAAGTTCATTATTTTGAAAGATAGTGAGTACTACTTGGACGTGGTAGTGGTAGTGGGAATGGAATGCAAAAAATGCAGGAAAATGACAGCACAAAATAGCTCAGCAACTACCAGAACCTAATTTGACCTATTGGATCATGCACCTAGACCAGCTTAACATATAAATGGGCAAGGGTGGAAGGGAAGTCACCAAGACCTACCTATAGACAAAGACCTACCCGAAGTGGTTTCTGCGACTATATTCCTTGACACAGCATCCCACTTCCTCAAAAGCTACCCATTTTATCATCACATAGGAGGAACTCTTACCCTAGCAATGTTCCTCGTTCCCTAAAATATATGCATCATGAGATTTCTAAGGGTGTTTTTTATGCAATAGAAAGTAGAGCGTCATATATGGGCACCATACCACTAGCTCACTGAATATCTATTGAGAGGTGCTGTTAGGTCTCCTAAACCGATGCCAGACATAATACATCCAAATAAAAAAAGTAATCCAGGCCTAGCCAAGCTGCGCTACCATTTAGATAAACTATTCCCACATCCAACTAATATGAAAATCGGTGCAGAATATGTTTACGACATGCGTCAGCCCACGTGCGAATAAACAAAGATCTCCGCAAATCATGATTTTCTTCGTCATCACGTCCATAGATTGAACTTTAAGGCGGTGTGATGGAATAATTATTGGATTTTACACCACCAGCGTGCTGCAGAGATGGTACCAAGCCAAATTATGCTCTGAAGCTGCACGTTGAGTGGTTTAGGGTAACCACGTGCCGGCAGAAACTACCCAATGGGGAAAAGAAAAGGTATAAAGAGATCATTTTCGGCAGCGGTAAAAATTCGACAGAAATCATGCTCTCAGCAATTATTCTCGCCGCAGGTGTCCTCGCCTACGCGCCTATGGCGCCCTATAACCAGGATTTCCTGGACAACTACAATGTGCTGAAATACCTGGGAAATGGTGGTCCATACAGCACTCGTCGTGGTCTTGGTATTGATCTTGATGCACCAGAAGGCTGCTCAGTCGACCAGGTTGCTTTGATAATGCGTCACGGTGAGCGATACCCCGACCCGGGCCCAGCAAAGAAGTTCAACCAGGTTTGGAGCAAGTTCGCGGAGAAGAAGGGCTCATTCATCAATGACCTCGAATTCGCCAATTACTGGGAGCCTTTCGTCAGCCCTGATAGCGCGTTTATTTCCCAGGAATCCACGGTGGGGGCCTACTCTGGTCTTCAAACTGGCTACACTGCCGGAACCATCTATCGTCAACGCTACGGCCACCTTGTGGACCTCAACTCGGTCACCCCTGTCTTCCCATCGGGAAGTGAGCGTATCGTCGACACAGCTCGTCGTTTCGTCGAGGGCTTCTTCGGTTACAACGTATCATCCGCGGCCATCAACATTATACCCGAGGTGGCCGGACAAGGTGCCAACACCTTGGTCCCCGTGTGCAACAACGCTTCCATTGAACAACCCAACAAGGATGCATGCTCCTGGAAGGGCGACTACCCTCCTTTCCACGCCCTTGCCAAGAAGTGGAATAAGGCCTATGGCCTCAATCTCACCTGGTCTGATATCTCTACTTTGTGTTTGGCCACTGGCTACGAGCTTCAGGTCCGTGGTGGTTCGCCATGGGTAAATGCAATCCCCCAGGATGTTTGGATTGCCTACGAGCATCAGCTGTCCTCCTCTTTCTGGTGTGAGAGTGGTCCAGGATCTCCTGAAGCGCTTGCCCGTGGATCCGTGTGGGCCAATGCCACCCGTGAACTTTTCCTTCAGGGACCTGAGAAATCGCTTCCCCTTCTTCTCTCGTTCAGCCACGAGACTGATATTTCACCGATTCTCGCATTTTTGGGACTCGATGCTGCGCCTGGAATGAACAAGAGCCATGTACAGGCCGATTCTGGTTACCATCTTTCTGATGTTGTGCCCATGGGAACTCGTTTCATTCTTGAGCGTCTTGTATGCACTTCTGACGAAACTGATAAGACTGGTTTCGCAAATGCCAACCCACCTGCTTACAATGCATCCTATATCAGCTCTAATGTCACAAAGCCTAGCAACGCTACTGATGCTGGTGATGGCAAGAGCTATTACGTTCGTGTTGTCTCCAATGACGCAGTTGTCCCCATTAACGACTGTGTTTCTGGTCCTGGCTTCTCCTGCCCGCTCCAAGAGTACAGTGACTATGTTGACAGGCGTCTTGAGGGACGTGATTTCTCCAAAGTCTGTAATTTGACTGCAGGTGCCCCAGATTACCTCGACTTCATCTGGAACTATAATACCACCACCGAATTGAACAACATCAACACGACAGTTGCCTACCAAGCTCTAAATCTCAACTACCTCGGCCAAGCAATTTAATTTACCTATAAAAAATTAGAGCTATTAGTGCAATAATATCCAATTTCTATTTTTAATAATAGGTTATTCTATATAACTGAACATTGACTGCAGAAGTCTAGGTGTTTGGTTAGAGAAAACGCTATCAACGTAGACCTGAAATACCAGGAATAATTGGCTTCTACATTCGGGCTGTACCCTTGTAGATCACATTTTGAAAAAAATCAGAGTCAACGCGAATTTGGAGCTATCGTAAGCATGTCAATTATTCCATGGTAAAGGAGGGCCTAGTGTTTGAACTTTGGAGCGATCAAAAGGCTCCTTCGCCACTTTAAAGTAACCACGCTGTTCGAGTAATACAAACTGCTTGGCACGAAGAAGGGAATATAGATGCTTCAATATCGGTGTATCAATTTTTTGCTGGGCCGCATAGCGCAGCGGATTCCCCAAAATTGCTTCCAACTCCATAACTTGACCTTTCCTGACATCTACCAGCATAGATGGAGTATAATAGGTGCCACCATCCGAATCCAGCATACGTTGCTCGATATCCTCTGGGAGTTTCCTACCTAGCACGGCTTCAGCTATGCATCTTATCTCACGCATTGCGGGAAGTATTAAGGTTAGATGTACACCAGCATAGAGCAAGCGACCAGTATCAACATCAGTTAATGCTGCAGTAGTATTGCAAGACGAATTATACACAAGTTTCATCCACCGCAAGTACATCAGCTGTTCTGTGAACTCGCCAATTGACTTTTTTCCCGAACCATATACCTCTGCAATTCTTTTGGCAGCCTCCACGGCCTCTGGACGCTTATCATAGGTGCCAAAGATCTGTCTATCAGGGCCGGTATGCCGAACGTTTCCCCCGTAGTTGACAGATCCAATTCTGCTTACAGCACCAATGACGTACGAGTCGGGATAGCGTGCCATAACAGGCTCCTCCATACCAATTCCATTCTGCATGAGCACGATGGAGCACCCGGGCCTTACCACGGGTTTTATTATGTCTTCTGTCTTCTGCAACTCAGGAATATTCTTGGTACAAACAAATACATAATCATAATTACCCATAATATCAGCATCCTCAATGGTTTTAACTATATTTGATGGCTTCCAAGACTCAATTCTGCCATAATTTACCGAGTCATACGAGAATCCTTTTGTTATAAGCGCGTCATGAAAGCTTCGTGTGACCACAGTAACTTTAACTTGATTTGAAGATTCAAGAGCGAGGGCAGCAACAGCTCCCACACCACCAGCACCTACTACCAGAGCGTTTATTGTCATAATGCTAGGTCAAGTTCCGCAGAGCAGCTGGAAGCTACCTATTAGTCATGTGTGCTACAGTGAGCAAGTTATCTATGATTAGTCATGTATATATGATAATTATGGAGTGTTAGGTAATCGTGGCCGAAGCGGTAGTAGACATATTCCTAGTCTATGTAGCGAATGAACATTAAATAATTATCTGATACACACTTTATATGTGAGTTAGAGTAATTGGCTCAAGAGGGGCCAAGCCTTACTAGTAGTGCATGATAATGATGTAAGAAAGTCCCCTAAGATACTTTACACCCTCGTACGGAAAGTACATCTGGGTTACCTACAAGCTATTTTAGTGATGATCGAGTATTTCAGGAAAGTCCCACGGTGCCGGGACGATAATTCGTGCTCACCTGGGCTCAGAATATTGATGGAGAGGTTGCACCTGGCAAGTAATTAAAGATTTGGTCAACGAAGATATCTTGGCCCATCATCCCCTACATTATAAATTTTTTGAACTTGCATAGCCATGTGTATACCAATTTCAGAACATCTTCTCGTCGGTGGTCACTTTACACGCTTCTATACCTGCTAGGCTCATACGGGAATAACAGAGCCAATACGCCAATAACTCCAAAAAAGGCAGCACAAACCCATATTGGTGCCGTAGTGCTGCTATCAGCAGCATAATATTCGATAATAGGAGCAATTACGCCTCCTAGACGATCAAAAAACATAGCAATCCCTGATCCTGTGGTACGGCAGTAGGTCGGAAGCACTTCTGGTGTGAAACCAAAGAGGCAACCGTAGTATACATTTTCTGCCACATAGGAAAGACTAGAAAGTGCAATATTCTGAAGTCGGGTATCCACAGCCGTATATCCCATAAAAGCAGCCATTGACGAAAGACCACCCACAAGCATCGCCCCCCGACGGCCTACGCGGGGTACCATAATAAGAAGAGTGGCAAACAGCGGGCCTAAGATTGAGAATGCATTCGAGATCAAAGAATCAACATATGTGTCTGCAGTTGTCTCATTCTTTGTTGCTGCACCTATGTACTTTGGGAGAAACGCCGCCCATAGCGGGTAGGCAATGCCCACAACTAGCCAGCTGAAGGAAAGAAGAAGCATGGTACGCACCATGATCCGACTTGAGAAAAGTGAACGTATATTCCTGATCACTGAGGTAACAAAATCTTTTAGAGTAGGATTTTGCATAGAGAACTCATTCTTGTGTACCTTCCCGCAATCCTCAAGTTGCTCTACTGTCAATGAGCATTGGCGATTATATTTGACCGCGACTTCCTGTAAAAGTTCAACAGCCTCTGCGTCTCTGTTGTTCGTCACGAGATACTTTGGTGTCTCCTGCAGACTGACAAAAAGTCTTGCCAAAGCGAAGAATAGCACAATGCACGAATCAATATAGAACACATACCTCCAGCCACGATTATGGTCGGAAGTGCAGCCTTCAGACTGGGAACAATAATACTTTGGGTTACTGAAAAATGCATAGGCAATTAGGTACGCAATTACTTGACCAATTGCCCACCAACACGCAAAGAACGTTGTGAGCAGTGAATATTTCGATGGAAGAAACTCCAGAAATACCGTTGAATCAATGGCCAAATTACCACCAACTCCAAATCCTGAGAAAAATATCATGATGCAATATGATCCAGTGCTATTCATAGCTCCCACCAGGATTCCAAATAGCGCAGACACTAATAGAGAAAGATTGAACACAAGCTTACGACCAATTATATCTCCACAGATTGTCCAAAAAACACAGCCCACGAGATAGCCAACATACATCATTTCCAGAAAAATTGGATAGTCCGTGTCAGTGAACTGGTAGGCAACGAAGGTATTCACAGTAGACTGGGCGTACCCAATCAATGACTCGGCCGCATATCCAAATCCAGCAATGCAAAATACTTTAAAATGAAACCAGGTAAAGCCTATTTCTTCTAAGGCATCATTTATAAGTTTCATTTTGGCGGCCAGGACCTCGTCCTCACCTTCTAGGGCCGTCATATCATCGCTGCTGTGATCCAGCAATATTGTGGTTACCTTCGCATCTGGAACATCACCTTTCCGTTCTTCACCCATTAATTACCAATATGATCTGTGCTGGAACAATTTCTAGTGTCCCTTTTTATTACGTGGTTATAAATCTGCAAGTAAGCAGATAGCCGGATCGAATAGAACACCAGAGCGGGGGTAATAAGTTCTGCAGTGACATCTAGGAAAATAAAAAGTGCTCTAGATCGACTTTTTATTTGACAAGGGCTGTGCCCACTGTCATTTCGAGTTTTTGAGCTATAGAACGCGGTCACTATAATAATTACTAATGTGATCTTGGCACGTGCACATTTTCTTGAAGCGCATTGGAAGTGAACCCTATCTCGGATTCTGGTAATATGTAATTCTGGAGAATACCACAATTCCCCGTGCTTTGTTGAGCATGAGATGGGAGGATGCACTAATGCTGTGATTCAGATATCTAGTCTCTCATCTGCATAAACCTCCAGAGAGATTAGGTCGGTTATCTTTTTTTTAGTTCTATGTCAACTGAATCTAGTCTTGAGGACATGCATGTCACGCGACAAAAGCTCGTATGACCAATTTTCCAACTCAGTTTGGTACGACAATGGCTGGTATGGCAATGAAAGCTAAATATTCATGCCATACTAGAATAAGGTCGCTGAAGCATGTTGTGACCAAACTCCCTTAATTTATCTACGGTAAGACTCGGAATTTTAGAGAAACGCTATGAATTGGTGACATTAGTACTGGAGATAGTCGAAATGTACTAGATAGATCCTTTCTATATATATTAACACAGTCAGTAATCGCTTGTAGCTGTTTTAATCTAGGTCCCAGGTATACGTTGAAACGAACTTTCAATGGCTTATAATCAAACCATTGAGATACTATCAATGAATTCATTCGAACGCTGCTCGATTCCACATATATGTAGCGTACGATAGGTCTAGTGACCCTACAAGTAAAATGATAAGGTTGATCTTACTCAGACTATGGAGGATGTCACACGACGAGATCCAAATATTATTTCCCTTTATCTAAAAGCCAAAAACTTTCAGACGATATGCTTAAGAATTATGAGGTTTGAAGATAACGATTTCCAACTAACAAACAGCATAAAGATAATATGCCAGCAATTCCCGTGGTAAGTTCACCTAAAACGATACGTAGCCCGGAAACACTGCAGTAGACAAGCTATAAAGTCAGTAGACGATGCTTGTTAGGCTCTCAGGTTCCAAAGGTGTTATTGGGCTATCTCCTAACACTGATAGCTGTGACTTTATTTACTTAGATAGCGACGCGCTCTTAGCTACCTGGGCAATTCAAGATGGCCCATTATACACGAAGTACTTCATTCCTATCAAATCGCAAAGTATTACCCTTTGAAAATGGAATTAAAGCTTAGGGAAATTATCTATTCAAGTCAGGCCTATGCCCATTTACCTAAGAGCGCCATGAGCCCCGCTCCCCACAAGAAACAGATAATCTGAAACGTGAGCACCCAAATATTGCGGGTACGTTTGGCGTTAAAAATAAAATCACGGCCAATTAGCTCCACCATACCTGTGTATAGAAGGATTCCAGCCGAAAGGGCATCTAGAACACCAGTAACTAGCGTTGCGACGTAGCCATCACCTTCGTAAGAAGTTCGCACACCAATTCCAATAGCGATACTCACAGGTGTGGTCAAGCCATACGCCAAAGCAAATAGGTAAGGCCAAAATTTCTTGTTCTCGGGAAATGGGATATCAGCCATACGTGCACCAATACCTAAACCCTCGAATGCCTGGTGGAAGACGAGTACAGGATAAAGCGTTGCATATTCATCACTGCTCCCCAGGTCAAGGCCAATCATAACCGAGTGAAAGAGAACGCCAAATTCGAGAACGAGAAAGCCTGCAATTTGTGAATAAAAGTCTTGGTTGGCTGCCTTAAGGCTCATGGAATCAGTTTCTTGGAGCGCTATATCTTTTTCTTTTTTGGAGAGGTCATCACCGTGTAGACTTAGCGGAATAGTGTTCTCATGACCATGATCATGATCATGCTCATGTACATCTGTATCGTTCTCGTTGCCACTGATAAAGGCCGTATTAAGGTCGTGACCATGCGTGTTGAATTTAACATCGGCTACGAAATCACAGTAAGCGTCCACAATGAACGTTATCACTGCAGAAGTAAGCATAAGTGCTGGGCACCAGGAATAGTCTGAATTTGTTCCTCGTGCAGACCACGTGGCGCCAACACAAGATTGCGGACCTATTTCTGAATACGCTGGATCCATGAGATGGATGAAGGCTGTGGTGACAATTACCCCTGACCCGAAGTTGCGAGCTAGATCATAAACCCATCTTGGGATACGCAACCTTGGGTATTGCTTTGCCAGAACAGGAAATATAGTAGTGATCAAGGATGTTACCAGAATTACGAAAACTGCCGAAATACGACCTCCCATATTACTTGTATCACCGGTACCTGCACCATAAGTTCCTGAAAGCACACATGTTTTCCAGGTGTCGTCTGGTGCATGTTTACCAAGTGCAGATACAGAGTCAGATAGATCATCAGAATACAAAACTGGTGTCAAATAGGGATTCCACTGCATCCACCATGGATGTGAAGATACATTCCAATCCTCAGTAGAAACTGACCAGTTAGCTGGTATACTCGACATAAGCAAGTTTGCAATAAACCCGTATTTTTCAATTTTTTCCCTTTATATAATAGGTATCGCATAGAATAAAACTGTGGTTAGGTACTATGTGTTTCAAGTAAACCAATTCTTAGCGACATAGTTTAAGTCATCGTATCTCAGTAATTCTATACAGTGATATGCTGATGCAGAACCTTTTGAAAAGTAAGTTCAACTGACATGTGATTATCTCTCACTGATACACGTAAACACCAATTGAAAGATTCCTATTAATGCATGACATAAGTACCTTAGAGGTTATGCATAAGTACCTTAGAGGTCATAGAGTGACAAGACGATGCAAGATTGCTCCCAAGAAATAAAATGCAGTATTTGAAATAGGGGAGATCTCCATAGTTTTTTTTGCAAGTTCAAATGCTTCATTGCTCCTTGGGGAAAAAGACCACAGGTATATTGTTCATAGCCTTCTTCGTGATTTCAAAGCTGCTCCGAGAATAGAGACACCGAGCAGAAGCAGACACTATATCTAGTCATATATAAGCTTTTTCTCCTTTTTTCTAGTACAAAGGGACGAATATAAGACCACCATGTGTATTCCCCATTTCTCCACATACCACGGGACTCTGTCGAGAATGCAACGATTTAGAACTAAAAAGCCTACCTGTATTCTACGTGAAAGCACTATATTTAGTAATATTTCTCTATGAGTTAATGGACTCACTGCCATGACACAATGTACGTGGTTTCGTGAGAGTGGTTTGTTCAATTACCATGTGACAGCTTGTAACAACCTTCGCATTGCTCGAGTGTAATATAAGATATTTAAAAAGGTGAAAATGGCACAATAAGTTGCTTAATGACATAATTCGTCTCTCTGGTGTTATGCTTCTGTGGTGAGGGATCCACATATCCTGCTTTCAAGCGACCCCATTCGCAGGAACGACTGGTTACACGGAATTAATCACAGCGATACCCTGATATTTTAAATATGCAAACATCCAATCTTGCTTGCTTGCCAATGTCGAAAAATGCAGATGACCATCTCACTGCAAAATCAATCACTGGTTGGATTATGGGTAATGGATTGTTGTAGATTATTAAGTGATAAATAGTATTATGGCTGGTATAGAGCTTCACGTGCAAAATCGAATTCTATCATCTTCCTTTGTCGAAAAGCATATAAATGTCTGCTTGGTGAGAACGTCCTACGCTAGTTCACCCAAGTGTTTCCTAAATATTTGAATCAACCTTCGATTAGCAGATGTGCTGTAAACTTATCTCGAAGTCTTAAGACTCTAATGATTTCTGAAAAGTCTCTGACAAAAGTATCTTGGACTTTTAGCGGATTCCCGCTATTTTTTCTGCTTCTTCCTTTACAAAGTATAATGTTACGATACTGTCACCGTGCTTGATCTTATCATAAAAAGGTAGCATATGACTATAACTGGATCCCAATTTAGCGATGTTTGTATTGCACCTCTGCTGCTTAATCTTGAGATCGTAGTTTACTTTTTCGATTTTATTAGTACATTTACAGCTGATGCTTACTCCCTCACTCACTTCATCTGGTTCAACCACTCATAAAATAACAGATCCAATCTTCTCGTGGTTTTTGGTATTCTGAAGCTATATCGTCTTCCGTAAAAATAAGATGGGTGGCTCTATGCATTGGCAAAAATCTAGTTATGTCTAGCCCATTGGGTACATGTGGAGTCTGATCTTCGACACTCAGCGAAAAGGTATGGTGTGAATACTTAGCTACCAAATCACTAACTACACGGCTAGTTGTTGAAATATTTTATAACTGAACAACTGGAAATGGTGCTTCTTCAGCCTAACTTAGCCAATCTATCGCCAAAGATGTGCATACACCCTCGCCCATTTGCATAATCACATGACTATCAATGTAAGCGATGCCCTGTGTTATACATAAACATGCAGAATTAGTAGCTTGAAAGGATTGAATTAATCTGAAAGTGAAGAAATAAATTATGCAACAATTAATTTCCAAGATTCAATATAATTTGTGACAAAATTATAGTCCTATTAGGTCTCAAATGAATTCTACGCGAGAAGTACGAAATGGGTCAATGTAAAACTAGTTTATGCGACTTTATTTTGAGCTAAAAGCGGTAATTCTTTGTGGCTACTCTATTGTCAAATGGGCACATCAAACCTTGGAACAACTGCTAAAGACTCCATCATGCACGCCTTGTAAAGGCCTCGGAGGGTGTAACGAGCTGACTCGAGCTTTAGTAGGGGGGAGACAATTCCGCTACCATACTGGGGTAAATAGCCTAAACCAAGTTTGTGGGTCGTTTACGCTCTTCAGCTTCATACGCTCATGAACATATGGCCTGTAAGTTACAGCATAATAGGTAGTTTACCCCACAGTAAGCTCAAATATTAGCCCAAATATATTATAAGTCTAAGTAAGAGATGTAATTAATTCAGATGGGTATTAAGGTTTAAAGTACTTACAGCAGTACTAGCATTGCAGCAATACCGATCACAAGAGTACCAAACGGCTTGGACTTTTCTGCAGCATTGGCAATGGCTGGAGCAGAAGAAGTAACAGCGGGTGCAGCAGTAGGAGCCAATCCACTAGGTGACTCAGATGCTACGGAGGAAGCACTTGAAGCAGCGACAGGAGCAGACTCACTTGATGATTCAGAAGCCGCTGGGGAAGCACTTGAAGCAGCGACAGGAGCAGACTCACTTGGTGATTCAGAAGTCGCTGGGGAAGCACTTGAAGCAGCGACAGGAGCAGACTCACTTGGTGATTCAGAAGCCGCTGGGGAAGCACTTGAAGCAGCGACAGGAGCAGACTCACTAGCTGATCCAGATGTACTTGGCCCAATGACCAAAGTTGTAGGCTCGGTCACAGTATAGGTAGAAGAGCCATGGGTGAAAGTCGTTGGTGAAGGACAGTAAGTTGTGAAGTGAGTGACTTCTGCCGTCGCTGTGGTAATACCAGTGGCCACAGGACTTTCCTCACTCTGTGTCTTGGTGCAATCGCATTCCTCTATAGATACCGTAGTTGCTTCAGTCACAGTGTAAGTGGAAGGACCATGAGTAAAAGTTGTTGGTGATGGACAGTACGTGGTAAAGTAGGTTGTGCCCGCTGTCGTGGTGGCACCAAAGCCTGGGGCGCTTGACTCAGTAGCAGCACCTGCAGCTGCAGTACCCGACTCGGTACCGGTAGCGCCAGATTCAGAGCCAGAGCCACCTGCGCCAGTTCCAGTAGCACCAGAGCCAGCAGCACCGGTACCAGTAGCACCAGATTCAGAGCCTGACCCACCAGCACCAGTTCCAGTAGCACCTGAGCCTGATCGACCATCACCAGTTCCAGTAGCGCCAGATTTAGAGCCTGATCCACCAGCACCAGTTCCAGTGGCACCTGAGCCAGCAGCACCGGTACCAGTAGCACCAGATTCAGAACCAGAGCCACCTGCGCCAGTTCCAGTAGTGCTAGATTTAGAGCCTGATCCACCTGCACCAGTTCCAGTAGCGCCAGATTTAGAGCCTGATCCACCTGCACCAGTTCCAGTGGCACCTGAGCCAGCAGCACCGGTACCAGTAGCACCAGATTCAGAGCCTGATCCACCAGCACCAGTTCCAGTAGCACCCGAGCCTGATCGACCATCACCAGTTCCAGTAGCACCTGAGCCAGCACCACCGGTACCAGTAGCACCAGATTCAGAGCCTGATCGACTAACACCAGTTCCAGTAGCACCTGAGCCAGCACCACCGGTAGAAACAAAATCAGAAGAGCTCGTGCTCTGTGACGGAATTACTGTGTGATTCCAACCAGAGGCCGGTTGCGATGTAGTAATGCTAGATACTTTTGGGGTGGCAGAGCCAGACTTTGTACTGGGTCCAGACGATGATCCACTAGGCAAACCTCCTGTCACTGGTGCACTGCTTGCAATGGAATGCCCACTCGATGTTCCACGCCTATCGCCGGACCTAGAAGTGGATGCATGAGAAGAAATCAAAGTAACACTCGACCATGTTGGTATTAAGCCCGATTTTACACTCGACGTCGGATTAATCAAAGTTAAACTCGACAACGTTGGTTTAAAGCCCGATTCTCCAGAACTCGAACGTGTAGTAGATGCCTCAGAGTTAGATTTCGGCTTAATAGATGAGCTTGAATTTGTCGGAACAGGTGATCCACTAGACCCATTGATACCAGCACCTGACGTCACTTCAGCAGATGATGAAGTATCTGTCGAATTAACGCTGGTCTTAGAAGTTGTTGTAGCGTTTGTCGGAACAGGTAATCTACTAGACCCATTGATTCCGCCACCTGACGTTACTTGAGAAGATGAAGAAGTAGCTGTCGAAACAACGCTGTTCTGAGAAGTTGACGTAGAACAGTGCGCAGGTGAAGCAGTAAGATCAAATCCAGAAACGTGGTTCAACTTAGCAAGTGGCAAAATTACATTAATTGCATCAATGATCTTGTTCACATCATTCAGGTAGTCCGAGGATGCGTTCACCTCCCCCCACAGAACACAACATGGGTGACGTGATAGTCCACCACTAACCTGAACAATGATGCCCGAGATGCCTTCGGTTATAAGGTTCAGACCCGGAACAATAGAGTTAATCAACTCAGCAATTCCAAAACTGTCAAGACCCTCCAGCAGCTGATGGTCTATCTCCAATAGTTGAGAAATAGCATTAAAGATCTTGGCCTGGCTGTTATAGCTGATACAGTCAATATTACCAGATATGCCAGCAAGGTCATTAAAGACGGACTGGAGTGAATTAATATGTTCAGGAAGATCGAATACATTAATGCCTGACTTGAAGGTATTAATTGCGGCATCCACCGCCTTGCCCAAGCTATCAACGATGTCGCCAACGATTCCTTCATTATCACACTGACAACTTGAGGTAGCACTGGGAATAGCCACATCAGCGTTAGCTGGACTTGTGAAGGCGATAGTGGAAGAAGCCAAACTTGATACGGTGGTAGGGATAGTGGTGGCTGCAGATGATGAACAGTCCCCAGATGAAGCAGTAAGATCAAATCCAGAAACGTGGTTCAACTTAGCAAGTGGCAAAATTACATTAATTGCATCAATGATCTTGTTCACATCATTCAGGTAGTCCGAGGATGCGTTCACCTCCCCCCACAGAACACAACATGGGTGACGAGAAAGTCCACCACTAACCTGAACAATGATGCCCGAGATGCCTTCGGTTATGAGGTTCAAACCCGGAACAATAGAGTTAATCAACTCAGCAATTCCAAAACTGTCAAGACCCTCCAGCAGCTGATGGTCTATCTCCAATAGTTGAGAAATAGCATTAAAGACCTTGGCCTGGCTGTTATAGCTGATACAGTCAATATTACCAGATATGCCAGCAAGGTCATTGAAGACGGACTGGAGTGAATTAATATGTTCAGGAAGATCGAATACATTAATGCCTGACTTGAAAGCGTTAGTTGCGGCATCCACCGCCTTGCCTAAACTATCAATGATATCGCCAACGATTCCTTCGTTATCGCACTGGCAGCTCGAGGTGGCACTGGGGATAACCACATTCGAAGTAGCAGGGCTCGTGATTGCAATAGTAGAGGAAGGCAGGCTTGAAATGGTGCTTGGAATATTGCTGATGCTGATCGATGTATTAGCCGTGGTGGGGGTTCCGCTAGCACTCACACCTGATGTACTGACCAAATTACGGATAGGACTACTCGTTGCTGCGAGCGAAGAGGTTGGGGGAGAGCAGTCCCCATGTGAAACAGTAAGATCAAATCCAGAAACGTGCTTCAACTTACCGAACGGCAATATCTCATTGATCGTATCAATGATCTTGTTCAAGTCATTCAGGTAGTCCGAAGATTCGTTCACCTCCTCCCACAGAACACAACATGGGTGGAGTGACAGTCCACCCCTGACCTGAATAATGATGCCCGAGAGGCCTTCGGTTATGAGGTTCAGACCCGGAACAATGGAGTTGATCAACTCAGCAATTCCAAAACTTTCAAGACCCTCCAGCAGCTGATGGTCTATCTCCAATAGTTGAGAAATAGCATTAAAGATCTTGGCCTGGCTGTTATAGCTGATACAGTCAATATTACCAGATATGCCGGCAAGGTCACTGAAGACAGACTGGATAGAATTGATACGCCCAGGAATATCGAATACATTAATGCCTGCCTTGAAGGCGCTATTTGCGGCATCCACGGCCTTGCCCAAGCTGTCAATGATGTCACCAACGATTCCTTCGTTATCGCACTGGCAGCTCGAAGTGGCACTGGGGATAACCACATTCGAAGTAGCTGGACTTGTGAAATCGATAGTAGAGGAAGGCAAGCTTGAAATTGTGCTTGGGATATTGCTGACAATACTGCTGGACGCGCTGCTCGAGTCATCAGTGTGAGAAACTGTTAAAGAGGTCAAGCTTGACACCGTGCTCGAGGTTCCGCTAACAACCTTACTTGATGCACTGCTCGAAATACTGACAGGACTCGTTGTTGCGAGCGAAGAGGTGGACGTGGAGCAGTCCCCAGATGAAGCAGTAAGATCAAATCCAGAAACGTGGTTCAACTTAGCAAGTGGCAAAATTACATTAATTGCATCAATGATCTTGTTCACATCATTCAGGTAGTCCGAGGATGCGTTCACCTCCGCCCACAGAACACAGCATGGGTGACGAGAAAGTCCACCACTAACCTGAACAATGATGCTCGAGATTCCTTTGTTAATAAGGTTCAGGCCCGGAACAATGGAGTTGATCAACTCAGCAATTCCAAAACTGTCAAGACCCTCCAGCAGCTGATGGTCTATCTCCAATAGTTGAGAAATAGCATTAAAGACCTTGGCCTGGCTGTTATAGCTGATACAGTCAATATTACCAGATATTCCAGCAAGGTCATTGAATACGGACTGGAGTGACTTGATATGTTCGGGAAGATCGAATACATTAATGCCTGACTTGAAGGTATTAGTTGCGGCATCCACCGCCTTGTCCAGGCTATCAATTATTTCACCGAGGATTCCTTCGTTATCGCACTGGCAGCTCGAAGTAGTTGCTGGCAACTTCACATCAAGAGTTGCCGGACTAGTGAATGGAACAGTCGTCGATGCCAACGAGTATGAGCTCGTTGATGCATCTTGACATGCTACTAACTGAAATACACTTTGTAGTGTCACAAAGGCCCTGATGTGCACCATACTAAAAGTCGCGTAGGTGGGAAAGCTTCTTAATTATGGGTAGCTACGGTATGCGCTAGTTCGATCAGCTCCTGCATAACTGTGCGCTTCAGCTATTTGTAATCCTGCATCTCGGTGTCTGTGCATGTAGGGTATGTGTTTTCTTAGCAGTAGAGGAGAGAGCGTACGAACCCCAGCATGGGCTTTATTCAATTCCATCTCCTGTATTTACGTTATTCATTTCGTTTGAGCTAAAACAAAAAGTGTCTACCACGTGGGCCGAGGCTCTTCTGGTATGCAAATCTCATTAATAAGTGTAGAGGAGAAAGCACACCATTAGGGTAATTTGGACCGGTTCAGCCGGGGACGCGATTTATCGCGTCGAAAATCAAAAGATTGGTAGATATTTCAGTTAAACATTTCCGCTAACACTAATAATATTGTAGAAGGAAGTCTTAGGGCGAGTTCTGAGAAATAAAAGGAACAGACAGGTGGGCACACCTCCGACGTCGACCCCAGCCCATACAGATTCAAACACTTTTTTATTCAGGAAGCCAGTCATGAAGTGGGCTATTTGTGTCTAGCTTTACTGGAAATAGGAATTGAAACTAAGGTGGTGGGAGATGTAATATCACTTTTGGTATGATTTCGTCCCTTTTCGGCGATAACGAAGATCCGATCGGTATTGTTAGTGAGAATTAAATGAGTCACCTGTCTGCGACGCGAATCGTATCGCTGTACGCATCACGGTATTAGGGTTATGCACTCTGTGGTCCAATCACGCGTCGGGATGCGGCGGGTAGCTTGAAAGAACGGCGGCGCACGGTTGGCTTAATAATTCACTGGTGCTTTAGGGATCATAGTTTCGACTCTTTTCTATATGGTTCTGGTGTGGTGGTGGTACGTGAGTAGACTGCTCTTCTTCGGTCCGTAACTCATTGTTGCAAGCGCTCTACCACTTCATATTAAGTGGAGTTGTCAGCAATTGTGCGAAATCGGGTAAGTCCGTGATGTATAATGCAGCTTGTGACTCTAGATGCAGGCTAAACCCCTTTATTGCCAGCGAAGACCCAGACTCCAGAGGAGAAGTAAACGATATACATTCTAATTGGCCAGCTGTTGACCAATCCTTTGTTTCTAAATCAGAAGTATGCTGCCTTTCTAGCACGCTGCCTCTCCATATTAAAGGGAATAGGTTGTGGTAAGGCTCCGGTAACTCCGATAGAATCCTCTAGTGTTAGCAAAATGGTAGGCTTAGGAATGGGACGAGCGCGATATATTCTAAGTGTGCTAAGGGAATATATTTGCCGTAAATTGTGCGAGCTGGCATGACCGAACGCTCCATTCATGACCTAAATGGCGAATTATTCTCCTCTGTATTCACAGCCACAACAACAACCGCAGCTATATTTTCACACACGCTATTTATAAGTAACTCTCCTATATCTATAGCAGTCAAACCGACATTTTTAAGCCTCCCTATATTTCTATTCCGGGATATGTTACTGATCTCAGACATGCAGGGCAGGTCTGAGAGTATGTGCTTATTAATGGATGATGCTTCAAAGGCATGACTGCTCTCGTATAAATGCAAGACATGAGATGTGATATAATATGTTTGGTAATCCATGCATGAAGCACCAGGTCGGAGTTAAGGCGATGCTGGGGTGAAAATTAGTGAAACTTGTGTAGGTAATGCTGATAGACCACGTAACTATATCATATAGTGTGCTGCAACTCCAGCACCGGCGTTTCCAGTGTTTCGTAGTGATCTGCGCGGACCTCAGAAGTTGCAAGCACCTCTTCTGGAAGATCTGTGGGCTTTTCACAATCCTCACGTGTGTCCCTAATGTGTCGATTAGCGATTAAAGACCATAGAATGAAGGTTGTTTGAGGATTCCTAGTTTACTATCGGTCGACAAGAAGTTCGCGTAGTTTATGATACGCATATGTATCAGCCTATTAAAAGCACAGCAATCTGACTATGTAGAAGATATGACAAGAAATCAGGAGGGCCGAGATATTCCAATACACCCCTAGCCTCGAAAGAGCAGTGAACCTCGTAGAAACAGCTGATTCTTTGCGTTACTCTTCGGTTGCTATTCAGTATTTATTCGCACCATCCCCTAATAAAGAGTTGAATAATATTCTTTGGGATACAGTATAGTTGATGCTTGACTACCGAGGAGCTGCTGTTCGTTATCTTGTTAAGCACGCTACAATATCAGGATGAGATGGCATAGCCCTGGAGTTACCCAAATGTCCCTCTCTTTTCTCCAGTCCCGACTGATTGGAGAGACCGCAATGTAGCTCACCAGAGTCTCACGCTAGACAGAGAGGTAGCTACCATTCGTTTTCAATTATTTACGGTTTCCTTATAGGATTGGAATTAAGGAGTGGATGCGTTGAAGAGATCAGAAATGCTTTTCTTATTTTGGGCACATAGTCATGCACGACAGAATCCATTCTGTATGTATATGCCTAAGCAGCCGTTCGGCTTACCAATCTGACGTGGTGGCTATTATGTTTCACAGATTAGAAAAGTCCGAGCATGACGCGGGCCATGCGGTACCTCCACCACCATATAGCATAGCAAACTCGGAACAAAACGGGGGCATAGTACTTTCAACAACAGGAGATGTTCCTGGATATGAAATTGTCAAAAACCATGGTGTCGTGTTTGGCACAACGGTGAGAAAAGGTACGAATTTTTCGATGTGGAAGAGCGACGGAGAGAAGCAACAAGCACAAAAGGGGGGACGAAAAGGATCAAGCAGCGTAGAGCTTTACAGGCTCACAAATCTAGTCCAAACTACGCGCGAAGAAGCGATTGATAGAATGATCGAAGGCGTTAAGGCAACAGGTGCAAATGCAGCATGTGGGCTTCGGTTTGATTCGGAATGTATTGGACAGTTAGGGGAGATCTCTCAAGTATGTTGCTGTGCGACCGCTGTTTCTGTTGTTCCGAAGGAATACAAATAGTGGGTCAATGCCTGAGACTGGTTGGACAATGCAAGATGGCCCAACGCAAGACAGTCAGTGCTTATATAGTGCAATGACACTTATAGCACAAATATTTGAACGATTAAGCACTTTATCAAGAATATATATATAGAATGAATAAAATTAAACATGCCCTGTGTATAATAGTGTAGTAAGCTGGAGAGGAGATACACCGAGAAATAGTATTTTTGGGCATTACAGTAGAGCCAGATTGCAGATTCACCTTCCCCAACATGCGTGGAATATCGATCAAACTGCGGGCGGCATAGATTGGCATCTAAATCACTGCAGCTCTCACAGGCAGCCTAGCTTACCCATAGCGCTTCGATTGATTTTGATAAGCAGATAGATAGCTGCCGATGATGCACTGTGCAGTCAAATCGATCCTGCTACTACTTTAATGGGACCACTGCTTTCCTCACCTGTGTTAACATCCATACCCGCGTCATTTGTTTCTTAAGCTTGCCCTTCTCTAACAACCAACCCTAACCTCGGTGATGAGCCTTCCGAAGCTGTTTCGCCAGCAGATTGAAGCATCGCTGCACATAAAGGAGCAGAGTTCAGGCTTTTACACTGAGGGGGATGTTTTAAATGGTAATCTCGTGGTAAACGTGGCCAAGAAGGCTCCTGTCAAGAGCGTTTCGGTCCAGCTTCGCTGTCAGGAAACATCAGCTGTGGCCGTAAATTTAGAAGAACGCGACTCCCAGGTGGCTTCCAGAAGTGAATCACAGCCATCGACTGGAATTGTGCCACTTTCCACCACAGAATCTAAAATACACTGGGAAGAGACCCATGAATTTCTTCCCGCTGGCCAGCACGAAGTCTCGCAGAAAACTGAGCTGGAAGAAGGTAAGTACACTTATTCCTTCTCATTCAAAATACCTAGGCTCGCTCAACTCCCCGGAAGTGCTACTATATCCTCGCGAAATGGTCTGGAGTTCGGGGTCACATGGGAAATCAGAGCGATCATCCGCAGACCAGGCCTTGCTCTTAAACGCAAAGTCAGCGCAGTGATTCCGGTATATAATGATACTCCAATCCTTCCATATCATCAAGAACGCGGACATCTCAATGGCATGAAATATATCACCGCACCGACGAACCCCGTATTGTCAGATCAGGACCAGAACGAAACCATATCGGACCATGATTCCGTGGTATTAGGCTTTGATATGGAGTTCCCCTCTGTTGCTTTACCCCAATCACCGCTAAGCCTGCAATTAGCTTTGAGTCTATCCTGTTCCCACCGCAATCTGATTTTCTTGGAGGGAATCCGGATAAGCCTCATCAGGCATTGTCATGTCCGCGCGAAGCATTTAATGGATACTTATACTAGAAAGTATGAAATTGGATCCATTCTAGAACATCGCATGTTGCAGGACAATGTGTTAGACTTTACGCCAAAGGTAGCGAGAATGGGTCTCCCCTCTTCATTTCCACCCAGTTTCAGAACCACCCTGCTTCAGTGGTCCTATGAGCTTGAGGTGGAGGTTGAAGTATCAACGCACGACAAGAAAAAAGAAGTAATAGCATCATCCATCCCAGTATCACTGGCATCTCTGGTGGCATCCTTAAGGGCTGCAGAGGACTCCTCCTCAATCCACGCGCAACCCGCTATGTCCCTTGACTTTAGATCCCAAGAGCAGACCAACCAGTCAAAAGTACAGAAAAAAGTCGTTTCTCAAAAAAGACCTGTTTTTGAGCCGGCAAATCCGAGCACATTGGCCAACCTGTCCGCTGAGCCTGATGAGAACGTATTCCCGCAAATTAGTTCTAAGGAAAAGATTTTATCGCTGGAAGAACTTAATGCCTCGCTAGATGTTGTTGCCGATTTGATGATCAACAATGGTGTTTGGTATGAAAAATTCCTTGCAGACAACAAGGATAATTCGAACCTGTCAGGTGAGTTCTCATTCCAGAGCGATACATCTGGGAAGAAAACCCGTCACTATAAATACAGAAAGTCTTTGAATGGGTCAATAGGACCTAAGTCCACCACTTGCCTATCTACTGATACCTTAGAGACATTCAACCCTGACGCCAATGCAGTGATACTGATAGCTACCAAGACGCCTGACGTCCCGAGTGGAGATGCATTCGTTACGATGACGAAGGTTTGCCTGGCACGAAGCAAAAATAATCGAACAAAAATTCGCCTCTCTTCATGGCTTGATTGGGAAGGAAAGTCCTGGTTAAAGGCGGCAATTGAGAAGGGCGCGATCAGCGGTCAAGTAGAGAATTGCCGAATGCTAATTAATTGCCTTCGAAGTTCTACTGGTGAAACTGTGCCAATTAATGAAGAAGTTAAAGAATCAGCTGAACAATCATATGGAATACCCCATGCTTACAGTATCATCGCAATTGTGCTAGCCCTTGCCATTTACTTTGTATTCATTAGATGACCCCATTCCCTCAAGACTGGTCGTATGATACAAGATATCCCTCTCGTATTTTTGGGAGTAATCTCGCTTCATAGGAGGAGCTATAGACATACCAAGTCAGTATTATTGACGACAATGCAAGTTACTATGTACTCGATAATAAATATTACATATGAAGGGACCTAAGAGACAATGGCGAACGATATCCAAGATTTGTGGTAACATCTTATTTAGGCATCGCTATCTGATATGCTGAAGTAATCCGTAATTAGGCCCTCGCTAAATTCTGAGAACCTCTTTGTTTGCCGCCGATGATTGAGTGGGCTATCTTGCATCATCCAACCAGCTGGACGTTACTGCACCGTTGGATTGTCCTTGGTACCTGAGACTGGTTGGATCTTTTTTTTAAGTCTAAGCTTTAAGGTTTGTGTCACCTGAATTGCGAAGTTGCTGTTTCCAAAGAATAGACATGGGACCTATTTGTGCCCATTTCTTCTATGTAGAGACTAGTTGATGCTAATACTTGTCTAAGTACCTAAGATAAAAGATGTATAATTATGATGCTAATTTAACCATTGTATATACAGATCGTAATAGGACTGGATAATCCAACACAACTCAGACAAAAGCCACGTTCATTCCTTCTTATCGATCATAACGTCTGTGCAGGCATTGTGTAACTCACTTAAAGGTCAGGACTATCCATTTTTAATTTCGGATTGCTGACATACGGGTAGCACTTATCGCTTGATCACATAATTTATGCGAATTCCGAGATTCGCAGAACGATACAAGATAGCCGCGTCTACAATTGCCTTTCCAACCATCCGGCGTCATATGGGGAGTCAGTAGGATATAGTCATGCCACTTCTGCCCCTTGCCCCCAAACTCCTCCTTTTTGCCTCCGGCTCTAGTATCACGGAGCTCCACTAAAATGGTCAAGCGCAAATGGTTCCGACGCCACGTCGTATACTCCAATTGAAATTTAAGGCAAAATCACCTACAATTCTACCTTAAAATACCTCGCGCGATATAACGAAACCACTTATTCGAACATGTGCTCACATGACCAAGACATTACTAACAACAGCTCAGGCTTGACTAACCTGGCGAGCAGATGAAGAGCGGCCTGCCGGAGATTTGTCTTCCGACTGAAATATATAACTAGATTTATAATTCGATAAACTGTGCTTAGAAGAATTTCTATTTGTCTGTAGTGGATAAAAAAAAATCTACGGACAGAAAGCTCGAGAATTTGTAACCACATTTTAACATTTCTTTTTGACAGATGCAATGCCTTTCAGTCAGGATTCCTGGGTCCCATAGATATTTAGTTACGGCGATGATCGCGAGAAAATGCTGGTAACAAGCAGACCGACTTGTAATTGACAGAGTCGTCGTAAGATAGCCAGCCCATCCGTCTCAGTCACCTATTTAACTCTATCTACCTACCTATAAATAACACTATCAGCCAAAATGACACTTAGCTAGACGCGAAGTGTAAAGTGGGTGGCAAGAATAACAAATATATAAGAGGAGACCACGAGAAGAAGCGGCCTCCAGTATCTTGTTGTTTCTCCATCTCGATTTATACCGAGCCTGAGAATGGCCATATTGGTGAAAACCGAAGAGACTGATGGTAATAAGAATGGAAGTAACACGCCGAAATTGGTATTATCTGTGGATGCATTTGACAAACTAACAAGGGCAATTGTGCACATATTAATTAGAAAACCAACTGAGCAAAGTTTTTGAGGGCTGGGCAACGCAAATAATTTTTCGGGGAATTTTGCTTTGAGCAATGCCACCATCGCAGCGATCAACGCAACTGGAATATTTATAGCCCACCGTCTACCTTTATTCCCCCAAAGATACAAGAAATACCAAACCGCTGCCTGAATCGCCGACCAAACCACCGCAGTAAGAACGTTCCACCTCAATTGGTCTAGCCTCGTGTGATGGAATGTGGCCGATACGGCGCTAACGGCTGCCACACCTATAGAGGCATAGGTGGTAAAAATGAAGCTATCTCGGTCCAAATGCAAAGAAATCACAGTCATACAAGACAAAAGGGAGAAACACGTCATATGAATACCAAACAACTTTCGATCGATTGCGAGGCCAAGTTCAATGGAAAATATATTAATTAGAGAGCCAGTGGCTAATAGTAGTACCCCTAAAGCGATCAAGAAATCGAGTGGTCGCGTAAAATGAAGAGGTCTCACAATCACAGCAACTAGCATAAAACGAGCATAAAGGGAGGCCACCAAAATCAGGTTCTGCTGCGATGGGGACTCCCACAGGGACCCCTTGTCATTTTGTGGTTCCTCGCCTCCTCCTAGCTCTGTTGCATCGGAACTTGCAGCCTTATCTTGCACAAACGAGAACATGGCACAGAAACAGGTGTAAGTCAACAATGGAAACCACTAGTCTCTGAGATAGCCCACTTTCCTTCGTTTTCGGGGACTGGTTCAGCACTTCAGGAGTAAGAGTTGCTTACTTATCGATACTGGCCATCTCATGGCATCACTCGCAGTGGGTGAGCTACCTCGAGACAATGCTATGGATGAAGAAAAGGGTGAAAGCCCTGGAAGATCCAGTGGATCTATGTTGCCTTCCATGAGTAGAGGCTTTCCATGTCCTAGTCCTGAATGCGTCTTAATGATTTCCAGTGTACTTGTTTCGTTTTTCCTTGACTCCAAAGGATGTAATCCATCTAATAACCGCACTTTAACCGTAGCCTTGACTGGAGTGCTTTCAATAGGCCTCATTCCTCTACTCTTCCTTAGTTTCAGAAATCGTAACTCCTCGGTGCTCGCATCCCTGGTTCTCATATGTTTCTCAGCGCATATTACCACTATATCCTTATGGATCTGCCATGAATTGCGCCTCTTTGTCGTCTATTCTTTCTTTTTCATGCTGAATATAGATCCTGGACTTCGCCATATTACTGAGTCCCTTTCGGAGAAATACTTTGGGGACTCGTGGAAGAGCAATCTGCTTGATATCTTGACAACACCCATTCAAATGGGCGCTTTTTTCGTACCTATACTGCTAGCTCGTCCTTTCAAGGACATGTTCGACTGGAGTTCAATATTTAGCAGCTGGTGGGTCTTTTCTACAGGCATTGTTTCGGGGACGATGTCAATAAGGCATGTGCTTGGTCAACGGAATGAAAAGCAAATTCAGTTTTTTGAATTATGGAAAATTGCTTTTACGTTTTATATATTTTTCACAGTGAACATCTTCATGTCTAAGAATACAAGAAAGCCCACTTACTACGTGAAGATAAACTACTGAGCTGGTTGGATAACGCAATATAGCCCTTCTTGTAACGTCCGACGTTAAAAACCCTGTTTCAAGAGGAACGGGCTCGGATCGGCTCGGTTTTCTTTGCCATTTTTAGTAGATATCTGTATGACTGATCCAACTGAAATGCAAATCTTTACTCCATGAGGAAAGTCACGGGCAAAACCGAGAAGTACCGATGAAGATGAATAGACCTTGTGGGGTACCTTTCTCGGGACCATAATTTCATTCTCAGCTTGATTCTTTTTTTTTATTTTAATATGATGACTCTCTCTCAGATAGATAAGACTCCATCATTATTGCCAAACTCGGTATAATGGGCTTACCTAACCCAACCAGAGCCTGCAACAACATTTGTCCTACAAAGTATAGGTCTACATGAGTCTTTCTAGATTATAATACTCTCAAAACCTTCATTAAACCTGCGTGGAAAATCGCAAATGAGATACCAACCAGTTGCTGGCGAGTGAAGTTTATTTTTACTACATGTCTCAGTTAAAAAAATTGCAAATATTAAAACCGAAGCTTAAATAGCACTGAGCATACACATATTGCAAGTATCTCGATTGACTTAACTCCCACATAAGACAAGGCGCTGATCAATGGCGTTGAGAGTGTATTGCTGTATGTAGGTTTAGCAAAATATAATATATTACAGTTATAATGTGTAATATGCTGTAAACAAGTTATAAATTCTCATTATTCTGGATTAAGTATGCATTGAAATGCTGCTTTTATCGCTAGCTATCACTGGTTTGGTATGTTGTCAGGTGCAAAATATCACCTGGCCTAATCAGACCAACGATATCCACGCAGAACTAGCTTACCTGCACAATTTGGAATACGTTGGCCTGAATGTTGCCAACCATCCCTATGAGCCGGTACCTGTTGGGTTTGAGTCGCCACGAATCAAGAATCCCCATCCTAAGGCTGTATCCTTCCTCAATGGGCTATCGCTCGAGGAAAAAATTCAGATGGTGACTGGTACTAGTCACGCAGCTTGCTCTGGAGAAATTTCTCTTGGAAATCAATCTGATTTTAGATTTTGCGCCCAGGATGGACCCGCAGGCCCACGAGCCGTACGTGGCACTAGTGGCTTCTGCCCTGAATTGACCTTAGCAGCAACGTGGGACAGGGAACTAGTAAAGCAGCATTCAGAAGCCATGGCAGACGAAAACAGAGGGAAAGGTATTCATTTGATGTTGGGTCCAGTTAGTGGTGGGCCACAGGGCCGTTCTGCCTATAATGGACGCCTTTTTGAGAATTACGGAAGTGATCCAGTACTCACAGGAGAACTCACCAAGGTAGCCGTGAGTGCTATTCAGTCGAGAGGTGTACAGACGAGCGCAAAGCACTTTATTGCATATGAACAGGAAACTTTCCGTCACCCTGGTGCATTTGCACCCTCAAGTTTAGACTTCCCATGGTCTTATTTACCGTTCCCCGCAGGAACCCAATTCCAGATTGACAGCATCGTTGGAGATAGAGCTGTTCACGAAGTATATACATGGGCATTTGCTGACGCCATACGCGGAGGTACCTCTGCAGTGATGTGCGGCTACAACCGTATCAATGGTACACAAGCCTGTCAAAACTCCCATACCCTATCCAAGATTTTGAAGACTGAGCTTGACTTCCAGGGATACGTGATAAGTGATTGGTTTGCAGTTGAGAGAACTAAGGATTCTATTCTAGCAGGACTAGATATGGATCAACCTGGGAACGATCCTTCTGCTATTGAAGGGGAACTTTGGGGGGACAACCTGCTTAAAATGGTTAAAAACGGGACTGTTCCCGAGAATAGAATTGATGATGCGATCCTTCGAATCTTAACACCGTATTACAGCCTGGGCCAGGATGAAGGTTATCCACCTGTTTCTTTCAACAGCTCTACTTACGACCGGCAGTTGAATCCTTACATTAGCGTAAGGGGAGATCATCGGAATATTATAAGGGATGTCGCGACCGATGCGACAGTCCTTCTGAAAAATAGCGGGGCACTTCCCCTGAGGAATGACTCTTCTTTAGGCCTATTTGGCACAGATGCTGGACCTTCTCCGTATGGGCCTAACTGTGGTATGCTTGATCAGTGTCCAATTGGCTCCAAAAACAATGGAACGGTAACCTCCGGTGGTGGATCTGGTGCCTCCACCAGTGAGTATGTCATAACTCCATTGGATGCTATAACACGAAGAGTTATAGAACATGGTGGCGGTGTAGCATTCGACCTCGATGACTACGGTTACGCTAGCCCTCCAAATTCATTCGGTTACAGTAATTTCAATGCCACTATGGAAAGCTTGGACACCGCAATTGTATTTGTATCGCTCCAATCGCGGGAGGGTCTCGATCTATCCACCATGGATCTAGCCAACGGGGGCAACGAACTGGTTAAGCAGGTGGCCTCGAAATGTAATAACACTATCGTGGTGATACACGCGACGAATCCAGTGGTTATTTCGGAATGGATAGACCATCCTAACGTGACAGCTGTGTTGAACGCTTTTGTGCCAGGTGAGCAGTCAGGCAACTCTTTGGTCCCCGTCCTCTTTGGTGACGTCTCGCCCTCCGGAAAGCTACCATTCACAATGGCAAAGAATGAATCAGACTACATAAAGCCACTCATGGAGCCTAAAATCGACCCTACTGTTCGTTTTGACGACGAGCTTCTGGTCGACTACCGAAGATTCGACGATATGGACATTGAACCGCTGTTCCCGTTTGGATTTGGAATGAGTTATACGAATTTTGATTACAGCAATTTCATGTTCCACAGTAACATTAGTAGCGGTTGGCATTTTTCGAACACCAGTACCAACCAGCTATATGATGTTGTGGGAACTGCCGAGGTCACTGTTACAAACTCCGGTAATGTTACAGGTAGTGAAGTTGTTCAGATCTATTTAAGCTATCCAGACTCGGCTGGAGAGCCACCAAAGGTCCTTCGCGGATTTGAAAAGCTCAGAAATATAAAACCAGGCCAGAATAAGACGGCCAAAATACCCCTTACCAGAAAGAGTTTCTCTATCTGGGATGTAAGTGCGCAGAGCTGGACGGTTCCAAGTGGTTCATATATTGTATCTGCAGCAGCCCACTCTCGTGACTTGAGACTAAATCAAACCCTGACTATCTAAATCTGGTTGTAAAATGCATAAATCGTGATAAACATCTGAATTGCCGGAGAATAATAGCATTGCTTCTCCTTGAATTTTTTTTTATGATCACATATGGAATCTGCACGTGAATCACAGTAGACTTTTATTTGTCATCACTTTGTTACTACTATCTGCGTGATGCCAGATCCAAGCATCATCTCGAGGCTTGCCACTGCAAGAAAGAAGACGGGCAACTACATCGATGTTATGTTCTCTGGCATGATGGATAACCTTGACGTGCGTCTGCCTTCCTGTACTGCTACCCTAAAAACGTACCCCCCAATACTTCTTGTTATGCTGTGGTCTCTATTTTCCTTTATAAGCGGATTACTCTGTAAAATACTACTACATCAATTGCTAGATGCCGGTAGTGATAATGAGAGAAGCGGTGTTTGGTGGGAATTCATATTTGGACTCTTAGATAAACTCGAGCTGTTTTTTTGGTCAAGTACATTTGCTCTAGGGTTTGTCTTTGTCGTTTGGATTATTACAGGCCCTAGTAGGCGTTTGTTCTTTTTCTCATGTATTGGAATGCTCATTAGTTGTGCTATTGCACAGATACTTATTCCGTTTATCTTGTGGGCAATGAGCCATGTTCTGTTATTGAGATATCTAGGTGGGGCAGTTTCGGAAAGTTATAAAGAGGTGGTCAATGAGCTGGCTAAATATCACCCCGCTAAATTCTTGGTCTTTTCTATCCTGATATCTGCAGCTATGGGGACTGGTGCCTTCAAGTGTGCATCGCTAAGACTGCAGATATTACGCAGAAACAATTCTGATTCTGAGGCAAAGGGAGAATCTGAGGTGAACTTTAAAGATTTCACGTTGCAACTTCTGACCTCATTGGTCCTTTACCTCTTTGCAACTGGGTTTACCAGTATCTTTTTTTTGACGGGTGTGGCCTTCCACATCAGGCGAGAAATCATCTTTTCTAGCTTTCTAACCACGCAGATTTTTATAGTTCTGTTTACTACCAGTCTTTTTCTTCGAAATATTCTCTCCAAAGGTGATGAGGCTTGACCCGTTGAATAGATAGGGGCATTGCAAGATAAGGTCGATATACCGCAGATTAGCCGGTTTTTGGGTACTAACTGGTTAATATGGCTTCAGGCTATATATATATATAAAGCAGTTGTTTATTTTAATAATTTAAGAGAAATTTTAATATGAGAGCAACCTGCATACCCTGCTGATTTCTTTGGCTAAATTAGAAATATTCGTGTTACTAATTTCTTTATCTTTCCCCAACTTCGTCATGAGCACACCGGGTACGGTTCTCCTAGTTGGTGCTTCACGGGGGTTGGGATATGCGATGGCAGAAGAATTTTTGAAGAAAGGCTGGTCGGTTATTGGAACAGTGCGGGATAACCATGGGGCTCCAACGTCGCTGCATGGGCTGGCGGATAAATATTCTGGCAGGCTAACTATAGAGGTCCTTGATATTTGTAAAGAGGATCAGCTTGATTCCCTCCACAACAGAATTGGTGGACAAAGGCTTGACATCCTTTTTGTGAATGCTGGCAGTACCAACCCAGATCCAAATCAGACAATTGGAGAGGTTTCCACAAATGATTTTACGGATCTTATGATAACGAACGCCCTGAGTCCAATGCGTGTGCTGGAAAAGTTCGAACACTGTGTTCCAGCAGGAGCAGGTGGATTGATAGGTGCAATGTCCTCAGGACAAGGCAGTATAGCTAACAACGTAGCTGGGGAGCGTGAACTATATAGAGGAACCAAGGCAGCGCTCAATATGTTTATGCGGAGCTTTGCGGCCCGTAAAGAACATATAAAGCGTTCTATACTTGTAATGGCCCCAGGATGGGTTCGCACAGAATTAGGAGGTCCTAACGCAAGATTTTCCATCGAAGAAACCATTCCAAGTCTTGTTAACGTTATTCTTTCAAATAGGGGTCATCCTGGGATACGCTTTCTGGATTATAAGGGGGATGAAGTACCCTGGTAATCTACTAAGTAATTTTTCAAGCCATGCTAAGGTAGTTTATTTATTATGTTCCCATATATAATACCATTGTGAAAAGCGAATATAGAAGTGGGATCCCTCACATAGTGTGGAGAAGACCCAACAAACTGTCTCACTTAGAGCCATACGAGAAGCAGGGTATTCAATAAAATCCTCCGTAAGACTGCCTGAAATACGACCCCCAGCATCCAATCAATTTTAACTTCTACAGATATATATGGCCAGTTTAGTACAGATTTGTCCTTTATCTGTGTCAAACACTATCGGCATGCATAAAACTACCACCTTCAGTCGCATATCGTGCAATGGAGCAATTCGAAAAGTGGATTCTTAAAGGATCTCAATAAATACATTCTTTTAGTTAAACTACATAAATATTACATTTATAACGTTTACTAGATTCGATTAACGCATAGGGGTATTTACGTCCACCATTAGTCGCCGAAGCTTGTTTTTTATTACTCATAAATTCCGAAATTCATACATAGCTGGAAGCTATTGTTCACTAAACGGCAAATCCGGCAACGAATAATACCTATATCTGATGGTACATTATACAGATCAAGATGTATCCCAATCTATCTATGGATATGTACCCAACTTTGCCGCTAATATGGTTGGTCTCGTACTATTTGCTGTTCTACTCGCATACCACATCTTTTTCGGCTTATGGTATCGCCAGTGGTGGTTTGGCATAACTTGGGTTTGCACTATGGTCCTTGAAGTCCTAGGATATATCGGACGCGTGGTTGGTCACTCGAATATTGAAAACGAACCTATGTATGAAATGCAACTTGTGTGCCTTATAATAGGCCCCATTTTCATGACTGCTGGCATATATTATCTCCTAGGAAAGTACATTCAGGTTTATGGGACTCAGTATAGCCCACTGAGACCTATGGACTATTGTGCAGTATTTATCACCTCAGATATCGTATCCCTAATAGTTCAAGCTGCAGGTGGAGGAACGGCCGCTACTAGAAAGCATTATCCTGTCGATTTAGTTACAAGAGGGGGATGGGTTATGTTTGCTGGTATCTTTGTGCAAGTGATATCTCTGACAGTCTTCGCAATATTACTCGTTCACGTTGTGTGGCAAATCAGACGTGAGCAAGATGAATCCAACTATGATCAAAGATTTCGTCATGTGAGAAATCGAAAACTATTCAAGTATCTTATTCCATGTATGCTCATCTCGGTGCTGTTTGTTTGGATTCGGTCCGTCTATCGTCTCGTTGAGTTGGGAGAGGGCTGGAATGGAAGACTCATGACTACAGAAAGATATGTGCTTGTTTTAGATGGACTTATGATTTTGCTGGGATGCATTCCTTTTGTACTTCACCCGGGTATGATGCTTGGGAAGGAAGAAATTCCTGTGGAGGGACTCCATACTAAACCGGGTCATACAATTGATGAAAAGTTTCAAGATATCCCAGAAGAAGACTATATGATTCAAGGGTAACCAATCAGTAGTCGTTTGTTAATATTATTTATGTGTAGCTGGTCAATTGAAGCATTGATTATTTTCATATACTTTGAGCTCCCTATTCTTTATAACTGGGAGGGAGTTCAAGGTTGATGACTTTACCGCGGGTCTATACTAATATGATAGATAGATAGGTCATGATCAGCGGTAGTTTTAGTAATGGTGTCTCAAATATCGGGTAGACGCGAGATGAACAAAATTACATATATGTCACAAATTAGAGGATGAGTGATCTGAAATATAGAAGATTAATTTCATGAAAAGCCGGCCTCAACGTCTCAACCTACGCTAACGCTTGTGTTCCTTAATGGCATAGCCGGTGGTGCCCTTTCTTGCCGTCACAGATTACAACTAACATCCATCATAGTGGATGATTCCGAATTCAGCCACTGTTGCTGCACCGGCTGTCTCGTCCTTGCTGCCCGACACGACTAGAGTTGCGAACTTTGAAGACCACACGGGAGCCGTGAGAGTCACATTTGTTGTATTTCCGTAATAAGGTACTATTTCATCAGCGTCCATAGGATCGTATGGATCTGAAATGATAACATTAGCCTGGCTAGTGACATTGACAATCCCGTTCTCGTGCAGCTGATGAGAATTGAGGGGAAACGAACTGGAATCAGGGATGTAGCTATCGTTGTGGAATAGAACGCTAAAGCTTTGAGGGGGGTTCTGGGCCCAGTCAAAGCGGAACTCAGAAATCGGGACAAATGGCGGACCTGGCAGCTGCACCGTCATTAGGGCCGAATCCGATGCTGAGACATTTGGTTGCCATTTGGTCGAGATATCCCCGTCGACAGCAGCCAACGGAAACTGCCCTTTGATGAAGCTCTCAGGCGACTCAGCTTGATGACACTGAGCGATGTTATCAGTCCACGTCATCTGATCGCCGATCTGGCGGTTTGTGATTACCAGTGGCGTCGTGAAGGTCAGATTAAAGTGTCGCTTTGTACTACCAATGGTCACTGGAATCGGATCTAAGGTATATGCTGGATTCGCGCCACTAACGGTACGGTTAACACGCTCTATGACAGTGTGGCTCTGATTCGAGTGTGCCTTAATGGCATGGCCCTGCCAGTAGATCGTCCGATAAGTGAGGTAAGGGATCTGAGGTGGAAGACTGGGATCAAGATTGAGGCTGTCTAGGTCGAGACGGAGACCAAGATAGCCGTAGATGGCTACGCGATTGGCACCACCCATGCCAGTCAAGAACGGATATGCAGGATGGTACTCCCCATTGGCTTCGTAGTTGTCAATCTGCTGCTCCGAGTACTGGAACCAAGGGGCTCGAATATAAGGATCGCTTCCCATTAAGCCATATGTGTAGGATCCACAGCCAGACTGCGAAACCAGGTTAGAAATGATGCTGAGAACACTGTATGTCATTCCTGGACCAGTCTCTGACTGCTTCCCCGCATAGTAGTAGTAATCTGCGAGTGAGTATTTATTGAGAATGTCAAGAAAATCATGAATAAGGACAACATCGGCCTGCTTGACACTGATAGATCCGTTCATCGAGCTATATTCCATCACTATATCAGCATCTTCGGAAATGGGGACACCAATCCTCTGAGCCTGCATTTCCCAATGGCTTTGATTCTGTGATTTGAACATCCGGGAGAAATCGCTGGCTCTTTCTAAGTGAGTTTTAATGAGGGCCATGGTGAAGCCTGGCTCATCGACGTGATTGGCATATTCATCAGGATCTGTCGCATTGGTCAGGAAACACTTACCAGCAGTGCCATTACAGGTGAGGGTTTGGGAATAGAACGAGGCAATGTCATAAAAGAGCGGGAATTTAGTCTTTTCGAAGTCCTCCCAGTTTCCAGTCACAGCAAGCTCATTGAAAAGGGTCAAGCCAATGTCGCCATTTAAGTGATACTCGTAATCAAAGCAAGGGCCCGTTCCGGTGCAGTTGCCGAACCGTCCCGAGGTCCACGGATATACTGCACCTCCACGAGAGTAGCGGTCGGTCTGGTTTTTGGACGAGCCAGCAGCGGACTGGAGATTAGCTTGCGCCTGCTTGTGCTTGGCAACGCGGTAGCTAGTAATTGCGGAAATGTGTTCGGGATGAGATAAAACGAGGCCCGGATGCATCCAGAGATCCGCATCCCAGAATATCATACCGCCGTACGAATCCGAACCTAAGCCGCCCACCATTATACTGTTGGCATTGAGATTGCTATTGCCTCCAGAGGCATTAATAGCATTTGGCCCGATTGTATTCTGCAATATGTAAAACGGATTGGTCACCGCCGTGATCTGAAGCTCAAGAATGTTTTTATCGGACAGATCGGTACCATCGGGGCCCGAGTAGTCGTCGACAGAATCTTTGGACAGAATCGTCGACCACTCGGCTACATGCGTGCGTATTTCGTTCGCGAACCCGGATTGCGCTCCTTCTATGGAGGCAGCCCGTGCGATAGCTTGAGGATTATCGAATGCATCTGTGGACGCGCCGCCAACGTACTTGGTGATTACTGAGGTGCAACCCGCAGTCAGTTTTGCGGTGACGGATTGTGCGATAGAAGAGTCGTTCGCACCGAGGAGCGGATTGTTCATAGTCTGTTCAAGACTGGCCATATCCACCGAGGTATCACCTATCAGGGTGGAGTAAAGGTAAGCTGTCACGTAGGGAATCCAATGAGGCTGAACCGCACTCCACATGATGGAGCCATTTGTGGAACCATTCGTTTCGAAGCCTTTCCCAGCAGAAGACGCACGGACCGCACAGTCTCCATCAAACACGTCCATTACTTTCACGTCCATATCACGCGAAGGCGTCATTTTGAGTTGCACCACAGCACGGTTGACATGAAGCTTGTGAACAAACATAGTGTACTCAACTGCCAGTGAATCCCCTTCATTCGGGGTCCAAGTATAATTCCAGGTCATTATGCCAGCGCCAACGTCAAGGGTCGAGCTGAAGCCTGAGATCTGGTCGGCAGGCACTGACGCATTGAGTAAGTTGTTCCCACTCTTGATAAGGAGACCAGCCCAATGGGGCACACCGCTGATCACGCTCTCCCCACCGTACTGATCCATCCATGGGAAATTTGAGCCGTTGACATGGGCCTGAACATCCCAGAACCCACTGATGGTTGCAAAAGTCTGTCGACGCTGGAAGAGTGGCCATCCATTGATATTATCACCATCTACAGGATCATCAGCCTCAAAAAAAGGCCCCACAGATGCCAAATTTATTCCAAGGTATCCGTTAGCCAGTGATGCCCGGGATTGATAGTGGCCCTGATCAAGCGTTGTCGTCGAGAGTTTCCAGTTGTCGTCATCCCAGGACACACCGTCGAACTGGGTGTCATATACTTTGTTGCAGATGACGCCTGTCATAAACGGGAAGATGAGGGGAAGCCCACCCAGCACAGCTGAATGTAACGCCGCCACCCGTGCCGCAGTTAACACCAAATAACAACAAAAAGTATAAAAAAGGCAAGATCTTGACATACCTCTCGGTTTGTCATCCTTCTCTTTGTTTCATTATGGACTTTCTGTACAGCTCGTATTATGTCATATATTAGTAACATTCTTGCTCCCCACATTCTTGACAAAGCATCTGATATGGTTGAACAATGCAAGACGGCCCGCGTATACCCACTCAATATCAGCCAATGCTAAGCATTTGATATGTACACAGTGTGATTTCGACATTGAAGAAGATATTTCCGGTCGCAACGTATCATTTTCGTATATACAATGCAAGTAGGGTCGGCTCGGCTCGGCTCCAATAAGTAACAGGCATTATACTTTTACACTATGATTTATGTTAGTAAAGAGTCATGGAATGTGCTCAGTTTCAAATTGGGTTGCTTTTCATAGCGCACGCATGATGATGCTTAGACTCCTGCTGATCGGTAGGTCGGCCTACCTTATATAGTAATACCTCGAATGTCCGAGACATTACTAACCTCGGCATACGAGGCCTGAGGAGAACTTTCGAAAGGTGACAGAAGCCGGTTGCTAGCTATGTATTATTAGAGGGTTTAGTGGTGAAAGTGAAAGGAGAACCTGCAGATTCGTCGAACGATACCTCTAGGATTAGATGAAATCATATAGTACCGTCGGCATGATATACCCTAGCCCATTATGTCAAGGAACAACACATTATTAGTCAGGTGATACCGGCTTCATAGTGACATGAGCTCTTTCCGAAGCCGTGGTCAAGATAGCAGTTCCGACAACGGAGAAGCAGAAGAGACTAAGCCCCTCAATGAGTATGTAGTCGTTCCTGGAGAGCCATTTCCACCAACTCCAGGCCCCCAGGATAAGTACCTTGTAACTTTCGCGGAGGATGATCCCGAAAGGCCTATGAATTGGCCGATGTGGCAACGAGTGATGTACAAGGCAATAGCTACTATGAATATTACGGTGGTAACTTGGGGCTCATCAGCGATATCCCCCGGCATCTCAGAGATATGTGAAGAGTTTCATGTTGGACAGGTAACAGGCGCACTAACAGTATCTCTTTACGTTGCAGGTTTTGCCACTGGTCCTATTTTCTGGGGCCCGTCGTCAGAGATGTTAGGAAGACATGTCCCGCTAGTAATTGGAGTTTTTGGATTTTGTTGCTTTGGGTTTGCTTGTGCTACCTGTAAGGACTTTCAGACTCTTATGCTTGGCCGATTCTTTATGGGAACTTTTGGTGTAAGCACAATATCTGTTGGTCCCGCTATTAGTGCGGATGTATTCACGACTTCTCAGCGAGGAAAGGCTATTTCATATGTAATTCTCGCTATCATATGCGGTCCAGTTATAGCTCCGGTGGTTAGCGGTTACATTGCAAACTCGTATCTTCGTTGGAGGTGGACTATGTATATCACAAGTATCATGGGCTGTTTGGCTCTTGTGATTCAACTCTTATTTTTCAAAGAAACATACCCCCAGACGTGTCTCCGTAATCGTGCGGTCAAAATTAGGGCAGCTACGGGAAATTGGGCCGTTAGTGCACCTATAGAGACAATGGAACTTGACACTAAAAATATTTTGCATCGTACTGTTTTAAAGCCTTTCCGAATGCTTCTTGTTGAGCCTATATTATTGCTGATGAGTTTGTACCATGGATTCATATATGGAATTTTATATTTATGCCTGACGGCGGTTCCAATTGTTTTTCAAGAACAGTATGGATGGAAGGGTGGTAATGTGTACCTACCGTACCTCGGAATGTTCATTGGATGCGTCATATTGGTAGTGGTTAACCTTCTTGTATTCGACAAGATGACTGAAAGAGAGCTGAAAAGAAATCATGGTGATGTCGCCCCTGAAACGCGTTTACCCCTTATGATGATGAGCGGGGTAGCTTTTGCAATGGGAATATTCCTCACTTTTTGGTCAGGGGCTTACCCGCAGCTTCCCGGCAAATCGGGCGGAGCACACTGGATTGCACCCACGATAGGGCTTGCACTCATTGGCTTTGGACTTATTGGCATATTCCAGGCAATATTGATCTATATCATTGATACCTATCTTTTGGTAGCTGCATCTGCTATAGCTGCAAATACTTTTGTACGTTCAGGAATGGCTGCCGCGTTCCCTCTCTTTGCTGCCGCCATGTTCCATAATCTGGGGGTTCAGTGGGCTGGTACCCTTCTTGGCTGTCTAGCTGCTGTGTTGGCTCCGGTACCGTTCTTCTTCTACTTTTATGGTAAAAAGATTCGAGCGAAATCTATGTACGCTGTTGGTGATGATAACCTGGACCTTGAGGACCTAGAGTTAGAGATTCGTGCTGACCCTGCTACTAGGAATTCTCACGCAGGTAGCTCTATAAACGATATTTCTAGGGTCGACTCGCGTACAGCTGGTGCCTTATAGAATTTTCAGCTGATGAATTCGGTCGGGATGTGTATTTCGTTGCTCATTACTGCTAGCTGAGACTTAACGGAGCCAATACGAGGTAGCTCACCTCACCACCTGAGATTTTATGCGTCGCATCGGTCTCCTTAAGTCTACGAAATGACCTGTGGTGGCTATCAACTCGCACAATTATAATCCACTTTTTTTTTACTAATTAATTGGGTGAACTTTGATTTTAGGAGGGTGCTCTAATTAGTGTATCGGTGATTCATAAGAAGGCGATTAAGCCTTGGTTATATCGATTTATGCATTTAGTATAGAACGTTTCTTACGCATATCATTCTTGTACAAGGATTAGTTACACCACAAGAATCCTATTTCGGCTGGCTAAAAAGCAGGTCTTCTTCTGCTAAACCTACACCATTCTATTGGTAGTTCTAGTTATCATATGGTGAGGGTCTTGTTCAACCTCAAATCGCGCGAGTGGGTAGCTGCGGAGATAATATAGGTTCCATGGGGTATTAGCCAGCTCTGAGAAGCAACATCCCAAATTGAGAAGCTCTTGTAAGAAAGGGAAATCTCTGCAGTCTTTGTTTGTCCAGGCTCGATGTCAACGACTTTTTCAAATCCACGAAGCACCACAGGGGGCTCACCAGCAGAGTCAGGGTATTGCAAGTACAGCTGAACAATCTCACTGCCAGTTACATTTCCGCTATTCTTGACCGATATTTTGGCAGTGGCAGCAGTATCATAGAGACTCGAAGCAGCAGTGGAATTTTTCCTACTCAGAGTGGCATTAGGGCTTGTGAGATTGGAATGTAAGCTGAAATTTGTGTAATCGAATGTAGTATAACTCAAACCGAATCCGAATGGAAACTGAGGCTCAATGCCCTCCTCATCAAAGCGGCGGTAGTCTAGAAGAAGTTCGTCATCGAAAACAACTTTAGGGTCAATATCTACCTCGCTCATGGGTTTAATATAATCAGACTGGTTTTTTGCAATAGTGTAAGGCAGCTTTCCCGATGGTGATACGTCGCCAAACAAAATTGGCACCAGAGACTTACCACTCTGATCACCTGGAACGTGGGCATGCAGGACACCAGTCACATTGGGGTGGTCTATCCACTCCGCGACAATTGGCGGATTCGTCGAATGAATGACAACGATGGTGTTGTTGCACCGCGAGGCAACTTGCTTCACGAGCTCGTCACCGTTGTTAATCACGTGAAGACTATTCAGATCCTGACCCTCAGTCGACTGGATGGATACGAACACAATTGCGATATCGGAAGTGGCTAGTGTCCAGTTGTAAACACTTGTTGAACCAGTCATCTCAAGTGGCTTATCAAGGTAGCCGTCATCCCTGAGATCGTATACGACAGAGCCACCATGGGACAGGACACGACTATTGATTGCCTCAAGAGGAGTCACCACACCGGAGGATGTAGAGCTGCCTGAACCACCTCCACTCCACATGGTACCATTATTGTTTGAGTCCAGTGGGCACACATTAAAAGTGCTCGCGCAGTTCGGGCCATAAGGTGAAGGGCCGGCATCAGAGCCGAACAGCCCCAAGAATGATTCATTCTTTAAGGGAAGACTTCCAGAATTTTTGAGTAGAGTGACAGCAGCTGTGCCTACTTCACGAATGATCTCACTGTGGTTGCCAGTCACATCTAATATTGGGTTCACCTCTGCCCCATTATAGTACCTCTCGACCGTGGTACTATTATACTTTGATTGTGGGTCCCAAGTGTCTTGTCCAAGTGAATAGTATGGTGTATAAATACGGAGTATGGCATCGTCGAGTCTGCTTTCAGGTACTGTGCCGTTCTTAACCATCGCCAAGAGGGTAGGGCCCCACAATTCACCATTTATAGCGCTTATCTCTCCTCCTGGCATGTCCAGGTCACATCCAGCTAGAAAAGCATCTTTAGTGGACTGAATTGCACCCCAATCAGAGAAGACATATCCCTGGAAGTCGAGTTCGGTCTTGAGGACGTGAGATAATGTGTAAGAATTCTCACAGCCCTGGCTCCCATTCACACGGTTATAGGGACACATGATTGATGCGGTGCCCGCCCTCACTGCGTCAGCAAATGCCCAGGTGTATACTTCATGCAATGCACGATCTCCTACGATAGAATCTATCTGATACTGCTTTCCCTGGGGAAATGGGGTATACTCCCAGGTAAATGATACACGAGCTGGACCAAAAGCCTCAGGTAGCCGAAATGTTTCTTGCTCATACGCAACGAAATGTTTAGCATTTGCCTGAACACCTTGTGACTGAATACCCTTGATCGCCACAAAGCTCAACTCCCCAGTGAGTACAGGGTCACTACCAAAGTTCTCAAATAGACGACCATTAAATGCTGAACGGCCCTGGGGCCCGCCTGTTACCGGACCCAGCATCACATGTATACCTTTGTCGCGGTTTTCAGCGGCCATCGCTTCGGAGTGCCGACGGATTAAATCGCGGTCCCAAGTAGCACCAAGCGTAAGTTCGGGTACAAAGCCACTTGTTCCAGCCACCCCCCGCGGGCCTGCAGGGCCATCTTGAAACCTAATAGTGCTTAGGTTGAGTCTCTCCAGGGGCGACGTATTACCTGAAGCACCAAGATACGGTGCACCTGTCACGAGACTAACTTTCTCTTCCGTCGTGAGCTCCTTGAGTAGTGAGACAGCTTTAGGATGTGGAATTCTGATTCCAGGTGCAGAGTACGTCCTTGGATCGTATGGCACATTATTCACGCTCAATCCAAGATATCGTAGATCATGCAGGTAGTCTCGCTCGGCATTAATATTGTTACTCTCGTCTTTCCAGGTCACATTCGACAGCTGTGCTGCCGAAGCTAATGTTAGGCACAAGAAAAATAGCATCGCTCTTTTTTACGATATCAGATCAAAGTAAGAATACCTTACAGACATTTGTAATATTCCTGATTAGCCTAATGCGGCAATACTTGCCGTGGAGATAAGGAATAGTGGAACAGAGTATTAAAATTTTTTTGAGATCCTTAGAAAATACTATCTGAGACTGGTAAGACAATGCAAGGTCGCTTTCTTAGTCGATTTCAACCATGGCGCATGAGGCGAAGCAGTGCTATACAGCAAGCTGCGTAGTGTGGCTTGCTATCGCCAGATATGATTGGCCCTATATGCTTTCTTTATTGGGGTTGGTTTTGCAGTCGCTGGATTCCTGTAAAAATACTGGTGTTGATTGAGGAAGAGGATTGCCCATTTGCGGAACAGATAAGTGAATTCAAAGAGTCCGAGCATCAGCCACTATAAAAATCAATCTTAACTTTATTTCTTTGCTTAGGCCCAAATACATGGATCTAGATGAATTTGCATCTCTTTACTCGTCATCAACGTATAGAAGTTTTTAGATCGAGAAACATTAACCTATCTGGGCAGTTTCCCATATGCAAGATGTACTGTTATCAATCACGGAGAATCTGGTAAAACGCTACGGGCAGCAATCCATATGTATTAAGGGCACAACAATTCTCAGTAAATTATAAATCAATAGGCAAAAAGGCTTGCTGGGACTTGCTCATCTACCCTCTGCAGACCACAAGGGCTACAAGTTTGTCGAACAAGTTTAGGCGCAGGGCTAGTCGAGCGCAAACTTTGCAATGATATTCCCGAATAAACCCTAGCGTGGTCACTCGCTATGCTAAAAATATGAGGCAGCAGTGTGTGTATTGCTGATGGCAGCTCAGACGTCACACGAAATTCATGTCGGATGCAGCTGAGATACCGTACTTTAAGTGTATAAAATATATGAGTTTAACAACCCTTACCTACAATGGCACCAACCTCGAGATTCGGATCCTTTTCGTCCAAAATGATTAGGAGATCATTGTTCTCTTTGAGAGCTTGATCAAAAGCTCTAAATTCAACTGGAGCTCGTCTACCCGCTTCAGTACGTTTTGGCATGATATTGATTCCCCAAACTAGATAGTGACCACGTTATATATTAAACTACATTTACGTAAGCCGGGAAAGTTCTTAGCTATATATCTTAGTAATATAGTATCCGAAGAAGACATCATAGTAAGCGTACTTGTTGGTTGATATCGGATGCTTAGGACGCTTGGGGTTAAATTTAGAGAAATTAATTCACGAGTACTCCCCCGGTGCATGTCCACGAGCCCTGCATATAAAGTTGCATACGAAACAGCACGTTTGCCAAGAAAAAGGATTGTTCTCGCCCTTACAGGAGCTACCGGCTCAATTTATGGCATAGAGGTTTTGCGAATGTTGAAACTACTTGACGTCGAAACACATGTAGTGGTTTCTAAGTGGGCAGAGGCAACCATGCGATATGAATGCGGGCTTAACGTCGGGGATATTAAAGATCTTTCTTCTCATCTTTATAGCTCGAGGGATCTTTCAGCAAGAATATCTTCGGGATCATTTCACATAGATGGTATGGTGATCGCCCCATGCAGTATGAAAACATTGGCAGCTTGTCGTATGGGCTTTGAGGAGAGCCTAATTACTCGTGCAGCGGGAGTCTGTCTCAAAGAAAGACGGAAGCTGGTGTTAGCTGTACGTGAAACTCCACTCAGCAGCATTCATCTTGAGAATATGTTGAGTTTATCGCAAAATGGTGCAGTCATATTTCCACCCGTACCCGCTTTCTATCACCACCCGGAAACTCTACAAGACGTTGTGAGACAGAGTGCATTAAGGATACTTGATCAGCTGGGTATTGAAGCAAATGATGCCTCTCGATGGAATGGTGGGCTGTCAAGAACTCAAAAAAAGTAGAATCGTGATGAAATTTAGCACAAAAAATCACCATAGCATAATTGATAGAGGAGCTCTTAGATGAGATATAAAGTGGAATTATTCGAGCCGACTGTTGTTTCGCAATGCCACAATTGAGCGAACAGGATGAGAGTAGTGAATAGATACCACAATTCTTTATGTAACAGAATGCACCGTCCATGTGGATCACCGTCGATTTGTCGGTCTTATGCACAGAAATGTTAGTAATGGCTCTACTTCATGAGAAGATAGAGAATGCCTTTTTCTTCAAATGCAGTGTCAAATGAAATGGGATGGAACACAAGAAGCTGCATGGACATTATCAACTCCTTCTTGCCCCGACTTAGTACTGCAGCAAGAAGTGCATACGATCGTACGCTCTCCTGCGTCAAAGTCTGATGGGGTAGTAAGAAATCGAACGAAGGAAGTGGGGATAAAAAGAATGGCAAATTGCATGGGGGTTGGAGTGGGTAATGAATGATTTCAAAGGTGAGGCTACTGCCCATTAATCTTATATCCGTAATGACTTTTAGGCTAATATTGTATTGTAGGCAATGCGACAAAATCTATCAATCTTTGTGAAATTATACTAGCCAGTGCAAGGAAGCATTTTGTCTAATATCTTATCTAGGGACACTTTCTTGAGCAAGAAGAGTTGCTATTTCCTTCAGCTGCTGGGAAGTGATTGTTCCTGACGTTGCAAGGTCCACAACTGTGGTTCCTGGCAGTATGGTCACCTGTTCAACTAAGGCGAGCTCTGGTACTACCTGTAACAACAAGTCGCAGAGATTCTTGGAGTGTAAAAGCGCCTCTATCGGTTGTTGCAACCAATACTGACCAGGAAGTTTACTGATTTCAGGTAGCGGCTCAACAATTGCTTTAGATCGCTCAATTTGCGCACGAATGAGCAGATGATCTGTATGAGGAGGGCCTCGACTCGGCAAGCCTAGGCGCTCGAATTGTGACTGAGGTGCGTTTGAGTCGTGCATAAGTTTCACAAGCAATGTCGCCATTTTGAGCTCGAGTTCATCATCTCTTAAAGGATGTATTTGTAACGGATCATTCAGTAAGTCGAATAATAAAGTGCCGTGATTCCATCCACTCCATCCGGAACTAAATGGAAAAGGCACCCTGGGGTTAACGTCGATTTTCATCACAGATATTCCGCGAGTAAACGGCAATGGATCACTTTTTTCCCAATTATAGAGCTCCTCAGTAGCGAATCTTGACCGCATGTGAGTAGGCATCAATGTATATTCCTCTAGAGGGTGATTCTCTTTTACAATCGGTGAGCGCATGTAGACGTACCGACCATCAGTAACATTTACATGTGCCCCATGACGTCCGAAGAGTGCCCCCTCTTTTCTAACAATGTCGGATTGAGGGGCTAGATCGTGGCCCTGTACCTCGTCGGGGATTGGAAGTCCAAAAAAAGCCAGGATGGTGGGTGCAATGTCTATTGTCTGTGCTAGCTCGTCGCTACGTACACCCATTTTACCACTTCGTGGATCCCATAAAAAGACGGGTAAATGCACCAGTTCATTGTACCAAGGCATAACACCTTTCGCCCACCATCCATGCTGGCCAAGTAGATATCCATGATCAGTGTTGACAATCAGCAACGTATCCTGCCAGAGGTCATGCTGATCAAAAGCATCTAAAACTCTTCCCAATGAGTAGTCGCACATAGTCAATAGGGCGGCATATGCACTACGGGCTTCATTCACTTGACTCTTTGGCTCAGAAACTTTGTGGTATCCCGGCCAGTCAAATTTATCATCTTTGGTGAGTCCCTGTCTCTTGCGATAGTTCTCCGGGCTGAAAAAAGGTTCATGTGGATCGAAGAGCTCTATTTGGAGCAACCAGTCATTTTCCCTGGCATTGGTGTCAATGAAATCCAGTCCTGAGTCGACTGTTCGAGTTTGACAGTGGGTTTTTTCATTCGGCATATAACGTCGGTTAACCGCATCCTGACGTTTGAGCTGGGTTTTGAGGGATTTATTACCAGCCGTTCCACTTGAAACTTCCCCTTTCCATGGATCGCCTTCCTGGCCACGATGGAATTCCCAAGTGGTATAGCGTGTATGGTAAGTTGCCCCTCCATCCTCCCAGTAATGGGGGTGATCTGTCGTCAGATGAGTATGTATTCCTGCTCGTGAAAGTTGCTCTGGCATAGAGTGGTCGAAAGGCTCCAGGGGCCCCCAACTACGGTGTAAAAAGTTATATCTGCCTGTGTGAAGCTCTCTACGTGCTGGCATACATGGCATTGAGCCCGCGTAGAACTTCTCAAAGGTGATAGTATGACGTGCCAGGCGGGCGAAGTTCGGCGTCTCAATGTCCGTATCCCCATAGGGCGACAGCTGGTGTCGGTTAAGACTATCAAACATTAAGATAACTGCCTTCATTTCGTAACTAATTTACGCTAGAAGCAGATTGGTGTTATGTGCGAGTGTTCCCATGAGACAGAGGCACACGTGATAAGACGAGAGATTATTACAAATGCCTCTGCTTCCGCGTTGTATGAGCCAGTATGTACCTTGAATTCTACACAGCTCTACTGAATTTATGTCCCCTGTAATATTTGAAAAGCTGGTAATATTCAGATAGATTTGTAGCCCATTTGGTGCAATCAGGTATTTGATATTACACAACCTGTTTTAATATTTCAAAATTTGAAAGACGAACTGGGTCAATGAAAACTTAGAAAGAAGTCAATATACATATCGCTAAGGATAATTTTCAAACGAAGTAAAAAATACAACGAATTTAGGTATGGCAGAAGTTGCCATCTAGTTTCCTATGACACCTTTCAAAAAGGTAACAAGGTGATTAAATGTGGGATCCAGCGCACCAGTAAAGACGATCGGATCATGAGTTCCCTGTGGTTTCTCGTATACAGTGGCACCACGGCCCTCTATCCCAGTCATATTTACCCATGCTGTTGTCCCGTCTTTAAGCACTTCACTGTCACCATAACTCACAAATATCTTAGATGCATCGGGAAGCAAGCTGGTATCGGACCAATCGATAGTGTCATTTTGTATCTTAAACGTAGGCGAATGGAATACTGATGTATCGTTCTTCGTTTCAAGCTCGCCCCAACCTACAACACTAGCGGCATCCAATATATCTTTCCCTTTGTTCTCTTTACCGGAACCTTCGTCGTCACTCAAGTTCCAATCAAGCCCAGGGCTGAGAAGAGCTATAGAATCAGGCAGGCTATCGATGGCGTCAACTCCGGGATATGGGTATTTGAGATGGCGGGCAAGCTGAACAATAGTGTGACCGCCTGCAGAATCTCCCACTGCTATGATATTGTTACTAGTCTTCTTTAATTCATTGAAGACTTGTACAGCCTGCTGCAGGGGTGCTGGCCAATACTCCTCGCTAGAAAGCGAGTAATCAATCCAAACGCAAGATAGCCTATCATTGTTCAGCTGTCTATAAGCCTCGACTGGCCATAGAGACATGGTGGGTAGAGGACCCCAACCATATCCTCCACCATGGATATAGAATATGACAGGGTCGTCTGGTGTACGATCGTTTGCTTCAAAGAGCCATTTTACTCTCCCGTCATCCAAACTTTCGATCTTACCGAAATCCGTATTGTAGTTTGGTATTCCCAAAGCTAATGCCTGCACAAGTTTTGCGTTAAGATCCAGGCTTATATGTGGGACAACAGCGTCTACGACGGACATAGGAACATGGTCCCATATCAAATCTGCAACATGACCCACAAGTTCGTTGGTCCATTTAGTGATGTCATCACCAATAGATGGGATCTTGAACGTAGACTCTTTTTTGTCTAGTGGTGCTCCAAGAGTAGTCTGCAGGAAGAAAGCAGCGGTTACTACCGATGTCTTCATGATGTATATAGGAAAAAAAGCTCTATGGCTGTTCGAGCACTTATATATGGTGCACTTTAATATGTTTACGATTAGATCCAGAAACCCTAGCTGGGAATGGTGTTTCATACGCAGGAAGTTTTAAATTTTGAGTCAGCGACTAAAAAGAGGAATTTAATGATTCATAAGGCTAGATTTGAAAGATATTATTGTTATTGTTTAATTTAAATTGCTCGTGGATTAGTTCTGTTTAATATAAACAGGCTAATGTCTATCGCAAGGAGCTAGAGGATTGCCAGAGGCATTCTTATGAAGATCAGAGGGTAGGGGTTGAGAACAAAAAACGGCCACTGCATTAGAAGAGTAGAAAAAAGCGGTAACGATGGATGAATTTTATAGCTAAAGTATATTAACTCTACATTTAACTTGGAGTCTAAAAAAAAATCAGTGAGTAAAGACTCTGAAAGGTGGATTTAGCGCAATCAGCAACCCCGCTTCTAACCCCACCTCCTATGATGTCAGATGTGGGGATCTTGCAGCGATCAGCCTCATTAGAGAGGACGCATTGGAGTACGAACTTAGTAGACTGTATGATTATGATTGAATAACATTTGAGAAGCTAGGCCTTTCAGACGATGCATAATAACACAAGTAAACGCATAAACTACACGGTAAGGAAATATATTACTGTGGTATGTTGACGAAGAAGATCGCACATCAAGTAACCTACAGCGCGAGGGATCTGCAGCCGTAAAGAGTTAAAATGTTGACAAAAAGTGATTAGATATCATTCGATTGTTGAGCTCCTCATGGGAAGACTTTCTAAGCAAATCACCCTCATGAGAACACTTACCAACTGATTACAATAGCGGTCCCCGCCTGCTCTTATGGCACGATGAGAAAAATCTGAAACTTGCTAGACCCAATAAAGGGAGTTGCGCGTCCTTAGTTCGGAATTGGCTGTCAGAAGTCTAAGTACGGTATGTCGAGGCTCAATGTGTATAGTATATAGATGTCAGGAAGCTCTCAATAGCTCCATCTGAAATCGAGTCGACGAAATCCTACATCTGTGGTACTCTCAAGGTAGTCCAACTGCTCCTCATTTGACATCGCATTCCATTTCTTCTCTTTCCTATGATTTAGCCAACGATACCAGACGAAAGAAAGAATCATTAAGACGCCACTCGCTATGCAGACTGCTATCATTTGAGTTAGACCTCGATGATAGTAGGGCGCGTCGTCCTTCCTGAACACATTTGAAGAGACAATACCACTTACCTGGCTCATAATATTCACCAGGGCCCCAGAAACTGTCCTGACAGCAACATCTCCTGAATTTTGAGACACCCATGGTACACTCATCGCTGTAACCTGAGGCCCTCCCAGTGCTAATGTCAAAATAGCATAAGAGCTCCAAGAGTTTTTAAGGAAATCTGGCCACCACCTCATAGCACATAGGAATGGAAGATGCCAAAGTGGTGTAAGTGCGAGAAATCCAATGTAGTGATTGAATCTAAAGGTGAGGTATGAAGTAGTTACAAGCGTTATAATTGCGATGAAGCATTTTGGAATCATCAATAAGTTTGTATCCAAGGTACCGAAACTTAATGGTGGCTGTCGGAGGATGATAGGCAGGTAAGCCCCGACTGGTCCCGTTGGCATGTCCCCGATCAGTCTAATGAAGTACATAGGATACATCTCCCAGGACAAGATACCATCCAGAAGTTGTTTAAGGGTTAACGGTGTACGATTGTTCATAGTTCCCTTTGTGGGATCATCACGTAGAACACGGTTAACCACGATTTTTTCCTCACGGCGAGTGAACCACCCCTTACGGCGAAACCAAGTGCGGGTCTGAGAAGGTGATGGAGGCATAAGAAAGAAAGCTGAAAGACCGATAAGTAGCGTGACGGCCCCTTCAATAATGAAGATCCATTGCCAACCCTTTAAAGACGTGTGGCCTTCAATGTGAAATATCGCAAAGGCAAGTAAAGAAGAGAATGCCTGAATCAGAGGATTCGCAATATAGAAAAGCCCGACACGAAAAGCAAGTTCTGGACCAGTATAGAAATAGCTGAGCCACAATCCTATATCAGGAATGAAACCCCCTTCTAGCATCCCTACTAAAGCCCTACAGGCCAAGAAAGATGATCAATTGGTCATTTTGCTTTGGCAAATTGCAACAACTGACCATAGAGTCATTTGAATTGGAATCCACCTATCAGGACCAATCCATTTGGAGATAATATTACTGTTAGTTAGTAAACTGTCACGAAAAATAGTTTGAAGTACCTACCTTGGAAGTTCAGCCCCTAGAAAGCATACAAGGTTAACAGTTGAACCAAGATTATAGTCATTAGTTGTGATGCCAACATCGTCGAACAATGACCCAGTAATGGCGTTCGCGAAGTTATACCTATCAACATCTAAAGCGAGAAAAGCGATGAATGCGAACAGAGTTGCATGCAGGTCTGTTTTCCATAAAACTCTTCTCTCCTCTTTTCGACTCCATTCTAACTCGGGATCCAAAAGATGACGGTTTTCGTACTGGGATTTCTCGTACAGTTGACTCCATATCTTTGCCTCATCAGGCTTTGCAAAAACATCATCTCGGAGACTAGTAGCATCTTCAGATCCTATGGATCGCACAGAAGTAACATTCTTATCTTTCTTTTCCAAATCTGTGTCTGAATCGCTTCTCCTTTCGTCAGACACGGTGTCAAGGTCTCTGGTTTTATTATGGATCCAGAAATTTAACATCTTCAACCAATAATTAACAAGACGTGGGTAGGCTACATAAGTATGGACGCATCGCGTGATTCTGTGTGACATTCGGTTGATATTTACATTTCAGATGCCTATAAGCACCACGTCCACTCAAAATAACAGTAACATGGATACGCTGAAAATACCATTTAATTTTAAATAAAGAAAAATCGAGCTGAGCAGGAAAACAGGGGCAAAAAAATAGAAACAATTTTTAGGGCCAGGTGCGCGAAATATTGTATCTTGTCACGTGTGGGCATGCCAATTAAGTGAGACGGGTTAGATAATGCAAGATAGTCCACTCGGCAGTATCGTTCTAGGAGTGCTATCTATTTACATTGGGTGCTCGTATATTTTTGAGTAGAAAACTAAATTTTCGATAATCTAATTGCGCCAGTGTCCTTACGCTATCCATGATATGATCGTATATTTTCAATAGGTCTGAGTACCCTTTCCATTCTAGTAAAGCATTTTAAGAATCACTACTCTATGTGTTATTAAATTAGAAGCTCCGTCGTGTACCTAATGGGATCCAGATAATGTCCGGGTCGGTACAGCAGCTTTGACCTTTAAGATACAATCTATGACTTGATGCGTTTTATTATACTCAGAATAACAAATAAACCTATTGAAATAAGCATTTAAAGTACCAAAGGTGTCACTTATGAAATCATCAAGGGCTGAAAATCTACAAGGAGATAGGCTCGGTAGGGGCTGGGTCGAGAGCCATAACTTTATGATTATTCATTAGCTGGTGCCTCTATCTCTCTACTAGATAGCATACTCGCAATAAATATTTACTATCTAATAAGATTTAGGGCTGAGCCTGTAGTGTAGGTCGAATTTCCAAGTCGTTCACCAAAACCGATGGTGGTTGCTTAACGACATAAAGCAATGCATCCGCGATATCATCCGCATGCAAAGCTTCAATTGAATCCCGAGCTTCGCGCAATGCATCTTTAGGAACATTGAATCCCCACTCCGTGTACACATGCCCCGGGTTGATCGAGGACACTCTAATACGTTCAGCTGCCAGCTCTTTCCTGAGCGCATCATTGAAACCTTTAACTGCAAACTTCGTCGCTGTATACACAGCCCAGTTCTCGAAACTCCTTGAGCCTGCTACGCTCGAAACATTGACAATGGATGCACCTTCCCGTCCCTTGAGTAAAGGAATAGCCCCATGCGCATAATTCAATACACCAAAAATATTCGCATCAATCTGCTGACGCCATTGCTCTGGTGTGCTCTCAGCAAACGGGGTCGCAATACCGACGCCAGCATTATTGAAAAGAATATCCAAGCCGCCAAACCGATCGCGAATGAGGCCAAAAACCTTTTCTGCGGCAGCAACATCAGCGACATCAGCGATGATAGGGATAGCGTTCTCACCAAGGCTTTTTGCCAGAGCTTCAACTCGTTCAGCACGACGAGCTACAAGCACCACCTTCACACCTTCTTTGACTAGCGCATGCGCAGCCGCAGCTCCAATGCCACTCGATGCTCCCGTAATCAGCGCAACTTTCCCGTTGAGCTCTGTCATTGAAACGTGTAAATCCGTCTTGCCGCCATCTGTCCCTATATAACATATCGGATCTATTACATGCACATTATGCAACCACCGATGGCGCAATGTCAACGGCTTTTTCTGAGTAAACTAACGAGGTTAGTAAAGAAAGAATCACATTAATTACAGTAAAGCGAACTCTTCAATAAGAAAACTATGAGACTCAGTGCTAGGAGCATATCGGTCTTATCTATCCTTATGGCCTGCACATCAAAACTCCCGTGATTCTGTCTCCAGCATGTGTGGCGTAATCTCGGATTGCTTATAAATGTTTGTAATCATAGTAATGTAATAATTGGTAAGCATGGATTGCTTATAAATATTTATAATCATAATAATGTGATAATTGGTAAGTGTGCATAAAGGCGCTGGATCGTTAGACGGCGGAAGCCAGAGAGGCAGAATAATTGGGATTGGAGAGACAAATCCAAATCTACGCGGCAACTACCGATTCATGCTCTAGTTACAGCTATCTATAATAATCTTTCTCTTCGACAGGTTAAGGTCTGAAGATTTACTGAAATCCACCGGAAAGTGAGCGCAGCTTTACCATAATAAAATACAATTAAAATACAAGGATGTCACACGTTACGCGATGTGAGGTTTTGTCCGCGATGGGTGAATAAATACACTCTAAAGAATGGATGAAGTCAGCATACTCATACTCATTTAAGAGCCTAATCAATGTACACTTTGAAGATTGCAATAGTGAAGGCTATCGGTACCTAGGACTTAGCTTAGATTACCAAAGATAACAGCTCTTGAACTAGTATTTAAAGTCGTTCCATTGCTGCAAAGTGACCACCTTTAGACAAATGGTTTCAGTAAACTAGAGGTGAGTATCGGGGAAAATCTGCAAAGCCCACTTCACTACCTGAGGCTGGACAATGCAAGATATCATTTTACTCAAGGAAGCTAATGACGGTCTCGTTACATAATTATCGCTTATATATGTAGCAGCGCTGGATCTCACGTCACTCGTTGTATCATGCCTGGAAAAGTACTGAGATTGACTTTCCCATTGTGGCAAGGTGGTGACATGCCTGCATATCATGTAGGAAGTCTCATATTGGCGGCTTTGGCGCCACCTTCGACGTCTGTAAAGGATACAGTTCCTGTCCCTACACCTCCCGAAGACGGTGCTCCCCGGCCTAAGCAAGACGGACTAGTATCCCGGAATGACGTGTTAAAAATTCTAGAGAACGCGAGGGACACAATTTCAAAGCACAATCCCTCGAAAATAGTTACATTGGGTGGGGATTGCCTTGTTTCTCTTGCACCTTTTTCATACCTCCATGAGCAATATCCTGAAGATTTAGCCGTTTTATGGATTGATGCCCATCCGGATATTTCAATTCCCAGTGTCTATGACCATACTCATGCACACGTGGTTTCCTCTCTGATTGGAGTAAAAGGATCGGATCCAGGATTAGCCGGCTCAGTGAAGTTAAAGTTTAAAGCTAAGGATGTTCTTTACGTGGGAATGCATGACCCCTTCCCTCAAGAAGCCGAGCTTCTTGATGATAACAAGTTGAAGTCGGTTACTCCTAAGGATCTTGAATATTCTGTACAAGCAGTTGTTGACTGGTTGAAAGCTACGGGGAAGAAACATGTGGCAGTGCATTTTGACGTCGATGTCATGGACCCTAAGCTTTACGATTTCCTTTATTATAATAACCCTGATCTTGCTCCGGGAGCATTGGATGGGTTGGCGCAGGGACAAGTTAGTTTTGAAAAGGTTGCTGAGGTAATTCAGGCGGTTAGCAAAGTATCTGATATTGTTGGTCTGAGTATTGCAGAATTTCTGCCATGGAGTATGGTTAAGTTTGCGGAGAAACTTAGAACACTTCCTCTTCTCACTGAGTGAAGGGATGGCGGTGTGTGTGCATACGAACTTATATGTCAAGTTACTTAGGACCCGATACCTTGAGAAGTAAACCTTTAAAGAAGGAGAGGGAAAGGCCGAAAAATTCCCATAGGCGCGGCGCAGTAGATTTTCAGTTACTTGAGTGTATAATATCGTTCTCTTATTAACGTTACCTCGTCGATTTGAGATATCAGTCTTGAACGCTATGATAACGAAACATAAGGCCTCATTCTACATAGTATTATTCTTAAGTTCTTTGCAATAGGCTGGAAATTGTAAGATAGCCATCCCAGGTGTTGTTCCCATTTTAGAAGATATGTATATTCTGATGTTTGTTTTGGTCCATGTATAACAGACAAAATCTGTGCCTTAAACCCTAATATGTCAGGGGAGCACAGAACCTACATGGGATAATATACGTAATCAAGATTGCCTATATTTTCTTCTTTTGAAATAATAGCCTTATCTGCAAGGCTCTGGTCATTATTTTCTTGCACAGGCTCACATGGCCACCGTATAACCTTAAGTGAAACTCCCTGTCTATCTTGCATGTTGAACCTCAGATAGTAAAACTGACCTCTCGCACCACACTCTCGGATAAATAAGATAATATCAAGAATAATATATTGTTATGCTAAATATGAATTTATTGTTTTATCGTTCGCCGAAGTTACATTGTTAATGTGGCGTTCAAGTCGTAAAGATTCCAACAGCGCAAAAAAGTTCAAATTTATCTGAAATTTCTCCAATCAAGGTCTTACCGTCTATTCATGCTTGATTTGATATCATCGTGCTTCTCATGAGTTTGCATATGGATCTTTAAGGAACCTTTCTGTACGAAATTCCTAGAGCATGCGTTGCACCTGTATGGGCGAATATCAAGATGGATGCACAAATGTCGTGTAAGATCGCTTTTTCTTCGAAATTTCTTCCAGCATATCGCACAACCGTATGTGTTACCTTTCGTGAGATGTGATAATTGGAGTCTTTCTAGGAACTCCAATTTGTTATCTAATGTACTTCCAGAACAGCTCCATACATCCTTGAATCCCATCTGCTGACTTGCGTTCTGTTGCTCACCGCAAAAGCGTGTGAATCCTCCTTGACCTACCCGTTCAGCTTTCGGCACAGTATACCTCCAGAAGTATGGAGATTGAGGCCCACATTTTTCCTCTTGTAATGTATTATGCTTTGGATAATGCGAGGAGATGGTCCTATTGTATGGCAGAAGCCCCGCTGGTGTCTCTTTGGACGGTTTAAGGTAGCCTCCTCGACCCCCCCTAAAAGAAGGACTTGCATCCCTTTGGACGGTGTATTCTTCCCCCTGTGAAGGAAAATTATGAACTATTCGAGACAGATCCATTATACAAATTCCAGCTGGCTGGCTAACAAGCCAGATGATATAACCATACCCACGGAACGGACGTTATGCCCACCGACCATGACTAATTTTCATATCTCATTGAAGATCTCGCAACTATGAATAGTATTTTTTTTCAGATCCTTTAGAACATAGATAAGTACATCTAAGAGCCCAGGATCATGATAAAAAAAGTAACAATCTTATTTTATTGAATGTAGTTCATTTCCACGCATTAGTAAACGGCACTTCGTATCCATTGTCGTATTGGGCTAGGAGCAGTTACTCCAAAAATCAGATTTGCCTCTTTCAACTATGCTAATACCTACCAATGACATTGGTTGGACATCGCAAGTCGGCCACACAATATATTTGCCGAACCGAAATATGCAGATAGATTTACCCGAACCGAAATATGCATACAGAATTAACCGAGCCGAGATGGGCATACGCAGCCCAGACTGTCCCTTATCATAGTTTCACGTAGATTTTTTATCTCTTTCCTTATGTATTGAGTATTATGGCCTAATGTGCCAAAGTTTGCTTGGCGATATGTCGCCTACAACCATCGTGATCACTAAGTATGTTGTCAAACATTACTTTTTGCAGCCGTCGCCCTGAGTCTAGCAAGTTGCATATTATTGTAATAATTTGATCCTGCCGTAGTATAGTAATGCTACCAAGTGTGGCCGCAACATGAGGTCTTCCGTGAATTTGCGTTATGCTAATATGATCATACAAAAGAGTATTTTTAGTGCCAAACATTGATAAACGTATAATTAACCATCCATAACACCTACCCGGCTCCCACAATGCAAGATATCCCACTCCAACTGTAGCTTTACCAGGCTCTCAATAGCCTATATCGCCTATCCGGAGGGAAACCCTGTGACCTGCTGAGTATGTTGGTAATTGATTTTGAGTAATGAGTATACGTTTGATAGAAAAGAATTCATTAGTTATAAGTATTTATTTACCATGGGCTATCTTGCATTGTCCAACCAGTTTCGAAGACACAATGGTTCTCGCTGTGGATATTTCGAACCTTTTGTCTGCATCTGAGGCTCACAATCACAAATTGAAGACCCTTGGCACTCAGCCACGCAGCAATTTCCTTGATATGAAATGCCAAGGCTGCCTGAACATCCCCGCCGTGTTCTCCCTCGCCCAGACCGTGGTAACCTGCGGCTCCTGCGCTACTGTTCTTTGCCAGCCCAGATCAGTTCCAAGCTATAATTGGGCTATTCCGCTTAATTTAACCGGTACCAGGTGATGGCTTCGAAAAGGTGACGGCGATTACGTGTACTGGGATCAAATCCGCCTTTATCAACCTCCGGGTTTGGTTATGTTTTGATTAGTATGAATATATGTACCGGGAGATTTCGCAAATTTGCGACATGATATATATTATATATTATTGAATGTTTGTAGATTAGCAAAGGTAAATTTTTGACATGTCGACAAACGCTTGGAAGCCACTGGACGTTGCAGTATTAGGCGGGGGACTCGGTGGACTTGCCGCTGCAATTGCAATGAGAAGAGGGGGACATAACGTCTCCATCTATGAACGTCATGACTATGCGGGAGAAGTGGGGGCATCTCTTTCTTGTGCTTCTAATGGGGGAAAGTGGCTGCACGAATGGGAAGTGGACCCTTATGAAGCCAGGCCTGTCATCTTGAAGGACTTAATCAGGCACGACTGGCAAACTGGTGAAGAGCACGGTGTTTACTCCCTAGGTGATTACCAAGAAATTTTTGGGTATCCGTACTATAACTTTCACAGAATTGACATCCACAATGTTTTGAAAAACTACGCTATCTCTCAGGACGGAAAAGGGAAACCTTGCAAGCTTATCCTCAACCATAAAGCGATTGATGTTGATTGCGAAACTGGGCACGTGAGGTTCGAAAATGGCAATGAGACCACTGCTGATCTGATTATTGCAGCCGACGGGATCAGAACATTAACTAAACCACAACTGGGTATTATACCTAAGGTAAGAAACCAAGATTCCTCGTGTATCAGAATTTTGTTTGACACTAAAAAGGTGAAGGAGTTGGGACTTACAGACTTTTCTGAAAATGCTGCAATCCAGTTTTGGGGCGGTAATGATAAGAGCAAAATCGTATTATCACCTTGCTCTAGTAAGAGGGTGATCTCTTGCTACTGTTTTTATCCTGCAAACCCAGATGATGTGAAGGATGGTTGGCATAATGAGATTTCTCTCCAACAACTATTGGATTCTGTCCCTGGATTGGATCCTAGGTTGTTAGAACTATTTGTGAAATGCGGGTACGACATAAGGCAATGGCGATTATATGTTCATGAGCCGTTACCTTACTTCTATAAGACCAGCTCCGATTGCATGAAAGGTGTTGTTTTGTTGGGTGATGCTTGTCACCCAATGATGCCCGATCAGTCTCAAGGTGCCTGTGCTGCGTTTGAGGATGCTGGTGCTCTTGGTTACATATTTTCGAAGAAATTTAATTTTTCTATTGCACAGGGGCTGAAGCTTTATGAACAAGAAAGGAAACCACGGGTAACCAAGATACAGCAAGCTTCCTTGCGTGCGAGGGAAAACCTCAATGAACGGATTGGTTGGAGTTCAAAAGCCGATGGACTCAATAAGGAGGATAAACTGACGATTGAAGAGGTCTGTGGTTACGATATGAAAGCACACATAGACAAGCTTGTGCAAGAGTCATCATCTACTTGAGACTAGGCAATAAAATGTATTCAGTCTAGTTTAACCTGACCTATTCCATAAATTCTTAAAAGGGTCAGCAGAATATGGATAATTGTCAACTGCACAGGCGAAGCACTAATCATAGTGGGCTATTCTATTACTTATGTAAAAGATAGTAGCTGGGTGGTTAAGTCGAGCACACTAGAGTCCAATTTTCTATATGGTATTTCAAAAACTCTTATTCCTTTTGAAGAGTCTGTGGTATAATGTGTGCTCGAAAGTCTTGCCCCAGGGCTTCCTAAAGGAATTCGATTGGCTAACTCGGCCGGAAGATTCGCATGTAAGATGTCAGCAATCTCCTGATTATCATAATCTCCAGCCGAGAGCAAAAAGCGTTGGTTTGATGCTTCCTTCCTCGTCAACGCAGAAATATGATATTTAGCTACATCGCGAACGTCGACCCATACAGGATTTTTTGTGGGAGGTAGCTCTGATCCAGCTGAGAAAAGTAGGTTCGAAATAATCTTGTTGCTGAAGTTCAATTCCTTTAGAGAGCTGATAAGTTTCGTGGAGTAGAGAGGTCCAAACACCATAGTCGGACATAGAACGCATAAGTCGAAATGTGGAGAATTTTCCTCTATGAAATCCCAAGCGGCTTTTTCTGCAATGGTCTTCGAAGCACGATACGCCACGGCTGGATTATCAGTCTTGACTCCATCCTCCCATGTCAAAGGACTATAGTTATCTTCAGTTATTACGGCTCCTGGCTGAAGCCCCAGGTTAGCATCGTATATTGCCGCAAATGAAGATGTCAACACGAGCCTCTTCACCGTATGATTGGCGTAAGCGGCTTGCATGACAGCTTCAGTGCCTCTTAATGCTGGCATGAGTAAGTCTTTTAAGTAGTCCTTCACAGCGAAATTAAAAGGTGATGCCAGGTGAAGCACTCTAGTACAACCAGCCATGAGGGCGACCAGTTCGTGGTAGTTCGTGATATCAGATGTAACAGCTGGCTCAATCAAGTGTCTTTTATCCGCTGGAACACTGTTTTCTAGCTTCAAATATTTTTCCATCGTTCTTGATTGAGCTTTCACCTTGTACCCCTGTTCCAAAAGGAGACCTACGCAGTGGGCACCGATAAAGCCAGTAGCTCCAGTAACAAAAACAACTTCCGAGGTATCTGAAACCACCATGTCCTACACCTAAGTTTTGCGAAAAGGTTCTCAGTCAATAATATCAATGATGAAATGACGTTATCCAAGCTGATAGCCGAATTACCGCAATGCCGATAATTTGCCGAAATTTGCGACAACCGGTACATTTAGCTATTTACGAATATTATCTCGCTGTATAACGTAATGCATCTGAAATCAAATTGTTCAACCATACTACGTTTAGAAATGCTAAATTTCTATCTCAAGTACTAATACAATCTAGTAATGGCGTGATCGGGGTAAGACTGGTTTCTCTGTTGTGCGTGGTTGGATAAAGTGGAGACTGGTGTGCCGTTGAAGAAGCCAATAGGGCAGCGTTTAATGTGATAAGTAGAGCATAATCGTTGAGCATGAAGAAATAGAAAAGTTCTAAAATGCCAATATCTGGGGTCATGGGATACGATTTCTGCTGTGAACACCGACTTATCTATGCGGGGTGAATAGAATAGATAAATTATTAGCTGTTATAGCTTAATAGTTATTTATACTTTCTGCAACCTGTGGGATATAATGCGATTTAGACCACTTTTATCCTAGAGAGTAAACACTATTGAGCTCTGGCTAGTTATATAGACATCAAATCAGGACACCCATCGTTAGAATTTCTAGATGTAGCTGTAAATAATTATTTAAGCAAAAGTCTTTATAGTGCCGTGGGCTAGCGCTATCTCCAAAGCCGTGTACTTGATATAGTCACTCGCTTGCCAGAGGTAACTATCCATGTGTTGGAATGGATGGGGGACACCTGGATATCGCTTGAACACAAGTTCATTCCCGTTTTTCAGTAGTTTCGAAGCGTATGCCTCTCCCTCGTCCCTCATGGGGTCGCATCCAGCTGTTACTATCATTGTCTTGGGTAGGCCTTTAAAGTTCGGTGCATTGAGCACGTCTTTAAGCCATCCAATTTCTTCAAGCTTTTTGGCCTTCTCTGTCTTGTCCTTCGGTAGTGTCTCCCACTTCATGGTGTCAAAATATTTTATTCCAGCCCAGTTTAAAGTGGGTGCGAATTCCAACTCTCTGACGGACTCATACGGAGAGTCCTGGGCTGTTTCATAGGTTTCAACATCATCGACTTGTGGAGTACCAGCAACGCAAAGGACAATTGGTATTCCATGGTCTCTTGCGAGGTGGGACACGATAAAAGCAATATTGCCCCCAACAGACACGCCACCGATAGAAATTGAGTCTTTTTTAATCTTCATGGATTCTGAGTTGTCATATAGGTATTTTAATGACGAAAAGCAATCGTAGATATATGTGGGGTAAGCAAAATCGGGCAACAGCCTATATTCGACATCTACTACCGCGACACGAGCCAACTCGGCATAGTGGCAGAGTACGTGCTTTTCTGTTTCCAGATCACCCAAGCCACCGCCACCTCCGTGGAAGTCAATGTGCACGGGAAGAACCTCGTCAGCTTGTGCAGCATTGGGTCTATACACTCTCATTTTGACCTCCGCGCCATCAAATGAAGGAAACATCAGCTCCTCAACACTCTCGAGTTCAGGATAATCAGCAGTACCGTATAAGTAGAGCTTGGAGTATAAGGATCTGAGTTGATAAACATCAAGGGGTTTATTGGGTTTGTGTGCCAGATGCTCATTGTACATCTGGACAAACACAGGATCCAACTTAGGCAATACATCTGGATGGATTGGGTTCACAGCTGCTTTTTTTTCAGTCATTATATTCGGGAAGTAAGCTTGGCTTGAGGGTGTGAGGGGCTAAAGCAATCTCTCATAGATTACGTAGATTAAATAGGTTCGCCATCGGAAAGTAAGCAGTTAGTTAGATACCGGTATGTTTTGAACTGTTGCGATGACCAAGGTTACGATACAATTGATAGCGGCGAACCTAAAAATTACTATACCTTTGATAAAACTTCTTTTTCAGTAGATGCATGTATATGAGTGTATACCTATAGTGAAGTGGGCCATAAGGTTGCAGAGTTCATCGGCAGATTTTGAACTATTGCGATAGATCTTCGTTAGGCCTCCGTGGATTAGATAACGCACATAAATAGATTAGCATTCAACTAGTCGATTGAACTTGTATTTTCACCGAAGGACTTTTTTATGGCAAGGTCAATGAAAGTACTCATTAGCGGTGCAGGTGTTGTTGGACTCTTGACTGCACAGGCTCTCAAAGCCAGAAACATCGACTTCGAGATATTCGACAGAGATGCCGATGTGAAATTTAGGGAAAATGCTGGATGGGCCATAACATTGCATTGGGCGCTCGATACTATATTAGGATTGGTACCACCGGAGCTCGCACAAGAAATATATAACGCTCAAGTGCGTCCAAACTTCCACCTTCACGACACAGGGAGGTTCAAATACATCAATGCTACCAATGGTAATACTATACTTTCAGTCCCACCAGCTAAAAGATTGCGAGTAAGGCGCGAACAAATCAGGAGGATACTGCTGAAGGGCATCGATGTTAACTGGAATTGCTACCTCACGGAGATAACCGAAAGAAGTGACGGAATCACGGTCACCTGTGCTTCTGGCAAAACTTTTGAAGGTGATGTACTTTTGGGCTGTGATGGATCGAATTCGGCGGTGAGGAAAATACTTTGTGGGGAGGAGCAAGGACGCTTAAACCAGTTACCCCTAAGGTTCTGTGGGGCAAAGGTACAACTATCCGGAGAGGAGATGGAAAATATTGCAACTCGCTTTGATCCACTCTATTTCCAGGGAACAACTCCTACCAATGAAACGTTTATTTTCTTCTCTACGCTTGCGACTCCGGCTTACACAAATGAGGACGATGTCTACTATGCTCAAGTTAACTTGTCCTGGAAAGTCGGCGACGCTGAAGAGCCATTCAAGACTAGCGAAGACAAAGCTGCTGCCCTGTTGAAACATGCAAGTGATCTACACCCTGAACTTCATGACCTGGTAGTTAGGGCAACTCGTGACCCACAGAAACTGGTGGAGATAAAGTTAGCAGATTGGTCTCATGTTCAATGGGATACCAGGAACTACAGAATTTTGCTCCTTGGAGACGCAGCTCATGCAATGACTATGTACCGAGCTAATGCTGCTAACCATGGAATTGCCGATGTGGCGGATTTGATGAAGCAGATTGACCAGTACCAAGCAGGGGCAATATCGTGGGATGAAGCGGTAACTAACTACTGCAAGATAATGAGAGCTAGAGCGAGAGAAGCTGTCCTTCTGTCTCGCCAGGCGTGTATGGATGCCCATGAGTTCTCTAAGATTCGTAGCGACTCGGACTCTCCTTTGTTATGGTTAGACTATTGATATTAATGGAATTAGGTTCATCATCTTTTAATAAGGTCCTGGATCCTATGTTGGTATGCTCAAAGTGGTGGAAGTAAGGTGATATGGGTAATCTATGGTAGTGAAGTGTATTAAAAATGCCTCTAATGGCCACTCAGTGAGCTCTATATACATAGGGATATCTGAGTGAGGATAGATCTTATTGCTATGAAACAAAAATTTATTGCTCAACGCCCATCAGGGACTTACAAGAATTGCTACATGCCATACTGCACAAGAATAATGTAGAGTATGACTTTTCCATAAACAGCAGAAAACTTTTTATGTTCAATTTATTGCCTTATCATGTTCTAATGGATAGCCGAATTATATACCGGAGACTTTACGCATTTCCCCAGTTATTAACGTTAGTCTACACTTATTAAGGGATCGTCTGAAACGTCACCACAACGCTATTGTCGCAACTTTGATAAACATTCCGAACCCTGCTGATATCCGAGAGTTTATCTCATTTGCAACCATATTGTCTCTACTCACTGGATAGCACATTCACACCATAGTTTGGTAACAATATTCTTTACAACATGCAGTTACCTAGTGCTGTCACAAGTATTGAGCAGGGAAAAGATATAATTGATCATGAGCAGGTTTCTGAGATCCCTGGTACGAATGATCTGGTGGATCTAGGACAAATGGAATCAGATCTCAGGCATCTCGGGAAGGATGTTGTGCTTGTGCCACAGCCTTCGCAGGATCCTCAAGACCCATTAAACTGGAGCAAATTCCGGAAGGTTTTTTTCATGATACAGGTGATTTTTGCCACCTTCATGGTGAGTTGTCTGACATCGGTTTTTGGTGTGGCTGTGACTGGCTATAGCACATTAGGGATTGACTCTGAAACGGTGAGCCGGGGGACAGCAGTATCTTTCTTATTATTTGGTTGGATTAATCTCTTTATCCAACCTGTGTCTCTGTCCTACGGACATCGTTTTTTTGTCCTCATGATGACACTGGGTTGCGGTGTTGGAGCAGTAATGTGGAGTCCCTACGTATCTTCTACCGGTACTTATTATGGTGCTCGTATTCTTCAGGGAATTCTGGGTGCCCCTTTCGAAAGCCTTATCGAACTTCTAGTAGCGGAGGTTTTCTTTGAGCATGAGCGAGCTTTTTGGATGTCTTCCTACGGGTTTGCTTTGGTCGGTGGCTCATTTTTTGGAACAGTGGCTGCAGCATGGATTGCTCAAAATATGTCTTGGCAATGGATGTTTTACTTCATCGCTATTTTTTGTGGTGCTGCTGGGGTTGTAATGATATTCTTTCTCGAAGAGAGCGGCTATGTTCGTCATATTTCAGTCCTTGAAGGTAGCCCAGTCAATCCTCCTCTTTCTAATGATCATAATAAGAAGTTATCCGAGAGTGGAGTTGCAGACTTCGAAGTGTTATCAAACTCAAAAGATTCAGAGGCACAACCTACCACGACAGTGCCTCCCAGAAAGCCTTATCCAACAATACAGCTATTCAAAAAATTGAGGGCATTCCCTAGTTTGTGGCAGTTCTTACGCCCAATTGTGCTACTCTATAAAATGCCTCATATACAATGGGCTGGATGGATGGTAGCATCTGGGTTAATAGGATTCAATGTGGTTACCGCGACAGTCTCGACAGTTTTTTCCTCCGAACCTTACAACTTTTCCGAGGGATCACTTGGACTTTGCTATATAGGTCCTGGAATTGGTACAATTCTAGGTTGTATTGTCTCAGGTCCTTTGAATGATTGGTTTTGCCTTCGTATTGCTAAAGCACGAGGTGGTATCCATGAAGCTGAGGACAGAATATATGGTACTTTACCGCTCATTGTTTTGTATCCAGCGGGATATATTCTGTACGGGGTTGGAGCAGCACATGGGATTCATTGGATTGGCCCAGTTATTGGTCTTGCTATTCTAGCTTTCTGCATGGTCGCTGCGACATCAATCCCTTACACATACGCAGTCGACTCGGCTGGTGGAATAGAGAGCGATTGTATTATTGCAATAGTTATTCTAAAAAGTACCGTTGTTTTTGCGGTATCTTTCGCGATTACAACTTGGGTTGACAGCCTAGGTTTGCAGAATGCATTCATCTCTGTAGCCTTCATATTGGGGTTTGCATTTTGGATTACAGCTATCCCTATGATTTTATGGGCTAAACGTATCAGGATTCGAACGGCACCAGTTTATTACAAGTGGGCTGCTGAATGGATCTAACCGCCAAATTGGTCTATAAGCAATAGTTAAGCCCGAAGTTATAAATTTAGATGTTTCCAACATAGTTATTATAATATCTGAAAAAAATTAGCCAACCTAACTACTTCGCAGTGCTGCAATTGGTCCCCATTCACCGAAGAGATAGGGATAGCAATACAGCAACACCATGGCGATCTTTTAGTCACACAAGGCGATATCACCGACTATCAGATAACGTCGCAAATTCAAAAAAGTCCCCGAATTTCGGAACAATAGAAACTCTAGCACTTCTTACCACGTAATGATGGCCCTTTGAAAACCAAATCGGGTAGGAAGGAGCTGAATAGATACTATTACGGAAATGTAATGGTGGCCCTGTCGTTATTATAGGGCAGCAGTGATGCGTATGTAAAGTAGCTAATATTAGGTGAGCAAAGATAGGAATTAGTCTACTAATAAAGTGTTATGTATCATACGCTAACACGGCAAACAACTTCTCGAGTATGACATTAGTAGATCGTAGCAACCCCCATTTCAACGAGCAGGTACTGGGCGGCATGTTCAATGAATTACTGAAAGAGCTGCCTACACCCGATGTTTATATTGCCCCTTACACTGTAGAAGAGGTGTGTGAAGCCGTAAAGTATGCCAGTAGCAACCAGCACCGTATAGCGGTTCGTTCCGGTGGATGTTCTTGGATAGGAGCATCCTGTCGCTCTCAGGGTATGCTCATCGACATGAAACACTTTAATAGGGTTGATATAAATGCTTCAAAGGGAATAGCGCTAGTTGGGCCTGCAATTCGAGGTAAAGAGCTTGGAAAAGAGCTGGCTACCCACGGTTTTGCGTTTCCTCTCGGTCACTGCGGTCATCCCGCTGTAGGCGGTTATCTACTAGGGGGTGGACTCGGTCTGAATTGGGGTGCCTGGAAGCCTGCATGCTACTCTGTACGTTCTATTGATTTCGTGACACCAGAAGGAAACTTTTTTCATGCTAATGACATTGAAAATAGCAAGTGGCTTTGGATGGCAAGAGGTATGGGGCCGGCTTTCCCAGGTATTATTACTCGCTATGAGCTAGCTCTGAAGAACTATCCTAATGCCACCCGAGTATCGCGATACGTGTTTGACTATTCTCAGGCCGATAAGGTGGGTGAATGGGTGACCAGAATTTCTCACCAAGTACCAAATACTGTTGAACTGGTACTAGTAGCCATGGGACCAGATAGAGATTTTCTAAAAGTTCAAGATGGTTTTAATACGCATTTGGTAGTAATTACTGGCATTGCTTACATGGATACTGTTGAAGAGGCGCGACGAGCGCTGTCACCATTATCACATACTCCAGTCTCACCATTGATGGCCAGTGAAATGCTAGATGTTCCTTTTGAGAAGATACATGAATTGATAGATGCTTGCTTTCCAGAAAAACATCGCTATGCCGTTGATAGTTTCTGGTCCACGGAGTCGACTGAAACCATCCTGCCTCGACTAAGCAAGTCTGTCTACGGGGCGCCTTCAGGTAAAAATTTTATCATGGCCATTATGCCAGGTAATGGCTCACCAAACTTAAGCCTGGATAATAAAATCGGTTCTTACTCTACTGATTTCAAGACTGTTGTGTTATCGTATGCTGTCTGGAATTTACCAGAAAAAGACCAGGCAAATATTATGTGGACCAAAGAGGTTGGGCAAGCAATAGAAGAAGTGACCGTTGGGCATTTTATCAACGAAACTGATCTTATCAGAAAGCCATCGCGAATTAGAAATTCTTTCTCGGAGGAAGCCTTTAGCAGAATAACAAGCTATAAGTCTCATCTGGATCCCCACGATAGGTTCTGGTTTTACCCCAGAATGCCACAATAGCTGCAAGTATTTCTACAATACATAATTTGATAACAAATTGAATATGATTAGTATTGCAAGATAGCCCAATTTTATACATGATATAGCGTCAAATATAGCCTTTCGTCCTTTATCTGGAACAGCAAGTAAACAAACAGAACTTTCTTATACATTTGAATCCTATAGATATGGAATACATCCAAGAATTACGTAATTGAGTATTAGATACAGATATTGTATTCAATCCGATAACGAAAAAAACATGCAGGAAGAACATACAATTATTCATGATGATAATATATCCGAAGGGGGTTTGTATTGTGATAGGCTATGACATAGCAAATAGGATTGCTGGAAAGCATTTGAGCAGCGAAGATTATATACGTTTACAGCTTGATTTATCATTACAAAACTCCGGTAACCATAGTAGTGGTTGAATGGCTGTTAAACTTGAGTCGATGACAAAAAGCATATTTCTCATAGAATAAGATGCAAAGTTTCATAGATATTTGCCATAGTATGCTATCTTTTTGAATCGATGGGATTTTCGACTATATATCCTTCTAGAATCAGCTTGTTTGGATTTTACTCGATTGCTATGTCTGCCAATGAATGCTCTATCTTACTGGACTTGTGGAATTCACATGATGTGACCTACTTAGGAGATAAAACTTACTACCATCGAGATTTGTTGCCTAACCAGCTATCGTTACTAATATATATCTCTGCTCATTGTAGATGAAGCGATCGTGCGATCGTTGTCACAAAAGAAAAGAGCTATGTCGGGGAGGCAATCCCTGTGATCGCTGTCAAAGGGATAATGTGGAGTGCTCATATATTAGAATAGTCAAGAAGAGTGGGCGCCCAAAGGGTCCTGAAAGAGTCTCTCTCAGAGGGAAGTATAGTAAGAACGGATGCATTCCGTGTAGGAGGCAAAAGAAAAAATGCGATGAAGGGTATCCTAATTGTAAAAATTGTACAAGGAAGTTGAGATCTTGCTGGTACTCGTCTAGTTCGAACGAGCTCAGCAATGTCAATGAGTCCACAAGCCTAGCCAATTCACAATGGATAGAGGGTGCTTGTCCCTCCCCTCCATCACAGCCTGACCTATTGGAAGAAAGCCAAGGACCTTTACCTCCATCAAAGTTTCTTAATACCACTGAAAGAATGTTCCTTGATTCACTAGTGGATACCCCTCTGCTGACCGAGGTGTTCTCGCCTTCGTCGAATCCTTCAGCTCCGTTCAACTCAGTTGAGTATTATGAGGAACAGAAAATGGAGATCTTGGCCTCTTGTATGCTTAACTCGGTTGGTCTTCCCGCTAAGGAGAGGGATCTACTCTGCTACTTCGTAAATGATGTGTCTATGCTGCTATTTGCTGACAAGACAACTACGAGGTTTCTGGGTACGGTAATACCTCTCAGTCTCGTGGACAAGCGAGTTAGGTATCCTATTCTTGCTATTGCGAGCTCACACAGAGTCAATAGCACCACCAACCACGATTGCCACGTAATGAGAGACGCAGTTCAGTACAGAGCCATGGCGCAGTGCTGCTTGACGGGGCAAAATAGTGATTTTTTTGATGAAACAGAAAATGTTCTTCTAGGCATATGCTTAGTTTCGATTCAGGAAATTTTTGAAGGGAACTCTCTATATTGGAGTAGCGCGCTAGAAAAAGGTTCGGAAATTATTAAAATGCGGGGCGGATTTCGAAAAGTTTCAGAAACCTCACCTTTATCTATTCAATTGTTTTGTTACCTTGACCACGTATCATCTCTAAGCACCTGTGCTACCCCTTATGTTGACAGAAGCGGGGATAATAGCGCTTATTCGAACTACGCTGGTAACCGTGTTGAAGATATTTTGAACTGCAAATTTGGCTTCAAATTTGGCATTGCAGGGGAGCTTTTTAAAATTATGGGGAATATTTCCACACTCGCTGGTTTGAGATCTATCAGATACCGGTCCCCACGGCACGAAGAACAGTTCGATTCTCTTGCTAATTTGATCGAAATGAAGCTGCAGAACTGGTCACCTTCGCATATAGAGCACATAAATGGTTTCGTAATGAACGAAGATACTATTCTTGGTGAGAAAGCCCGTTCATCATACTGCCTGGCGCTCCAATGGGCATGTTTCTTGAGGCTTCACCAGGTTAGGGAAGGTTACAATCGTCAGGATTCCAGGGTGAAAGCCTGCCTGTCTATAATACTAAAGTCTATCAAGTCAATTGAAAACAACTCTGAACTGGAAACAGGACTCATGTTCCCTCTAATTATGGCCGGTGCTGTATGTGTGGATAATTCGGATAGAGAATATGTCTTATCGCGCATACAATCGATCAAAGAAAAGCTGAGATTTAATTATATTGGCGAGTTCGAGAAATTGCTAGGTTTTGTCTGGGATAGAGATGAAATGGAGGGCAATTACGTGAACTGGGCTAAGATCCGTTTCTATCAGTTTCCGGGATTAGTTATTTTCTAGTACTGCGGTGTTTACCGATAGCTTTTGCATCAATCCGACATGGTATTAGACTAAATAGCAAAGGATGGGGGGATTTATTCGATTTCGTAATTTCGTATAGAAATATTAATATATTTTCTAGTTGAACCAATAGCTTCGAGTCGCGGCAGCGGCAGCGGCAGCGGCAGCGGAGATCTCCAGAGGGTCCAGCGCTGAACCCCCGACTAATTTGGCTCAAGTGCTCATGAATACATCCACTTGTCTCGCGTGGCTTTGATCGCGGATATGAAATGTCTCTTGAAAAATTTTCAGAACCCTCGAAATAAATATATGACAGATGAATTATTTCCGCGCTTGTATCAGCGTGTCAGTATTCGAAGAAAATTTTCATGGATCTGGGAGGGGTGGGGGCGAGTAGCGAGCGTCATAGCTGTCTAGGTGTCAAAATCCAGAGAATTGTAAATTATAAGACGATAAAATGCGTCATAGGCACATACTCGGGCAAAAAAAAAGATATTGCTGACCGAATATACTTATTTTATGAAAACAGACATTTCAAGGGCTTATACTCTTTTTGTAGATTTCATCTTCACTTGTCTCACAATGTTCTTCATAAAATTTCTTCACCCCGATATAGATGGCTCCGAACAAGGCAAAAAAATATAGAAAACTTGGACATAAATGAGCAGCAAGGAATGTAACTAGCATTAGTGCAGTTAGCGCCTTATTGGAAGAACTACCACAGGCCACCAGTTTATCTACACTCTTCCAGAGCCTCCCGAAAAGAGTTTGAAATATTCCTGAGAGCTGATAAGCTCCAAGATAAGCTATTAGCACCGACTCAATTTTAGCAAACGATATGAAATCGGTTCCTAGCTTCTCATACCTCCTAGTCTTCCATGATACACTATCCAAAGTATTACTGTAACTTCTCAGATATCTCCCAGCGAGTAAAATATCAATTATCTGGAATATAGTAAAAATCAGATATGTTCTATTGTGATTTACTCTGTCCTGATACTGTGCGGGAGGAGACACACGTCGTGAGCTTCGGCAAATCATAGTAAAAATCGCGAGTTCATGGAACGAGGCACACAATACCCCGGAAAAAAAGTATTCCTGACCCACCTGGGCTGTTGACCACAAGCAGAGAATGCCATGTATGACGCATAGGCCCATTACGCTCGCCGGTAGCCCTCTCCTCGCAGTAGACCAAAAATTCATCGGTAAGGTTGAAACACCTAAGACAAGTAAAATCCCCAGAACCAACTGCATTGGGCGGAGCGAATTCAGAAGTTTGACCGAGATAACGGGGAGAACTCTAGGTGCAATTACGAAGGGTCCAGTTAAAGGAAGACTCAGTATTGCAAGGGAAAAGGGACTGGGATACCCAACTATAGTATGCCTTTGAAGCACCAATACTGATGTCAATAAAAAAAACCCGTGACACAGCACGGAATACTATTGTGCCCGACTGAAACGGCTATTGCATTGGGGAAATCTGCATCAGGATGTACGGAAACAAAATCTCTGACAAGATCACTTTCAACTAGGCCTTCTTCCAGGTTCTCCTTATTGACAAGATAGGTGGCTACAAGAATCAATGAGCTGCATATAAGTATTCCTGTAAATCGGACCCAGGCGGAATAATTGCGAGGCGCATAGGTATATCTCACAAGAAATGGGAGAAAGCATAGTAGCCCTATAACCCACCTGAGCTTCCACGCAAGACTTACAGCTTCGGGGACTGCTAGTGAGTTGACGCATACGAAGAATAACGCGAGCGAGTCGACTGGTAACATTCTTCTGCCCTCCCCTGATTCAGTATTTTCGTACTTCTCCTCTGAACATTCGGCTATATCGCTGGCGTCACCCATCTAAGTTTAGAACGGCTGGTTCTGTTTTGGGTAGTTTGATTAATAACACCCTCGCAAGATGATATGCTTATCTGAAATTGAAATCCATTAGTAGCTGGTAGTGGGCTATAATTTTCGCCTGATTATGCTGATTTGCACAATTAAGTTGTATTACAAGATCAATAGTATGGTATATCCTAGAAAATAGCCCTGAGAGTCCACGTTAATGCTGCTTGTCTGAGAGCAGCTCTACAAAGAAAAGACTATTTCTTTTTTACAGTCCACTACTGCTCTTCGCGACTGCCTTCCTTTTCTTTGTGAGTAATACCAGACTGGCTGGACAATGCAGGATAGCTAGTTAAGTTTTCAACTAAATATTTACAGATTCACTGCGAGCAAATCGCAGTACGTAAGCTAATCTGACTCGTCACAAATGTCTAAAAATTACGGGGAGTGGCAGCTGACGTTTGACGAGAACAGTATCGCGTGGTTGCGGTTGGACTGCAGGGACTCCTCTGTTAATACTCTTTCTGAGCAGGTCCTTGATAACTTATCCTTGGCTCTTGATGGCTTGAATACCTCGATACCCAGGGGACTAGTTTTTTGCTCCGGTAAAAAACATAGTTTCATATTAGGGGCTAATATTGATGAGCTTGCTAGTTTTGATATTGTCGATAATGCGCTAGCGTTGATTCGAAAAGGATGGACTCTATTCGATCGTATCTCATGTCTCCCGTACGCGACTTTGGCCCTAATAAATGGCAATTGTCTTGGAGGAGGCTTGGAGCTAGCTCTATCCTGTAGGTATCGAGTTGCTATTGATGATTCAATGAGCTTGGGGCTTCCGGAGGTCTTGCTTGGAATTATGCCATGCTGGGGTGGTATCAAACGCCTTCCCGAAGTAGTGGGCGTTACAGAGGCACTGAAAATGATTCTAAGCGGCAAATTAATCTCCCATAGGAAAGCGCTGGACCTTGGACTTATAGATCAACTCATTTCTCGAGAACATTATAATGCTGAAGATGTGGTGAATAAGGTTATAGTATCAGGTCGGTATCCGAGAAGAGCGAGCCTCTTGCAGAGACTTTTGGCAGTTTATCCCCTGAACTACTACATTGTCATGCGAAAAACTCTGCAAGCTATTGACGCAAAGGATATGTGGCACCACTATCCCGCTCCACGAAGTATCCTTGATGTGTGGAGTAACCATCAAGGTAACCCGCTGGGGAATCCATCTGCTATTGAACATCTGTTGCAGTCTTCTGTCACTCGGCAGCTAATTCGACTATTTAAGTTACAGCAACGACTGAAAAAAGTTGGGGGCGGAAGGGACAGCGTCGGAATCACACATGTCCACTTAATTGCCACTGGAAGCCCTGGTGGGAACATAGTTGCAATGTGTGCTCTCAAAGGATTTACTATTACGGTACAGGGTAGAGAAGATATTATAAGACAGACGATAGGAGAGGCACGAGACTGTTGCCGTCGATATCTCAGAGATAACTCTGAGGCCATCGATGCAGCAACCAGTCGAATTACAGAGGATCCAGAGGGAAAGGGCATAACGAAGGCACAGGCATTCATTGAAACATCTAGCGATAACCTAGAGGCCTCCATATACATATTGAACTCACTACGGACGGGAGCTGAGTCCCAATCGTTATCACCTGGTGCAGCTGTTCCCGAAGTACGCGAAACTTTGACAAAGACGATGCAAGATTCAGTTAAAGTGCATTTTGTAGACGAGGTGTATCATTCGCCTCTGGTGGAAGTGATTCAAGCTGGAAATACCGAAACGAACGAGTTCAGGGATGTATGTGCATTTATGAAGCTTCTAAGTAGGCTCCCGTTTCCTGTAAAAGGATCACCAGGTCTTCTAGTTGATTCAGTCGTGAAGGCTTATATATTAGGCTCTATTTCTGCCTTAGAGAGTGGGAAATCAAGAGAAGAAATAGATATCTCCATGCTGAAATTTGGGATGTCTATGGGGCCACTGGAACTTCTTGACAGGATCGGACTTGACAGCTTCTGTCGTAATTTGCTCGATACGGAAATACCCCTGTGCTTAAGGGAAAAAATCAAGAAACGAGAACTTGGTAAAAAAAGTGGACTGGGATTTTACGCCTGGAAAGATGGTAATCCAGTTAGAGGAAAAAAAATACATGAGTACTCAGAAGCACTTGACTTAGGATTTGCTACAACCCTTGTTGAGCCACTGGTCAGGGTGACACATCAACTGGTGGAAGATGGTATCGTGGAAGATGCAGATTTGGCTGATGCTGGAGTGGTCTTTGGGATAGGGTATGCTCCATTCAGTGGTGGTCCTCTGAGCGACAATCGTATTCCAAGAAGGTAGAAAATGCATGAATTCTCTTTTAACTTTCTTTTGAAGTCACGGACCAACCAATTCACCACTTAAAACTGATTGGACACAGTGCGGGATGTAAGGATGACCGTTGGGTGATTCTCAAGGGAATTTCGTTTCAAAGCAGTTTTCGTGCCATGGCAGGAGAATGGTATGTGCAAGGTACCCCCACATGAAGGGAAGTAAGACGAACAATTATAGCCCACTACTCTTCCTGTGACCGCATACAACTGCGCTCAACACCCATCCTGAGAGAGCAATAACGGCCTGTTATTCTGACATACCTTGATCCCCGCAAAGTCTGGGCTTACGATATATAGTATGTGTAATACAGTAGTAATATGAAATCCATTGTTAAGGATGTTCCAGGACTTCTCGAGCAAATACTTTGAGATACCTGCAGGTGTCACTATTCATGCTCGCATTGGTGGCGAGGGTCCACCTGTGCTTCTGCTCCATGGATATCCGGAAACCTCTGCATGCTGGAACGCAGTTGCTCCTGAGCTCATATCAGCAGGATATTCTGTGATCGTTCCGGACCTCAGAGGTTACGGAGCTTCGAGCAAGCCATCTTCAAGCAAAAATCATGAGACTTATTCTAAACGAGTTATGGCAACGGACCAGGTTCAATTGATGCGTTTATTGGGACATGATCACTTTTTCCTAGTCGGCCATGATCGGGGAGGGCGCGTCGCACACCGGCTCGCCTTAGATTACCCGGATATATTAGATGGGATTGTTCTGCTCGATATAGTGCCAACGGCTACAATGTATAATAGGACCGATAAGAGGTTCGCATCTGCGTATTATCATTGGTTTTTTCTCATACAGCCAGCACCATTTCCCGAAAGGCTTATTGGAAATGACCCAGACTTTGTTCTTCAGAATCTACTGGGCTCCTTGGGTCGATCTGGCTTAAGCTTTTTTTCAGACGAAGCAATCGAAGAGTACCACAAGTATTTCAAGGACCCTGCATGCATAGCGGCCACTTGTGAGGATTACAGAGCAGCTGCATCAATCGACCTAGTGCATGATGAAGAAGATAAACATCGGCTTGTTGCTGCTCCATTGCTGGTTCTTTGGGGGGCTAATGGGGTTGTTGGAAGCCTCTACGACGTTATCTCCATCTGGAAAGAAAAGGCCGGTAATGTTGACGGATACAGTCTCTCCGCCGGTCATTTCATTCCCGAAGAGTCTCCTAAAGAGACTGCACGAGCTCTAGTCTCTTTTTTCAGGAAGCTGGCTCAGTAAGTTTTGCGCTTTTGCTGAGCTTTTTCGACGACTAGCTATTCACTACCATAAGGAAGAAAGGGGGGTGTTGTGCGAATGTCGTATTGAGAGAGAGCATCCAGTCTATCAGTTATTCAGTTACGACCTAATGATTTTGTTAAATATTCTAGGATCCATTTGTATCGGTCTTTCTACTCCGAATCTGAAGATAACACTTTTCTGTCTTTGCCAAATTTAACTTGAGCGGTAACTCGGGTCCACTTTTTACGACAGACGTTGCAAATTTGGACTAAATTAGTGCTGGAGAAATCCAGTGTTTTACTTTATACTGCTGTTACTTCTCTGAGATGGAATGATTTTGATTACGTACTTTTTAGCTGAGAATAATTGGAAAATGCAAGATAGCCCGGATTATTTTCTTTGAATCCCAGGTAAATTTCCATTGCGCTGACAAATTACATAGCAGAAATAGATAAAATTTATCTGTTAAGCAAGTACACTCAGAATAACCAAGTAGAGCCTTGGAAAGACTAAAGAAGATCCTGGTATCAGTTTATAATCAATGAATCTAACCATGATACAAAGAACACTAATTGTTGCAAATTGTAAGATTATGCCTCTTCAAAGCTCACGCATCAGGAGAGAATTCTTTCTTGTCATTCAAGCCTGATGAAATACGCACCTCAGCTTAGTCACCCTCACTTGGTTGCGTAATACCAATGAAAATAGCACTACTAAGTAATAGAAGGTCCCTACTTCACCAGTAAACAGTCGAGACGACATTGATGTGGAAGTATCACCAATTTGAAAGAAGGACCATATACTAAGCAGTCTTAGTTGAATAGTATGTGCCACACTTTCAACCGGATTCCCAGACCCGCACATTCTTACTTGTAAATAGATTCGGATTTGCAATCAACAGCGTTAGTGGAGAGATAAGGCTCGATGCAGGGATTCCCACAAACTCAACTTTGTCGAACACCACTCAAGGATTTAAATTTTTCGACAGCTCTCGAAGACTAAACTCCATAGTTGCCGGACCAACATTACGGATATCGCGAGTGGGCTACTCTACAACGACTGTACTGTATCCAGATGCTATACCTTTGAGAACTTGTCCTTTGCAATAACTATAGATGGTTTTATTGATTAAAATATTGGCTTGGGCTATCTTACGCTAGTCCGTCTTCAGGTTCTGTGGAAATAAGGTGCAAGGGAATTTATTATAGATCAACATGCTAGAAAGATTATTGGAGCGAAGAAATATTCAATTTTCGGTCTAATCTCTCTAGAAGAGAGGATATATAGCGGTCTAAGTATTCTCCGGTGTGTTGATCATGCCTAGTTCCGGGAAGAACTGACACTAGCGCTCCTTCCTTAACGAAAGAGGACTGAAAACGACAGTTCATTCACTGGGTCTGGTTAGATGACTTAAGATAGCTTCTACGGGAATTTTAATAGAACTTATGGAGAGTATTTATGACATACTTTCGTATTTTGTTCTTAATACTATGCACGATGTTCAGCTTGAGTCATCTCATAGCCATATAGAGCACAGGTGCCAGCGAGACAATGACTTCTTTCCCTGGTTTCTTACAAATCTAGCTACGTCATGAGATACACACTCATGCATTTTTTGACACTCTAAGCCTCTTGTTAGAAACCATCCAATGGCGATTTTCCCATATGGTTAGTAATAGAAATATTGGAAGATCTGTCTACTTATGCAGGAAGCCACATGGCAAAGTTCGACAGATTCAGTAGCTTACATCTAAAGAAAGGGCTCTTGAGAACAAGGAAACTACTAGGGCTGGTGATCTTGCATTTTGAAACTCTAAATTTCCTACCGGAAACCACACCCCGGCGATTCTTCCGTACAATTAGTAATAGAAAAGTTGGAAGATCTGTCTATTCGTGCGGGGAAGCTACATACCAAAGATCAGCACATTTGGTAGCTTACATCAAAGAGTGGGCTTCTCTAGTAGCACAAGGCAGTTACCAAGGCTGGTGAAAATATATTATGAACTAGTTTTGGCTTTACCAACTGCATCACTTTCGATTAAGCCTGCGCTATAGTGATCTGCAAGATCTGATTATAAATGCACGCAGCTTCTAGTTAATCCAGGTCTAATAACTAAAAAAATGTGGGCAATTAAGCGGTTTTTTGTCTCTTTCACCTTTTCCAGGATGAATTCACTACTGATATTGCTCCTTTACTCGATCAGACACTAATACTGGTGCTCTTATCGGAACTGAGCTGATCTTTTCTCTCATACCACATCATCTCATCTAATTACTTACCTACTGACCCCACTTTCCTATTCAGTTGAAAAACATTACTGCGGAGAAATTTCCTATATAAAATGGGCAATATACCCCTCGGTATCTATAGCTGTAACAATGAAGTTCCTGTTCTTCCTCCAGTGTGCTACGCTTGCACTCGGGGCTCCATCATCGCTATTCTCTCGAGGTGATGAGCTACAGCTGCCTCAAACTATCGATCAGCTCAAGCAATTTGGGCAGGCTGTATTATCGAAAATTGAATATTTTTCCATAAATCTTCTTGGTATGAAGACAGCGGGTGAGATTATTCCTCAGACCAGTCTTGATTTCGATGCTAGCCTGACAGCTGTTCTCGCTGGTGGTATACCAAATTTTAACAAGGCTTTTGATAGCGTCAATGGTGTAGATGGCTCAAAGGTAAAGTGGCTTGTCGAGGCCAACGATCGAACTGAAGATGATCCTGTTGTTCTGTTTTTCCACGGAGGCGGGTATGTCACTGGTGTCTTACCCACATACTATCCTGCTCTTTTGAACTATTATCGCGATATTGGCAACGACAGACTATCGATTCTTATGCTGGACTACACCTTGACTAAAGATGCTAGTCATCCGAAGCAGTTACAAGAAGCCGCAGCTGTATACAACACGTTAACAAATTCCTCAAAAAACATCATACTTGAGGGTGATTCATCGGGAGGAAATCTGGCATTGATTCTGCTGCGCCACTCCAAATATCCCATAGACTCTGTTGAACCTGTGAGCACACTGCCTACGGGATTGATGCTCTATTCCCCTTGGGTTAATCTTTACCCAGACGGAAACAACGGGACCATGGCCAGTAATTATGGAAAGGATATTCTGAATGCTAATGCTTTGCAGCAAATGGGTGTGCTATTCGCTCCGGACGAAGAGACTCGTAATAGTACAGCACTGAACCAATTTAAGGATTACATCGACTGGAGCGAGGTTTTACCCGACCCTTCCAAAATATTTGTGGCTTTTGGTGGTCACGAGGTTCTGGCAGCTGATATCCGGAACTGGGCGAATATTGCCAAGCTGGAAGAAAATGGAGCTCAAGTCTTGAATGATACCACTGGAATTCATGATGGATTTACATTCACAGTATTGAGTAATTATTATCATGATGTCGTAGACTTCCACAAAAATAATTTCTCTTAGGGTGCCTGTGTAGTTATTGTTTTTTTTGACCTTAGACAAATTCGTGTAAACTATAGCAAAACTACATATTTGTAAACGAGGAGGTTCATTTTTCGCGTTATCATCTTATAGGGTTCTCCTGTTAATGAGAGAATTATATAGAGGGTCTGTTATAGATCGTGGTGTGTTTTCTCTTGACGGCTGCTAAGATGTCAACCACAAATATTTCGGCTCAAGTCTCACATATGCTAAGTCATGCTAGATATCCACTGAGTGATACATCACTGTGGAGAAGTCGCCCTTATTGAGACAAAGATGTTATTGGCAACAGCGGGCAGTAGCATAGTCAATACCTCTGACTCATTGGTATGTTCTTAGTCACATGGGCAATGAGACTATAGCGATAAATGTGGAGAGGCAAAACAATAGAGAATGGTTCACTGATGGTGACTTGGTGTGCGGGAGAATTGGACTGTCTTTAGAAAGTGGAATCAATGTACGCAGCATCACAGCTACGTTCATGTGCCAGGAAGTGGTTACAGTAAGATTTTTGGAACGAAGGGTGGGACCAGGATCGCGAAGTGTGACGGGGATAGCCAATGTTTATGAGACAAAGACCTACGATCATATGCTGTCAAACAAGTTGCTTTTTCCAACCAGTGAAGTGGCTCAGGTGGCAACTGGCGAGAATCTGAAGATAGCGCCTGGGGTTCACGAGTTCGACTTCGAATTTCAGATTCCAAATATGGCGGCATTTCCACCATCCTGGAAGATGACTGATGTGGAGGTATTTTGGGGTATTAAAGTTTGTGTTGAAGTGCCTAAACCTCACCGAGACCTTGACGAGGCCTGTCGGATTAATGTGCTGCCAACGGGGTGGAGACCACCTAGTGGGCCCTTGATCTCAGTGGTAGACTCAGCTAATCTGACATCCCATTTACCAGGATTCAAACGGGGTATTGGAAAATTTTTTGATTCAGAGCACCAAAAAACTGTACCAGTGCGAATAGCTGTGAGTTTTCCCAAAAATGGTATTCAACAGTCTTCTTGTCCAGATATTTACATTTCAGCTGAAACTGATCACCCAGAATTGACTAAAATACTAAAATTCAAAGTTCTTGTCTCAGCTCACGTTTATGCAGACATTGATGGCTATGTAGACAGGTATTTCTGCCAATTCTTGATTGGCGAGCTGGTGAATTTAAGCTTTGATTCTGATGGCAAAGTCAATCTAAGTGACAAAATGACAAAAGCCGGTGTCTGGAATTTTCCGCCTCTTCCACCAACGTTTAGCACTGGAATGTTTAAAGTGACTTATTGCTTGGAAATCGAGGCTAAGTTCAAGGAGGCTTTGAAGTTTGAGAAGAGAACTGGACATACTAAGAAGATATGCATAAGAAAACGCTGCAATGTAATATCACCATCATTAATAGACTGTTAGTAGAGAATTTTCAACTAATTTATTAATTGGGGGTAAGGCAAGATAGCTAGCCAGCCAATGCAGGACGTCCTTCATTATATATACATGGACAGCGAGCTAGTAAAAGGGTAAAACCTTAAGACGCTAGGAATCAAAGCGTCGTTAGAATGAGAACGATCAAGCATCTAGAGTCTAAGAATTAGAATTTCGAGATAGCTTATGTGCTAGTTAGTTGACTGAAACTTCATTATACTCTTTCACTCCGTCTGAAAGATACCCGTTACATCATTGGAACACGAAAGTAGAAGCTCCTCTGTGCTTGAAACCGCAGAGATTACCTTCGACAAAGTGTCAATCAAATAAATTTTTACAAATTCACAAGCGCGGACATGATTCGCTCATTAAGCAAAGATACGGCTTCAGATAAGTGTAGATTAAGTACTTCGGGCCATATCAAGTAATCAACGCAAATCGTTATGCAAGATAACCCACTTTTCTCATGACAATAACGATGGCAACCTCTTTTAATTCTAGGCATATAACGTCGAGTTTCTTTCAGTTCACTACGAGGTGGTGCTATATTCACCTCACGCCAGACAGGTTGTTGTCGCAATTGTTACTCTTTGTGGTTTGATTCAATCCTGGCTCTTGAAAGTTTCATTGCAAATAATAGCTTTTTTTGAGAGGAGGTTTTTCATGTTTTTAGAGTATATAAGCAGATTATAATAATGTTCAAAGACTCCAATTCCAACTTCCATAAGTTAACCTTAGCTTACATTTTTCGAATTGAGTACAAATTGATAGATCCATAGGAGCTTTCAGGTATTTGTCAAACAGCGCATTCATTTTGATTCATGATAAATATGCCTCTGTGGTTCTTTCAAGTTACATATTATAACTATATCCATATGGTCACTAGATATGTATACTTAAAAATTGTGTTCAGCAAGGATACCAAAAATGCTTACTAGTACAAAATTATACCATCTTTTGAGTAAAGAATGTAAGATCGGTATGTTATATCCTGAGATTGTTACGTGCATATGACAGATACCAATGCGTGATTCGGCAAATTACCGAGCTTCGCAGAGAACATTATTAGAGTCAACTAAAAAATAAAGAACTATGATTCTATAATTCATGTATGGCCTCGAAGCAAGCACGTAGGCCAATCAGACCTGTCGATTGGCTAGAACTATCGTTTGTGGATTTCGTTGGTTCCTGCTAAATGAAAATTATTGGAACTATCTTGCTTGGTTGGGCAACGGAAGAAACTAAACAAGCGCATAAACTTACGCCATACATAGTAATAGCATAAAAAATGAAGACACACAGACTCAAGAGTACTAGTTAGAATGTATGTAAAATATTAGGGCTGATGCTTGAGGGTTGGGGTTACGATGCGACATCACAACAAGCATTGCAGGAATATCTCTAGTCAGGAGCTTCATCACAGATGTTTTGTAGCATGGTGCTCATTTTATTTCCTCAATATTGGCTCTTTTGTTAAGTATTTGTCTCGCAGGTTCTTCAGGAAATGCGTCGTATGCACCCGTAGCATTGATCAGTATTATGAAGAGCCTTGAGGCATACATGATTTAATGGTTACAAACGGTAGTCAAGACGTCCTAAACCGCTTTGCAAACTTTTTCAGAAATAAATTCTAGTAGATATAGAGTTAATGCTTGATGTATGGTAGTCCACTTTATACTCAATGTCTTCGGATATTATTCGTACGCCATGTTACTTATAAATATAGAAATGTGGACAGAAGGCGAAGCCTGGAACAGGCAGCTATCAAGTTCAAATAGCAATACTCATTAGGAAATGTCCGTGAGGATTAGGAAACACACTGATTACCGGAGTAAATGACATTCTCCGCATCACGCTCAGATCTGCGATCTGACAGACGCGGTATTTACACATGATGCAGCCCATGTTTTATTACTAACATCCTACGGACCACGCACAACGCAGTATGACACGTACATTTCATTCGCTCTTTTGGTTATTTCCCATACTTGTGCAAGATGTTTCGCTTGCATCTGCTTCTTCCCATCGAGACCAGCTATCCACTGATGCTTCTGGTCAGTCGACCAATTCCGCAGTGTCATGGAGTTCCCGTAACGCGAACATGGCGACAGTATCTGAGTGGATTATCGAGACTTCATCAGATATAGCGATAAGTTCCCCTGCACCCGGTGTCGAAACGATGATTAGCCCCCTACAGCCCACTCACTCTCATCCATTTGAAGGCCACAATACTAGATCTGAGAGTGCTGCAAACCCTTCCATTCCTCCAGGTAATGAAGACGCGAATTCATACCATAAGAGAAATATGATAGTACGAGAGGATAATCATCGGCAAGTTACAGAAACTCATGCAGCTTCAGAAACTGGAATACGGCCCGTCCACACCCTAACCCTAAAGTCTAATGAAGGGCCGCTATTCCCATTCATCATACATCCCTCAATTTGGCTTCCTTCAATATCATATGTGACTATTCCCCCAATTGGCGCAAGCTCAAGCCTGTCCAGCCCTATTATTACTGGTTCCTCTTCAGTTCAAGAAACGCCCACAGGGCATCAATGGCCATCATTCACGACACCCAAAACTACTAGTGGAGTAATGAGCAAAACAACTCAAGCTATGTCTTCTGCCACACCTACAAGTACAGTAGCATATTCGTTTGGATCGTTCAACAGCACACGAACTGATTCCATGGAGCCTACTTCTACAAGTCCATCTCTTGCCAAGGTAGCTTGGACTCCCCCAGCCGCTTGTGCTTCTTATGCACAATATCCTACTATGTATTACGGGATGGACATGAATCAATTCAGAATAGATGAGCAAAATTGGGCGAACACTATGGAGGGACAAACAATTGACCTTAATTTATGGAGCGAGTGTACCCCTCAATTTGATCTTATTGAGAACATGAAAATTGCTAATGTTTCCTATTACCCTAATCAGGGTAAAGAACTGCCGGTGAAAGGGCTTGAGGCTAATAAGGTATTGTGGTTCACTGAGACAGAAAATCGGACTCGTTCTGATCCCGTGGTCCTTTATATACATGGTGGTGGGTTATTTTGGGGGATTTTGCCTTACCATGCTGCTGCTCTTGACCAGATCCTTAGTACAATTAATGTTCCGAGGCTCTCCTGGTTATCTGTCGACTATACCCTTACAATGTACAAGAAATACCCTCAACAGTTGAGAGAGTTGGTTGCAGTTTACACAGAGTTATTGAAGACTACAGACAATATTATTATAGTGAGTGACTCAAGTGGTGCTCATGAGGCTGTGGAGCTTTTAATTCACATGCAGTCGCCATTTCCAACGATTGATCCTGTCCCGGAGAATAATGCTACCAAGGCTTTGCTAATGGCATCCCCATGGATGGATTATTCCGGCTATTCAGACATCATATGGCTATACAATGCAGGTATCAATATATTTGGTACATGGTGGCAGAATACCTCTCATACTCCGTCGCAAGATACCACAATTAAGTGGGACAAAGTGATTCCACCGAAAACATTCCTGGTGTATGGTGAGGATGACACTGTGTTAGATCAAGTCAATTCTTTCAGGGAAAACGCAGGTAGTTCAATCGACGACAGCAATGTATATGAAGAACCACAGGGTGTCCACGATGGGTGGGTGATATTAGGGAATCAGACCGTAGCCGATCATATTGCAGATTTCATTAAATCTGTAATATGAGAAGCTAATAACATATTCTAAATCAGCATTGATTGGTTTAAGGTCCCTAGTAAATTCATGTTCCGGTCACGTGTATGAGTATTGTCTCCGATATATCACATGACTCCGGGACTGGCTAGAAAACGCAAGATAGCTACTCAAATAATTAATTAAATTATGTATGAAATATTTTCGACTTGTTATCGATGGCTTGCACAACTAGGATTTCTCTTGAGTAACAAGTAATTCACAGAGTAGTTTAAATGCTTTTTTCAATGAGAAGCAATAGACTATGTAGGCAGGTGGTCGCCGTGGGCAGTAGAGGTGTCAGCAAGTCGGAAGTTTTCCTCATCACCTCTCTGTGCGCGCGGCTATTGTCATGGAGCTGCCAAAGAGCACGATATGGGGATGAGATTCCGTAATCAACGTTCCATGAAGAAGCCCGATGCTGACCTCCTAAGGCAGTCAAATACTCCATCTGTGGATATTACAAGAACAAGTGAAAGAAGGTAAATTACCCTCACCTTACCCGCATCATAACCCTTAAATAACGAGGTTTGCATCTTAAGAAATCGCCGAGTAAGAATGCGAGACCTGAAGTACTCAACCCACCATACGGTAAATTTGATCTTTTTTTTTGCTTTAACCTATCTTGACTTCCTAAGACTTGTGAAAGGATTCAGAAATGTCAGCATAATATCAAGCGCGCCGTCGTAAACTGGCAATCGTTTACGACGCATCACTGTAGACGGAGACAATCACTTTAAACTAACTAAGTGTGAATCATCGACCGCAGTGGTCAAATTTGTTTTTTTTTATTATTTATTGTGGTTTAATTTATGCTATTCCGAAGTAGCAAACTTTTTGTGATTATGATGTAAACGAGCATATGACATCATTCGACAAGTCGTTGTATGAGGGTAGCGAGCCATTTGGACCTGAACATGATGACAAAAATACCTTATGTTGATTTAAACTTTTGTTTTTTTGAGGTACTGTGTTGAAATTATCCACTCTACCTGCGACCATCCTAGTTTTAACGGTGAAGATCTGTGCCCCGAAAATATTACTAAGTTTCCAAATTTAGAATGATCAAATAGAAACAATTGTTCAAGAAGAGTGGCTGCTGACGTCCTAAAACATCAATTACATTTTTTTTTCATTGTTCCTCTTCTCCCATATCTTGCATCGGCCGCGAGCCTCTCCCTGATAACCACGCACTCTAGGGATGCAGACGTTCACCTATAGCCCGTTGGCATGGTCGATGCAGTTAAGCTGGTGTGCGATACTGAATACCTTAAAATTTCTAGAGACCTCTTAGAAATTATTTTATTTTGAACAAATTTACAATTCCTTATAATCTTATGACTATTTGAACTTGTTGGAAAATGCAAGATACCCCACTTCACTACCTGAGCGGCGTCAATGCAATGAATGATCAGTCGAAGCTAAATGGAAATATATGCTGAAAATTTTATGCATGTGCATATTAACCTCATCTGACTTCCTAAAGTATTAATAATTCTTGACTGGCTATCCTAGCTCGGCAGTCGTTGTCTAACCCGCAGATCGACAATGTGAGACCAGTATTAGGGTTACCCAAGGTTTATTTGATCGTGATTATTAATTCGGGAATTAGCGCTACACGTCCTACACTTGTCTAATAGAGAGCATTCAAGATTCTGAGGCTTCCTAAGTCAGTTTTTGCTGTGAGAGGGATCCATACGCTGTGAAAAGGATAGCCCACTAATATCTAGCCAGGGTGTAAATTTGGGATGATCTTTTTGTAATACGTTACGACAATCCGGGCACGTAGATCAGAATATTAATGTCATAAATAATAATCTCGAAGGCTCCTTCCATTAACTATGATGTTTTTTCATACCATATTCACTCTAGGCACTGTTCTTGGTGCTGCTATACAAAAACGTACTGCTCCAAGTGATGATGCATTTTATACGGCTCCAGCAAATTTGACCAGCTATCGCCCGGGGGAGATTATCGACAGCCGCTCCGTTTATGCGCCGGCCGTTCTAAGAGAGGTGACTCAAATAAAATATGCTACGACCAATACTCAGAATTCTTCTTCATATACGATAGCCACCGTGGCATCCCCAGATAATATTCAGTATCCGCAAAAACTATTATCATTGCAAGATTGGCAGGATAGTTCAGGCAAAAATTGCGCGCCCAGCTATGGTTTCGCTACCGGTCTCCTTGGATCAGCTGGAATTACTACCTCAGTTATCGATATGCCCATAGTTCTTGAATGGGCCTTATCAAAAGGCTACTATGTTGTTGTTCCTGACCATGAGGGGCCCAATGGCGAGTTCACAGTGGGGCACACAGAAGGTCAGGCGGGACTAGATGGGATCAGAGCAGCTATCTCCTACCTTAATCTCCCTGCAGACACAAGTACGGCAATTTATGGTTATAGTGGTGGCTCTCATGCCACAGCTTGGATGGCAAATTTACATGAGTTTTATGCTCCTGAGATCAACATTGTCGGCTCAGCGACTGGAGGAACCGTTATTGACATGTATACGATGTACCACCAAATTGCTGGTACCCTTTTCTCGGGTTTCTCGTTTCCCGTTGTTGATAGTTTTGCTAGCGCTTATCCTGAACAGGGAGCACAGCTGATGTCGCACTTCAACAATACAGCCAACGCTACACTTAATGATGCAGCTCAGGATGATGCATGTATCATCGAAGTCCTACTTAGAGGCGCTTTCCGTAATATTGGTGATGAGAGTGATCTTGATGATGTTTTATCTTTCCCTCCCGTAGTTGATATGTTTAATCGAGAAACCTTACTCAACAACGTGTCAAGTCTTACAGTATCGGCTCCAAAATTCCCTCGCTTTGATTATCATGCGCGTAATGACGAGATCGTTCCTTATTCAACAGCCGAGGCATACATCGAGCAGCAGTGCGCCCTTGGAGCAGATATCCAATCCAAGACATTTGATTTCGGTGGTCATGCTACTACGTTGATATTCGGTCTTCCTGGTGCTCTACAGTTCTTGGAGCAAGCATTTAATGGGGAAGTTCCCAAAGTGCAATGTGGTACTCAAAATTCTCAGTCGGTCAATATGAGCTCATCAAATGTGAATGAAGTGATTGGTAAGGGCACAGCCGATCGCCTTCGTGCATTTAATGGCAGGAACACGACGCTGGGAATGATTTCCTGGTAATGATGGCCAGGTGTAGTTGTACAGGTAAATACATGGCCATACACAACCTCTTGGTTTCCACAATATAATCCAGTTTACTACTCGAGACTGTTTAGTCAACGCAAGATAGTCCACTATTGTAGTGTCTATGATTGCAGATATGGATTAGCTAGATGGTAAGAGAGGAGGTACCTGTATGAAATAACGCGTATTCTAAGGACCAGACTCTATCAGAATTCTATTTGTCATACTTCCTTAGATTTATAAAAATATGTTAATTCTATAGAGCCTTAGCTTCAATCTACAACATGCTTAAATATTATAAAAAAAACTATGATGATTTACAATCGTTCATAAGACTGTTTCTAGGCCAATCATATCCCGCATCGCCCCAAGCAGTTAAATTTGGATTCGTATAGGCCTTTAAGTGGTCCTGGATATATCCCGTGGTCTCAAATCCAGGTGGATCGCAAGTCAATGATTCTTTTCCTTCCTCTTGATAGATGCGGACGTAGTCAATTTCTTGCACTGTGGGGAATACCAAGTCTAGATAATCGAGGTAGGTAGCCCAGTTCGTAGAAAAGCCCAAGTTCATGACAATTGACATGGGTTCCTTCGAAATCGTGCGCTGACCGACGTTACCATTTGGACTAAGCGCACCCGCATACATGGTATAAGACGGATTTTCGCCCACATACCAGGATATGTAACCCTCAGTTTCATTGTTATTGACTTCGAGACCATATCTCTGAAATGCTCTTTCTTCCGAGTAGTCATACCACTGCTGATTTAGATAAGTAACAGCCGAACACGCTTGCTGGAAAGGGCCGCCATTCCATGAGTTCATCTGTGTAACACTTAGGTTAGTGATCTCGATGAAATCGTAATCAACCATCCACCATATATCCATAGGTGCCACCTGCAATGATTGCGATACTGTACCGCATCTCGGGATTTCTGAGCCATTAGCATACTTTACAGGGTCGGCCATAGCACCTTCGATAACATCTATTTCTGGTGCACCGCGTCCCGTACCCGGCGTGGGATGATCTTCTCCTTTGCAAGTACATTTAGAAAGCTTTTGGCCAGGGAGATAGGAAATACCATCGTGAGAGCTTTGGTTAGGGGTAATACCAGCGTCACATTCATTATAACTGTAGGGCCAGACCCCCTCGGTGGATGCGAGAAACCCAGGACGCCCTAGGTTACCCATTGTCCATATACCAGGCCACAGGCCCGAAACATTTCCCTTACCAGGAAGACGTACGCCAAATTCTATGTATCCTTGTGAATAGCACAATTTATTCCAGGATTGGATCATGGCCGACCTGTAGTTGAGATTGTGGTTCCTATAAGCATCCAGACGAATGTGAAGGGTTCCGTTCTCAGTCCAAGCTGCATCAGGGCTATACCACTCCAAATCCTGGGTTGCTGAACCATACCAAAAATCTGGCGCTTCCCAGAAAGGATCGTCGCCACTGTAAAAGGTTCTACCCTCCACATTGAACTCATCACTGAACACAAGCTTCATCTCGTTACCTGATACAGGAGATTTACGGGTCTTAGCATCATCTGGCGTGTCGTCGTCGATCAAATGGCGTAGTGCCTTTAACCTGCCGTAACTATAGGGCGATAATCGGGAAATCTGGTTTGGAGCCGGTGTACTCTGGGCTGGACCGGTGAAGTCCAATAGAGGGAGCACGATGAATACAACTATAAATCCGGCGAGTAGAAGTAGGAATGCAATAAGACATCCCCACCCACGCGAGTCAAGTTTGTGGCATTTTCGCTCTTCTGCCGCGTCCACAATAGGATCAGGGTTATGCAAATAGTCATCAGCCTCTTTCTCGTTGAGCTTCAACGGAAACTCCGATGCTGGATATCCACCAAATGGACTGAATTCATTAGAACTCAAGAATGGATCAGTTTCATCCACCGAGGATATAGACATTGTGCGGGATAGTCCGGATGCTGCAGGTGGCGCGAGAAGCGAAGCTCCCGGCGTTGTGCTTTGAGGATATCTATCCAATGCACCAAAAACAACATGCTCTTCTCCAGAAGACCTTTCTCTGGAGTTGGTAAACGGATCTGATATCTGATCGCTGGGCTCATCCGGAAGAGACTGGTAATTACGGCTCGAACCTCTGCCTGACCCGGTAATCGTTCTCATAGGATTAATAGAAGAGTTCCAGTTCTAGTTCTAAAAAGGAATCAAGGGGTCGGAGATCTGGTTGGACAATGCAAGATAACTCGCCCTCTATTTTTAGAAATGTGGCTCAAGTAGGGTAAGGATGTCAACATCTGGTCTTTCTTGTAGAAATAAAGCCTAGTTGATTCGGCATTTTTCTCCATCTAGCTAAGTTTTATTTCAAACCGGTTGCACGATGTAGAATATATATCATCATAGTGTCGATATCTCATTAATAAGGTGTGAATGTGGGGAAATGTACAAATTCCACCCCGGGTTATACGAGTTCATGACTCATGGAATCAGTAAGCTATTGTTTTATAAGGACGTAGCTAATACCTTTCGGAAAGTGTAACTGAATTATAAACTCCATCTAGAGTGGCGATAATATCATATTTTGTTTTTGAAAGAACCCAACAAAGCACCCAAAATCGATCGCGATCACCATGTTCTTAACCTGAGACTGGTTGGACGATACAAGTCCTTGAGCTATTTTATTATTTGAGATTAATTCCATGCCACAAGATGACACGAATTATATGATGCCAAATCTAGGTGCATAATGATATCTCATAGGATGCGCTAACTATATTTAGGAAGATATTTTACATAGGATGTATTTTAGTCAACATGATTAGACGTCTCGTCTTTTGGCTTGTTGCATGCATTGCGTTGTAGTTCATAACTCTCGTCAGTAGCGTTACCGTAGCATTCTGGATTGAGTCTGACGCGTTTGGCTTTAGTATATTTCGGGAGAGTGCAAGAGACCCAACAGGATGAGATATCCATCCTAAAGGAGATCTTTGGGACAGTATAAGATAAGTTAAGCCCACTCCTCTGAAATTATAATGATGGGGATCAATAATATTTGATTATAAAAAGAATTTAAGTATCTTTATTCATAAGAACAGTATTATCAATGACGCTCTGTTACTTCGACGATATGATTCGTATGCTGCGTTGAAATTCAAGAATCTACCGGATAAAAACTTCAATCACAGGTCAAATACAGAAGTTAATAATCGCAATATATCATTGCTTTCCTCATTCAGGTCTGTACATGATGTCTCCTCAGGATACATCATATTTTCAGAGGTGTATAGAGAATCTGGCTCGTCTGGCATCCGCACACGTTTAGTACCACGCAGATCTGATTTGAGATTGGAGGAACAGGAAGGCTAGGTGCCTTGACGGCTACAACCTTCTCTTAAGTATTCGATAAATGCCTTTTTCAGAATATTGCGGAAAATGATTCTCAATTTTGGTCCCTCTGAATTGTCAGAAGCTTGCGACATCAAATTTATCGTCTCTTCTTCCATAAATGCTTTACGTATTTTGTACTCGGCCTTTAGAAATTCATCAACTACGGTTTCAGAGCTCTTGGCCGCTTGAGAATACTGTTGGATCGAATTCAATAATTCCCTTGCTCCCCTTATACTGATGAATACCTGTATGAGGATGTGCGTGGCTTTGTATTAATTCCTTACATGGGTCATGGCAATGGGAATCCTATGAGGGGTGGTAAAGTTGTTTCAGATGCGTTGCTGCCGCCTGAATACACTACAGGGAGGAGTTGGGAAACAGCGAGCTTTACTGGTTCTTATCCTCTGCCAATTCAAGAAAAGGTAGAAAAAGAGTGGAGTTCGATTGGGTTTGGAAGAAAGCAGATTTAGTACAAGAACAGCAAGCGAACACTTTACTATACCTACATCTGTCAGAGGATAGAAATGTTTTAGATTGGGCAATATTGTCAAATAGAATACCACTAGCAGTGCAAAACAGCCCACTTCAGTACCTGATACCTGTTGGATTGTGAGCGATAGGACCATGAGGTGACATAGTGCAAAATGGTGCGGCAAAGTAGGGACCCATTTAACGTTCAGTGCCGTAAATACGTCATTTTTTTATGTGGTTTTATTTATATTATACTAAGATCTTCATCTATAAGATCATTATTTTGATGCCGGTGCAAGTAGGATGTGATTATTGAGCAAAGCGTGAGTAAAGACATTACTTACCACACCTGCGATATGTCACCCTCGGAAGGGACTCTCTAATCTAAAAGACTTGCAAATTACGCATTTGAAGGTATTCCCTATCTGCAGTCGATGATCGTCAGGATTCATTTGACTTTTATGGTCTGAACAGATCTTGTAGATATATTTACCGTACCAGCTGCACTTTGCTCCTTTTGTGTGATATGAAACAATAGTAATATCTATAGCTACCATGAGCTAGTTATAGCGTTCCCTTTATTCCAATCACTTGTTTTTCATCCATTCTAAAATAGTAGCTTTGATGGTAGCTCCGCTTTCTCCGTACTTATAGTTGTAGTGGTTACCATCCAGGTAAGACAAGTTCAGGTTTGGGGTTCGCTCTCCGAGACCGTCTATCAAGATCTTAGTTTCAATGTTATCCCCATTCATCATCCAAACCTTCAATTTATCCACTGGCAGATACTGTCGATACATTTTACCGCTGATAATTCCAGGAATAAGTCGGTTGAAAACATACCATTGATATTTAAGCATTCCATGACTTGTGTCGGAATTTCTGCCCTTTGTGAGAGCCGTCAAAGCACTAGCAATGTTTGAGCCAAGTTGGTTGTTTAATGCTCCTGCATCTGCGGCGTGTAGAGCTTTAAGAATATCAAGTAGCTTATCTGCGATCCATTGAGGGATACCAATCTGCACCAGCACTTCTGGGATGACGGGTATAGAGACTACTCCCATATAGGAGATGGAAGCCCACTGCGCTAAAACTTGCGTAAGATTCTGCTGATTATGTACGAGATTTTTGGTCTGGTCTATCAGCGATTGGGTGGCCAGATCAAAGGATGGAACTCCTACAGAAAAAATGGTCCCAATGGAGCCATTTTCCGGATGCATATCACAGTATTCTGAAGCAATAAATGGTGACCAAGCCTCTCCAAAAACAGCTACTTCCTTGTTTGGTGCCGCAGCTTCAATGACAGCACCCATATCTTCCGCCAGGTTAGGGAGACTGTAGTCCCATATGCCCCATGGATGCGCACTTTTCCCGGAGCCACGCTGATCATATAATATCACGTGTAAGCCTCTATCGGCCATGTCTGCGGCAAAATCATCAAAAGTTTCAGCTGACACGGGCCATCCACCTGTGATTATGAGTGTAGGATTTGTAGGGTCGCCATATTCGTAGTACGACACAGCTAGGCCTTGAGAATAAGTAAACTGAAGAGAGCTAGCATTCGGAAAATTGCTAGGTACATCAGTAGTAGACGAATCGTAAGGCGCTACTGTAGAGACTGTAACGCCGCCAAGCACGCCATGAACTAAGGTACACAACAAAGGCAGTATCATTTCCGTTGCTGTTACAACGCCCTGGTCGGCGGTTTATATATTAGTAAAAAATAACAACTCGCGTAGCATATTTACCGTAAATTTGTGACACATGGGTTCAAAACATGGAGTTTGTCTTGTCAGATACGGAAATTAAAGGCTATAAATCTATTAGTGCATACAGTTCAAACGAAATAGAATAAAATGTCTCCGCTTCCCTAACTGAGACTACCTGAACACAATAAGGGGTAGATCTCTAAGGCCAGGGCTGGGTGTACCCTTGCTTGCTCAGTGTACCCTTACCTTGCCTTATACGCAAAGCACTCGGGCAATATTAAATGTCCTAAATATTAAAGGACTAATTGAGGGACAAATATTATCTGGTAACATATTGAACTTTTCTAGAACTGAAATATATCATTTGCGTGGCGGAAATAGCAAGATCATATTGATAGGTATGTATTCCATCTGTCGAGCCATGCATGCTTGGGCTGGGAATTGATCTGGTGTTGAGACATCGGATAGTATACGAGCCGTACAGCGCTTATCCCTAAAGTAGGAAGTGCTCCAAATAGACTCATCCTGGCAATTAGTACCCACGTTATGAAGGTTCTCTTCAAAATACCTCCCCTGGTCACAATACAAGTTCTTTTTCCATTGCAACTTCATTAAATAGACCACAATTCGGAGTCTTGGTGAAACATAGCCCCACATCTCTCGATTATTTGCATTGAACACAGGGTCATCCGAATTTGTCCAGCTTGTCCGCCTTCTGGTATGAGAGGCGACCATTGGTGGGAACCAATAGGAGATGGCAGTACAGGTGGGCTTGAAACTCAACGGAGTACCCGCTGAGAACGCGGGCAAAATGTGCCGCAATTATGGGTGTTCTATAACATATATTTATATATTTTGTGACACAGCTAGAATCAACAAAAATAGCTAGATTCTCTATCTATTAAACAATGAAATGAGTTAATGCTCGTTTATACCCTCATGAGAGATGCTACAAGTATGCTCAAAAAAGAAACGCAGAATTATTGTTCCTTGCAAACCCCAGTGCTTCTAAATATGAACACACAGAAAGAAAAGGTGCTTAGCTAGAAGTAGCCATGGACCAAGTAGTCATAAAAAAAATGTAGTTTGCGTGTACGTAATGGGCAACCTTATACTTTTGACGAATTCATCTTTATGCCAACAGAATCAGAGTGCGTATCAATTGTACAGTAAATTAAATAGAATCAAGAAAACAAAATGACAGTATTTGCCTAGAGACACATCCTCATAGCCTTATTCGGCAGAAGCGAGCCATCATGCATAGTAGTTATCTAGAAGTAGTGCTTACTGCACCACCGGATGTACGCTTATTAACACGGGTTGTGTTCATTGTGCTCGGCGAATGCTCAGTTTGTTAGAAGATTCAAGGGTGACTGGTTGAGCAATACAAGATATCCCACTTCACTACCTGAGATACGTCAACACAATAAATGATCAGTCAAAACCAAATGGAAATTTATGTTAGAAGTTTTATGTTGGTGCATTTTAATTTCACCAGACTCCCTAAAGTATTAGCGTTTCTTGACTCTATATTCTAGCTCTTAGCAGGACCTCATGAAGCTCGACTATTATTTACTATGCATCCCCGCAAATCACAATGTGAGACCAGTTGATTAGGGTTGCCCACTTTGTTTGTTTCGCGTAGGTATTAATGCGGGGATCATAATTCCTGCCCTGCCATGTACTTGTCTGATAGAGAGCATTCAAGATTCTGAGATTTCCTAAATTTTCGCTAATAGAGTGGAAATGCAATTAGTGCTTAAATGTACAGTAATGATTAATAAGTCGGTATTTGTCACGAGGGGGTCCGTACGCCCTGAAAAGGGCCAGGTTATAAATTTCGAGTGGGGTATGATACATTCCGAGAATCCTGGCATGTAGATCAGAGCACGAAAGCCATAAATAAGGATCTCAAAGACCCATGTTGTTAACAATGATGCTCTTTCATGCCTTATTCACTCTAGGCACTGTTCTCGGTGCTGCTATACAGAAGCGTGCTGCTCCAAGTGATGATGCGTTTTATACAGCTCCAGAAAACTTGACCAGCTATCGTCCGGGGGAGATTATCGACAGCCGCTCCGTTTTTTCATCGGTTATTCTAAGGGAGGTGACTCAAATAAAATATGCTACGACCAATACTCAGAATTCTTCTTCATATACGATAGCCACCGTGGCATCCCCAGATAATATTCAGTATCCGCAAAAACTTTTATCAATTCAAAATTGGCAGGACAGTGCCGGCAAAAATTGCGTGCCCAGTTATGGTTTGGTCACCGGTCTCCTTGGACCGGGCGGATTTACTACCTCGATTATCGATATGCCCATAGTTCTTGAATGGGCCTTATCAAAAGGCTACTATGTTGTTGTTCCTGACCATGAAGGGCCCAATGGCGAGTTCATAGTGGGGCACACAGAGGGTCAAGCGGGACTAGATGGGATAAGAGCAGCTATCTCTTACCTTAATCTCTCTGAAGACACGGACACGGCACTTTATGGTTATAATGGCGGCTCTCATGCCACAGCTTGGATGGCTAATTTACATGAGTTTTATGCTCCTGAGATCAACATTGTCGGATCAGTGACTGGAGGAACAGTTATTGACATGTATGCGATGTACAACAAGATTGCTGGTACCGTTTTCTCGGGGTTCATATTTCCTGTTGTTAATGCTTTTGCTGACGCTTATCCTGAACAGGGAGCACAGGTGCTGTCGCACTTCAATGGTATAGCCAACGCTACACTTTCCTATGCAGCCCAAGATAATGTATGCATCATCGGAGACCTACTTGGAGGCGCTTTCCGTAATATTGGCGATGAAAGTGATCTTGATGATTTTTTGTCCTTCCCTCCTTTAGTTGATATATTCAATCGAGAAAGCTTACTCAACAACGTGTCAAGTCTTGCAGTATCGGCTCCAAAATTCCCTCGGTTTAACTATCATGCGCTTTTAGACGAGATTGTGCCTTATCCAGCAGATGAGATGTACACCGAGCAGCAGTGTGCTCTTGGAGCAGATATCCAGTTCCAAACATTTGACCTGGGTGGGCATGCTACCACAATGTTATTTGGTCTTCCTGGTGCTCTACAATTCTTGGAACAAGCATTTCTTGGGGAAGTTCCTAAAGTACAATGTGGTTCTCAAAATCCTCAGTCGGTCAATATGAATTCATCAAATGTAGATGAAGTGATTGGTAAGGACACTGCCGATCGCATCCGTGCATTTAACGGCAAGAACACTACGTTGGGAATGATTTCCTGGTAAAGATGACTAGGTGAACTTGTGCAGGTGAATAAATTGTCGTAGATGAGTTCTCGTTTTCCATAATATACTCCAGTTTACTACTCGAGACTGGTTGGAGAATGTAAGATAGCCCACTAATGCCATGATAAGGGCAACGAGATGACTTAGTGAGCTGCAATTAGTTTTAGTCGTTCTTGGTTCCAAGAACTCAGGAGATTATAGATAATCAAAGAGGAGACATAAAACATGATAGAAGGCGTGGCAAGATACCAAAATTGCAAAACGTCATCGCTCAGGACTTCTGTAGATTCAGCATGCCTATACATGCACATTAAATTATCAATTGAAAGCGAAATAATACACCATAATAGTATATATCCAGAGAAAAACATGGATTTGCTATCATTTGATTTTTGATACTTTGATCTTTTCTTCATTATGTAGAGCACGAAAAATGCACCACCATATTCTATTGATACCAATGGAATAAAAAATAGAAAGTTTGTAAGACTATCCATGCCATAAATGCTTTGAAAACCTAGCTGTCCACATATTTGAGATAATAAGAAGAGCCTGTTCCTCCAGTATGAAAGTTCATTTTTTCTATGCACTGAGAGCATGTTGAGTACTGAGCAAATTATACCCGTATGTGCCAAAACGTTGCAAGATAGTAGGAACCCATCGAACATCACTGATGATGATGCTGCAGTATATGATAGTACTATCATAAGCAATACAGGAATTATAATCACGTTTTCCGGACATAGAACATGAGATCCAATCAAAGCATATGCGAAGTAAAAGAAAAATAGGTCGCAGACTAAAATTGGAAAATCAAAATACCCTCTAATGTACGAAAGACGGTCGAATATGTCATTAAAATCATTGATTATTTCATCTATTTCGAATTTGTCTCCCACTTTTCCTGCTGAAGCTTCATTAAGAAACCTGTACTTCCTGTCAACATGAATGCGTATGTACAGGTGGACAATAAAGTAACCAGTTAGAATGATTATTATCAACCCATGGAGAAAAAGAAGCAACCTATCTTTTTCCACGACTGACTGGCGTGTGTATGGAATTTTGCACCTCACCGACGGCATATCAGTAGTTCTTCGTTCACTTGCTTCCCATGTGGCTAAAATATTGAACATAACCATCGCAGTAATACAGGTCATCACACAGATAATTGAAACTGTACCCTCTCCCCACCAAAGAGTGAAAGAAAGAGGATCCTCACGATATGCGGATGATGGATCTTCCCATGTCTCCATTTTCTGATGGACATTTGCAGCAGCGATTCCAAAAACTGAGAAAAATATTGTAGAAACATTTAGAGTTCTAACAATAACGATGTCCCTTGTGTCTCGGAAATAAACTTTTTTTGACCCAATTAATACAGCCATAGTTATCGAGAGGCCGCCCAGGGGTAATAATTGGAATAATTGGGTATATTCTAAGGATTTGGGAATATCAACCATAAAAGCTATCAAGCTTGGGAATAATATCAAAGCTAAGGAAAAATATTTCCACTTTGGTATCACGATCTTTGCCTCTGGAGACAAGGAATCCATTATTACGCATAGAAAACCCCAAAGGTTGATTAACTCACATATCCCTGACCCAATATCAAAGAAATGGGTACTCATTTTGAGCACTGTTAGTATAATACTTAGAAGTGACATTAAAGAATATAATGATGCAGTTATAATGGAAGGTAGTCGAGACCCAAATGGAATCAAGATTGCAGACAAACTGAATATAGAATATATAATAGGTCGTGACTGAGGGCAAAATCTCCAATAGAATGCGGTAGGATCGTCATATATAGTGACTATAGATTCCAATGTAAATGCCAAAAAAACGAGTAGAGGAATGCGCTTCGTTCCGATATTACGCATTATACCATTTTTGTATTCCTTATAATTGTCTGAGCAGGCAGCAGAGGGGCTATCCTGCATCCTCATCGACAACAAGCTCAATATGAGACAGCAGCGAGATAGAAGAAACCGTGATTAGTAACAAAATTCGTGCACCAGCACAGCAATGTATTTCTATGCATGAATATGTTAATAAGTCGGCTATAGTTGCAACTATTTAACGTTTGACAGATTGCCATAAGCAACCATAATGTAGTAAGATAAATATGTTATGTGGTTGGACAATGAAAGAAAAAATATGTGCTCAAACCTGAATTCCGATGGTGATTATAGGACAAGAAGTCAGCATATACAACACTCATCGTGAGAGTCAGCAACCTCCACAGATTGAATTGGTTCTGAGGAACTCGCAGCAGACACTGGTGAAATATAACTGGGTTTATTTATGACTTCAGAAACCGCATTTACCATCTCACAAAGGGGGTTTTTGTCATAATCGAAAGGCCAGGTGTCTTGTGACACTATTTTTGAAATTTTGTCCATGGATTTGTTATCAAAACCAGTTATTTCGCTATCCATACAATTCGATTGCGTTTTCAAAAGAATTGCCAGATAAACTGCAATTGCACTGCGAACTGAAAGGCTTAAACTGCCAATTTCCTGGGTACAAGTGTCAAATAACAGCTGTGCAGCATTAGTGAGCTTTTGCAGTGAAGCCCGTCTTAATTCCAACGAACAGAACACATTAAACGCTGCAAACGAATGAACAGCTATAACTGTATGGTAATATTCTGCCCTCAACTCGACCCAAGGAAAGGAGCACAGGATGCTTTGAATATCTCCTTTGCCAGAAGGGTTTATATTCCACAAATCTTCTTCTATGTGAAACCGCCAGGTCTCAAGCCGCTGATCGAGTCTAGTCATATCCTCAACGATTTGTTGCAATGACACCCTTCTTGTGCCTACTGAGCCGAGAAGTTTACACACATCATCATAAATAAGATGGATTCCAGTAAAATAATCGAAATTTTGAACCACAATCACTGAAAGCGTCTTCTTTGATAGACTACTCACTCCTTTATCGGACAAAATAGGTTTAATCGATAAATGAATACCAAATGAGTAGTTGATAGCGGTTAATAATAACCATACATACTCACGGCGTCCAGATTCAGCTTTAGAATACTTTGAGTTTTCCTCCTCGCTGTCTAACCCAAGGCTTCTAGCCATAGCCACCACTGTCTCTAGGAAATGCGGTACTGAATGAACAGAGCTAAAAACAGTCATCGTAAAAAGTAGTGACAAACACAACCTCACCTCTAGAAACCCGGGGTCGCTAAGGGTCAGAACCCGGAGTGTTTCCAGTGCTTTAAGATACGCACAGGCCTCTTGCGACCTCACTACGTATGGAACATCACTCTTTGATTCAGCTCTTATTCCGTTTATGCCAATTATAAATATTGTAGAGAAAATTCCATTTCTGATATGTTCAGGATAAGAATTAATGCCAAGTGCAAGGTCCTCTGGTGAAATTAGGACATGGAAAAAATTATCTTTCATTTTCATATAGATGTCAAGACACCTTTCAAAAATTATACTGTCATAAGTGACTATACTTGGAATATTGAGTAACTGTGAAAAGGATAACTGATAAGCTCTCCACATTGCTCGAGAATAATCATTAAGACGCTGCCACAACAATAGATCTCCTGTGGCTTGCAAGAGATGTGCTACATCCCCCGGTGTCAAAATTGAGCAGAATATATTTGGCGCATAAGATATATTGCTTAACGACATGTCGACAGTCTGTTGCTTAAAGCAGAAAAGTCCTTCATTGAATTCTCTTTTTTGAACGTATTTTCAGTGTCTGTACTAGGAGGTAACTCCGTATCTGGACGACTTCGACTTATCGCGTTTGGACTATGTTCATGTTCATGTTCATGCCCATGCTGAGTTGAGACTGAGACTAGTCTGGGAGGGCATATCGGTTCGTCATGATGGTCTCTTTCATATTTATTTTCCAAGTTCTCAATTCTCAACATGAGGGCAGTCCATAATTCTCTGGCAGGTGTCCGCGAGTGACTTCGATAAACGCATCGCAGTCCAGAACTGGAACAGTTTTCACATGCCGGAGAAGCTGCATCACAGCGTGCTTTACGTTGACGGCAACTCTCACACGCTATCGATGCACGTACTCGGCTTCTTTTTTCAACTCCCCCAGACATACCAACAGGGCGAATCGATGATAAGTAATTATGTAGTCATACGTCACAGACTAGACTCTCCGTGAGAGATACATGATAGCGTAGATTGTTGTGGATCGTTGGAAAATACACGAGTATTTGACAGTTTGACAAAACCAAGCAAACCAGCTTACTAGCAATGTACCTTTCAAGTGAACTTCGTCGTTAGAGTTAGAGATAATGGCTTTAATTGTAGTAGTATGGGTTTGCAAATTGTTTAGAGAGCATAAGCAGGGGTGTTGGAGTGATCTATAAGGATCACTTGCTATTTTATAGGAGGAAGAGACGAGAAAGTGCTATTATGGGGTCTTTTCTTTTGAAGGTATTCGCGAATATACTGAACCATGACGGCATGTTCTAACTCTATAGTGACTGGTTGCCTCGTTATCATTAATAACCTAACCCCTTGGATATAGTTTTCCGTTCGGCGCTTACCCAGTGTAAGTGGCTTAGGAGCCAGACCCAGATCTACAACCCTAGTAGTGATTGGCGGCTAACCTTTTCCGAAACTATGACCTATAGTTACTTTTGGGTATATGTGAAGCTTAACAGCATATTATAATATATCACAATCATAATAATATAGTTATCTATATGTTAAGACTGCTTTCTCAATATCTATAAAGTACGTGCGTGTCATTGACTGGTACTCCATCTGATCATATGACTAATATATGCCTCTCATACCCTAGCTTTATCAGGTCAGTAGACTAGACTAAGCTGCACTGTCTAACAAGTATCAGGTTGCTATGGAAGATATCAAGGAAGAAAAGAAGATTCCAGGTACATACCTTTTGTTTAAAAAATGTGATGATAAGGACGATGGCAGCGAACTCGAGCGTGATGGTGATATTATTCTATATCCCCAGCCATCAGCTTCACCAAATGACCCTCTAAGAATGCCGCGCTGGAAGAAGTATATTCAGCTTTCAATTATATTGTGGTATAAGGGGTTCATTGGAGCAATGTCAAATGTTCTCAGCGTCCAGAGCAATGGATTTCTTGTTGAACACCCAACTTGGAATTACAACGACGTGAATATAGCAACAGCCATTACCTTTGTGGGTATCGGATGGGCTGGAGCTGCTCTAAATGGGCCTATTCCCCATATTTGGGGGGTTAGACTGGAATACCTCTTGTGTACTTGCTACGGAATAGTGGGTTCGGCTTGGATGGCCAACATTAATTCTCGGGGCGATATAATAGGGTCACAGCTTTTTATTGGAATGTCTACAAGCGCGGCTGAGGGCCTTAGTCAATTGTCGATTTCCCAGATATTTTATCAGCATGAACTAGCGGACTTCATTGCATTTTATATTGTCAGTTTGGCGGCAGGTACCTATCTTGGACCTCTCGTCGGAGGGTACATAGTACAGTACCCTGGCTGGAAATGGATAGGCTGGCACGGATTGATTTTTTCTTGTGTGACGCTTTTGCTTATATTCTTTTTGCTTGAAGAAACATCTTTCGACCGGGTCGTGTACAACCAGCAGCATCGCAAACTGAGTGCATCTGAAGAAGAATGTATCAATGATTCAGAAGAGAATACATCCGAGAAACAAGAAGGAACTACCAAGGTGGAACCAAGGAAAGCATCATTTTATGATATGGAGTTGAGAAAATCCTACTGGAAGCGAATCGCTATATTAACCCCAGCGGCAACAATAAAGGGATACGGGTTCAGACAGTATTTTGAACGACTGGTTTTGCAATGTAGAGTCTTTCTGTTTCCCGCGACCTGGTTTGCCGGTCTTCACTGGGGTTGGGGAATAGGGTGGCTAAGTTTCTATTTGACCACTGAGGAAGAAGTGTGGATTCTTCCACCATGGAATTATGGCAGTACTGCCTTAGGAATAATGATGGTTCCAGTATTCATTGGTGCAGTTTTAGGGTGCCTATATTCGCTTTATGCCACAGACTGGTTTGTAAAGTATGTTGCCAAGCGTAACCACGGTATTTTGGAGTCGGAATCACGGCTTTGGTGTATGATGCCATCGATTATATTTGGACCTCTAGGATTACTTTTATTTGGAGCAGGAACAGAGTACCGATGGTCCTGGCCAGTACCTTACGTGGGTCTCGCGTTTATTGGAGCAAACTTTGGGATCACAAGTGATATATCAATGACTTATCTTGTCGACTGCTACCCAGCTATGTCACTTGAGTCTGTTAATGGGATTTCAATGATATATACTGTGATTGCATTGATTTTGTGCTTCGTAGTTGAACCATGGTTTAATATTGGCCAGATGAATACCTACATATCGTGCGCAGTTGTCCAATTCTTTTTATGTTGTCTTATAGTTCCAATGATATACACAGGTAATTTTTGGAGACGTAAGACAATGGGCTTATATTATCGCTTCATAGAACTTAGAGATACGATGCATGGTAAATGCACAAAGATTACTGAATAATTACATAGATACTGTTTAAATATGCTAACGCGGAATAATGGCTTCAATCAACTAACTAGGATTATTACTATTGTATGATACAAAGTGTCTCATTTATGGTTGAATTTCTGTGACAATTGATTGTCTGTCATGCAAAATCTGAGGCAACTCTCCAGCTTGTGCCAGTTGGTAGATCTTGAGCAGATGTTCAAGTTCTTGCTATAATAAATAGAAACATCAAACGTATGCATTTATTGGATTTTTGTTTTGCTTTTAGAGAAGTTACTAGATAAAAAAATCCTAGTGTCTTTCATATATGATTTTCATTTCCTCATATAAGCTCAAACTCCTCACTAGGGGCGGAATACACACACTTTCCCGCAAGCCAAGTTTGTTGAACCTGCCAGTTTTGAAAGTTTTGAGACTTAATATCTACTATTTTCTCAGGGAATATCACAAAATCTGCCGATTTTTTTACTGTAATACTTCCAAGCTCTGAGCCCCAGCCGCAAATATCAGCCGGAGCTTGGGTATAGGCATAAATTGCCTCATCAAAGCTCAGTGCATTCTCGATATACCATGCCTCCCCTTGCTTCTCCCTTAAAACCGCAGAGCTCAACTGAGATACTGGGTTCTCATAAGCTGTTGGCCAATCACTACCCAGTACAACTTTTGCACCACTTGAGAGCAATGTTTGCCATGCGTAACTGAGAGGAAGTCTTTGCTGTCCAAGACGCTGGGATTGGTAGCACCCTGCAGTGGCATGATTAGGTTGCACCGAAGCAACAATATTTCCTTCGCTGAAACGAGTAATCTGGTCCCGTTTAATCACTTCAATGTGTTCTATCCTGTTTGGAAGTGGGCTCATGGTTTTTGAGGAGCTATTTTCGAAAGCATTCAGTGCCATTCTCACACCCCTGTCACCAATAGCATGAATAGATACAGGGAATCCAGAATAGTTTGCTGCGGCGACAAGGTGCTCAAGTTCTTCCTGTCCTGTAATGGGCTCGCCTCTGAAGTGATCCACACATCTATCACTATATTCTTCGTCAAGCGCTGCGGTATAGTTTGAAAGTGTACCATCAACAACTAGCTTGATGTATCCAAACTCAAATTTGTGATTGTTTTCTTTTGACACACCATCAAGATATTTTTTGTCACTCCCTCTTAGTTCTTGAAAATTTACTCTGTGACGCTGGTCGGGTGAAATTAGCATTAGACCAAACCATATGCGCATGTAAATAGGTTCCTTTTCACGAATTAGTTCATTATACAGATCGAAGTTGGGATTCATATCGTGCACGCCAGTCACACCGATACTGTTAAAATGAGTAATGATGTCTCTTATTTCACTTGTGGTCATTTTATATGCCTTTTTGAAGACTTCGTTATCTTCTACGAGACTTATAGCTGTTTCCTTCAACTCACCTGTTAAACACCCTTTAGAGTCGTGAACCACCTCACCTCCTTCTGGCGCCTCTGTTTCGTCATTTATATCGAGAAGATTTAGTGCCGCAGTATTCAGCCATAACGAATGAAAGTCTATATCGCGTAATGCCATAGGCACATTGACTGTAGCAGCATCGACATCTTCACGAGAAGGAAGAACTTGTTCCTCCTTGTCATCTAAAATAGACAGATCCCACCTTCCACCGAATAGCCATTCCCCCTCCTTTTTAGTTTTTGCAACATTCCTGATGAGTCCCAGCCATTCAGATTTCTTTGTAGAACCAAATAGATCAACGCCTTTGGCTAATTCTATTCCACCGATGAGATGGGTATGTGAGTCAATTATTCCTGGAAGGATTGATGCCCCCTGAACGTCCAAAACTTGGGTGTGGCTCGTGCCCTTGAGAGATTCTATATAAGCATTGGTGCCAACAGCCAGGAAACGCCCGTCCTTTACAGCGAAGGCTTCTGCTCGAGGTTTTGAAGGATCACTAGTTCGTACATCCCCGTTAATCACCACGAGATCTGGAACAAACATTTACGTGCAAGCGCAAGTTCAAGTACAATTTTAAACGGACCAAAGACTTGACAGTTATGCTTACGAACTACACTTTATTTCTCCAAGGACACCGGATCTTAATTCCTAGGTGAGTCAGCATACTGGGTACAAGCGGCATACTTTTCCGAAACCAAAGCCGGATTATGTAAGATAATGTGCCTTGTATGGGAATGAGCTTGTCAGTCAGTGCACAATGTAAATCACTTCTCTAGCGGCTGGGGTCATGCTATCTGAGACTAGTTGGACGGTGAAAGATAGTTTATCTGGTTCCCAGGAATTATGAGGGCAAGCAAGCCTCATTCAAGCATAGTATGATAGAGGAGGTCAAGACTGTTTTCTCAGTGAATACTATATACTCTGTAGCACCGCCCCAGCTCAGATACATATAGATTATTAGTACATTGGTACTGGTAGTTATAGTCTACAGAAATACAGTATCGTATTGCATATGTTATCGACCTCGTGATAATCTTGACCGAGGCCCTTTCTCGGGCAAGGGTGGTTAGGCTATGTTTTGGGAACTACCATCGTCGCTTGGGTTGGCTGGTTTATCAAACCCGATTGATGTGAAGTATCCCTGGAGCTTAGTGAATAAGAATCATGGCTTGAGAACATTAATTTTTAGCGGCTGAAGGGATTTAATTACCTGAGACTAGTAATATTAGCATTTTGTAACTAGGTGTTGAAGAAACAAAGTCCACGCAAGTTCTTCAACTATATTATATTTTTTTAAATGGAACACGCAAATATTTAAACGTTATTACATTCCACTGTGATAAAATCATCGTCTTCAAGCCCTGTCTTGTGCTTTATTTCTTTATAAGCTAAATCCAGAATATCTCTGCTCTGAGGATTTGTTTTTTCCAGTTATGATACGGTCCCGAATTCTGTAATGAACTTGTTAGGTCAATAAGCTCGGCATTTGTTCAAACAAGTTCAAACGTCTCCTGCGGACGTAGACAGTCATTATCATTTATAAACCGGAATTCTTGCGTAAACTGACTAGGTAGGAGCTTAAAAGAAGGATACAATCATGTATAATCTCCAATCCCTTATCCCAATATGGAGCTAACTCGCCATAAGCAAGGTTGTAAATAACTTTTCGTGCTTCTGTCAGTTCCGTTCCAGTTTCTTTCTGGAACACTGACGGTAAGTAACAGGACCAAATAGCTAGGACTCTATTGGGTTTCAAAATCTTGTGTGCTATATTAAGGAAGTTTGGGTGAGTCAAGTAGTGAAATGCCTTGGCCACTATCAGTAAATCAACGCTATGTGGTGTAAACATGCGATTCAGTTTAGTGTTTTCTCCAACGAGGAATTCAATGCTCCTAGGTAAGTCTCTCTGGTCACATGCTTGTTTAATCATTACCTCAGATCTGCCAATACCGCATACCTTGTCTGCCATCGGCGCAAGGACTCTGGTAGCCTGGCCTGTTTCACATGCCACATCAACCACCACACTTGGCTTGACGTCACCAATATAACTGGCTAAGTGTTCATAAAGCGAGTGTAGGTAATCTGGTCGAGATTCTTGGTATCCACTTGCATCATTAATTCGGGTCCGAGAATGATGACATCCTTCGTGGAATTCGACGACAAATTAGTACCAGATAATAGAGTCTAATGTTAAGATCAGATTGTGCGGAGGCCACGAATGTCTCGCAAAAAGTGGCTAAAATGCTGTAAAGGGGATATATTTATTACTTACATACACATACGCTGTGAGGATGCCGTACATATGAGCCTAGCAGAAGTGCCGATGTCTGTCAGCTGGCTAGGACAACCCTAGCATCATAATTAGCTTATCTCACCTGGACACTAATTGACTTGTATTCCCAGGTTGAATTTTGGAAGCTTTGTCCGTAGATAAGTTTTAATTCACCGGTACCTGGAGTTTGGCCGATGAATGTATATATTGTGTGTCCACCGCTGCCTATTTGGCCAGCGTTGTTATCCTCCGGTTGATACCATTCATTGACCAGTATAAGATTGCTGGGTAGCTGCTCGATCATCCACGAATACCCGGTGGTAGGGTTGGCTTCGAGCTCCAGATCATTTGTCTTACCTAGTGTGGCGTTAAACACCTCTGGTGTCGATATTCCCATGGAAGTTTGTAGTAGAAGAGTAAGAGTTATCACGGACGCAAATTTAGAAAGCATGGATAGAATGAAACAGGTTACAATGCTTCAGGATTTATATACGGGGTCAGACAAAAATAGCATAGCTAAAAAAGGTTGACTTTTGTTTGGCTTAGGGTTTTCCTCGTACAATGCTTGACACAGGCAGGTAAGTTCCTCTTAGGGAAATATTGTATATAGTCGGTATAGCTTGAATTGTAACGTCTGCATACATAAATATAGAGGAGAATATTTGCTTTCTTCTGGCGTATCCTGACCGATAATAAGATGCCCACTTTAGGCGGCCATACTGCCCAATATCTCTCTTACCCAGGTCGGACATTGCATAATAGCCCACTATTCTGATATTATGATGATGAGATTTAGTAATGCTTAAGTAAGGAGGTGTGGGTCCATATCTCGGTATAACGGGAACAATTCGGAAACCAGACAATGCTAGCAATACAGTTTCAATACATCCTAGACATAATTATGCTCATAAGCAAGACTAAAGCATTTGAACCCAAGTAGCCTCATCTTATTTGTCACTAGGAACTATCGAGTAAACTTTTCGTCATATTTTTCGAGACAATGCAAAATAGTCCACTCCTGGTTATCTTGAGTGTTTATTATTTTGTGAGCACTCTATAATGATGCGAACATTCCTGCCACGCTCTAAGTTAACCGCAGCTGTGGTACAAGCACACAAAATAGATCATCTGGGCAAACAATGCCTACGAATAACCTAAGTTACGTTCTTCTTGACGCAATCATTTAGTGCTTGTTTAAACATTGTTTGCCACTGATAGGTGGAGCTGTGAGTTACACTTACTATCATACTAGCTCTGTATTCTCTGCAAGGAGGGTTAAGTGCTGTATTTAAACATCACCAAAAGCTTGTCATACCTTTAAATTCGCTAAAATTAACAGTCTCTTCTATAGGAACCTAGCTGATTCCGAGCACTAGTAGAGCTCTTTACTCAATAATATTTCGCACTCGACATGAGTTGGTACCACTAAGAACGATCATTCCACAAGTGCGAATCATTTAGCTCGTTAGCTTGAATATTAGAATCACGGTAATATTTATTAGGATAAAAAAAGTAACTATATATCTGGAATGTTATTCATCAATCCACCCCCGATCTTAACATTTTGCTGTAGCTGAAACACGGCCATGGAGTAGTAATAAGATTCAGGGTCCGACGATCCCTTCTATAATAAAAAATGAGCACAGTATAAGAGAATGAAGAAACTTGAACCGTACCAAGCTAAGTTTCAAGGACAAAGTTTACAAGCTCTACGACGTATATTTGGGTACGGTGACCAAGAGAAACAAGAATACCCGCGAATGCGAGGCAATTGGATTCATACTACCATTACAATCCCTCAAGACCGTAATATTCCTCTTTCCGAACATTAAATTACATCGTATAGTCGTAAACGAAATGATCGGCACGCCCCACACGTTTTGTTGATTAGTGATGTGAATACGAGGCAGTTGCGTTCATACTACCATTAACATCACTCAAGACCGTAATATTCCTCTTTCCGAACATTAAATTACATCGTGTAGTCGTAAACGAAATGATGGGCACACCCCAGACGTTGTGTTGATTAGTGATGCGAGGGAATGTGGGCCGAATAGAACCTACTTTAAACTATTCAGAATTATAGCAAACCCCTTTTTGAAAACCTATGTCTAGCAACATGAACTCTTTTTGACCAAAAGAACCAATAATCTTAGTCTTAGGGAGTTTTCATAACGGTAATGCATATGGGTTAGGTTCCCTTCGCATGAATTATGCAATGTCGGATGGCCCTCGCGGATGGGAATGATATAAAGCGTCAACCATCTCCCATTATTCTTCAGAGCACTTTATACTATGATAGGCACCATGAAAATAGCTGCCACACTTTCAACGATTCTTCAGCTTGTGTCTGCAGGGATCACAACAAGTTCTATCGAACCGATTACTAGCCCGTCTCCGACTGCTGTGATTAGCGTGACAACGGCCGACCTGGGTAAGCCTTTTCACACCTTTCCAGGACAGGCTGCGAACCCAAAATGTCAGTGTAATCAGGAAAATGGCGTTGCTGAAATTGCTGATGGTCTCGAAAAGGTTTTAGATAACCTTAAAAGATCAGTGGAGGCTCCCTTCGAGATATTCAACTTGCCTCTATTGATCAGTAATGTCCAAGGAATATTTGAAAATTTAAATGATCAAGGTAAAGATATCCGATGTTTTGATTTCAAAGCACAGTCTTATATCTTCGGCGCTCTTGATCAAGTACTCGATATTCTACACCAACTTTTGGAAGGCGTTAACTCTTCTGGTTTAGTTCAGCTCGCGAATCAAACTGTTCCTGGATTACAAGTTATCAATGATGGGATTTCTGGCCTGGTTGTTAGCCTTAATGGTGGCCTGACTTTACAACCCTGCTGCATTTTTGAGGCCAAGTTCCAGGAAAGCAAGAAATCTTTGGATGAGTGGAATACTATTATCGACTCTTTCAACGCTTTTTCTGGTGAACATGTCCCACATGTCTCAAACTTTTCTATAAATGATAACATCATTCACAACTGTAGCAACAATTAGCTAGCATTCACTCGCTATTAGTCAAATATGCTGCGTTAAGAATATTTTTCAGATATGTGCTAACCTCTGTATATGACATAAATTGGAACACACTCTTCTGACATGATGTGTGGAACCTTCGACCCCTGTATGCTACACCAGATAATATCAAATGTTCTCTGACAGCTCAGAAGTGCATCATTTTAGGACCAAGATTTTGTTATGTTTTTTAGGTAAATCCGATTTGGAATAATAAGAAACCCCCCCCAATTATTAGTTATTTGTATGCAGCTACAGTTGGATTCCTTAGAATCCTTCCAATGCGGTTTTTATAGAAACTATAAAGCCCTTTAAGTTAAGACACAGCTTTCAATGATTATTAGAGCTTCATTATATGAAACCATTACGGGTCAAAAATTCCGTCAAACAATAGCCATTATATCTAAGATTAAGCAAGTCTAAGTAGTGGAGTTGAGGTCGCTATAATGCAAGATAGCCCACTGATGATGTCTGAAGTTCGAAGTGTGAGCAATGAGTGTTTTTTGCTAGTCATTTGAAGAATCAGAAAAAACCTGATTGACGGTATTGACAACTTTGCCACTGAATTGAAGAACAAAACTAGCCATAAGGCAGGATAAACCGCATATGGTGACTATAGGAGCGTAGTTCCAGTCACGGATTATGCGGGCCACCAGAGATCTATGGTTCCGTACCAAAACTCCGACTAGTAAAATACCACCAATCGAAAAAGTATTCAAGAGTAAATCTAAGCCAAAAGGATTGGCAATTTTCACCTTAAATCCCATATCTGCGCTAATCATGTGGACCACAAATCTGTCCATTCGGACCAGCTGCAAGAGAGCGAGCCCGTTTCCCAATAATCATAAACTGGTATAGACTGAGTTTTCAGAATATCTACCGTTCGAGAGGGTGAATAGAAAGTGATGCCATTGTACCGTATATCTGAAAGCCCCAGATCCTTGAATGTATCTTGAACATTTTCAATATTTACGTCCACCTCCGTATGAATGGTCTCGAATCCAATTTATGGCTAGAAGACGAAAACCAGAGGTAAGATTGTCGCTGAATTGAGCATTGATCAACATAACGAGAGCACAGTCACGATACGTTTCGATAACCTCTTTAATAATACCGTTATCTACATATATAACCCCATCGCTAGAGATAGACTCCGACGGATCAGCTAGTGCGATTGGTATTAATTACAGCAAACCAAGCATCATACTGATCACCATAGATACGGGGGGTGGGGGGATAAGAGATAGACCCCGATTTGCTATCCGGTTTGTAATCATGTTTATTGTCCAATAGAAGATAATCCACCATAGATGGCCTAGGAAATTAGAAACAGCTATCACCCAGATTTAAACTTGTTATTTTTTCCTATTTAGTCTCTTGTATTTTGACCTGATTGAAAGCAAGTTTCGCTGGTCATCGAATGTATGTTTCACTAAATACTGCTCCAATATTAAAACCTTGCTTTGTTAGAGTAAGAACATGAATAGCCTGAATTCTACCTCCATTCCAGCATTAGGATACTATTTCATATCCTACACCATGGTACCAAGCCCTATCATGACAATATCAAAGGTTTTCTGGTCCTATTTATTCATATTGCTGTTTATCATATTAGTCATTACAATACACCTTGCATTTTCCATTTAGTTCCCGAGTAGCGAAGTGGATAGCGTAGTGTGGAGATAATTGCAAACCCATTTTGTTGGCTATTGGAAACGTTCAACTCCTCTTTTATATACATCTATTGATACCTGACCAATTATGGTTGGAGCGTCCTATCATGTGTTGCTCAATCATATTAATAATATATACGCATAACATCGTGCTGCGAGCTGTTATTCACAGTAAAGGATAGGAGTGTTTAAGATATATGATCAGTGAAGTGCTTATTGTTGAATTATCAGAGCATGGATCGAGATCTTGGTATACTGATGGCGATATTGTGTCGGGAAAGGTGTTTATTAATGCGAAAAGAGACATTGGTGTCCGCACCATTACAGCAAGCCTTCAATGCAAAGAACTGGTTAAATTGGATTGGAAGCAGAAAACCCGTGAAATATTTTTCGTGAAGCAGGTCTCCGTACCTCGTTTTGACACGGCAGAAGTCGAATACGTAAACATGAAGGAAGTTCTTTTCCCGTTCTCTGTCATGGGTAAATCGGTTAATAGTGGTGGGTTGACGATACGAGCAGATGTGCATGAATTCGACTTCAGTTTCAAAATTCCCAATCTAGAGCGCATACCGCCATCTTGGG